>JBAMNC010000093.1:1200000-2400000 GCA_037902135.1 Cetoscarus ocellatus
ACGCAGTTACTCATTACACCGTAACACCAGAGTGTTGCAGCTGAGCACAGAGGGGAATGTTGTAGAAGTGGTGAGGGTTAGTTTTCTGTCAACTAGTTATTTGTCTAATCTGATCTGATGTAATTATCAATTATTGATGGTCATTATGTCACCGAATTGTTTTCATGTCTCAAGTTAACATCCTACGAATTGTCATGTAGTTGAAATAAGCCTAAGCTCTCTTGTTTGGATATCTCGCAGAAATCGTGAGAAATGTTCTGTACCCTTCTGTTGGTATAGAAAAAAGTAAACTGCCTCTCAACGAGAATCATCTCCAGTCATTTGCATATAATAGCCAGTTCTTGATGATACATCACTACTTGTTTGTTACTAAGGCTTTTTAGACTAACTAGCTGGTTGCCTTGCCCATAAAGGGTTATCATGGGCACGAATGGATTTATTTTATTTATGCAACAAAATGTAGTTTTTTGTATGAAAACATCACAGAGAGCAAAATTAAGATATGTAGCAGCTGACTCAGTTTTCTTAAGAATCACTGATACATTTTTTATCATCAAATTTATTTCCTTCAACTAAATTATGATAGAGGATCTGGAAATATGTGAAAAGATTTTTTCTTACTCTGATGTATGCTCTTACTGTTAGATTTCTGAGAAGCTACGTCGTAACGGTTCACTTCTGATTTTTTTCTGGTTTTAAACAATTATATTCATGTACAGCACTGCCACCCAGTGGATACATATTGGTGTTGCAAATGCTTTTCAGAGAGGGGAATAAGGAAAAACAGACAAAGATGGGCTTTCAGAGTTTTAAATACAGTGGTATGGTGGCAAAAAGTCAACCGCACGGTTACAATGCCTGTGAAAGGGTTAAAATCATGTTCATAGCAACAAGAAGGAGAAAAGCTGTTGAATAGACTATGCTAGCCTTTTAGGTTGCTGCTGATTTTCCCCTTTTCTGTTGTGTTGCCAGCAGTTTTACTGCCTGTAGATAAACTACAATGAGCCTAAGAGCTACATGTTTGATGTATCAGCTGTTATTTGCAGGACAAGTGGGTAAAAAAGTTATGAAGATGTAAGCAAATCTCTACGTCTTCCGTGACTATGTTGTTGTGTTTCAAAATCCGTAGGCCAAATGTGGTCAATTAACAAGTAGGGTAGATCTGGTATGATGTAGTTCCTGAAGCACCACTTCTTTCTGCTTTCTTCGTATGAGAAATAAAGGAATGTTGTTTCAGCACAGTAATTAAAGGCTCTTAGGTTATAAACGGAGAGCCTTCTGCAATGAGAATGAAAGTCTCTTTCTCTTTGCTGTCAGTATTTGGGAATTATCAGTGTCCTAAGAGACACTGATGCCATGAGATTTCTTTACACTTCACCAACCATGCATATATAGCACTTATCACTGTGCATATGTCCAAGGGCGAGATGTCGTTCTGTCGTTCATTCTGCTTAAAGCCATCTCTACCAACTTCAATCTGCCTTTGAACCTGGGTCATTCTGATGGACCACACAACAGTAAGGCAAGATTTTGATTAGCCTGTTAGTGAAGGGGTTTTCCCTCCAGTGGTAAAACTGCAAATGATTTTGGATGGTCAAAGCTTGTAAAATCATCAGCAACAGCAGACAAATGCACAGTATTGGCTGCAAATACAAAGGGCTGCTCGTATATGGAAAAATATGATAATCACATTTATTTTGCTTGATATTGATATCACCATATTTAAGCACTGTAACTCATTGATTTTAAGTTTGTGCAAGAATTTTAAATGAGTAAAAATAAATCATATTGCATCGGGATGCAGCTACAGCTGTGTAACAATTTCTGCAAATTGTTTTGCATTGTCTTAAACAGTTTGAATTTAATTTCTACTCATTTTTACAGGCTGTAAAATGACTGACAAACAGTGTCAGTCCTTTTCAGATCTTTACAGAGGTGGTTTTAGTTGTTTGGAAAGTTTTCAGGAATCCTGCTTTTATAAAATCTCATTGATGTTAAAAAGAAGGGGCAAACTGACATACTGGCACAAAGAAAGACAGACAGAGAGATTGATAATGAATTGCACATCACCACTTTTGTAACCAGTTACATTTTTAAACAGCAAATATATCACCTTTGTGATTTAAAATGTTTTTTTTGTTGTGAAAAGCATTTAGAAGACATGACAGGAAAGTGCTGTACAATTCTGTGAGCCACATCAGTCACTGACAAACTGGCCCGGAAGTCTTCAAGAATAAATGTATCGTGAAAAAATATTTTTTTCTCATCTTGTCATTGTACTGAATACAACTGACCGGGCTTTTAATTTGAATTACACCACGGTAGTCTTATCACTGTATGCTGAAGGTATAAGCAGACTTGCAATGAGCCCTGACACAGCCTGAAACTCTCTGTCTCTCTTGGAGCACGTGCTCATTTTCTGTTGTTACAGTGAGCTACTGTTATGTTTCAATGACACAAACATTAAACTTTTATCCTCTGTTCATCAGATATGAGCTTGTTAATGCAGCATGCTCAGGCTCAACTCTGCAGAGCAGACAAGCAGCAATGTGGAGGGGGTGGGAGAACCCACACAGCAAAGGTGGCAGCATGTGATGACAACTGTTGTGTTTTTATCAGCTTGTGAGGCTGTGTAATCATTATTGAAGGTCAATTCATGTCTCGCTCTACAAATGCCACAAGTTGCTCTTAATTTGAGGTAAAGATGGTCCCTGTGTTTCCCTTCTGTCATGATGATCATCCAAGTTTGCTCCCCTCTAATACCTTTTCTTTGTGTATTCTCCAAGTCTTTTAAAAGTAGCATTTTACTTCTTTAAAGGCCTGAAATGTACCAAATCTGTATCTTTGGCACAGAGGAGACTTGTGGAGGAAACTCTCACAGCAGTATGCTGCAGGGCTGCCAGTGTAGTATCATTACCTTTTTGGCAAGACTTAAACACAAACCATCAAATAGGAAGTGAAGCCAGCCAAGATCAGCCAATCCCTTTAATGCTCAACGCAGCTAATAGCAGGACTCCAGAGTTGTGTACATTCTATGTGCTAATTAGCTTGTCAACAAGCAAATTCTTTTCTTTGATCACAGCGTGAGAGGGAAACAGGGTTCAGGATCGGCAGTGAACGTCCGCTGCCAGACTGCCAAACAGCCTGAGAACACAACAGTCCCCTAAAATATCCCCCTTGTCCTTAGATATATGAAAATAGCTTTTACCTCTTTGAGGATGTAGTCTTAAGTCTAGCTGGCAATAACCCCACCTCACCTTGGGAAAAAGATAAGTTCAGCAGTACTTTTGCTAGTAATGACACGTGCAGATTTAGAAAGTATAAAATAGCTGTTGTTCAGGTGTCCAAAGAAAAAGGAATTTTGTTTTCCAAGACAAAAATTTGAGACAAATACTGTTACAAAATCATAACAGATCCACAAATAGGCTTAATCCACATCTGTGTTCAATCAACAGTGGGTACACAGATGCTTGAATAGTTTCACAGATACTCATCAAAAAGTGGGCTAAGGTAGATGTTTTTTTTCCAACAAGAATAGATCAATAGGGCTTGAAACTTTGCTATAATTCTTGTGTCTGAAGTTTTATCTGGGTTTCTGTCCAGGCACCACAGGTTTGAGACAAAACAAGCCTATGAGTTATGTTTTTCATTGTTCATGTCCAAAGATTACACATTTATTTTCCTTATTTTTTGGTCAACATCATCTGCTTTAGTTATTCCATTTAATATTTTTGTTGTGGCAAAACCTGCGTTCAAAAGTTGAACATTCTGCATTCAGTTTCCGAAGTTTCTTAAATTGCCGTTTTGCTAGAAGAAAACTGTAGCTGATTGCCTGATTTGGAACTTTTGATACATTATATTAAAATGTACATGTCCTTGAAGCCTTTCAAGCATCAGTGGATATTAACAAAATATGAAGTGACAATGTGTGATCTGTTAAAAGGACAGATGTTAAATGAGAGGCTGGGAGACCTGTGGCTGTAGCCATTAAACTTTAAGGCATTTATTGTGCCATCCTTTTTAGTAAATACTGTTTTCAGTTTGCCAGTTATTAATGCAAACATGATTTAAGATGAACCTTTTACAGTTAACTCACGCTGGCAGACATATTTTCCTGACCATCAATTAAATGCCCCCTTCTGTTGGGAGTGGGGTAGTATTTACTCTGATAGATGTAACAATACTTCAGCAGGGCCCTATAAAATCTGTGTTTTTTTTCCCATATTTGTAGTACAGTATTTTACGTAAATTCAACCCAGGGACACAGTATGAAGTAATGAAATCTAATCACTCACTCTTTAGTTGGTCCTCACACGTATCTTTGCGGGTCCAGTCAACAGTATGTTGACAAAATTTGCAGAACATTTTATCGCCTGATACATAAGACATTGCTTTTATTGGTTTTTATTACTCTTATTGTTTTTATTGTTTTACTGTGTCTGCCTTTTTCTAATGTAAAGCACTTTGGTAGGCTGCTGGCTATTTAAATGTGCTATATAAATAAAGCTGACATTGACATAATAATCATTGGGAAACTGCTCTGCCCTGTACTTTGGAGTTAGCCGGAGTTTCGTAGCTTCCTTGCCAACTTAGCCGATGTCTCAGGTGGCTGCATCCACATGTTTGCATTGTTAATAAGGGAAGGAGGACAGGGAGGGGAAGTGAAGTGTGCATTGTCCCCAGCCTTAGCGACTCCCTTGGAGCATTTTCCGAGAGACACATTCCTTTTTACTTCTGAAAAAAAAAAGCTTCTACATAAAATGTCAGCCATTTCAGTGATATTCTGCGTTTATATTGAATTCTGCTTTTAATTTCCAATCACTGATTGCATCTGTGATTCCGTGATATAGGGCTCTGGACCAGGAGGTTTCTGCTCACTCCTCCTTTGTTTTCCTTGTTTTCCTGGTGTTCATAGTTCAGCAGGTATTTTTGTTCCACTTTTCTTCTTTTGTTCCCCAGCAGCACTAGGTTGCTGGCTTTTCTTATTTGAGTTTGGGCCGCCGATTGTTGGTGGTCCTGTTTTCTCTGTTCTGAATCTTTCTTGGTTTAGTTAGTTTTTTTGGTCAGGCAGCTTATGGGGGAATGTCAGGTTCGACAGCCGTTTCATTTCTGCCAGTTTTGTTCATTTTTGCAGACAACTTCAGCCCCTTTTTGGTTTCTTCAGTTTGTTTCTGATTCGGTGTTTTCCTAAATAAAAACCATCAACTTTTTCTTTTCTGTGGCATCCTTTTTGTATGTTTCTGATCTTCTTTTGTTCAACCTTGAGCCAGGTTTTTTCATCGGTATGGAGGCCGTAACACTCAGTACCACCAACTCCTCATCCTTGTGGAACCAAAATTACAGTGTGCAGTTCTGGCATTGTTTGTCTACTGTACCGCTAGTTTCCAGAAGGATCTCTTGCTAGGCCAAACCAAACATGCTAAAATACCACTTTTGGTGAAACAAGTACGTGTATAAAAAAGTTTTAGATCATGAACTTGAAAGCTGATGTAGAGAAATGACTTAAAGCTTTATGTTTTGTCTGAGGATACGAGTCCCTCATCACCCATGAGAGATAAATGTCAACCTCAAGGGTGCTAGCAGCTGTATAGGGCATGTGGCTCACTGTCAGGTGACAACTTCCTCACCATCAAATCTCTCCTGCAGACGAGGGATGTAACAGTAAGAAACTTTCATATCATGGTTATTGTGACCAAAATTATCATGATTATCATTATTATGGCGGTATTGTTGCAATGTGCTCAAAACGTTGAAAAAGCACTTACACACACACTGAAATCATTTAACAAAGTTTAATTTAGTTAAAAAATAATGTGAATTTATGAACGCTCTCCAGTTGTCAGAACCTGATCCTCTTCACCTCTCTGGTTCCTTGCTGAGGTCTTCCTCAACAATCCAGCCAGGCTGCTCCCCTCTGATGCTGCTGTGGGGGTGTTTGTGGTGGAGGTGCTGCAGGTGCTTTGTGGTTCTTCCCTGCCTCCCTTCCCGGAGACTTTTTTCTGCATTTTCTGCAGACAGAGTGACTGTCTTCAGTTAGTTTCCCCTTGGCATCGTTGTTAAATCAAAAATACGACCAGACATCAGACTTTGTCCATTACAAGGGGGATAAGATCTCAAGTACAGTGTCTGTGCGGGCACCAACTGCCATACTTTGGCTTTCAGAGGCCAAACATTGCAAAATGCAAGCCTACGTCTGAGGGATCACTGCTGCTTTGCCGAGGAGAAGACACATAATTCTGACTTTTCCAGGCAATGAGCAGTATCACCATGAGTTATTGACATAGTGAGGTAATCAAATGCAGTTTTAACTGTAATAAAAATAGGAAACGGTATTACTAACCATCAGAAATTTTATCAGTAACTGTTACATCCCTACTTTAGACTTAGGCCCCGTTTACACGACAACGAAACTGGCCGGACACGGAGAGTTTTCATTGTGTTTTTGCATTCCGTTTACTTGAGAACGGTGCCGGGACTGCCTGAATCCGCAAACTTTTGAAACCAGGGTCCAGAGTGAAAAGTTTTGAAAACGTTTTCATTTTCGTCTCCTTGTAGGCAAGATTCAGCGTTTCCACAGAAAACAGTGGAGCAGTACTCTTTCACATGAAAGCTGCACGCGAATCCCAGGAACAACATCAACAACAACAGCTTCAGCCGTCTACCGAGCAACATGTGTGCTGCTTAAAGTGCTCGGTTTGTTATCCAGGCAGAAAATATCCAGACACATTTGTTGTCCAGACAAGAAACTCCTGCGTCTTTTTGTTTGTCTTCACCGGAAAGCTTACCCATGTTCTAACCCCGCAGTTTCACTACAAGCCGACATCGCCATCTACTGGCCTGGCATGCATGCTAGAGCATTTTCAGTTGTTCTTGCGTATCCGTGTGAATGTGGAGCGCTTTTGAAAACACAAAGGAAAAACCTTTCCCTTTTTGCTGACAATGTTGTCGTGTAAACGGGGCCTTAACCTGGTTCTCTGCTTGCCTTTGCATATACACCCTCACTCCACCTTTCCATCTTAACTTGTTTACAAACTCCCCCGTTGTGCTGCCTGCCTGCCTGCCTGCTTGCCTGCAGCCAGGATCACTCCTGACAAAGTCTTTATCTTGATTTTGTCTGATGGAAATGGGACGCTTATAAACAACTGCAAAAGAAAAATAAGAACAGAAGAGCATAATCTATGATGATTGGTTGATCTTAGCATATCTTAACCTCAAAAACTGAGATAAGCTCTGTCTGTATGGTAAGTGTGAGAGTCTTTTATTAAATGCTTGACTTCTTCAGTAGGACTGCAGAGGAAATTTTATGCTGAGTTAGCAGATATGATCTCAGGACGGACCAGTCAAGTTATAAATATTCTTTGTATGATTATGTATGAGAAGAGGAGGAAGGGAATAGAAGAAAAAGGATGTGAGATGAAAGTGTGAATAAAGACTCAGAAGGCTTGTTCTTTATATTTCTCGTACTCTCCCTTCAACTGTCCAAATGTCACATTCAGTATGTGCAATCTCTTTGACTTCTCATCTTGTGTTACTCCCTCAGAAACTCTGCTTGACATCTCTTTTCCTCACCTTGATTTGTACATGCAGGCAGATGGTAATAAGAGGATGATAGACATGCTGACGTGCACCTTGCTCTGATACAGCTCTGTTCTGTGGCCCACACGAGCGGAGGCTGCAGGGTGTCGACTGATGAGCTTGATAGTGGTGCTGGAGCGCTTAATGTGATTTAATTCTTTCTCGAGCCGGCTTGCGTGAAATTAAATTCCTTATTCTTGATTAAAGTCAGTTGGATTTTATTGTTTTAGTAATTATATTAGGCCCTCTCCTCTCCTTTTCATGTGATTTCAGCCCAGATAAAGACGAATTATTGGGGCAAATATGTGGCACTGTTGCAGGATTTAATTATGTTCTCTTTCTGTTTGTCAAAAGAGTTATTTAAACAACTCAGTCACTCTGACTCATGTAAAAAGTTCATGTGTTGAGCCGAGATAACTTGGGTAAAGATAGGGCTGGGTAATATGGCCCAAAAATAAAATCCCCGATTTTTTTTCACAACAATGGATTTGCGAAGATTTTAATTGATGTTTTCCCTCTCAACCCCCCAAAAAAAACAACAAACTCCAAGTGACACAAAAATTCCATTAATCAAATTTTGCCTTTAAGTTATCAAAATATGTTCCCAAACTAAACAGAATTTCCCTCTTAAAGTTAAAATATGTGTCATAAAATGTTGATTATGTAGCTCAAATGTAGGCAGGTTTGTCTACATAAACACTGAAAGCTGTGGTATTTTCAAAATACATTAACATGGAACTCTCTGATCAATATTCAATCTCATTTAAAAGACAGATACAAGCCTATTGAAGTGCTTATGCAAAACCTGACAGGGCCTAACATCAGGAAAACTGCATATTTTGTGTATTTATATATTTTCAAACACTGCAACAACTTACAGTTGGACTAAGTCAAGAAAAAAATCTCAGTTTTTGTTTTTTTAAAGAGATTATCCATTGAGGGTAAAGAAAAATAGGAATGAATAAAACATATTTATACGGCTTGTGTGTGGCTCAGTCAGGTAGCACTTGCTGCCATCAATCAAAAAATTGGAGATTTGAGTCCCTTTCCGATTGTCACATGTCAATGTGTCCTTGGGCAAAGAATGTAACCCCAAGTTACTGCGTCCTTGGTATGTAAGTGAATATGAAAGAGCGTGGATGTGTTAGCTAATACTGATTGACAACTGGAAAATTGTCACCACTTAGCTCATTCAGTGAATGTGAGAGTGAATGGGTGTGAATGGGTAGATGTGACCTGCAGTATGAAAGCACTTTGAGTATTTAAACTCAAGTCCATTTACCATTAAGTTTAACACAAAAGTCCTATTTGACTCAAAACAACCTGGTTTTATTTTGGATGGACAAGGTCAAATTTCATGCCTGCCTCATGAACTGGATTTGTCAAGAATTGTTTTTTTGTTAATATTTTTTGGGGCATTTTTTGCCCTTATTTTATAGTGGATAGAGATGGTGTATAGGTTTGTAAAAGGGGGTGAGAGAGAGCTGGGGAGTACACTCAGCCAATGGACCTCAGGTGGGAATCGAACCTGGGCTGATTGAAGCATATTAAATGGGATGTACCTGGTTGCTCCAGCACAGCAAAGGTCATATTGTTGTCTATGTAAAGTGCATGTGAAATTTACAGCAATGTAAAGTTGCACATATTTTGTAGTTCAACATGCAACTAGTTAGCTACTTGCTAACTTTTTTAGCAATGTCAGCACTAAGGAGGTCCATTTTAAACTAGCTAAAAAAAGGGCATGTTATCATATACTTTAGTGTTAGATACCATACCTCTTTCAGTAACTTAGTTCCTCTTAGATGCATGTAGTGGATCAAGGAATAGTGTCCAGTTAAATATCCCAATCATGCTAAAACTGTAGTTTGATTTAACTGCATTTATTTGTACTAACTGCCTCTCAAATCCTATACACACATTAGTAAAGGAGCTCTGATTTTTTTCAACTTGGACATCATTTGTGCATGAAGCATTGTCCATGGAAGTTGCATGGACCAAGGACAAAATAAAATATCTAAATGTCAGCTTTAGTATTTAGCACCCCTACATTGTTTACAACAAAACTGACATCATAGCTCAGGGAAAATGAGGAGGTTTTATTTTCGGGTAACACAGGACACCACCTGTTTTTAAATTCTCTGCAGTCATTGTAAAAAAAAAAACACTTTTTGAAAAACTGTACCCTGTAGACGTCTCGCTCAGGGCCTGTTGGTCCTTGGCCCCAAAGAGATCAATTAACTTTGGATCACAGTGATTCACAGGGTCCATGTCTACCTGGCCTGGTTTCTCTACACATCTCACAACTCTCCCCCTGTAGTCAGGCGAGCCGCTCTGACAGGCAACACTTTTCTCTGTAACCTCCCCTGACAGGGTGAGAACATATCCATCAAACGGAGGCTACCGCGACTGACAAGCTCAGTGCTAGACAACCTGTCAGACTGGGCTGTGTTCCTCTCTGCACAGTTTTAACCTCATTTTTATCTCTCAGTCTGTGTTTTATGTGCTCCCCTTTGACTGTCTTTCACCTTGAGTGGCTTTCTCCTCAATCAATACCTCTGTTTCTCTCAAATGTATACGTTTGAAGTTACTTTTTCTATTCAAACAAACTGTGTCCACATCAGCCAGGAGTAAGCTTGCTTTTTCGTACATGTGGGATCACTTCTCCAAAACTGGCTTATTCTTTGTGAAATGCCATGAAGGTTGAATTGTATTTTTTCTCCAGCCTTCAAACTAGGGCTTGACAAAAACATGTTTTTTGGCTATTCGAAAACCTATTTTGAATCACTTTTTTTGTCCGTGTAGGTTTTTTTTTTTTTTTTTCTTTTTGCTTTTGTTGGATTGAAACATTTCAATCAGTCTAGACTGCAAGACAGCGCTGTCTCAGGGCAGGTTCAGATGGCGGCATGACAGAGTTCTGCGCAAGCTGGCGGGCATACTGGAGACCCGCAAACAGGAAGCCAACAGGAACAACCCACCCACAGCTCCAAAGTGGATCCAGTTTACCAGGCCAGGGAGTAAAGCGCAGCACTGCACCAAGGCAGAACGGTCCCTTCTGTCAATTGGTGGCGAGTGGCAGCTAGCGGCCGACCTCGACCGCCAGCTAAGGTTCCCTAAGGAGATCACTGTGACAGCCCTACGCCCAGACATTGTGCTCTGGTCAGCACCTGCCAGAGCAGTCATCATGGTCGAACTGACTGTCCCATGGGAAGAACAGATGGAGGCTGCACACGAGAGAAAGAAGGACAAATATGCAGATCTGTCAGCAACATGCTCACAAGCGGGGTGGAGAGCATTCATCTTCCCAGTGGAGGTCGGGTGTAGAGGCTTCACTGGGACATCTGCACAGCGGCTCCTGAAAACCCTTGGAGTCGCAGGCTCCAACAGGAAGCGAGCTCTCCGTGACCTTGCTGAGGAAGCTGAGCAAGGGAGCTTCTGGCTCTGGCTCAGAAGGAGAGATAAGGCGTGGGGAAAAGAAGGATCCTAGGCAGGCTGCAGGGCGCGGTAGGGAGACGTCCCAACCGTGGCTCCTCCACCTCGAGATGTTCCGGGGATAATGGAGCGAAACATTGATGAAGGGTGGCCCCCGGCTGATGACCCTGCAGTCTGTATAATGGCACCGTCGGAGGTGCGACAGGCAGAAATGCCAGGCAGGAAAAACCACCACCTGTGCTTACATCTAGTTCTCTGGCTCGCCAGTGACTACTGCGAACAGAGCAGTTGACGTCCAGGAAAGTCTGGAGGGCTGCCAGGGAAGACTGGCTGACAGTGGGAAAGACCTCAACAGGGGTGGAGGGGCCAGTTACCCACTCCACATGTCTAGGCAGCACCGGCTATCTGGACACCCTAACTAACTACAAGCAAAGCAAGAGGAAAACAGCCCAGTGGTCCTCCGAGAGGCGGGATGAAAGATGGACCAACAAGGACGGATAACACGGTAACGAACCACGCGGAAAGGACAAAGGACCAAAGGATCCAGAGACATTGCTGCTGTGGATGGAATAAAGTAACAACTTATCACGGTCTGCGCATCCATCAGGGGAAGGCAAATTGTGCAGGCAACAGCCAGCCGCATGCTTGCACTGCGTCAGCAGGTCAGACAAAGAGGTATCACAGCCAGGTTGAGCACCACAGTGCTAGTGAGCCCATTATTGCGGTTGGAACAGGAGAGGAACACCAGACTTCCCAGCAGAGCCCACAGCAGCAGAACACCCCACAAGAGAACAGCACAGCAAGCACAGAGCAGCAGATATCCCAAGAGAGCCTCCCACAGCAAGAGGGTAACATCTCAAGCACAGAACCTGTAAGGCAACCACCAGAGAGATATGCCCAAAAACCCAAAGTCATGTGGCCAAAGGCCAGTGACAAGGAAGTATGGAGAGACTTCGACAAGAGCCTGTGCACCACCATCCAGAACTCCTTAAAAGGAAACACAATCTCCAAACTGAACATCATCGGCCATCTCATCTATGAGGAAGGGAGAAACCGATTTGGAGACAAGCCCCTGAGGATGCCTGCTCCCAAACAAAATGGAAGGCGCGAAAGGGAAATCTTCCAGCTGGTAAAAGAGCGGCGCCTCCTGAGGAAAGCATGGAGGAAAGCCGAGGCTGAGGAAAAAGAGGGCTTGAAGGCCCTTTGGAGCAAGATCAAGGAAAGGCTTGCACACCTTAGGAGAGCTGAGAGGATTAAGAAGCGAAGAAGCCACAGGGAGAAGGCAAGGACATGCTTCTTTCGGGACCCCTTCAAGTATGCCCGCAGCCTCCTGGAGGAGAAGAAGTCCGGGACACTGCAGACTACAAAGCAGGAGCTGGAACAGCATATCAGAGACCAGCTGAGCGACAACCTAAGAGCAAAGCCCCTTGGATCACCAGGTTACGCACCCCGCCCACCAGAGCCCTCCACGGAATTCGATACATCCCCACCCAGGTGGTCAGAAGTCCAACAGGCCACGAAGCGTGCAAGAGCGGCATCAGCACCTGGGCCAAATGGAGTGCCATATAAGGTGTTCAAGAACTGCCCGGGGCTCCTGAAGGCGCTGTGGAGACTCATGGTGGCAGCTTGGAAAACTCAGACCATCCCACCTTCATGGTGCAAAGCAGTTACCATCTTCATTCCAAAGGAAAAAGACTCTCAAAACCTCAGTCAGTTCAGAGGCATTGCCCTGCTTAATGTGGAGGGGAAAATCTTTTTCTCTGTCCTGGCCAGAAGAATGACAAGTTACCTCCTGGCGAACAAGTACATCGACACCAGCTGCCAAAAGGCAGGAGTCCCAGGGTTCCCTGGCTGCGTGGAACATTCTGCGACAATCTGGGAGCAAATCCAGACAGCCAAACGAAGCAAGGAAGACCTGCATGTAGTTTGGCTGGACCTGGCAAATGCCTACGGCTCAGTTCCCCACCAGCTCATCACGTACGCCCTTGAATTCTTCCACGTACCAGCACACATCCAGATCCTAGTAGCAAACTACTTCAACAACCTGCACGTTTGCTACACAACCCGGAATATCTCAACTGACTGGCAACGGCTTGAGAAGGGAATAGCAATGGGATGTTCCATCTCTCCCATCCTATTCACTGCCGCATTTGAGATCATTCTGATAGGTGGAAGACAGATGGTGCGAGGGGTCAGATCTCAGACGGGCCAAAGACTCCCCGCCATACGGTGCTATATGGACGATGTCACTACTCTCCTCCAAACAGCAGCCTGCACATCCAGACTCCTCAAACGGCTTGAGGAGCTACTAGCTTGGGCCCGCATGAAGATCAAGCCACCAAAGTCTCGCAGCCTCTCGATCCGGAAAGGGACCAGAAATGATAACATCGTGTTCACTGTGGATGGTGAAAGAATCCCTCTTCTGGCAGAGGAACCAGTGAGAAGCCTCGGGAGACTGTACACGGCCGACCTCTCAGACAAGAGCATAGCCTCAGCCGTCAAAAGTCAACTTCAGGACGGCCTCCACAAGCTAGACCAGTGCCCCCTACCAGGGAAATTCAAGGTCTGGTGTTACCAGTTCACACTGTACCACCGCATAATGTGGCCTTTGAAACTAAGCGACATCACCATGACAACGGTCCTGAAGTTGGAGGCAAAGGCCAACAATTACATCAGAAAATGGCTCGGCCTTCCTCGATGCCTCTCCAACACAGCTCTCTTCGGGAGAAACTCTCTTCAGCTTCCTCTGCAGTCCATCAGCCTGGGGTACAAAAAGGAGAAGGTGAGACTCCTCTTCGAGCTGAGAGACTCACCGGACCTGGCTATTCAAGCTGCCAACCCTCAGATTCGCACAGGACGCAAATGGAATGCAGCTGAAGCAGTAGACCAGGCCATAGTTCGGCTACAGCACCAGGAGATCGTTGGCGTCACACAACAAGGCAGAGCTGGCCTAGGATGGAGGGCAGCACCAAAGAGATGGTCTAAAGCCACCAAGAAGGAGAGGAGAGATCTAGTAATCTCTGAAGTTGCCAGAATGGACGAGGAAAGTTACAAGATCACAGCAGTGAGCCAGCAACAGCAAGGCAGATGGACCACTTGGGAGGCTGTGACCAACAGGACCATCACCTGGGCCGACATGTGGAGTACACCCCAGGCAAGACTCAGCTTCCAGATTAGGGCCACCTATGACACACTCCCTAGCCCCCGGAACCTGTACACCTGGTATGGCACAGAAGAACCCTGCCAGCTGTGCAACTCCCCAAACCCAAATCTGAAGCACATTCTCTCTGGCTGCAAGACAGCGCTGTCTCAGGGCAGGTTCAGATGGCGGCATGACAGAGTTCTGCGCAAGCTGGCGGGCATACTGGAGACCCGCAAACAGGAAGCCAACAGGAACAACCCACCCACAGCTCCAAAGTGGATCCAGTTTACCAGGCCAGGGAGTAAAGCGCAGCACTGCACCAAGGCAGAACGGTCCCTTCTGTCAATTGGTGGCGAGTGGCAGCTAGCGGCCGACCTCGACCGCCAGCTAAGGTTCCCTAAGGAGATCACTGTGACAGCCCTACGCCCAGACATTGTGCTCTGGTCAGCACCTGCCAGAGCAGTCATCATGGTCGAACTGACTGTCCCATGGGAAGAACAGATGGAGGCTGCACACGAGAGAAAGAAGGACAAATATGCAGATCTGTCAGCAACATGCTCACAAGCGGGGTGGAGAGCATTCATCTTCCCAGTGGAGGTCGGGTGTAGAGGCTTCACTGGGACATCTGCACAGCGGCTCCTGAAAACCCTTGGAGTCGCAGGCTCCAACAGGAAGCGAGCTCTCCGTGACCTTGCTGAGGAAGCTGAGCAAGGGAGCTTCTGGCTCTGGCTCAGAAGGAGAGATAAGGCGTGGGGAAAAGAAGGATCCTAGGCAGGCTGCAGGGCGCGGTAGGGAGACGTCCCAACCGTGGCTCCTCCACCTCGAGATGTTCCGGGGATAATGGAGCGAAACATTGATGAAGGGTGGCCCCCGGCTGATGACCCTGCAGTCTGTATAATGGCACCGTCGGAGGTGCGACAGGCAGAAATGCCAGGCAGGAAAAACCACCACCTGTGCTTACATCTTGAATATGAGTTAGCAATTATTTATTTAAATTGGATAAATGAAAAGTGTCCCATGCTTTAGGTGATTAATTGTGGTGGTAATGAGGGATAGGATGAGGATTAGATTTGTCAGGAGGCCACTGATGAGACTGACTGGAAATTAGTGGGATGACTGTGATCAAACTAAAATGACAGGGTGACATATTTGTGAGAAAAGAACAAATTTCAATATATGACAGCAGCTGGATGATTGGTCAGACAAGGTTTTGGCAGAATATGGTTCTGTAGGTTGTTTTTTCATAGCATAACTGATTAGCTTATCAGTGTGGGCAGACAGAATGACAGGGAAAGTAATAAAGCAGAGATGTATTTGATCAATTAATGGATAAAAGAGCACATGCACAGTCTAAATAACAGTCTCCGTGCTTGAACATAAGCTGTCTGGTTCATAATGCAGTTGTTGCGTCACAACCTTTTATTACCTAATCTCAGTATCACGATCAATTGAAGCTCTTACCACCTTTACAATTAATAAACGATTATTTTATGATATGCTGGAACAAATTGGTGGTGTTATCAACGGTCGTTGAAACAGTCTTCCTGCAGTATTTACACTTAACTTCTTTCTGTCCGATGTCCTCTGCACAGAATCCAAAATGTGCCCAAACAATGGAGACGGCATTTTTCTTGGCTACAACTCAGGCTTGAAACATCTGTATGTACCTTTGAATTTTGATGGTTACCCATGCCACAAGCACCAATACACAAGTTTGACTTTTCAAGTGTTTATGACATTAGACATGATCATAAATCACTTTTCGAATTAGTTCTTTAATTACTGATAGGTATTGTTTGATTTCAAATAGTGCTGGGCGATATGGCCTAAAAATAGAATCCTTTATTTTTTTCAACAACACTCGATTTACGATTTTGCTTAATTTTTTTCTGTCTACAAAAAAAAAAAATTAAAAAAAAAATGCCAGTGTCAGAAAAATGACATAAATCAAGTTTTGCCTTGACCTGTCAAATATATTCCCAAACCAAACAGAATTTCCCTCTTACACTTAAAGTTTGTGTCATAAAATGTTGATTATGTAGTTCAAGCGTAGACAGATTTGTCTACATAAACACTGAAAACTGACCTATTTTCACAGTATGTTAACAAGAAACTCTCTGATCCATATTTAATCTCATTAAAAAAAAAATAAAATACAAGCCTTTAAAAGTGCTTGTGCAATACATGACAGGGCCTAACATCATGAAAACTGTACCTTTCCAGTATTTATATTTTCAAACATTGCTACAACTTACAATTAGAGTAATCAATAAAAAAATCTCAATTTTTTATGTTTAAATCTTCTGCCAAAAATAAGTTGAATCAATCGACTTAATCGATATATTGCCCAGCCCTAAATTGAACTAAAACCATATTAAAAACCCTTTTTACACTTACAATCCTGATATTATCAAGATTATACCCAACCAGAATTTACATCCTTACTTTATTGATACATGTTAAAAAGTGTACCAACAGCATTGACGGAGCATTGCTATTTACTGTTGTGTTTGGACTACTGCTCACTCTTTACACAGATATAATCCTAGTGGGGCTTGAGGAAATTACTTGGGTAAAGTCTGGGAGAAAAACTCTTTTTGTTTGTGTCACATATATGACTCATCCACATAAACTCTGCATAATTCCATGGTTTTTTTTAAGTGTGAATGGAGTTAAAGTATTATTTTACAGAAACAATATTATTAAGATTTTTATCATGTATTGCTAAAACTAGATTTTTTGGCCATGTCTTTTCCTGCGCTACTACAAACCATGTTTTCTTTTTTCCTCCATAACCCTCTGTGTTTTATTCTTGTCTCCATAGATGCTCAATGTCCGGATGTACAAGTGGATGAGTGGAAGTTTCCTCAGGCTGCAAGGCAAAACATAACAGGTTAAAAGAAAAGCAAAAAAACAACACATTTCCTCCCCTCAGTTTTATGTATATGACGCTGATGAGCTTCATTTCTTTTCAGGTTTTAATCTGGTGAGGCGTTTCTCGCTGCTAAAGAGTGCAGATGTCAAGAAGATCCGCAACCCTCGTGGACCACTCATCCTCCGCCTGGGTAAAACAGCACTCCTACGCCCAACGGAGTAAGTTTACAGCCCATGTATCTCAATCACATTTTTATTTCCAGCAGCTAAAGTCAGAACACTGCACATGCACACTGTGTACAAGTGTTGGAGGTACAGCTGTTAGAAAGTGAAGCAAAGTGAATTTTTCTAATGGATTTTTAGCTCCCTGTAGGCTGTATGTGGTCTTTTTTTAATGCCATGTCTGAACAATGAAAAAAGCAGAGTCCAAACACCCTGCAGCCTGTCAGCCTCTGAACTCTCACTCAGCATGTCAGAGCTGTCCGATGGCTCCAAAACACATGGTGAACTGTGCTCTGTGGGTCAAACTGTGATTGTATTTCCAGAAGCATCACTACATTTCCCTCACTGCTGACTCTGGCTCATAAAACTTGTAACAGCCTTTTGGTTTTCCGGTTCTGACCACATAGTTATGCACATAGTTTTCATGTGCCGTTTCTGGCTTAACAGTTACTATAATAGCGGTGTCTTAAATGAGTAGCATTATGCAGATGCTTGTAAAAGAGAAAATACAGTTAAAATGACAGGCATTCAACAAATATTTGTGAGCTTGAGCTTGTTCTGGAGTATTTCTTTGGCAATACAGGTGGAATGTAGTGAATGCTATATTTCAGAAACTCTCAAAGGGAGTTGGTCTAAATTTTGACTTAGTGTACAGCAGGATTTAATGATGAACTTATCAGATTTTGATCAAGGTAAGGGACTCTTGTGGTCAACCTATGGTTGTTAATGCTGTATCTCAAGATGGGATTTTTACACAACTCTTCACAAGCTGCCACTCATGCAAAAGGACAAGTTTATGTTGTGTACACTGATGTAGGTGAGTGCTCAGTTTTAGTTCTTTTTGACCTTGGTTTCAGCTTTTGACACCTGCGATCCCCAAAGCATTAAACACTACAGCACTGAGTAGGTATATCAGATACAGCAGTGGATTGTTTTTCTTTATATCTCACTGACAGGACTTTCAATGTATCTATTGGTGCACCTTATCTGAAGCATTCCCTTGGCTCCCTGCAGTGTTAATTTTGTTGACTCATTATTTTCATCATAGTTTTTCATCAATAACCTTTTTTTCCCCTGACAAAAACTGGACTATAACTAAATAAAATAAGTGCACATGGACTAAAAACCAAAACTGACATTTTCGTCAACAAATAAAATCTAGACTAAAATGTTTGACGGAGACTAAATCCAGTCATACCTAATTTTGTCGTGTAGAAAGTAGGGACAAGTTAGGAATATATCCAATCACAGCTACTTTGGTTGTGTGGAAAGGTTGGATGAGTTAAGAGGGACATCCAATCACAACTGCCTTAGCTTTGTGGTGGTGGGATCCAAGTGTAAAACGTGATTTCAGAAATTCAAGGATACATAAAAATGCCTTACACTTTACAATTCATATTTTAGTCGACTAAATTTACAGTAGATTTCATCGACTAAAATGTTGTGAAATTTCGTCAACTAAAACTAGACTAAAATTAAAACAATTTAGATGACTAAACTGTGGCTAAAACTAAAAGATATTTTAGGCAACAGACTAAAACTAAAACTAAATTGAAAAGTGCTGTCAAGATTAACACTGCTTCCCTGGTCCTCAGTCTTCTGTAAAAGTGAGATAAATTTCATTATGACTAGTCACAGCGGTTTATCAAATGTAGCTAATATATGTAATCTGAATTCTGTAAATATCCCTGTTGAAGTCACTATTGAATATATTTCCGTCTGTTTTTTCAAAGCTGGCAAAAACTTCTTATGTGGAATCACAAATATGCCGAGTCATCTTTATTTATACAGGACATTAAAAACAACCAAAGTTGACCAAAGTGCTTTACAGCACAAGAAGGTAAAAGAGGTAAAGACATAGCTAACTGCAATAATATACTGTATAGTGCATCCTAAAACACATTTAAAGATAGTATTACATTATTATGGTGAGGAAACACCTTGAAATAGAATAAAAATTGTAAAGTTGTTCTTTGCTAAAAGATACAACTGTGGCGAACAAATGCTTGAGCTTTTCTGAACTTGTCTTTTGGCAAAGAGACCTGCAGCTGTAAAACTCTTAGCAGTGTGACTTCCTCTAAAAATAGGAAATAGAAACATAGATATCAACCAGCATGATGAATTATTTCCTTTCATGTATGTTTTCAGTTGAACAGCAGTATCACTGGACTTTTTCGAACTCAGGATTAAGCAATTTTTGAGACGTCTGTCAGCTTGTTGTTTCTTTAACTTCGTCCAACACTTTGAACTTTTCTAGCTTAACACCCTTGATAAACACTCCTTCACATTTTAGACATTTTGTTTTGAAAGTGTCACATAAACTGTTTGTCATTGGTTCTGTGAGATGTTGCCCAGGCTATGAAGAAGAGAAGGAAACACCAAAGCTTGTCACTTCTCAGGAAATCAGAATTCATGAAGCTGAAGAGAAAAATCCAAAATGTTTTTGTTTTGCCCTTAACCATACAGAGAAAACAGGAACGCACTTCTTTGTCTTGTTTTTGCTGCTGCTGTGTTGGGATTTTTCCGTGGTGCAGCTTTTATTGAAATGTTGATGCTATGGGGAGCTCTGCCGTCACTCTCATCACAGACGAATACCACCTTAGTGACTTTTAACTCAGACCGACAATAATCAATGTTAGCACATCAGCTTTGCCTAGTAGTTGCCTTTTTATCCTACATCTCTCCATACACAGTCCTTTCTGTTTTTTTTGTTTCATTTTAAAGCCCCTGTGAAGAGACTCTAAGTGGTTGTGAAGTGGTTTGTGCTTTTCAACCAAGAGAAGCACATTAGACCATCAGAGAGAAGACTTATTTATGCTATTTTGTTGTTTTTGAAGCAGAAGACGCTGCACAGCAAGCAGGGAGATGTCAAATAAACAAATTGGCAGCATGCTGAAGAAATGTATTTTTAGATCTTTAAATGGGGAATAATGCTGATCAAAAGTTCAGTGATGAAATAAAAAGTTTGATACACAAATGAAAGTCCTCACAAACAAACACTTCTTTCAGAATTCTTAAGCATAAACATAGTCAACAAGAATTATCTGTACATATATAGGGGAAGATGAAAATCTCTGTAACAGTAGACTATTGAGATCCTAACTAGGCCAACAACATTAGCAGGTAGGTTTTTTTCTCTCAAAATATGAATCATATTTTATTAAAAATACATGGAATTACAATTTGTGACCATTAAGCGAGCCAATAAGCAGAACTGGAACTAGAACCAGGATGGTTATGAATTTAACAGTACTCAACCCCATTCCCCACATGAGCCAAGTCTGCTCTGATTGGTTGACCAGTCAACTCTGGGGTACTTAGTCAGTTCAGCACTGCTCAGGGCCATGTTGTTAATGACTCTTCCATCAGTCTACTGTCTGTGCCCTGCACTAGGCTTGCTAGCCTAAGCCAGTGGGCTTAAACCGCCAACAAAACAATTGGAGACCATTACACTGGTGGATCTCTTCAGAGGGGGCTCAGGGACAAGCTGTTTGAGGCAGCTTCTGTTGCTGTCAAGAGAGTTAGGGGGAGAAGTCCGTGTATCATGTGGAGGAGACATATTAAACGCACTAAAGGGCATGTACAACTTGAAAAAGTATGTAAGCAGCTGCTCTTTTGTTTGTGTTCACAATATGCTGTATTTCAGGCATTTACCCAAAGAAACCATTCAAAATCACATAGACTTTGAGACAATGGAACCAAAGGTGCTAATATGCTAACTTTCCTCTGCGCTTTAGGACTCATTATTGAACCACTTTGTTATCTGCTGTTCTCTGAGTTTTAATGTCTATACCAGACCTGTTTGTTTCAGGGATTACCTAATGCCCTATCATATTCTTTGCCGGTGTGCATAATTGTGTGAAATCACAATATTGCTGATGTGAATTTTCTTTCTTTTCTGTCAGTGACAGACACCCTCGAGATTAATATAAAGGTTCTGCCCTTCCCAATCATTCATCATGTGAAATATTTCCTACGGATATGTAAAACAGTCCATCTGGTGCGTCTGTTAAAAAGTTTGCTTACCAGAATGAATGTTATGTGGATGAATTTTCAGCATTAATGAAGCAAAAAATAGTGGAGGCAAAAAGCAGATGGTCAATTAATGAATGCTGTGAGGAAACAAAAGGGTTAAAGGATAAATCGAGACAATAACTGAAAGCATTGGAACAAACCCTCAGGCTTGTTCTTTGGCTTTTTTTCCAGTCACTTTCTGAGTGTGTGTGTTTGGCATTTATGCATGTGTGAGTTAATATGTGTTTCTTCTTGTCTGCTGAAATCTGTCTCTGCTTTAACTGTAGTTGCAGCATCTTGCACTAAATTTCCATCCTTTTGCTTTTCCAGAGGAGCAGTGCAGCATTTCTCAGTCAAGAATTCACGGCCTACCATTCACCACAGGCTCCGCTGTCACTCAAAAGGCTTTTTTAATTCAGGACGGCTGCAGTTGACTGAAGTGTGAGATGTGTGTACATTAATTGGAAACTAGAGGTTTGCTTTGTATCACAGGCTAATCCATTCAGCTAATCCAAGCTAACACAGCTGAATGACAGGCAGATGAAGCTACTTGTCTCTTGCGTCTCTGAGCTGTGCGCTGATAGTGAAATGGGGCCTGGTCACAGCAGGAGACGAGCATTTTAATTTCCACAGAATGCTTGATTGCTTCAGGCCTGTTTCTTTTAAACAACTACAGAACATAACATAAGATAGACAAGACACAGTTATGTGATGATACAGTGACAAAAGGTCAAGATTTTAAGTAGTAATGACAGAATTCACATTTAAAAATTAGTCAGATCATGGAGTAGGGCTAGGTATTACAGAACCACAGATACAGCAAAATATGGCCTCCTTAATATGTAGAATGTATGGATTTTGAGGTGAAGGGCAGGTGTCCTCTACATTTTCCACCTGATGCAGGTGTCATTGATAGGCCGTGTGTTCACTCTATTGAAATAGCTATTGATCATGTGCTTCTGTTTACGCCCAGGGGGGTATTTGTCTGAAATAGAGAAGTGGTTGCTACTTCAAGAGCGCAGATGCTTAGTGAATACCACAGGATACAGGGACTCAGGGAGAGGAAAAAACAGGAGAAAACATCATGAAGGGACAATCCCCTGCATGGTATGTACCATCAACAAGTTGAGGAGTAGGGCTGGATATTTCCAGCAACCTCACGATATGATGCGTGTCCCAACCCGAGGCCACGATACGATATGTATCCTGATACATGTAAAATGTGAACATTGACTACGCTTTTAACAGAATTCTTGACAAGTTTTGTTTTTTTTTTTTATTACAAGAAGAAGAAAAAAAATGAGTTTTAAATGATTCTACAACATAAGAAACTTAAATTCAGGTCCTCATGTGCTTTATCTTGTGGCTTGGCTTCTACTTTGAACTGTGCCATTGTTAACATTACCCAAGTGTATTGACAACAACTGTTAAAACATTGAGGTCGTATTGATTCTGTTGAATCCGTATCGATACACGAATCCCCAAGGAGTGCGTGACGATATTTTGCTGTATTGATATTTTGAGCGTAGGAGGAGGAGGTGGCTGATATTGGAAAATTCTGTGTCTAGTGGCTGAAAAAAGCTGGACTGAAGGACAGTACAGAAGCACTGATTATGGCTGCACAGGAACAGGCCAGCAGCACAAGAGCAACTGAGGCCAAGGTCTACCACATAAGGCAAGACATCAGATGCAGGCTGTGCAAAGAGGCCCCTGAAACAATCCGGCACATAACAACAGTTCGTATCATAATAATAACCAGAAGGTATGATACCAGAAGGCAAGGTGTACATAATCAAGTGGCCGGCATCTATGCCCAAGGTCAAGTCCAAAGGTTAAAATAAGAAGCACCTTTCAAGGTGGTGCAGAATGACTAAGCCAAGATCCTGTGGGACTTCCAGATACAGACTGACGTACATGTAATGGCGAACCAACTGAAGTGTCTGTGACCAGAGATTTTAAAAGGTGTAGGAGGTGAATTGAATTAAAAAAGATAGCAGTGTAAAAGAAATCAAATGGAGAATGCAGAGAGAGAATATGAGTTGATGGGGGAGTGGTTGACTTTTCAAAGATATTTAGTGCACATCTGCAGGGAGGGGATGATTGCTTGCCAGACAAACATTAGATTCCTGGTACAGAATGTCCAGGCTTGATGCATTAGCCTTTATAGTGACTTATTTTGTTCCATTAAAAGTAATCTCAGAAATGATGTCTGAGTGTATACTTTTTTTCTGACTGCATCCTCGGAGCTGCCATGAACATAAAGTCCAGCAGACCAACTGCAATTTTGCAGAGTGGAGCACAAGAGCACTTATTCTAGAGATGACAAAAAAGTAACTCAAATGACCACTGCTTACAACCAAGGAACGTACAACATGTTGCATCTTGAAGCAGATGGGCTACAACAGTAGAAGGCCACACCTGGTGGCACTGCTGTCAGCTAAGAACAGGAACCTGAGGCTACAGTTACACAGGCTAACCAAAATGTGGCAAAAAAAACAACTGGAAAAAGTAACTGGTCTTATGGGGCTGGATATTGCTGCAACATTCAGATTGTAGAGTCAGAATTTGGCATTGACAGCACGAAAGCATGGATCCATCCTTGCTTGTATCAATGAAGCAGGCTGCTGCTGGTGGTGTAATTGGGATGGATGAGTTCTCAGCACAATCTGGGCTCCTTAGCACACACTGAGAATCCTGCTAACCATGTCTGTCCCTCTATTGGTGCGTTCCAGTTGTACTCGGAAGTCGGGATTTCCGAGTTCCGAGTGGGAAATTTCAACTGGAATGCCCCCCAAGGTTGGAATTTCCTACTGGGAACTCGGGGGATCCTCACCACCCCTGAGTTGACAATCAAAGATGGCTGCCCCCAGTGTAAACAGTTATTAAGCTCCTGTTATAATTTGGGATGTAGTAGAATGGATAGTTAACCTCATGTAGGCAGTGAGTATATTTTTCAAGTTCCTTTACTCAGATATTAGACCATGTTATACCGATAACCCTCTGCTTTATCCCTGCTCAGAGCAAGCTCTTCATAAGCCGTGCAAGTCCCCCCACTAAAAGACGTGGATGTGGCTTTGGCTTTTGGGGACTGTGCCCTGTTGTGTACTGTTAGCATGAACCCATCCTGTGGACCGTGTCTCACATCATAGGGGGACATTTAAAAAATAACAGTTTGAACCTACTTTTTCTATAGGGTGAAGGAAGGGACACAGGGAAAGGATGACTTTTTCTCATGTTAGGAGTGTTGTGGACAGGCCATGAAATGATATTTTTGTACAAAAAAATTAGTGTATTTTGCACAATGTGTGAGGTGTAAATTTGGAGTGGAGTGCCATGGGGTTAACCTTGTTACCACAGAAAGCCTGTGCAGGCCCCCATGTACTCGCGTTCACACTCACACAAAAATCCACAGGAAACTTGGATCCACGAGCAGAATCACTTATGGCACTGGTATTTATAAAATCTCACCTTATAAAGAAAGTCAGTTTATGAGTTGTGTAGTGGATCTTTCAAATGATGACCAAAGTTAGTCCATTTCTATGGTGCCTTTAGTTTTTGGTTATTAAAGTTTACACAACAAAAGCAGCATTTCCAAGTACTTCTTAACCATCGTGTCAACTTCATAAAATCAAGCTGGTAGCAACAACATGGGACAGTACTTCCTGAGAATTTCAAAACAAATGACATTTCAATATTAAGCGTTTCCTGTTGAATACAACTATTTCCTTTGTAGATTAAACTTAACTTACTATATATAGCAAACAGGATAGTTTAGAAATCTCGTTGGAATTATTTAATGAAGTGTAACATATAAACTGTACTTACTTACCTTTCAAGAAAAAAAATTGCTCATAGAGCATAATCCTCTGCACGGCCAAAATATACAGAAGAAATTCTTCAGAATGAGATTCAGTGGACAGAATCAATGCACACAGGCAGAGGAACACAGCCATTTGCTGCATCATAAAACAGTGCCAAACACAGAGACTTCGCTGGAGGGAAAATAAAGCACTCTGAAATTTCTGACACTCTCATCCAAATTAGCAACCAAAATGTGGTAAACTGTCCTATCTAGCAATGTTTAACAAATTCCTCAAAAGCTTTCTGGATCCGCATCTGAAGTTTGGATCACCACCAAAGTTTTATCACTCCTTCCTAGCGCCATTACCAACATTCTGTTCACAACTATTTGCGTTATGATGCTAACAGACAAAAGGTGACAAAAGCACAACCTCCCTGGTGGCGGCAACATTGTGAGAAATGTAATTCTGTGAAACTTATTATCTGGGGAAACTTCAAATTCGTAGACTGCCTGGTGTAGTTTTCAGTTTTCTCTTATGCAGCAAGAGCTATGTGTCAGATTTTTATGGTCAAAGGTCAGGTCAGGTCAGCCAATCGATCAGATATTGAGTAAAGTTAAACCAACACTTTCTTAAAGACAGACCTAAACTTAATCTTGACTGATTGACGTGTGCCAAAAACTGCAAGGCAGTATTTTTTTTTTTTCACAAAAGTTATCAAGGTGCTATACTGCTTGTTCAAATTTAATTTTCCTGCTAGCCAAATATCCATACTCTAAGAAAATAGCCACAAGGAAGAGTAATGCTAAGTGTACCAACACTTGAGCACTGGAGTTTGTAAAAGTGTATATTTCTTCTATGTTTCAGGTCTAAGCTGTTTAAAATTCCTTGCAGCCAGGTATGTATAATTCATCTAGGGATGGAAACTCCACTGAAGGCAATTGATTAGAGCGCTTTTAGAACCCACTTTAAGAGTTCCTATACACCTCTCAAGGTGATACTTCCATCTAAAACCAGATATCTGCTTTTTCAAGTCTGGATTTCCTCTCTCCCTCCTTCTCTGTGCCTCTCAGACTGTTCTGGCCTTCTTCTTTTTTCAACAAGTGAGGCAAAAGTAACTTTCCCCTCAGAGTTAGTAAAGGCGGGATCTGAAACGGTCAGCCTACTGAGTGAGATATGCCCTTATTGCATGTTTAAAGTGGTGAAATGTTGGGTAGTATCATATTTTTCAGATCTTGCAAAGTGAGGTACTTTCAGCTCAGATGTCATCAGTTGTGCTTTTTTTTTTTTTTTGCTCTGCAGCTCATGACACTAATGGACAACAAAACAACGCTATACTCAGCACGTGTTCTCTTCTTTTCTTTCTGTCAGTCTCCTTTTGTGCTCAACTTACCTCCACTGATTATGTGTTTTTCTAAGTTTTCTTGCTTGATGGAAAATGAGTGACCATGTGTGTTTTTCTGTCCGTTGTAAAACGTTTATTTGGACCAGACAGGAGAACATTTCTTTCAGTTAGTATAAGGTTTTCTGACTACAAGTTTGACCAAAACACTTGCTTCAACTTGAGCCTTGCATTGTGATGAACACATACTGAATCTGTATATATGAGACCCTGTCTATCTATCAATGTAGTACCAACTCTTCCATGTTTTCCACAAATGTTATGGTAAACTGAGGAACATTAATAGTAGGACTTGGAAAATTTGGACACAAGGAATTGGATGAAATTTTTGTTTCTTGTCTTTTCACCTCTGGGTGCAGTGATATGCTCTTTGGCTCAAATTTGTCTGTTATACCCCTCTCTCTGTTGTTAAAAATGTAAACAACAGCAAACAGTAGAAAGCACTCAGAGAGCGCAAACTGCCACCAAAGTAGCTCACATGTTGCTGTTACATCTATAAACAATAGTTCCATGATAAAGTTAGCATCATAGTATGATTCATTTACCCTGAAACACACACCTAGCATTTGGACACATTTTAATACCATAATTAGTTAGACAGTTATTGAGCAAAAATGATCATTCGCTAATGCCGGTTAACTGGATCACTACCAAAATCTAATCATTTTTATGTGCATCTCCTGAAAATTTCAGCAAAATCCGTCCATTCGTTTTTGTGTAATCTTGCTGACAAACAAACAAACATACGCAGGAAAAAAACATAACCTCTTTGGAGGAGGTAATAAAAACAACACTAAATTTAGTAAAACATTAAGCTATGCTGCCCTATTTGACAAGACAATCAGACATTTTTCATTACCTTTATGCATTGGAATCCTTTACAGAAATAAAGAAACTACCATATGAATACAGCATCTAAAAAGTCCCAGCCTGTTGCACAATTTTGCCAACCTTGCAGTACAGCTATCAGGCAGATCCATCTTGCCAAGCTCCAATCTACAAGGACTGTGCACAGCCCAAAGCGGCACAGCCCAATAAGTGATCTTTAGAGCAGGAAGAGGCCGGAGCTGCAAGAGTGACTATAGCTGGAGGTGACTGCTTGTACAGAGATTAGCGTAAATGCTAACAGCTTTAGTAGCAGTATGATCAGATCTGGGTCGAATTTCTGTAACAATTAAAAAAAACAAAACACTGAAAGCATTTTTTGATCGAAAGGATATTTTCGCTCCATTTCTGACATGTTTTGACAAGAGTATGTTTTACGAACTGACTCAAGTTTTGTGCTTTACAACGCGGCAGTAATGACTGACCACTACACTATCTGTTTGGCCCGTTATGAACGTGATTGACAGAAATATCATCCAATCACCTGCTTGGTGTGCTTTTGAAAGGCTCTGCCCCTCCAAACACTTTGTTTTGCTCAGATTAGGGTTGTCAAAAATATCAATACTCCAAAAAGTATCAATACTCAAACGCCGTATCCAGATGTGATACTAATTTGCCATGGTATCGATACTGTGGTGCACGCACCCGCAGCATGCACTCTGTAGGCAGCGCAGCAGGCAGACAGTGTCCGGCAGTCGGGAGAGCCCTCACTGCAACCCCGCTTGCTGTCCTGCATATCCAGTGTGTCCCCTATAGTTTATTTGGGATGGCGCCCCGCCATCGCAACGGACACCCCCGCCATGCCAACAGGATCCCCACCCATAAATTCAAGTGCAGATTTAAAAAAAATCCATTATTTGATTTTTATTTTAATCAAAAGGGCGTTTGACAGGCATTCTTTTGATCAAATAAAAAAGCTTCCTCTAATAATTTTAGAGTCTAATGTGTCGCTATCATTTCATTACATTCATTAAAATGCATTTCTCCGTTCCTCTGACCCTTCTCCAACTTGTCGTCTGACTATTTACACTGCATGCTGCGCAAGCCATCCTCTCTCTCCTTCACAAAGTCCGATCATTCATGTGAAAACATTTAACAAAATAAACGCTGCCTTCAAGTTAAACAGCGCATAACATAAAAAAAACATTCACTGATTTAAGTAACGCTTTCACACAAAGCAGAGAAAAGAAGGAAAAGCTGAAGAGGAAGAGAGATTTTCATCCGATGCACATGTGATGTTCATGTGAACATTTGATCTAAATCGCTCAGTGATTCCTCCGTCTGCCGGTGAGCGTAAAGACGCAGATAGACGTGCATCGCAGGGACAGTGAGGGATCATCAGTCACTTTGTGTGATTTTATAATTCAAAAAATGTCTTGATAAGTCATGTGCACGATCTAAGTGAACACAAAGACTTAAAAAATGACGAGTCAGCCTTTTGATGAAACAAAACTCATCATTCTTCAGCAGTCCAGCTCTTGTTTTCACTCACTCACTGTTTTCTAAATGATAAATTCACCCTGATGTATCCTGGATCACTTTTTCTCCATGATATAAGAACAGTCTTTGAAGGATCAAGCTTCAGATACAATCTAATGGTGCAGCAGTTCTCAACCTGTGGGTGGAGGCCCATAAGTGGGTCTCAGAGCTGTTTTCAGTGGACGGTGCATAAATCAGGTAAAATTGTGGCAAAAATGTCTTCAGTGTATGGAGGCCCTAAGAGGACAAATATCCATCCATGAATATAGAAAGATAGATAGATGAATGAATAAATGAAAAATGATTAATTGATGAGTAAATAAACAAACAGAAGGATTAATATAGATGATCCTGAACGACAGACCACGCTCATTCCGGCCCAAGCACCCCATTTTCTGATTATTTAATTATTTTATTTAATTGGTTATTTATCTGCGGTTCTGTTTTTCATGTTAATAAAAATGTTTTTTATGCATTTTTAAGTATTTGTCATTTTTATCCCCGCGGTATCGAAAATGGTATCGAGTTTCAAATATCGTCTTGAGTAGCGATATCGAATTTGAAATTTCAGTATCGTGACAACCCTAGTTCAGATGGACTAATGAAATAGATGCTGTATAGACAATAGGTGCCAATTATCTCTTAATTTCTTGATGTCTTCCTGTGTTCCTTCAGGTGTTAAACATTTTTCCCTCCTCACCTTTTCTCCCACTCATCCTCTATGTTTTGACGTCCTGTAGTTGGCTGTTTTCCCTTGGATCTTTCCTCATTCATAAATCACTGTCACCCCTCTTCTAGGAGTGGGAAAGCAGCTGCCAGCATCAACAATTCTTTGTGTATATATGTGTGTGTGTATGTGCAGTGAGAGAGAAGAAATGGAGCAAGAGAGAATATTTCAAAGTGTTCACCATTCCAGTGAGCATGCATTTCACTGGGCTTGTTTGTGGACCCTTCATCTCTCAATACATCTACACCTCACCGTGCACTGGGTGTGTTTTTGTGTGTGTGTGTGTGGGTGTGTGTGTGTATGTGTTTTTGTTTGCAAGTGTGTGTTTTATGTGCTCAGATGCCCTTGACCAAAATTGAGGGATGAAGCCTGCCGGACTGTATCAACTATGAAAATAAATGCCAGGGAGTTTACACACAGTGGGCTTTGCTTTATGCTGCAGCTTTGTATACCATGAGACAGGATAGAGTGAATAGATAAAGACCAAAATACATGCATAGAATACAAAAAAGCTCACATAAAACACCCATGAAATCACTTTGTCAATGTTGTCAAAACTGTGAAATCAAAATTATACAAAGAATCCAAAACTTTGATTAAAACCCTGAAATGTCATGGTAGAAATGAATTTGTACCACATCTTTAAAATGAAACTCTCTCAAGGACTTAGGCCTGGAAACATACATTAACATATTCTACCATTAAAAGGGGACAGTTTTTTTTTTTTTTTAATTTAATGCTAGCTTGTTTGGTTGTACCTTATAGTGACCTCATCAGATTTGGTGAGCCTATGCAATATAGTTTTAAGCTCATTTAACAGTGCCTTCACACTAAGTACCGCTGTGAGGCTCTGTTTTATTTACACCTTGAGACATTCACATTACAATGGCTTGGACGTGTGCACCCCCACATACACACAAAGGCAGTGACGCTCATGCTGCATCCCACTTGCACTGGGAAGTTGAGAGATCTGAGTGGGAAATTTCAACAGGAACACCCCCTGAGGTCGGAATTTCCTTCTGGGAAGTCGGCGGATCCTCACCACCCCCGAGTTGACAATCGAAGATGGCTGTCCTGGGGGTAAATAGTTATTAAGCTCCTGTAATATTCCGTTAACAATGGCTAACAATAGCCTGGTAGATCGGCAAGTTTTTTTCGACTTTGTAACTGGAACACTGATAACTCGAATACGACGTCATTCCCACACCCCTCTTCCCATTTCTGATGTACATGGAATGCAGCATCACTTGCAGCACTCCTGTCTCCCGCTGAGTCCATGGGCACTCAGTCACTACCTCTGGAGACCGAGCAGAGTAGGGAGCAACTTGTTTCCCCCATTTCCTCTCCAGGACGTTCACAGTTGAGGCGAAACATCACAAGGGTGTAAATATTACGCCTTGAACTGCCAGTGTGAATGCCATCCTTTATTTTTCTTAGCCGACCGTACTGGCACCCGGTGTGTCCTCTGCTGCTGTAGCCTCATCTGCTTCAAGATTAAACCTGTGTGTTCAGCAATTTTCTTCTGTACAACTTGGTTTGAACTTCTATAATCTCAAACCCAACAGGCCATTTTCTCCTGCCAAGACATTTACACGCTGAGAACTGCTACCCACTGGATATATTCTCTTTTCCTGACCATTCTTTCTGAACCTTAGAGAAAATCCCAGAAATACTAAGGCCATCCCCTTCAAAGTCTCTTAAATCACATCTCTTTCCCATTCTGAAGCTCAGACTATGTCCACATGCCTAATTGCATAGCGTCGCTGCTTTGTGATTGGCTGATTAGCGGCCAGCCTACTTACGTGCATTCTAGTAGTCTGCTTTATCAGTAGGCTATAACTCTGTTTCTTGGGAATTCTTTGTCATGTGCAGTAAAATGTTAGTCACAGTTGTAAAATCCAATTTTTTAGGCATCATATTCAATGTAGCCTGTTTACCAATAGCTGCATGTTAATCAATGTAAAGGTCTGAATTGCCTTGAATTTGTTCTGACATATTAATCTTGTCCTCAAAATGAAATACTACTTACTCCTCATGCTAGCCTGTTTCATGTTTTATGAAGCTACCATTGAGATTGTGTGGCTAGAGGAGAGATTGTCATGGTATAAGTAGCTTGAAACATTCATTCATTCATTCATTTTCTATACCGACTATCCCTTTCGGGGTTGCGGGGAGCTTGAAACATGAGGCTGTTAATATGGAGTAGTGATGAACATCAACATAAAGAGAGGTAATTTGCTCACTTACATGTTGTGTCCCCTAAATGCTAAATCTATGGCCATGACAAACCCTTTTTTGAAAAGCATAATGAATTGTTAATCTTGCTGTTGACTGGCAGGGAACGGTTTGATTTAACTATATTCATAATGTATGCAAATGTGAGGTATGGATATCTTCCAGCTGCTTATGCGATGTCAGCTTTACCACCAGTTAGCTGTTAAGGCAAAAACTGCAGTTTTTCATAATTTAAGGCTAGAAGAACTATAGTTTGATGGTTTAGGGAGCTGTGTGATTAAGAAAGCTGTTGAGGTCACAGACTGTGAAGTGGTTTATTTTAAATGTATGATATTTCAAATGTTTTGGCATATTTGTTAAGATGGGGATCAAACAAAGGGAGAGGTGACCACAGAAATGAATCCCTTAAAACAGAACAACTAAGAGCAATAATTTGAGAAGACGCTTTTTAAAATACAGGGAATAAATGTCAACAAAAAGATCTAACAGATGATTCAGTCAAACAAAAGAAGCCACAAGAAACCAAAGGGAGACACAAGACTAAGCGTGCTTTAACATCCATTTTTCATTTTATTTTGATTAAAGGATTTTGACTCTACTGTTCACATGTAGGCTAAATAAAATTATTAAATTAAGTTTGTGTATAGTTTGTGTGCAGACAGCACAAAAGATATTTATCCAAATCGTCTGAATATCTTCAAATATTATTGTGTTCAAAAAACATATGATTTTGGGAAAAGTGACAGCCCTAATACTCATTATTTTTTTCACTTACATGATTTGATCAAGATCTTCAGATAGTTCTAAAACTGAAATATATTGAAAAAAATGTGTAAAGATATTTACCCAGTACACCTACTAACACCAGGTAACATAGCCACAAGTTAAATATGTTGTGAAATAAGACTGCTTTTGCATAAAAACTGAAACTGAAAAAAACCCCCAAACAAATAGATGCCAATGAATGACATCATTACAAGGTAAAAACTTGCGTTTTGCATTTGTTTTTTTGTGCTTTTGTGTGCATGGGGATGTTTTTAAAAGCAAAGGAGGAAACCAAAACCTCTGTTTTAAAAAATACCTCTTCACATAGCCTAAATAACCTTTGGGTAATTTGTTACGGTTGTGACAAACAGGACACTGGTTAGAATAATCAAAGTGGAGACCAACACACAGGCAGGAAGTAAGGTGGATGTAACTCTCGGGGGCAGAGCTACAATATTAAACAGGACATTAAAATAAATAGACTCAGGAACTGCCCTGTAAAAATATGAACTTGAGGAATGAGACAGATGGAAGAAAAAGACAAAATAAAACAAAAGTAATAATCTGAATTATTAAATAAAGTGCAGAACTTAACAAGAATAACTCATGACAGCATGTAATCTTACACATTTTCAGTCTTTTCTGATAGAAAAATAGCATAAATGTAGTTGTCAGTGTGTTATGTTTGCAAATGTGGACTTACTTTACAGCCAAAAGGAGACAGGCATGACCAGATAGCTTAGGTTAAAAGTAAATGTGGCATTTACTCTCATACTTCTCTCTATAATCATTGGATGATAAACAAAAGGTGTGAACTTCAAGGAAAACTACTCAGAGAGACAGGTAATTATTCAAATGAAAGTCAAGTTTACTTGTGCATCTCATATTGTTAACTTGATTCTAACACATGATGGAAATGACCATAAGCTAACATAATGGAGTACAGAAGTTTGTTTCCCAAGTCATGAAATGATGAAGGTTGGATTTAATGGATGACTTGTTTTATCTATGTTTTTTATGCCTCCAAGCTGGCCATAGCCAAGGCTTGAGACATGTTACAGGGTCTCTCAACAATGCTTGCGGGGTTTTCTTTAAACTCAACAAATGCCAACCTGATTCAAAAATTTTGGAGGTCAAGACCATTGTACCCATGTTCATTGTTTGTTTGGAAAGACAAGACCTCAGGAACACTCAAAGGTTTTGTCTCCTAAATATAGCACAAATGCACAACTCAAGGATGAAGAAGTATAAAAATGTTTTGAGGCCTTTTCTTGGAGCTTTGACTTTAAGGATCAACTGATGGGGCTTTGGGGGATAACAATTAGAGGTGTGTATTGGCAAAAATCTGGTGATACAATATGCATTGCGATACATGATTGGTGATACAATACATCACGACACATTATGAAACTATAAACAGGTCAATACATGATGATTTTTTTCACCAAAACATCTGTCTTAAACCTTTTTAAAGCATTAAGAATCCACAGTGTTGTATGCATAAAACATTCAGTTTCTTAAAGGCAGAGGGGCAAATAGCTGAAAGTCTGCTGCCAACTAGTGGTCTGGCTGTGCTCAGACACAAAACAAATTGTCCACATTTCTGTAGACTTTTGAATAATGAATTATCAGGATATTGCACTGAAACTATTGGTACAGTTTTGCCCCACGAAATATCGCAATGTATTGGTGTGTCGATATGTTCTTAGAAGCCAGTTAACAGGGTTTATAATAGCGCATTGGGTCTCATATTCGTCACTTGCTTGTAGAACAGTATCTGAAGAATGCTTTGAGAGACTTTTGTCTTTGCACAAATTTCTTCTCCGTCTCAAAGAAATATTAAGTTGTGGAGCTACACAGGCAAAGTATAAGGTCATTGTTCCTCTTGTTTATCTCTTGATAACAACATTACCACTCCAGCCCGTTGACTTGACCCACTGTCTTAAATTCTATCATGCAGTTGTTGACTGCGTGAAGGCGTGTAAGACAGTACTTAAACTTGTGTGTCTTTTGCTTACATTTAACATGAACTTTGACATGCCCCATACCCTTGTGATTTCTTGTTTTGCAGTCAGGTGTTTCCTCAAGGCTTACCAGAAGAGTTCACCCTCATCTTCACTCTGGCATTAAAGAAAGCTGCCCTGGGGGACACCATCTACCTCCTCCAGATCTCTGATGAGCAGGGTTACCCACAGGTGCTGCTCACCTTCTCTCTCTTTATTAATGTCTCCATTTTCCCTTTTCTTCACTGTATTATCCCCTCCCCTCCTTCTTCTTTCCCCTTCTATCAATCATGTCCTTTGTCAACTCATTCTGTCTTCTCCCTCTTTCTCTTTAGCACAGTTTCCGTTCCCATTTATTTCTCCTTTCCTGACACCTTTTCAGTTTTCTCCCCCTTTGTCCTTTCTTATTCTCCCTCTCTCGATTGCTGTCTCCTCCATCGTCTTCTCTCGATCATCTTCCTCTCACCTCTTTCATTCACCTTCATTGTTATTCATGTGTGTTTCATGATGGAGCGCTGGAGTCCCTCAGAGTCCCCATAATCACTACAAGTCTGAGGCCAGATTTAAATACTCAATGTGTATGATGGATGGGGCCAAGTCGCCTCATTAGGAGTGATTGATTGGGTGTTCGGCTTGTGTGTGTAATTAATATGTCTCCCCCTTTAGTCAAGACTCTGCTTTTGTTCTACAGCTTTGTTACAGCATGTTACTCTTTACAGTTCGACAACCTTACCGTGGTTAGTTTTCCTCATGCTGTACTCTTCTAATTTCCTCCCATTCTTAATATACCTTCCCTCCTTTCTCCATTCCAGCTTTCCATCGAGTTTAACGGCTCTGATGGCACCCTGTCCCTGCGTGCCAGAGGGGTAGACCCTGCTGCTGACATGGTGAGCTGTGTTTTCTCCGGGGAGGGTGTAGAGGCCCTGATGGACCTGCGCTGGCACAAGGTGGCCGTCAGCGTGCAACAGGAAGCCGTGTCCCTCCATGTGGACTGCAGCTCCATTGAGACCAAACCACTGGACCCCCGTGGACCTTTGCCCACTGATGGACACACTCTGCTGGGTGTTCGGGCTTCAGATGCCGGCTCTGTGCAGGTGTGGATCTAAAAAGAATAGAGAAAGAGCGCACTGTAATGATACTATTTATTCTGTTTTTTCCATTAGATGACTACACTCTTGGCTTAGTTAATCAAACTGACCTATATTTGTAATTTTTGTTATGTTGTTGAACTACAATCTGTTCTGTTGTATTCAGTATTATTATTTGTCCACATAACAAGATTTTATGTTTGATTCAAGAATATATTTCACTTTAATATTGTTGAACAAAGAGCCTCAAAACATTGAAATAACAAAATACAGTTTTATAACGCAACTTTAGGGATTGCGTGAGTATTTATATCTCTTCAGACCAAATAAAACTTTATGAAAAAGCACACTTGTTTGCTACAAACGGACCACAAATCTAAGATGTGAGTACACAGATATGCCAAAGTTTCATTACTAGGGGTGTTTTGGTACATAAAAATTTCAGTTTGGTACAGTTTTTGGTTTTTGAGTCACTGTTTGGTATATTTTTGGTACTTGCGCTTGTGCTACCAAAAACTGATGGTCAACTTTTTGCATAGAATCTAATAAGCAGAATCAATAAGGAAGAGGTGGGAGAGACGAGCGAAACAATAGCAGGAAGTGGCTGCACTTATCGAGATTAGCATAGATGCTAACAGCTTCAGTAGCAGTTTTATCGTATTTTTACTGCATTTCTTCATTAAATGAATAACAAATATCAACACAACAAACTTCTCTGTAGTGAAGTGTTGTTCCACTTCCGACATGTTTTGATGAGAGTTTGTTTTATGAAATGGCTCACGTTCTGTAACGCAGTAGCGCCAGCCTATTGCATGATCTGATTGGCTTGTAATAAATGTTGATTGATGGAACGATCGTCCAATCACCTGCCGGATATGCTTCTGAAAGGTTCTGTCCTCCACAAACACTTTCTATGGGCTCTCTCCCAGATGGTTTAGTGACATACTTTGAACGGTCCGCCTGGTGTGTCAGGTTAGCAGTTTTGTGGAAATGCACCATAAAACAAACAAAATGAAATGACAGATTTTCCACTGAAATGGGCGCCAAACCCCAAGGCATTTGGGTCAAAGAACTTGACTGTGTAGTTTGATCCAGACTTTATTAACACTACTGAAGTGGATTTAAGAGGATGTCCCATTGTCTGGGCTGAAACGAAAATGTAAAAGTGTAAAACTGTAACGTTTCGAGATGACATGTTTTTTGTTGTTAATTTTAGGTTAGGTCACTGCTCCAGGTTCTACTGGGATAAAAAACAAACTGGTTTTGGCAGCTAACCCTGCACATATCTGTGTAGAGGACCTTTATGCTTCAAATGTGCTGTTTTGCTCAGACAATCTTATCCAGTCCGGTTTAAAAATTAAGGATGCTAATGAGGAGAATGGACTGGTGATCAGCCAAGACTTTTACTGCTGAATAGATCCCATAATCCAGGCATTCATTTTGACAATCAATTAACTGGTGTACTTAAAAAGCAAACAGCATCTTATGCTAACACAGGGAAGAGGTGTTAAGGCATGCATGCACACAACACATGCAAATCTGATCAAGTGCTTTCCTATTGCTATTAATGAGAAATAATGGTTCTCATTTGTAAAATGCTTTGGTTAAGTTTTATTAGATGATATAGGAGACCTGTATGTTCTAATACCTGTCTCTCCTTTTCTCACCTTTCCTTCTCAGATGGACATTCAGCAGGTGATGCTCTACTGTGACCCCTCCCTCGCTATTCAGGAGGCCTGCTGTGAGATTCCTGGGGCACGGGTGAGACTGACAACCTTTACTTACTTGTGATGTTTAGAATAAAATAAAGTTTTATCGTGCACAGACCTAACACAATCTCAAGAAACTCAATCGTCCCTCTGCATCCTCTGGTACAGTCCAAATAGCTTAAAACTTTGAATGAGAGACATTGGGCTCACCACTTGGGGAAAACACATTTTGATTTTTACTTTTGCTCCTCAACAAAATCACAAGCATAGGAAGGTAAAACAAATCACCTGTTAGTTGCTCCAACCAACCATAATTAATTAATATATTTTGTTGGCTTAATATTTAAAAAATGAATGTAAAACGTAAACATTTTCTATTGGGATTTGTTTTGTGTAAAATTAGTCATTGGCTGTTGGTGGCGTTTCTTTAAACTCCAGATTTGTCTGGCAATTTTATCCTGACCAAGAAAGAATCCCACTTAATCCTTCCAACATTGAAAACTACTGATTTTATACATACACTAAAAACATGTAAACAAATATATTGGTGGCCACATTGCAAGAACAGTGATGTGATTGTGATAGCTTATTTCATATTATGGTACAATAGAATTTTTGATTTTGCTTTATTTAAGTATCAAACAAGAAGCAAGGTGTTGTTTTTGACTATGATGCTAATAAGATCAAGGAGCTCAAGCAGTGATTATTCTTAAACCATCATCATTTACAGTGTTTCACAGGTGGTCCATAATGGTGCTGGTGTTTCTCAAAGGGTAGTCGGACTTGTGCATGCCAGCTCAAAAGGCATCCATTTTAACCCGTTGACTCCTTTACTGATCCAAATTGTTAGTCTGAACTCAGTTGCCACACAAGATTTTGAGTGTGAAGAATAATGCTTACTGTTTTTCTTTCCAAAATTGTCTCTTTGGAGGATTTAGGGTCAAACAGTGTTGAACTCAAATCAATATGTGCTTGCCTCTCTTCATCTTATCCAGTTAGAGGCAATCTGGAACAACTTTAACCTCAGTTAACCTTATTTTAACCAGCATCTATAACTCTGACTCAGTGCTTGTTTTAGTTGCTTTACAATTAAAATCACCGAAGGTTACTGTGCAACAGCTGCAAGAACATTTGAGTTTGCAAAACCAGGACTTAACATATCAAATTCTCAGCCCGCTCTTGGGCCTTTTTCTAATCAATAGCTATGTATACATGTGCTGTTTTTCTTTAAACTGATTGAAATAATTCAGAATGGAAATGGCAAATTTACTGTTTACATGAGCACAAAATATAAGTCACACTAATAGCATTTAGTTATGTGCCGAGCCGTCAATCTGGTCTAAACTCAGAGCTGTTCCTTGTATCAAAGTAGATGATAAAATTATCTGTGCTTGATTCTGTTTATTAGCGCATGTTAATATTGTTTTTCTCTGTTTTGAGTTCCAAATAATTAAGAGACAAGATTCCACTGTGTTTTGTCCTTTATAAATTCTGCAGTCTCTCCTTAACTGAGAACAGCGCAGTCATGACTCCCCGCTTACAAACACCACTGTCTTTCACTCGTCCTCCTTCAAAGGGGAAGAGAGATTTTATTCCCCTCCTCTCTCCTATGCTGCCATTGGAGACTTTGGATGTCTTCATTGTTGTTCCATGAACTGCAAGCATTTCTTCTCTCCAGCTCTCCTTTTATACACTTAAAGCTCTGTGATGAAAAACTTTACAACTGACAGCCTGTACAGTAGGAGGATGCCCTCTCCTCAACTATGCGTGTCTGAGCAGCTTAAATATTAGTAGTTGAGAAGTGGAGAGGAGATAGGGAACCAGGAAGACTTGAGTGTTTACCTCTCATACAGTATGAAATGGCTTTCTGAATGAGCTCTTTTGTATGTAACCTGCAACGGTTCAGGCTCATACCTGGGCCAATGATGAGTTGTGTCTTTCTAATCCTCCCTGCTAGTAAATCTAGACTGTTATGTCCCTATTTCCTGCTAGTTTTTTTTTTTCATCTTAAAAGCCTTGCAGTAAACTACCATTGATACACTTTTTATTTTGACGAACACATAGATAATACAATATATTTGTTGTCTTGATCATGCTTGGTGATCAGATGCACTACAGAATGCTTTTGCTGTTGGGGAAACAGTGGACTAAATATTTTCTCAAACTTGAATTTGTGAAACAGACATCAACATGTTATTGACCCATCTTAACACTAGGTTAAATGGGGTATAAAAGTGTTAATCTGTTATAAAAAATATTGTAAAACAGCTATTAAAATTACAAGAAAAAATACTACTGTACATCAATGTAAACCAGCATAAGAGTCCTTAATTCCCTTTATTAATGTAATGTGATGTAACATCAATAAAACTGATTAAATTTGTTGCCATTTTCTTTTGCAAAACATTTTGAATTTAGAACAAACCAATACAACAGATTATTGAAGAAAATTTTTTTCTGTATTACTGGCCTTTAAGCTAGTCTAAGCTCTATGCTTACCTTTCAATATCTGTTTAAATTACGCCTATGCCTTGGCATCAAGTTAACAAACTTTAATATACACTCTAGTCCATCTCCAAGAAACTTTTTTCTCCCAATTATTGCCAGAGACTTGGGAAGGCTTTCCCCCTTTTGATTTTTAGTTCTTTTAAGGGGCAAACAGTCAGGGTTAACCCAAATTCATAATTTACTAGTTAGACCTTTCAAAATTTGGGTATCAGAATTGGCCACATAAAATGGCTTTTGATGCATCTCTAATTTGGTTGGTAAAAAAGAAAGTAAAACATAGCTGCCTGCCTAGCTCTTAAATGTTGGGGTTGTTATGCCCTCTTCTTGAGCTAATACTTAATTTAGGATAAAACAAACATAAATAAGCCTTTCTTATGAGTCAAAAATCCTTCTGAGGCATTGTTTAACACAGAGTACACAAACTGACTATGGCTTAGACTAATCCCATTGTGTGCAATTATGTCGTATCAACTATGCTTTTCTAAGGTTGTTTGTACTCTGTGACTGTGACTAAAAGCCTAATTGATACCACACTAAGTCTTCCTCCCTGTTGCAGCTTAAGAAAATTCACTTTCTCCATGTGTTTATGTCTTTCCCCTCATTTTTTTTGTTCTCTCAGTCTGCAGTCGTGCAGGTATTGTTTGTGGGTTTCAGACAAAGCCTTATAGATAAAAAACATTTATTGGACTCAAAATACAACAACAAGTTTCAGCTGGACAGGAAAAAAACAAAGCTGGGTGATCATCCAGTATGGAAAGAATTTCAAACAGCCAGATCTTGGGTTTATTTTTAAGCTGCAGGTATCTTCGTGCTCAGCCAACTTTTTTTGTCAGAATTCTCCTTAGTGTCTTTGCTTAGGTTTCAGTGTGCATGTTAATGTGTTTATATCCATTATTTAATGATTCTGAAAGAGTCCGCAAATAGGGTAAAAGTTCTGTCAGATGTTTGGTAGCTTAGAGTCCTCTGGAGAAACAGCTAAATGTGAGAAAATTGAAAACAAGTTATTAGAAGAAGTTCACCTCTTCCCTTATGCAAGACTTGCTGCGGGGCTTACTGCAAGGTATATTTAAATTTGAAACAAAAAGTTTGGGGCATGAGTTCACATGTGTTGACACTCTCTGACATGCTCATGCATCCATGAAAGCTTTGGCATCCTAAAACAGGAGGGAAGATTGATGACTTGATGTTGTTCTGTCACTTTTTCTGTATGACTTTCTGTGGTAAAGAAGAAAATCAAACTTTTAGGCTAAATGCAATAAAGATACAACCTGAATTAAGTAAAACTAGTTCTAGATGATAGTATGTTAGCATTCATTTTCAAGGAAAAGCCATGTGAGGCAATCTTAAAGGTTATAATGTGAAATTATCTTGTTTTTATTGATACAGTATGGAGTGCTTTGAAATAATGTTAATAGGTAAGATGTTTGCTAGGAAGGAGTATCAGTAGCTACTAACAGTCACAGTGTAATTGACCACAAACAGAGGATAGCTTTATTTCTGGCAGGACACAGAGTCCAGATTGCTAACTAGCCAGTGTCCTGTTGTTAAACAGCCAATCAAAAGCGAGCCAGCCTCTGCTGACTGCCAGCTAATTGCCTCTAAGCTACCATTGGCTAAATGCACTTAGACCGCCTTACTTATGCTGCTCTAGCCTGCCTACTCTTTACTGCTCCTGCAGCAAGCTGCTTTGCATCCCCCCTCCACCCCAGCTTCTCCTTCATGCTATTCTCTAACTTAATCGACATCAGCTGAAACCGATGCTTGCTGTTGGGGGGATTTTGCTGCTTGCTTTCCTTGTGGGCTGCAAGAAGGGCAGGAACATGTGCTGTAACTGCTCAGGACTTGCATTATTGCCATGTGGAAAGGCAGTGGGAGCACCCATCAGAGCCACGTAATTCAAATAACTGCTCTTGTGTCTTTTCTTGACAAAGTGGTTCAGAACAGAAAGTTATCTTTTTAAAACTGTTGCATTTTTCAGTGCAAGTGGAGAATATTTGTCCTGTCCATGTTATTTTATTTAAGTAGCATTTGTTTTTTTGTGCAAATGGAAAGTATATATTTCCATTTAGTTATAAATCTGCATCAAAATAAAGTGCCTTTGTCAAATTGTTTTTTAGGCTGAATGGTGGTGCATAGAACAAAAAAATACCCATTAGATCAGTTGGTGACTCTGAACATTCCTTAGGTGTAAGTGTGTCAAAACAATTGTCTCTATAACAGAGCTGTGATTGGCTGATGACAAGTCAAGGGTGTACCCAGCTTGCTGCTTGGTTCACGCATTGTCTGGGTTTTTATGAGATAAGAACAGGTTCCTTTGGGGAGGAGGGTGGGGAGGACTTGGAACCCAGGGAGTGGATATGGGTGGTCGGGTTGGGCGCTCTGTATTGGGTTCCTGGGCCTGGAATGTTGTGCCTGCTTTTTGGGTTTTTGGGTTTCCTCACACTCCATGAAATGTCTTCTCTTCCATGAGCACTGTTGGCCTGAAAACACCAGAAATGCTTTTTAGGTTCTTATTGTGTTTGGGTTTATTCTGACATGTGTGCATATTTGTAAGAGTTCTTTGATTTAAATAGTGCTTTTTGGTGGTTAGCTCCTTTTTTTTGCTTAAACTCTTGTGCTTTGCTTCTGTATTTTTCTGTCTGTTTGTAAAAGCACTTTGTAAACCTTGCTTTTAAAGTTCTAATGTATACAAATAAAGTTATTATTAGAATTATTATTGTTATTATTATAATTGTTGTTAGCATTATCATTACAGACTAACAAACAGTGAACTAAGGTTAGTTGTTGACTTTCCCTCCTTGTTTGACATTTCGTTTCCTGGTGTTTTACAGTATGTTCCTATTAGAAACTTGCCACAGCAAAAAAAAAATGTGTCAGTTATCATCACTAGAGTATTTTTACCTTTGCTACAGTACATAGACAGGTTTAACTTTTGAACTTCAGGTCAATTATCCACAGTCTGCCACATGGCAAGTTCACTGTTGGATCAAAAGCACAAAAAACAGAGGGATTTTTGGATGCCAGACTTTTTACGCTCTACCAGGAGTAAAGTAATAAAAAAACAACAAAGTATTCTTTTGATCTCTATTCAATTATGTGTGTGTTCCATTTTCAGTGCCCACCAGACGCTCCCAAAAGCCGCCGTGCTGCAGAGAATGACCTGATGGAAAACACCTTTGCTCAGGTAACAGCAAGCTATGCACAAATGCACATTAAGGTACAGACATGATACACATAATAATATAAACACTACATACAAAAAAACAACAACTCTTTAAGAGTTGTTCATACTTAACGTTTGCACACTTTTCAGACTCTGGCAGGCTTGGAAGAGGTGTGCTTCAGCACGGTATTCTTGCTCATGGATAAGCACAAAGACAGGCTGGCAACATACATGCACCACAACAGCTTCTCACAGCAAACATCCAATGTAGTAGCAGTGCATCAGGGGGGTGCATTTAATCAAAACTACTAAAGTGAAGCTTTATTGCATGGAGTTTGTATTGAGGACCTTTGATAATTTGAAGTAAATGCTGGGAATCCTTTGACTTCCTCTGATGATAGTAGGAACAGTAACCTAGTACATATATAGTGTCTCAGTAATTCAGAGTGGAAACTTCGGTTTTGATGTTTTGCAAGTCTTGTCTGCCCTTTTTTTCAAGTATATTGTACTCACATGAGTGTGGACACTTCTCATTTTGACATGTGACTAAGTTTATGTTAAATCACATACTCAAAATATGTCAAAAAAATCTGTATAAGTTGATTTTTGCCTTAGTATTGCTCTCAGTTGTGCATGTAAACAGTGTGAGCAATCTGGTGATATAATTGTCCTCAGGCAAGATTGTGGCTCGAGCAGTGTGAGCGCTGGCCAGTGGAGAACTAGCAAGCACTCTCAAGGCAACTAGTATGAGTGCTCCCTGTGCTCCCATATATAAATTTTAGAGAGTTTACAGTTAAATCAGTTACAAAGATCATATTTCGAGATGCACCGTCAACTCTTCAAAGCATTCTTAGATTGCTTGCAACGTGAATAAGTAAGGCCACTTTTCCCTAACAATATTTTAAACTAAATCTAAAGTGTTGGTTCTGTTTTTGTTGTAAAGGCTTCTCTGTTTAAAGACAACAAAACAAGCAGTAGAGATGGGCAGAGCCTGACAGTGTGTCTCTACTTGTCTTGGTTAAGCCCCACTGTTTTGGGGCCTCGGAGTTGGGTAGGGGAATGGAGTTAGGAGCTACAAAGGGAGTTTGGGCAACAAAACGCTCATTGGATGGCAGAGAGTATGGTTGTCCATCACTAGTAGGCAGCACACAACGTGACTGAGATACAGCAACAGATCAGCTCTGCTCCCTAATGTGAAATAGCCTGCGTTTAAAAATGTCATGTCTTGTCATGGCAGCTCTGTCACATCCATCATCACAACAAGACAGAGATTGAAAATGTGAGTTCACCTCTAAATAGAAATTTACAGTTTAGTGAGATATTTCAATGCAAAAAATCTGCATATAGGGCCCGATCTACTAAAGGTTTGCGCGCATAAAAACACATGCAAACTTGATACCCTGCACAAAGCTGATCTACTAACAGAGTGCACTGAAAATTGTGTCTGTGAATTGAGCAAAATAGCACGTGCAGTCCATTTAGCGTGTTTGCCTTCATAAATATGCAGAATACATGCAGATGATCAGAACACTCAAAACACTGGGAGGAAGAAATGCAACTGTAATCATTTAGCACCCACAATGTGATTTATCAAACCCGCAACTGACTGCGCGCGGTGTTTGTGCGTCTAAATTTAGCATGTTTGAAAGGTGCAAAACAGACCCAGCGTTACGCACAGAGGGCTACGATCATTGTGGCGAGAAACAGGGGGCGCATTAACAAAATATTTTCCATCAGTGACTTAATTTTTTGATGAATGACGTAAAGATTTGGAGGCTGTCTGTCATTGTGATGGACTGGAATAAGAGGGATGATCTAGTGTGGCTTCACACTGATGCAAACACACGTAAAATAAACCCTCTCTGTTTTGCGCTCTACATCGCAGAAGAGGTCTCCACAGATCTCCATAGCTGCCTATGAAGGACACTCAGAGCTGACTGCATCACACTCTCCACGCACTGACAGTGAGTTTAGAGGCTGTCAGTGCGTAAAAAGGCGAGAGTACCCGCACGGTCTATGTGTGCGTAACTGTAAGACTGCTCTTCACACGAGAGGTTATTGATAATGAAGCTGTGTAACTATGTGAATGCTGTCATTTAGATATTTTGATGATGATTTAGATGTTTAATTGCAATCAGAAAAGAAAAATTAAAAACGATGGATAAACATATGGCATGAGGGAAAAGTGAAAGTCAAAATGACGGACAGCAAAGAGGTTACTGCAAGTGTGTTTATTTGCCTCCAACTCCATGGCTTCAAACTTCCTTTTTCATTTACGGCCACTCTGCTCTCCCAAACTCTCCACGGTGACACGCAAAATCTTCATTTAAAGGGGGCAGTCCGCACAATTTTGACACCTGTTATAAAATGCGCAAGCAGTCATAGTAGATCACCCGCTACACGCCCACAAATTGCACGTGCAATTTTTTAGTTTGCACACGCAATTTAGCACCCATTATTTTGGATCTTAGTAGATCAGGCCCTAACTGTCTTAAACCCAATACCAAATTTAGGTGCAATAGAAGGAAATTCTCTCAACGCTGTGTCTACCATTTAGATTTATCACAGCATATGTTCGCCATCCAGGCTCAGACAAAACACGCACAGACAAAGACAAGCATTTGGCCGGAGACACTTTAGTTCCTCAGACAGTTTGAATTGTCTCAAACTCCTGCTGGCAAGCAAACACCCGCCTGCAGGACTTAGACCACATGGTGCAGTTGTTTTTCCTTGAATCTGCAGCTTGGGAAACATGTTTTCTACTCTGCTGCAGATTTTAGCACTTCCTCAGTTTTATATGACTGTATTTTGGAGAACTCCTCTCCGGTTTTAATCGCTTAAACTGTCCACCAGCAGTGGCAAATGTATGACAAATAGGGCCTCATGCAGCACACGGGAGCTGTTATTGCTGCAAATCTCCATGGTGAGCTTTTTTTATGACTGCTTGATACATGAACTTCATCCGTTGTAACGCAAAAGGCAATTTATTTTGGTTCCTACACCCGCTTGTGTCATCATTCATATTAATGAGATCCATATCCTATTATCTATTCATTAGGGCCTCTTGTTTGTCTTGTGGAGTGCTGGTCTTAACTTAGAGTTCTGTCAGACTTCAGGACACAGTCATCAATCCTGGAGATGGTTTCAGCAAGACACAGTTGCAATAACTCAGGAATGTCACCTGTGTGTTTTCATATCTCTGTTTACCTGTCACTTTCTTTCCTTTCTGAACAGCCTTATGTATTATAATTTTTGCCCCATATGTTTCATTTTACAACTATTCCATCTTTTATGTCGAAAAAAATTCCAATGCATGCTTAGACTACGTTGACTTGTTCCCTTTTTCATGTCTGTGTTGGCTCTGTACACACTAAATGAACAATGTAACCCAAAATTCCAGTGTGCATGCCAGATGTTACTGAGCCATGGTGCTGCTTTAATGAAACTAAACCCCAGTGAGTGACAGCATGTTGAGGTCAGCATACATGGAATGTGAGGTGGTCTTTATGTGGAAGAAAGTGCTGAACAGTATTCACTATGAATGAGCCAAAGGTAGGTTATATCAGGATGGAGGTATTCTGTTTGACTACATGTTTTGTTAGTTCTCCTCCCTTTATGGTACCTTTCTGTGGCTTTAAAAGGATCTGTGCTTTCTGTGTATTACAGAAAAGGCAGGGACTATTTGGTGTCATAGATTACTTAACATCTGAGCAGACAAAAACAACTATTCTGGAGTTCCACAAGGCTCTGTCCCGGGCCTCTTCTTTTTAACACCCTCATGCCTCTACTGGTTTATATTGAAAAAAAATATCCATACTATGCACATGGCACAGCTTTGTATTACAGATATCACCAGGTGACTGTGGTCCTTTACAAGTACCAAGTAGATGCATGGAACGATCTCGTGAGAGGATTACCACAGATTGCTGCTTTTAAACAGACATAAAACTGAGGCACTTGTTCTGTGATTGACTTGAAACTAGTCCAGAGTGTCTCATGCTAAAGAAACCAGTTTGATATTATTTGATTGTTGTGACATGGAGCCTCATCATACTGGAAGTAGCTATCAGACGATTGGTACTGTGTGGTCATAAAGGGATGAACATGGTCAACAACAATACTTGGGGAGGCTTTGGCATTTAAATGATGCATGATTGGTACCAAGGTGTTCAAAATGCGCCAAGAATATTAAGCACACACCAGTATTATAACCTACACCATCCTGAATCTACAAGGCAGCGTAGATTCATCCTTTCACATTGTTTACACCAAATTCTGTATGCTGTAGCCTCAATTTTATGATGTGTGCCGTGCTGTGTATTTAGAGGTGGTCTTCTACTGGTCTTGGTTGTAAATAATAGTTATTTGAGTTGCTGTTGCCTTTTTACCAAATCGAACAACTGTGGTCATTGTCTTGATCTCTGACATCAAGAAAACATGGTTACCCAGAGAACTGCTGCTCACTGGACATTTTCTGTTGGACCCTCTCTGTAAACTCTAGAGATAGTTCTATGTTAAAATCCCAGTAGCATAGCAGTTTCTGAAATACTTAGCCCAGCCTGTCTGGCACCAACAACAATTCCACATTCAAAGTCACGTATATCACCTGTCTTTCTTTCCCCATACTGATGCTCGGTTTAAACTTCAGCAGATCGTCTTGACCATGTCTTCGCTCCCAAGTGCATTGAGCTGCTACCAAGTGATCAGCTGATTGTGTTAATGAGAAGTTGAATTGGTGTACCAACTAAAGTATCCAGTGATAGCATTTCAGGACTTATTTGTCTTTATTTAAACTGAATGCTGACATCATTGTGAAAAAATATTGAACCAAATATCCTACAAAGCCATAAATTGAATGATTACATGATTTTCTCAGACTGAGTTTTTCAAGTTCATGTCAATGTAACTTCAGCATCTTTATTTGGCATCAATTGAGGCTATGTCCACACGTAGGTAGATATTTTTGATATCGAGGTGTGTTTTGGCCTTCTGTTCAATGGCATCGCTGAAAACACATATTTTGGAAAATTCCTGCCAAGAGGAAGATTTTTTAAAAATTATGTTGAAGAGGCCTCCATGTAGACAAGGAGCTGCCACTTTGAGCCTAAAATATCATACTCTGAACAGACCTCTTCTAAGAGAGGTTTTGCTCTATGCAACACTATCACTGTTGTTTACATGTTGCTAAACTTTAAGTGTTCAGTGTTTTTGACTGAATTGTTTACCAACACGTACTTTCTGTCATTCTCTGACTATGATGCTTCTAATAAAACAATCTGACTATACAAGTGTTACTGATGATTTGGTGGACATTGTTGACTGGTGGGCCACCTGCATCTGTGTTTGCCATGGTTACAACAGCTGGTTAAGGTGACAAGAGTAACTGACAAGAGTGCCCAGAGTTTTGTTATGTAAGTTATATTTATTCCATAATCTGGTGAATTGCTAGTTCTCAGAAGAAAAACAAGCGACACAGTGTTATGGATCACAATTCCTTTATCTCAAAAACATTTGGCATGGAGAGGAGACCTGGAGAGGTGTCCTCTCCAGAAAAGAAGGTACAGTAGCCTTTAATACAGTCAGCACTCTTTGCTGAGTCACCACAAAACCTTATGAAACAATAAAATATTTTTAGACACAAGCATCTGTTCAAGAGAGTAAATACCTCAGGACACCATATCACTCCAAAATCACTCCTCCACCTTTTTTTAAGGGTTCAAAAGTTGTCTAAAAACAGATGTCAGATTACTTGGTGTTGATTTACCCCTGAATCTAAATAACTTTTCCAAAAAAATCCTCACAACTACTAACAGGACTTCATCAAGTTTACTGGATATATCTTAAATTTAAGTGTAAATATAGTATGAGAATTTACTCAGTGCGCCTACTAACACCAGTCAACATAACCACAAGTTAAACTGTAACACTGGTCAAACATTGGGTTGGAATAGATACATATATTAAATATAAAACTGCTTTTGCATAGAGATTAAAAAAAGAAGTTTAATTGCACAGACAATGTTACAATGTGAAAACAGTGCATTTATGCATTTTTGTTGGGACAGGGATGTTTTTTAAGAGCAAAACGTGTTTTCAAAAATACCCATGTTTGGATGTAGCCTGAAATGCTGGGGCTTTCGTGTAAATTTTGAATAAAGCTTTGATGGTTTGAGGGGTGTTGGGCTGAGCAAGGATTAAAAAGTAAGTTAGAGACAAACCTCATCTTCTGGTCTTGTTAACTTCCTCTTTGCAGTTTGTTGAGCCCCGTTTGGTGCAGAGGTGTTTGTTTCCATTCGTGTCTGAGTTTGGGTCACAGCAGTTTCTCCCTTCCTGCTGTATGACAAATCTTCTTCTTATCTTCCAATACAGAAAACGTATTTTTTTACTTGCTTTGCTCCAGCTGAAAGGTCATCTTGTCCTCAGAAGACCCACGGTCGTCTTTGCCTCTTGTTTCCCTGCTCTCAGCGTGTTTCAGCTCCAACTCTTTTTTTTCTTTACTTTAATGTCTTCTACTTCTCCTGAAACTCTGTCTTACTTCTATCTTTTTTTGGACTTGCAACCTTCAAAATTTGTTTGTGCAAAGCTTTCTACTCCTTTCTCTCCTTCCTTGTTGTTGAATTTTCTTGTCTGTTTGTGACTTTGTGCACAGCAGGGTCCCTCTCTTCATCTGCCTCTGGGCTCCTGAGGTACAGTATTTTCTCTTTCTCACACTCCTTATCCTCTTTCATCTTTCTTATTTAAAACTTTGAGTTGAAAATAACTCTTAATGACCTGTGTGTGAAACCAGTATGGCCCTTATTGCTCCTTTCGTTGTTGTGTATCTGATGCAATGGAGAGAAATAGCAACAAGGATTAAAAAGATGCACTACACAGGCAACAGAAAACAACAGCTTGCCGATGCCAAACTTGTCATACCATGTTGATATAATCAGGGCTTTTATATGCAGTTGCTGCCATTCCTTGAAACATTCTCCAGAGATTTTTTCATATGAACTCTAACAGAGCTGCACTGCAATGGGAATAATCATAAGATTCAAGAAGAATTTCAAAAAAATTAATTTTGATAAAATGCTATTAGAGGAAGGGAAGAAACAAGAAGTGACTTACAGCCATGCCAAAATGGAAAAACCCAGACTGAATAATATCTCTGTGAAGGGCCTTCACAGCTTTTGGATTATTTCCCGTACGTTTTGGTGATGAAACTGTCAGAATTCCCATTTAGAAATATGTGGAATCCAATTTTGGACCCATGTGGAGCCACAAACGGTAGTCATATTTAGGTCATTTTAAAATATGATTGGAAAGAAAGTCTGAAGGTTTCTTTTTTTTCTTCCAACAGGACATTTTCGCATCCAAGGATCTGGCAGAGAAAGTAAGACTCCAAACTCACACCAACACAAACACACATTTGATTCCACAGCATTTAATTTCAAATAAGGTGGGATTTATGGAGTCAAGGCTTCTGTACATTTTGTCTCTTTCTTTCTGAAATTACCTCCCATTTGGATGGTGATATCTTAAGATGGAGTTAGAACTTTCTGGTGTGTCAATTATGGCAGCACACTGACTCAGAAACAACATTTTTGGCAAGAGGTTCAATTTCCTTTGGAAGAGGTAGTGGGACTATTTAGAGCAAACATCCCTCCCTGTAACAGACTGCCAGCCACAGTGAAAGTGCTTTATATTATCAATTGATTTACAGAAATGCACGTTTTTTCTTTTAAAGTGTTTCTCCAGAATAGCTAGTATCATATAAAGCTTGACTGCTGACATCCTGAAATTCACCTGTAAATGATGGGGGTAATTCTGTTGCATTTTGTTATACATTTTAATTCTCTCACTGTATGGGGGTGCGTAGGGGGATATTTCTATATTGTGCCCCATTTTAATTCAAAAGATGAATGATTTCCAGTTTTAGATACTTAGGGAAGTGATTGTGTCTGCTCTGTGTCCCTCTTGATCAGAAGGCCTTAACATACAAACGCATTGATCAATATGGCCTAATAAATCAGAGTCAGACTTTGCTCATGAAGTGGACACAGGGTGCACTGAATCGTGCAGTGCCTTAGCAAGATTGGAACCCCCTGACAAACACTTAATAGCCCAGCAACACAGAGACACAGATCAAGCTTTACCCTTTTTGTTACATATTTTTAGTCATTTTGATTAAACACAGCTCTCCAACTCTCCTCAACCCTCTCTCTCTTTGTATTAACATAATCTTCATCTACGGGCAGATAAGCTTATTGATAATTGAATACTGAAAGATGTACATCACGCTTTCCTTTAGCAAAAAGGAGCAAAATTTGACCAGACCCTCAAAAACAAGGAAAAAAATTACGATCATAAATTACTCTAACCATGAAGTATAAAGCATAAAGTCTTTGAATCCACAGGCACACATTATAAAAGTTATCAGACAGAGTACTGGCTGGACCCAATCTAAAAGAAAAAAAAACAAACTTAAGAGCTAATGTGCACTCATCACCTGCTTAATTGTAGTGGGTTATTGCACAACTCACTATGTGCAGGCCTGATAGAGGCTGTGCTCCTCTTGCAAAGACTGACATAAGTTTCAATATAATATATGGCATAACTCAATGTGAGATGTGACAACACACTGTGAAACCCACAATATTCAAAAAGCTCAAGTGTGATTGAACTCCAACTTGTCACTTAGCAATGTATTACCTTGCCTTTTTATCAATTTCATTCTAAAGTGTCTAGAAATTGCTTTAAAAATGATGAAATTTAAAGACTTTAAACATGTATGTATGTGCTTCGAAACTCAAATAGGACAAAAAATGCAGGTCAGATGTGTGTGTATGTGTGTTGTGCCTGGGGCTCAAAAAATAAAAATATCTCTCCCTCCTCCCCTTACACCAACTTGCTGACTGACCGAGGACTGATTTACACCTCATTATGCTCCGAGGGTTCAGGCGGGAGTTGCTGCTGCCTATTAATTTTGTCATTCACCTATAGTAGTCAAGTTGTGTTCACAAATAGAATACAGAGCTCAAGACGCTTCATTATGTCTCTCCTTTGTGTGCTTACTAAAGCAGCTGGTGGCCTCCCCTGACTTCTTCAATGTAGGTTATTACCTGAGTTGGAACATGCAGCCTGCCCTGCCACAGGGTGCATACACTTGTAAAGAAACAAAAGTGACTTTTCTCCTGTTCTGTGAGTTCAGTAAGGTAAAAAAACAGAAGGTAACAGGTGCTGTTTTTGGTTCAAAATAGCCCAAAGGATTTTGATGGTAATACCACCTGATATCATGTACTTTAACACCAATACCAACATATCTCCAAACAGGCTTTTGCATTAATGGTATGGTAATAAATGGTGTGAATAAGAGGAAGATTCAGCCTCTCTGCACTCTTCTAAAGCTCAGTCAGAAACCAATTTTCAACACAGCTTTCATGTCCTGCTGCTTCAGCTTTTCCTCTATTGCTTGTTCCCGCTACATCAGTGGACCCTCTGTTGTGCGAGTCAAAAGGCTCAGCTCTGACAATCAGCAGGAATGCATTAACACGAAGGGCTTTTCAAGACCTGAAATCCTACTCTCTCCTTTCTGTCGTGCATTTGAGAAAAGTGGCACTTACTGAAAAATCCCCCTCGTATAATCAATTCAGAGTATTTTGGGGATCACAGCATAGGCAATTACTAATTTATGTGTACACTGATATTTCATTAGCATACACTGGGTCTTGCCCTTGTTCTGTCAGTTCCTGCAAATGAGAGATACTGTGCCAAAATATGAGCCTGTTGTGATTTTTAGTACCAAAGAACGGGGCGTGCTGACAGGATTGTCGTGCCATAAATTCAGCTTGTCTTTGCAGATGTTTGAGTTAATAAATGTGCATTGATTTTGGCAAGCAAAATGCAACATCAGTGTCAGTGTATTGAGACATAAGGAGATAAAATGGCCCTAATTATTTGACTTTAAATAAGGATGCTCTGATTTGTCTTTTTGTTGCAGATATGGTCAGGAATCACCTATGAGTGACATTATCTGATACTGATACCATTCTTTTGTGTTTTGTTATGACAGCTGTTCATTGGAGCAGTACAGAACTCTTAAAGGGGCAATTTGGCCAATGTTCTTCAGTGAGGACAATTTTATTAATGGGGTGGTTCAGTAATAATATTTTTTTTTCACACAGTAATTACAAACTGAAAAACATAAGCTGTCTAAGAGACTGAACAGTGTGAATAGCCCAGTAAGTAAACAGCAAAAGGTCAGTACAGTAACTCAGTTATATTATGCTACTGATGCAATCATTTTATATTGCCAGGGAAATAAATGTCACCCCCACAACTGTATTTATTTAAGTCCCCTGCACTGATGTCTTTTATTAAAAAAATATATCATATGCTTATCTTTGTCTTCAGGTCATTTTACCAAGCCAACTTTAGATGCATCCTTTCATACCGTTGTCTCTTATTTAGTCTCCATTCTGCCAGTCAGCACGCATCGTAACACTAAGTAGGTACTTCTATCTGACAGAAAAAAAACCTTGGGAAATTCTGTCCCAGTTACCTCAAAGAGGTCATTATTTACCTCTCATCAGGTTCATATTCATTTATGACGACTACTTAGGAGTATTCACAATCAATGATATTCAAAAAAACTCTCATTTTCATATACAGCCTTGACAGACTTTGAACAAACATCCAGTCTAACTTCACTCAGATTAAAGGGATCAAGGTCAAAGTCATGGGTCCTGTGTTCATTTTTTGCTAGTGAATGTGATATCCCAAGAATACTTTGAAGGCATTTCTTTCAAAGTTTGTACTTTGTCCCTTATAATGTAGACTTGAGAGGTAAGATGTCAAGTCTGTGTGACCTTAAATTTTCTTATACCTTCAACCACTCTGTAAGGTTACCAAGTTTCCTGCCAATCACACAACCACAAAAACCACCACAGACATCGTTTTCCACCCACAATTGTACTTTTACTTTCTTGAAATTGTGCAACCAACAGAATATGTTTTAATAAACACTTAAATGATTTGTCATGTGAAATAAGAGAAATCCAATAATGACACAAACTGATAAAATGATCATGGGAAGTTTTCTCGACTTGCTGAGAGTAAATAACTGCAAACATATTTGAGCCTGTAGCAGCCCACTACCATACCATGAGCAGATAGAGTTCAACACAGTGCTTAGAGGCGAATGAATTTTGGATTCATATTTGTGAAGTGACCAGAAAAATGGTTTCAGATAAAAGTTTAGTCTGCTGGATGTGCTGTCGGCAACTGTTCTCTGAATTAAACTTTTAAGTAAGCTATACAAATATTGTGTTTGCAGCTTGTTTTGTTATGCCCAGGTGGCCTGAAAGCTTTGCACAGCTTCAGAGTAATTGTGCCAACACCATATGGTATGTGTGAAACTGATAAAATCTCTGAATAAATCTTTGTTTTCAGCATGTTATACTCCCCAGAGTCTTTGAATGTTAAGGCCAGTAGACAGAAGAGTGTGCTGTAGGAGTTTAATTCATATAAAGAGATCTCACATGTATGAAGCCTCAATCAAATGTTATATGGCACTGAAACACATTAGGCACTGTGCTTTGAAGAAAGCAAAGATTAAAGATGCCACCAGTGAATATAAATAACTACATAATCTTCGTGCCCATAGAAAAATAACAGTTGAGTGCATTACTTTGTATGAGCTGAAGTCTAAACAAAAACACAGTATGCAATTTTACCTGTTCAAGATATTGTACGTAAGTGTTTTAAATGACTACCGGGAGTGGATCGTTGGATGAAGGACAAATTAAAGCAGCAACATATAACTTTTCACCTTTGAATTGTAGTTTCACTTCTGATCTAAAGGTGCAGTAACTTTTTACAAGGAATTTTGCGTCTCCACGCTATTTCCACAGAGTTCCCCAGTTCCTGCTTTTAGCTCTTTATACTATTTAAATCATGTTCTCTTGACCACAGCTTGTTCAGTTTTTGGTCACACACCATATATTGCTAAAAAGAAGACAGTAAGCTGTCTATCCTGTTAAATACAAGTGCTAAGGCTAAGAGATGGAAGAAGACTATAACTGATGAAGCAAAATGAGTTACCAAGCATGATTTTAAGGTGGGAAGTTACATATTACTGCCATGAACTCCCTGTGGTGAATTTTAATCTGGTTGCGAAATAGACAAAAAATGGTTCTGATGAATCTCATGATCCAAACGTGCAAATAAAACTGTAGGGGGTGAAATGTGTTGTTTGGGGTCAGATGAAGAGCTGTAAAAAACTGCCAATCAGAAAAAAATTATGATTTTTGATAAATTTGATGGTCTCAGTGTGTAAATATAGGATCACATTTGCTCTTCTTTGGGGTTGTAAGCAAATCCATTCACTCGGCTACTCGTCTGTCACTCCTGCTGTTCTCTCATTCTTTTAACATAACTCTATTAGTGTCCCCAAAATGTTATTTTCAGACCTGTTTTTTTTTTTTTTTTATATATTAATTCAGTGTTGAATATTTTGTTGAAATCTGCGCTGAGACTGGCTGTGGTGCAAGCTGGCAGTGCTGTAACTGTATAGGGAATGTTTACTTGACACACTTTGGACCCCTAAGCACCAACTGAACATTGTTTTGATGCCACAACCTATGGGGGTATTTTTTGCTGACCATGTCCATCCTTTAATAAACACAATGCGCCAGCATAATCTACCTTCTAAAGCTTGTTTTCAATATGTTTCCTCTGTTAAATCTGTCCTTCATCACACTATGATGACTTTAAACATACTTTTAGCTTAAAGCCAAAGGAACTTACAGTAATATTTTAGATACTTTTCAAACATACTTATAATAATAATAATTACAACTTTATGTGTATAGCACTTTTAAAAACATAGGTTTACAAAGTGCTTTGACAAACAGGAACATAAAGAAGACAAAGCACAAGAGCTTTAGCACAAAAGTAGCTAATGTAACAAAGAGAACAATTTAAATCAAAGAACCTTTGCATACATACACAAATGGCATAATAAATCAAAGAACCCTAGGAACCTGAGAAGAGAGAGCATCAGCACTTCTGATGATCCTCAAAAATTTCAATGAAGGTGAGGAAACCTAAGACCCAACAAGAAGCGGACACAACAATCCTGGCCCAGGCACCCAACACAGTCCGAAAAACACAAAGGGCCTCCAGCCCATGGTGCTAGAAACACCAGAGACCACACCAACGTGCATCAGCCCAAGACCAAGACGCTAACACAGACATGCTGGTGCAGTCCCTAATGCCGCCAGCCCCACATATCCATATTCCTCAAACCGTACTGAGTGTCCCAACCAGGACCACCCTCTAAATAGTAGGAACTTGTTCATATGTCCTAAGAACCCAGACAACTCTGCACTTTGCACTGTCTGTGCTGATATCGTTTGCCCTTGTCTGTTTTCATCGTGCTCTTACTTTCTGTGCCTTTGAATTTCCCATTGGGGACTTTCCTTTTTTTTTTTTTAATTGAATTTGAATTTTCTGACGACTACTTCCAGCGGATAACACATCATTCTCAATTTCCCTGAGGGAGTTTTTCCCAAGGGGATTAATAAAGTACTATCTTATCAAATCTAATGGCACAGAGCTTAAACAATCTCAAGGTGGTTTCTCCAATAAGACAGTGAGTTCACTGTACTTCTGTGGCATGCACAGTGACCAGACCTTAGTCCAGTAGAGCACCTTTAAGATGCTGTGGAGATTTCTATCATGAGTGTGCAACAGACAAATCTGCACCAACTGTATGGTACGTTCATGTCAATATTGAACAAAACTCTCTGAGGAATGTTTTTTTTAGCACCTTGTTGAATCTGTACCATGAAGAACTAGAAACTCAGAGAGTGCAGACCTCCACCAAGCACCTCAAGTTCCAGCAGTGGCTTTTCCACAACCCCTGTAAAGGATACATTTCTGGTTCATGAAATCCAGATTAGTGTCAAGATCTAGACTATACCCAGCACATACACGGAGGTTGTTATCCTGTATAAACACAACAAGTTTTGGGATCATCACTTAATATTTTGATTTTATATGAACTATTTAATGTTGTCAATGGGATTTCCCATTATAAAGTTCAATGTTTTTTTTGTGACATCAATCTGGATAGGATCCAGATGAAATTTACCTTGATGATAGGGACATGGACCCCATATTATCCTGTAAAATTGGAAGCAAATCTGTTAAGAAAGGGCAGAGATGTGGCGCTGGTTTGGTGGAGTGGTAAGCAACCAGGCTTGGTCCATATACATACTTCTGCCGGCCTGGGTTCGAGTCCAGCCTGTGGCCTGCTTGCAGAGTGTCCTCCCTTGCTCTCTCTCGCTCCCTTTCACAAACTTATCCACTGTCTCTCTATCAATAAAGGCACCAAATGCCCAAAAAACAATCAAAATTCAGAATTCAGCCCAATGTTAACCTATGGGATTTTTTTTAGATTTTGGGAATTTTTTGCATCCAGACAAATATCCGTATCACCTCCAAAAGTTAATGGCTTCTTCCTTGGACCAAACCACACCTCTGGTAAAATTTTCATGTAAATTCATCCAGTAATTTTTCTGTAATCTTGCTAACAAACAGACAAACAAACAAACATACACCAGCAAAAACACAAACTCCTTGGTGGAGGTAGCTAAAGCAAATTCGAGTTCCTGTGCAGTACTAGAAAGTGTACCCGATAAAATGCCTGGTGAGTGTATGTTTACACTTTCCCATGCTTTTTCAACCACATTGCTCTTTTATGAATTTTTCATGCGTAGTAAACTGTTGGTGTAATATATACAATATACCTTTTGGTCCTTTGTTACGGATTGTTTTTTAAACTCCACATGCAGATTTGAATGTGAGATGAAGATGCACTTCAGCCGTCTGAGCCTGTGTGACATTATTGCATCCTATTAAGGATCTATTTTGTTTTGGATTTTTAAGGAAGAAAAATAAACAGAAACTTGATCCAAAAGGGCAAACTGGATTTGACTAAGACTTGATCTAAGGTAAATAAAGGGTGAAAAATAAGGTAAACTGCACTGCACTGCTTTTGGTCCCATTTTATGATGGGGTCTCATAATGTACAACTACTTAATGCTGCTTTTTACAGCAGTCCAACCTTTCCATCTCAACCTGAGCACAGAGAATAAAGCTGAGTCTGCTGAGGTTTTACACAGAGCTAAATGAGGACTTGACTAAGCCCACGGTCAGACAGCAGCTCGGAAACACTGACTCGTCACTGCAGCTTCTCGAGCCAGCCATTGATAGATTTGCAGCTTGTAGGGGAAGGGTTGAGGAGCAGAGAGGAGAGAGAGAGAATTACACATTGTCTCTGTGCGGTCACTCGCTCCCTTTTCTCGTCTCAGCAGGCTCAGCGTCACTGCCCGAACGTGTGCAAACTTTCCGGTGTGTGAGAGCGAGACTCCCAGAAGCACCGTGTGGGGGATTTCAGCTTCAATTACTCGCATCCACTAAAAAATGCTTCAGTTATAACAGTTATCCTTATTTTGTGTGTGTGTTGGAGGGTGTGTGCCCTTCTGTGAGGAGCAGCTGGTCTCCTCACTCCTGTGCTGTGGGAATCAGACATTCCTATTGATCTCCGTCTCCCATGGGAGAAGTGTGTGTATGTGTGTGTGTGAGTGTGTGTTTGTGCGCCTTCTTGCCCACATCACGTCCTTTCTAACAGAACACTGTAGCAGATGAAGCTGCCGTGCTGTTTAGTTTTATGTTGCAGTGCCACCACCTGGTGACTACAGGAATCACACCAGCTATGAAAACCTGAATGTTGCTTCAACACATTGCTCCTTCTGTAATTTTTAACGTATTATTTCTTCAACACAATAATGAACATGTAACAGCAATGAGCATGCACCATTTAAGATATCTTATTGTCTTATATTTGTCAGTTTTAATTGGATTTTTTTCAATGAATGAATAAACATTTTTCAGTGTCTTTCTCCTTCAATCGCCTGTCCTTCTGCTTCACTGCATTCAGGATTTCCACTGATCAAAGCAGTGTAGTAGGTCTTCTGTGTACAGTTGTCATCAAAACCTCTGTCGTTCTTTTCTTAACTTCTAAAATAGACTCAAAATGTGTTCCTTTGAGCACAGATTTGATCACAGGAAAGAGGAAAAAGTCTCACAGTGCTAGAATAGGTGAACAGGGAGGGTGATTAGACACTGTGATTTGTTTCTTTGGGCCAGAAACTTCTTTACTGGGAGCACAGTGTAAGCTGGCATTTTGAATAAATGAAAACTGAAATCATTCTTCCACGGTTGTAGACTTTTTTCCAGACTTTTTCTTGCAGTTTTTCTTGGACCTGTTTGTAAGTGTTGATTTACCATCACATCACTTATTGGAAACTTACAGCAGTTGGTCGTGAATACCCAACCTTTAATATATAACACTTGGGGCTCTAATTTCGTAGACCAGGCGCAGGCGGGGCACACCAGCCCTGCGCCGCGCCTGCGCCACGTCAACGGGGTGTGTCCAGGGCATTTTGCAAGTTTCGTGCACGGCGCAGTCTGGCGCAGGGAGGCGCACCCACGCCTCCGTCTCTCCCTCTGGCGCAAATGGCAGAGAGGGAGGAGAGTAGGCGTGTGTGGGTTTAACACAGCCGAGTGTAATCTTCACCAATCAGATGAACGCCTCTCCTCGCCTTTAAATGCGCCACCGGCGAGGCGCAGTGACAATTTCACCTTGGTGGCGAAGAAGGTCAGAGCCGCTGTCACTTTTGCAGCAACTGGGAGAGCGCAGGGGCCACCGGGCCGCGCATCGGAGGACACGACGCGCGTCACCGTGTGAACCACCTCTTGGGACAGATGTAATCTGTTCCTGTCTCATAAATAGGAGTACAAAATTAAGTGATCATTACATTTAAACACAGCAGCAGGCTAATCCATTCATCATGCTTGTGATCCACCCGCATTCCTGGTCTGTCATCGCCAAAAAGCAGCGCCTTAGGTGAAAATATATCTCCTCCTCATCCTCCTTGCAATAATGTAGGCTACTCCATCTTTTTAGATCACGTTACGAATAAAGATTAAAACAGAGAAATATGGGCAATCACAGGTAAATCCTGAAGACACCAAGTTATTTATTCAGCGAGCGTCTCTCTCTCTTTTTTTTTTCTATTTAAATTCATGAGATGAGAGAAGCCGGATGCTCCGTATCGGACGATGTGGCTGTTTGTGGTTGGCTGAGAGATGTGAACTCATTAGTTATGACAAGCGTCTCTGATCTGACATCAGATGTGACGGGACAATTAATATAGATACAAATGTATGCGCTGGTTCAGACGGTTACATTAAATAGTGGTTGCTGTGATTGTTTGTTGCATTGAAACGTGGCTGACACTGCGGACACCTGCCTGTAAGGTTTTGGTGACGTGTGCGCACTGTGTGCCTGTCAGCCAAATTACCACTGCCCCGCCTCTCCTGCGCCGAGAATAGACCAGGTTGGAGCCGGCGGGCTTTCAGCGCACCTTCCGCGCGTTTTTTTGGCACGAAATTGTCACTGCGCCAAGCTGAATCTGTGGACATCTCCCCCTGGTGCACCGTCACATCTCGGCGCAGCCGGTCTACCAAATTGCCAAATTGGCTGCCCATGGCTGTGCGCCAGATGAAATTACCACTGTGGGGGGTGCGCCAGGCTGCGCCACCCTGCGCCACCCTGAGTTGCGCCAGGAAATTAGAGCCCTATGTGTTACTGTGGGCCAAGTGGTTTTATCCTCATAAGCGCAGTCTCATTATTTAATAGCAATCCTCATATTAATTCAGTTAAATGCACATATATTAAGGCTTAAAGATACTGGCAAAATAAAGAAAAGTGCGGCTGGTATATACACTTTCTTTATGCAAATGACTGTGGTTTTTTGGATCTTCGTTTGGTCTTTAAGCAGTTCAACTCCTAGTAACTTACATTAAATAGAGGTCATTCCTATGACAGCAGCTTGCACACAGACATTTTGAGAACTACACATGATGAACTCTGGGAGAGCAAGTTTAGGAACATGTCTTCCTACACTTCACAGTTAACTTATGGCTTGTGGTTGTGGCGCTTGTGGCATCTATCATCAGTCATTCAGCTATGATAAGTACTGGGACAAGGTGCTCACATAAGTTTGTTCATAACAGTGGTGTATATGAGACTTCAACAGTGTCACTGTTTGCCCTGTTAGTTTACACACAGACTTGCAGGGAAAGGTCCTTGACTACAGATGGTAGTTTCAGATTTTTATTTAAAAATCAGTTGTCAACTCTGACTACTTAGGCTGAAATCAGAAAGGCTTTATTGATAAGATAAAAAAAGCAAACGAGTGCTTTAGGTATCCCTTAACCAATGCCAAGTTCCTGCCTTACATGCTTTAGGTCATATGACCCACATGGCTTGTCCTGCAATGTGGCTATTGCACATGGGGACATCAAAAATAGTATAACATTCAGCCCTAAATTTCTTTAAAGAAAATAACTGCAAAATCCCTCAAGATATTTTAAGGTAACTAATATTGCACACCCAGCTGTGTGAGTATCTTGCACATTGCAGCTGCTATGGAAAGTTATAATACGAGTCTGATAGATATACACTTAAATAAACACACATACAGTACATTTTTTTTTACTGTTTGTACACTCCTGTTGCTTACCTCAACTTGAAGTTTAACAGCTTTGACAAAATGTAGTTTGCAAAAAACTAAAATCAGTTGCATTAAAAGCTATATTTCTCTTTAGAATGTCTTTATGTTATCTACAGCAAACGTCTCAGTAAGAAAATCATTAAATAAATTAATGATGAAATATCAAAAGCTATGCCTAATATTAAAGTGAGGCATCAGAGTTAATTTGATGCCTATAATTTGTCATCCTTCTCTTGGATATTTTTCCAATAGCCTTTAAGGTTTGGGTTTCCACTTATAACTTTATTTTAATCTATGTCCCTGTTAATTTGATTACTCTCTCACGTTGTTTTCCAATTCTGATTTTGTCACTCTATTAAAGCAAAATACTTCCTTTATCGTAGGTTGCATTCTGCAAATATTATGCTGCAACATCAAGCAAAGTAAAGAATACAACCTGACTCTGAGTACCTCTCCTGATATTATATATAGTACATGAAAGTGTGACCTAAGCTTTACTGTATGAGTGCATATCTATCCTGTGAGGGAGTTTGTATGTTGAGACTCACAACCATGAGCTGTAGCTTCTCTCGTGCTGCAACCAGCCTGCACTCCTGGTGGTGGTCATAAACTCACTCCCACAGTCTGTGGTTTGTTTTCTAGTTGCAACATAAACCTGTAGCTGGGTGATGTGTTGAAAAACATGATAACATTTACTCAGGTTGTTTCCAGAGTCTTCCATCATGGTGTCACTTGACTGCCTGTAGGTGTGACCAGGGAAAATAAATCAGTTAAACAAATCCAATGTGATGCCAGCACTGCCTCTAGTTCTTCCCAGCAACCACATCCACCATAATAAGACACTAACCCAAAGTTAATCTCTGGAGGAATTATCACGGCATAATTGTTGTGCCTCCATTTATGTTTCTGAATATACACAGGTTGTAAAAATGTATAAAAATGTTGTGCAGTTGATTAAATTCCTTCAGCTTCAATATCTCAGCCTCTGTTGTGTAGACACTCAAGGGATCTATAGTATCTCAGTCTTGTTTGCCCACATGTTGTATCCCGTGTATGTAGTGGAGGGTGAAAAAAATGTTTTCTACTATTTTAGTAACTCTATGCTGTATGTTTTAGTAACTTCTCTGCTCTTCCTGTGAATTTTGAATACAGCTAAGTGATAATTCTCTTTTTTCTTCTGTCTTTGTGGCTGAATGCAGTGTGCAGGTTGTTTACTTCCAATCAGGGAAGAAAATGTAAGGATCGCTGATCTTTACTTTAACTTCTTTCCATTGGAACATGTAATTACAAAGTGTGTAATCAAATGTGTTTGTGTTGCAGATTGTGAATTTCAGAGGAGCTGCTGGCATCAAAGGGGAAAAAGGCGACCGAGTGAGTATTTCATATACGTGTACACAACAGAAGTGAGACTAATGTCAGGGGAATGTATGATGTCATCACATGTGCCTGGGCTGGCCTAACACTGAACAGTCAATTCACACCACATACACAAACGCACACCTGCGCACTTCAGTGTCCTTTTACTCTAACATGATGCTGGCTGTGAACCAACACATCACATTGCTATTGTGAATTCTTTTGAGCTTTCCCACAAGTAATTCTCTTCTCCATCTTAGGGTGATGACTGTTCTGGCACCCATTCAGGCCCCGTAAGTTCCATTTTCTCTTCCTTTGCATCACAGTGTTATCTCCAGATTGGCATGCTACAAATACAAAGCTGAATTTTAGCCAAAAAGTGTTCTGTGATGATTCATGCCAACCCTGTGTCTCTAACCTCAGTGCTCACTGGGACCCAAAGGCCAGAAAGGAGAGCCGGTGAGTGCCAATCTCATGCCACAGGTTATGACAACACTTTCCAACCTCACTAACCCCTTCAGCCTTTTAATTTGATCTTCATTCAAAATCTCATTTTCAAGCTTTCAGGCTCAACATTTATAATGCTGGAAGTATGCGCGTGTACCTCAGTGTAATTTATGTTGTATCCTATGTTGCTTTCTTATTCTTGAATTTTTTTTGGCATTCAAATTTACATTGTGTTGTAGTGAGTTTCTTTTTTTAACAATAGACCCTGATTTCATTTCATTTAACATTCATGCTGGGTAACAGAGTATCAGATGGACTGCACCTCAACTTGCAGTTTGAACTCAACAAACTAGTATCTTACAAGGTTTGTATACTAAATGGTTTTCACCATTTGCTCTTTGCCATCTCAGCAATAAATTCTATCCACCTTCATATCATCAGTGCTCGAATGTCGTTCAGTCTGCCCTGAGTTGGTACGTTTTTAGAGGGACAAAAGTACAAAGTACGGAAAACATTTGACCACCATGTCCATGGCTTCCATGCTCCTTTCCAGTGTTAACCTGGCCATGTTTCAGCGTGCTGCTGATGTCATCAACATGATGACATCAGCTTGACGCACCAGAGGAAAAAAAAACAGCCACCCAGGTCGTCTGCTAGCGATTAGACCTGGGTCTGCTGCCAGTGGAAAAGAAGTCACTTGCCGATTGATAGCGGGTTTACCCGCGTTGAAAAAACCCACGTTTACACGCTAATTTTAGTGGGAAAGCGGTATAAGAGGAGACTGCAGGGGTCTCAATTTTACTCCCCCTCCTTTCCATAGTTGTACTCCTAGCAATGCCCCTGCCCTTATGCACAACCAGTCCACTGTGTTTGTGTGCCTTTAGCTGCCATTAGCATTATGCTAATGTCATGTATTTGCAGCCACAAAAGAGCCACAAACCACATGCCCCATCATAAAATTGACTTTACCTCTACAACCTAAACAGCCAAATGTTATTTAAATATAGCAAGCACATATATCTTAATAGAGGATCCAATAAGAGCACTGTGTCTGAACTGAGCTCTGGTGGGCTGAATGATGGTTATCCCTTGCAAGATTTGCTAAAGGCTTAATATAGAGTATAGAGGGAGCACAGCTGTCCAATTTTGCCTCAAAGACTTCAGTAATAAGATGTCAACAGGTTGCTTTTTGGGCCAGTAATACAAAAAATAAATAGCTACTGCACCTTTAATTTACTCGAATTTGCCTCCATTCAAATGTATTGCCAGTGGCTGCACTGCTCACTGCATGCTGGAGTACTTAGCTAAGAGTAAGGGTCAAGCGGTGCCTGTTCAATAGGTCCTTAACAAGTCTTTTGATGTGTGTCAGTATTTGTGAGCTTTTGCATTACCAAAACAACCAGGGTAAGGTCGCCATAGAGTCCCTCTCCATTCTGCCTAAGCTATTGGATATGAAGTGGTCCTTTTTACTCACTGAAGTGCTCGCTCACCTAGCATTAAGAATTACAACCTATGTGATTATTCAGTGTGGATGTTGATGAAACATTAGGTCTTGGATTATTGCACACAAATATTGTTTTGAAGTGTTTGCCATGCTCCTAGCTCATATGGATTCCACCTGGTCACTGTGTTGTTTGCCATGCTCCACTGATGTGTGTGTTGTTGTGATGTCCCTAGAGCCAGGTCATTGATCTGGTCCTCATATCCATTTCCTCTATCCACAGGGTTCTGCTGCCAACTGGGGAGAAGCAGCAGGGTTCAAGGTGAAATTTTTAAGCAACATCCAATGAAGATATAACCTTTTAATCATTAGCCACTTAATTTATGGCACCTTTTCACATGTAGTCCTCATTTTGACCCCCACCCCTCACCCTTTTCTGTTTCTGTTCAGGGTGAAAAAGGTCAGAAGGGAGAGATTGGTCTTCAGGGTCTTACAGGCACTCCAGGGAAGGATGTATGTATTTTAGTATTTCATGTTTTTTCTTTTTCTCTTATGGTTTGGCTTTTGACTGTAATGATGTAAAATGTGATAATTAATAAAAAAAAAATAGACATGTGCATTTAAGGAAAATTACACTTTTAAAATCAAAGCCAAATATGAGAAGATCATTCAAATGTGATGTACATCTGATGTATAAACTTGATACTAACACAAAATGGGCATTGCCGTAACAGGCTAACAGATTAACTCTGCTTTTCCCTGATTTCAACCCAGCACATGATCTATTTCACTTGACATGCTAACTTCAATCAATCAATCAAAGTTTATTTATATAGCACAGTTCATACAAATTGCCTTGCAACTCAAAGTGCTTTACATAAAAACAAAACGATTGACAAGACATATATATATATATATATATATATATATATATATATATATATATATATATATATATATATATATATATATATATATATATATACACATATATATATATATAAATATATATACACACACACACACATATATATACACACACATATATACATATACACATACAAATATAAAAATATGCACTCATACATACACACATACACGTATATATGCATACATACATACACATACATGAATAATGATAATCTTTTTCTTTCAACCACTCAGCAAATAAACACTCAGCAGAGGTTCATCTACTAAGTACTATTCCACTGTATTTTTAATGAATATTTGGAAGGATGTTTTAATGAATAATTGGTAGGATGTCAAGAGGATTTGGATACTAATGCACGCCACAGAAGCTGAAGTAAAATAAATAATAAAATTTAGAAGAATGGATATGAGAAAAAGCAAAGCAATAAAACCAAGAAACATCAGACAAAAACGCTAACAATACATTTAAGACAAATAAATAAAAACATGTTAAAAGATTAAAATTAAACCTAAAATGATGTAAGAAGATGAAAACTATCTCAGCAAATATTAAAAATGGAATAAAACATCAGACAGTAAACTATTATTATATTATATAACTTTAAAGGATTTGATTGATAATTGCCATTAAAATATAATGCAAATATGAGGTTATGAGAAGCAAAGTTAGTTTCTTAGCACCTCTACATTCTATCACTTGCTGCCAACTCCTTTGTTATTTAATGTCAGGTAGCAAACAGCTCACAGGCATACATACCACATTACAGCCAGCCACTAATAAATAGGATTTAAAAATAGTCAGGGCACTAGCACTGGTCCTTGGTGCATATTTGCTGGCAACCGGTTCAGAGTTAAACCCGCATCTTGCCCAATGTCAGCTGGTATAGTTATCTGCCCCCTGGGACCCTGAAAGGGATATCGGTAAAGATGATGGATGGATGGACGACCCCTGATTGTATTTAACTAAGAGTTAGCTTGCCTTACGTGCATCAAATAGATGTCCCCAGGGCCCCTTACACTGCTTAAAGGAATCAAGGTGAGTTACCTACAGTTATAGGTACATTTTTAGCCATTTTGGTGGTTCACATGCTTCATGTTTTGACAATTTTGTTGGAGAAACTCTCTCTGATTGACGCAAGGTTTCCGTTGATAATTCTTGACAAGTTCATCATAAAAAATATCAAAGTTTTTTACCAAAGTGCAGGTTGGTATGGGTCTTGAAGTTGGGGCACATTTTTGGTACCATGCAAAAAAGAGCATGAAATTCCCCCTTTTTAACTAAGTAATGACTCTGACATATTTGTGCAATTTACAAAAAATGTTGCAAAATAACTCATTTCTCCTTACTCCTGAAAAAATCATATAGTAGCATGAGGTATTACTGAGTGTCAAAAGTAACCACTAACTTTACATTTAAGTTAAATATTACTTTTTCTCATTTGAAGAAACTGATACCAGACAGGTTTAAATAAAATGTGCAACTGACAACAATGTTCTTTGCATCTTTCACAGACACTAACCTAAAATAATAATTCAATCAATCTTCATTTGTATAACATCACATCATAAACATTATCTCAAGACACTTTACTAAAGAGTAGTTCAGTTTCACACTCTTCTTCTTTTTATAAGTATTTTAATTTTTATTTGTTCATTTTATTGCATTTATTTTATATTTTATTCTTATTCCCAACCAACATTTTTCAACTTTGAGAATAGCACTAACATAAATATTGTACTTTTGGTTGTAGGTTTAAAGTACATATTAATTTTCATACTCAATTTTGCATTGACTATTTTAGCTAAATGCTGCTTGTACACATAATCATGATTGCAGCTCATCCAGGAAAAAGAAAACAAAAAAAACCAAACAAACATTACTTCTATTGGTAACTATAATATTATTAGTTTTTGAAAATGTAACCCCTTACTTAAAAATTACTCAAAAAGTAATAATTACTACTAGAAGTTATATAAGAGCACCAACTTTCACCATAACATTCCTGACATTGTTTGCTGAACTTTCATTTAGAATGTGGAAAACTGCCTTATCAAGCAATGTTAACAAATCATTGACAAATTTCCTGGATCTGCATCCTTATTCGGGTCCCCACCAGAATCAAATCACTTCTTCCTTGTGCCATGACCAGCAGTTCCTGGAAATTTCATCAAAATACATAAAGAACTTTGTAAGTTATTTTGCTCACAGATGGATGGATGGATAATCTGTCAGACAAACAGATCAAAGTCGACAAAACTTAACCTACTTGGTGATGGTAATAATGTATGACAAGTAACCCTTGATACAAATAATCTCAAGAATGATATGATTTGTGTTTTATTCAAACATTTAGCTGGTCTAATATTAGTTTTCAATACTTTAATGTTTAGGGAGCATCCATTTATAAACACATCAAAACATGCACGCGCACACACACACATTTATTGCAGTATCCACTCACTCAGCCATTTTCATCAAGCCTAGAGTGTGTATTCTGTAAACTTATACAGCATCACTCTTTAAGCTCAGCCTCCCATTGATATCTGCTCTCTCTACTTCTCCCTCCTGTGGCGTTAAGTCGGCCCGTTAATGCCTGTTAGATTAGGCTAGAGCAACAAAGCTCGCACAATCAATGCCGCCTCATTGACTGTTCCGTTAGTCTCACACACAGGCAGGCGCCTATTCACGACGACTTAAACCTCATAATCTTCCCTGTTCAGCATCGTGATCCTGTAGACGCATGAAAAGTTTTTGAGGAACAAATTACACTGAGTGTGAGCTCCGAGATACCCCCCTCTCCTCTTCCTCTCTTTTGGTATCACACACACTCATGTTTAGCCGTTCAATGGGGCTAAATGCTTGTTGGGACAGATGGATTTGGTGGAGCATAGATTTTTCTTAAGCCTCTCATCCATCTGACAGTGTGAATATGAATGTGCTTGTTGATGTGACTTGAATCAGGCAGGCAGAAAATATTGCATATGCACCAGTGAAGATAATACATCTTACAGACTTCACAATCCTTCCTTATTCTATTTTCGCTGGTAAAATGTCAAACAAATGAGGGAAATCTTGAGCAGAATATGAAGATGTTGGGAAATAGATTTCTTTCAAGCTCATTTGATTTTTCCTGGCTGACACTGATGCTGTCACGTCTCTCTCTTTCTCTCCCCCTACCATTTTCCAGGGTCGAGCGGGGTCCATCTGTGTCGTCGGACCCAAAGGACAGAAGGTTAGCGTGCATTAAATGTGGAAGTTTTCTGTCCTTCAGCTGTCTGTACTATATGAAGTCACTTCAGGATAAAGATCCAAACTATTATTAGCATTGTGGGTTTAGCACCTTGCAGTTATTCTTAATTTTTGGACTGTTTATAGTAAAGAGAGTGTACAACCCATAAAAAGGTTCACAGTTTACTTCATACACTGCAGAGCTCCCTGTCAGCAGGTTGTTACAGTGCTGTATGCAGTTTTAAAAAGGTAGATTATGTATTGTTACTATTGAATGCATTTTGAATTTTAAGTGCATATAATCCAAATAATTTCTGTATTGTTTGACATTTCTATGTCTATTTAAAAAGAATACATCATCATGTATTGCAGAATCTTTTTTACTGAATATGTGTAAATATTTGGACCCTGCACTCCTCCATAAGTGGGTCAAAAGAACCCATTTAGGAATCAGTGTCCATATGCAATTTTGTTTTTCTATCCTCAGTGCTTGGCAACAACCTTGTATTCTCAAAATTGAAACTATTACTGAGATGAATGTGCTGGTTTTAAATGGAATTAGCACAGTATTGTAATAACTGGCAGTTTCTTTTGGATTCATAAACCCACTCACAAATGGAGGATAACAAATAGCAGAGATTCAGGAAAAATATAAAAAAGACAAAGCTACTAGATTTTCCATAACAGTTATGACATTGTTGTCTACACCGGATGATGTAATATTTAAATGATCTTTTTTCGAATTTTAATATTGGGAAGATGCAGGAGGTAAAAAAAACTATACCACACATTGTATATTGACTGTTTTCATGTGATGTCACACTCTGTACCATTTTGACTGGACGGCACAAAGGATACCATCCAGCATGTAACGTAATAGATGTTCACACTTATTAGATAAAAATGTCACTGTGGTGAACTTAAACCTACATATCCAGCGATAATTATCTCCTGCTGTGTAGTGGACTATTCTAACAAGGCTTTAAATGTCAGTTTTATATATCTGTGAGTCATTTAATTGGGCTTTAACTATTATATGCAACAGAAACACTTCCTGGGTTAGTGCTCATGCTAGCAATCCTCAAGTAAACTTGTCTTTTAAAACATAGCTGTGTCTTTATACAATTGACAATCAATGTAAGCCAAATGCTTCCTATCAAGATCAACTCAGTTTGTCTTTGGAGTTTGAAAACGTTGGTTTGGGTCAATAAAATTATAAATGTTCATTATTGCGCGTAGGATCTTCATAACAAGTGCCATAGATGGCAGATTTACACACATCAGCTGCTGTTATCCTCTGATCCTGAAACATCCCGAAGTGTTTATACGAAATCACACTGGTATTTCACTGAATTTGATAATGTAAGCCCAAAATTTATACACTTGCCACTACAGGTAGCCTGGATGTTCTCATGTCCTCCAGTTTCCTTTGAGGTTTCTGCTGGACAGTGGTTGTTTTTCCTCTTTTGAGCCTCCCTGTAAACAGTCAATCCACACGCTGTCTGACTGCTGTGCGGCAGCTATTTTTGTCCGGTCTACACATGTTTTTCTGTTTGTGTCTTCTTGACAGACTCAGTGAATTTAATTTCCGAATTAATGATACTTCTGTTACTTGAATGACAATGCATCTCTTCAGTAATTATTATTAAAAAGAATTATAGTCTATAGACAACGGCGGTGCTTGTGCCATCCACTGAATCAAGTGAAGTTGTGTTAGTCACATGTCTGCAAATGGTCGGTAGAATCACTGCAATCTTAAAGAAGATAGTGTTTTGATGAAAAAAAACCCACATTTTTTTAAGTATGCTGGATCAGAAATATCCTATATTTGTGTCAAAACTAAAGGCTTGTTTTTGTATTCATATTTCTGCCACTTATGAGTATTTCAATCAAAGTAGACCTCCCATTTTCAGACTTAGATAGATAGATAGATAGATAGATAGATAGATAGACTTAATTGTATATCTATTCACTTGATTATATTCACTTTGAGCCAGATCTACCCATATTTAAAATGACACCTGCACGTGCGCATGTCAGAAGCCTGGAAGAAGCACTTTTGTGAATATATATCGTGTTAACCCTAATATAAAATAGTTAGTTGACACATGTAACTATGCTGATACAAATGTGTATGTTGTACTGTCAAATCAAATAATTCAAAATAAAAAATGAAATACTAAGATTATTCCAACCATCAAAGGGACAGTGCTCTTTCTGATCAGTGACACCTCATTGTTCTAACTCTTTGGTTGATGGTAAATTTGTCATGTTCCATGGGAAACGCATGCAGGTCTTCTTTACTTGCTCACTGTAGCTTATGCTGGAAATACAAACACTACAGTGTCTTGAGAAAGATTAAAAAAAAAATCATGCTGAAAGTTTAACTGAGCTTATTTCTGACATGATTTTTACCTGGAACATGGAATGATTGCAGCCTTTCATCTAAGTGTTAATCTGAAGAATGTTTACTCAAAAACAGGCAGCAAGTGAAGTGTGTAACATTTCTAACAGCAGCAGCCATACCTGAAATAATCATATCATGGTAAAATATAGATAATTGCAATGCACCAGAAAACACCCACATAAATTTACTCCAGCAATTTCTGACAAGTTGCCCACTATCATCAATAAATCAGGCAAAACTTTTAAATTTAGATATGTCTGCCTCCAAGTCATCCTCTTAAAGGCATACAATAAGATCAGCTCATAAATCTTGTTAGTCTTTTTTATGTTGGTTTCAAAAATAAATTAGATCATAGAAATAAGAGAGACAGGTATAAAGGGAGAAACTGGGCGCTCTTCACAAAAGAAACAAACAAACAACATATACATCAGTACCAGAAGTTGTTGGAAATATCTGTGTGTCAAATAACAGCAAAATCTACTACCAGGCATCCACAGTATAGGATTAATGCAGCTGTATTTAACTTGTTTTCCCAGGGTCTCCCAGGTGTGGTGGGTCCCGAGGGTTTGGCTGGAGAGCCTGGAAAACCAGGACTTCCGGGTCTACCTGGAATTGGAAAACCAGGCCTACCAGTAAGTGTTTCTTCTTCACTGAAAGATTTTGGAGATGACAAAAGGAGCCGATATGTACTTACTGGACAGTGCAATTTCACTCACTATTATCGTAAATGTCCCTACAGTCCTTTTTAAAGATGGTGTCAGCTTGACCAAAAAGTATGATTATTAGCCTTGCACTTAAAAGTGAGGGCAGGACTTGGCAGACTCCTTCTAATGCTGCAGCACTCACTGTCCTTGACAAAGGCTTTAAGCATCCAAAAAAAGACTTTCGAAAAGTTTTCTCTTCCTTTTGTTCTTTTCAGGGCCCTCCCGGAGAACCTGGTGGTGCAAAAGGAGACAAGGTAGGTTTAACCTTTAGGATATGACCCATAGTGCCTCCTATAGCATCTTTAAAAAGCTAGATGTGACAAGGGTTTCCTAATAGCTTGTGGCACAGAGCCATTGCCAATTTAACTCAGTGTCATAGAGTTGTGTTTTTAAAAAAAAGGGTCACAAGGGGGTGCAAGGTAGTATGGGCGAATGATGGGGAAGGGTAACAAAATTAAGCAACTAATATGATATATTGTGATGTTTCATCAGCATTTGTGATGTTATTTCTAACTGTGTATTAGTTATTTTTCCATGTTAATCCTTGATTTCAAAACTTCTCTACTCCTGCAAAGTAGAATCAAATTGCCAATTGAAGTGACAGATATTAGAAAGTTATTGTGTCCATGAAAACTAGTTACTTACCTCATCAAAAAAATAGAAATTAATACTGAAAAGTAAGACCACCAGGCTGTCAGACTTAACATGATCAAGCTGTAAAAAGAGCAGCAAACACAGGAATAGACCTGGGCTTCAATAACTAGTAAAACAGTACATAAATAAGGTATAGCTTTAAAGCAGCAAGAACAAAAATGATGGCTTTTGCATTTAATAATATCAGGAGCGAGAAATTCCTAAAAACTGTTACCTTTACCATGTATCAGTGTTTACACAATTACAAAATAGTGTTTACAATTAAGATAAAGAAATATCACCAAAACCAAGTTTAAGAGTCTGCGTCTTTAATTCCTGAGGGAGGAATGACCACTAAAACTGTAAGCAATTAAACCAGAGGGGGCTGAAGAAGAAAAAAGTATACCAGCAACAATGCTTTATTCTCTTTAGGTAAGAAAGAACAAAACAACTTTTGCAGAGCAGCTGACTTGTATCTAGACTTTTAGGGAGACCAAAGAAACACTCTTTAGCTGAAGATCAGTGGCCACCATGCTGGAGTTAAAAGAGAATCAAAAAAGCTGGGAAAGGTTAGAAATCCCCTGCACAAACAAACTTACGGTAACTGTAAGGGCAACTTGGTTTGAGAGTGAATCTCTCAGAAAAGTTGAAGTAGTGCTTTTGCAGCATCACACACTCCAAAACAAGAGAAAACACTAAAATAAACTTTTGCTTGAGGTAATAAGTCAGCACAGGTTTATGTCAGTCTCACACAACTTGACTCAATCAGGGCCATTTAGACTTCCAGACCTGACCCCATGCTGAAATGACTGACACCAGAGTCAATAGATGACACAAGATAATTTTACATCTACTTATAAGGAGATACGCTATTAGTTTAGGGCTTTTTCACACTTAGGTTCACAATGGTTCTCCTCCTCTGTTTTGAAAACAACACTTCCACATGGTTGAAGTTTTAAAAACATTGTTGTCCTAACTAGAAGGATAAATACTCTGTTAAATGATGTCCATGATATGCAGTATTTTTTTGTCTTTTTTTTAAATTTCTAAAGTAGTTTTCTTTTCGTATGTATTCCAACCACGTCTGCCTGGTGTTACGTTTTAAACAGTGACTATGTTAGCTGGTACTTGCAGCCGTTTCAAATAAATACTCCTTTTATATTTCAATTAGAGGAATATCTGATAGTCTTGATTAAATTATGTTATAACAAAGTTTCATGGGTACTCCTGTTGGTTTGAACAACTGATGTGACTATGGCAACCACAGATGCAAGCGGCCATCAGTAACCAGTCAACACGGTCACTAGTGAAACAATAACACCATGTCCTGTCCAAATTGTTGGCAGCGTTTATATGGTCACAGTGTCAAATCACAGTAAACGATCGCATAGTCACATATTCTGAAATCAAGTGACATCCAGTCTTTATTTTATTTTTCTGTGTGAGACCCTCCATGAAAAAGTTTGGACCCCTTGCCTAGTGTCTTCCAAAAATAGCGAGTTAGATTTAGTCAAACAACTTCTGGTTCTTTAAACATTTCTTCTTCTCTACTTTTTCAGACCAAAAGAAATAAAACAAATGGAAAATGGGTAATTTCAGTAGTAAAGTTTAACCAAGCGACTGAAAGAAATTAGTATCTTTTTAGATGTTTTTTGTTATTAATATTAAATACTTTGAATTGATTGCCGAAATCAATAGATTCATAAATTAAAACTTATCAGGAAATGTGGAAAAACACTTCAGGTTGAAAGTAAAGGGTAGAGCTTTAAAAATGTAGCTTAAAGTATTGGATAAACAGTCAGAGGAAATGGACAAGCAATGTGCTTAAGAGCTTCTTCACTGAAGGTAGTAAGTGAAAAAAAAATATTTACGAGTTTAAAGGGAATAAATGCAATGCTTAGCTTAAAGGAAAGGATACAAAGCCAAAAATAAATTTTAAGACACATAAGTAAACTAAGTTAAACATATAGCTTTATGATAATGTTATGAAGCTGCATGAGTTAACTCATAGTTAGACTTTGGAATTATAGGTAGTTAAGCACTTTGAATTGCCTTGTTGCTGAAAGGTGCAATACAAATACAATTGCCTTGCCTTACCTAATGAGTGGCCTACAAATTTAACCAGCTGGATATGGATAAATTATTTTATTTATCTATATATGTATGTATGTATGTATTTTTTATTTATGATAAAAGCTTACATAAGCCAAGGATACACAGTTTAACCAGCCAAATCAAAGCAATGTGTTGTCAGCCGAAATGTCAAGCTTTTGTCCCGAGTTGAAACTGGTTGGGTTAACATTAAAATTCTTCCATCCATCCATACATATGTCATCTGTACTGCTGATCCTGGTCAGGGTTATGGGGAACTGGAGCCTCAGCTGTCAACTTTTCACCTGTCAATCACAGGGCTAGCACAGACAGACAGTAAATCAGACACATTCACACCACTGGGTTATTTAGAGTTATCGAGTCATCTATTTGGGTTCTTTTGGTCTGTTTAGGGAAGCTGGAGTACTCTTAGAGAACTCATGCACAGGGAGAACATGCAACAGAAAGACTCTGTCCAACTGAAAATCAGACCAGGACACTTATTGCTGAAAAATAAGTATATATGTTTGATGAGGAGATGTTAATAATTTTAGTTGATCTTTTGAATCTGTCTTGTTTCATGGACCTGATAATCATCTTACCTAACAGAAGTTCATAATGAAGACAAACGTGGATTATTGTCGTTGGTAACTGTGAACATATAGATAGAATGGATGCTAAGGAAGTTACTTGGCTTATGAGATTTAATTGTCATGGATACTCGATGCCCTTATAAATATGCATTTATCCATGCTGACAGGGTGACTCAGGACCTCAAGGAGAGGATGGCTCACCAGGAGATCCAGTAAGAGACCCTGAAACTTTAATTGATATTCGCTGATGTAGGCCTGGGCTTAAATATCCAGTAATCCAACTCTGAGCTTTTACATCAATGTTTAACTGGGATTCATTTGTTTTCTTAGGGTCCAAGAGGACCAGCAGGATCCAAGGGAGAAAAGGTACCTACAAACATTTTTTCTAATCCCTTAATCTGTGTGCCTGTGTGGTATTTTATGTATGGTTTATGTATTTTAATCTTCAGGGTGACCCATGCGAAGTGTGCCCTGTGCTGCCTGAAGACTTGGGCAACACTGTGGCTCTGCAAGGAAAACCAGGCCCTAAAGGAGAGCCTGGTGCACCGGGAAAAGGAGAGCAAGGGCTACCTGTAAGCACACCAGTTTGACTTTAATGTCACTCTGTAATGTATTCTGAACTTTGCCTGAATGTTCAGTTTAACATTTTTATGATCTTGCTACATGTTTTATTAGGGAGTTGTAGACACGGCTTGAGCTGTAGCTGACGATTAAACCTTGAGCGCTTTTTTTGATAAAATATATGTTTTATTTTTCTTATCACTCTGAGGGAAGGCATGCCATTTACTCTTACCTTGAAGCTGTATTTTGCCCTTGTAATTCTTGCAGCACTGCAGCAGTTCAAGGATGCTGTCAAAAGTTTATCCTCAGAGGCAAAGGTCATTTTATTAATGTAATCTTTATGCTTCTTTCTGCATCTCCTGTGAGTCAAAAATACCCTGCATTGTGTTTTCTCTTTCTCTTCGCTCTGCATTTTACCCCTGCAGTTGAGATGAGGAATGATTTGTAGTGGAAAAAAAAGAATATAAATCTAAAGCCTTATGAGATTCTCTGTGCAACGATTTCCAATAATGTCAGCATCCATCTGTCATACCTGGTTAGAGCAGAGGGAGAAGGAAGGTAGAGCTGCCCGGAGAGAGAGAGAGATAGAGAAGGAGCGAGATATGACCTCACTTTAACAAAGTTGAACCAACACACTCTTTCTCTTGGCTAATCCCTGCTCTTTTCTGCTCTTTTCTCTCCCTATATATACCAGGGGCCCCAGGGTGCTGATGGCAAGGCGGGACAGAAGGTATAGAGTTCCACCTCGTTCATTTACAGCTTATGCTTCATTCATATTCAGTGGAAGCGTGACCTATACACACTCATCTGCATTGCTACACATTCAAATATATGCTAACATCAGCAGTGCAGAATGTCTCAGCTAAAGCAGATGCAAGCAAAGTTAAACTCCACTAAGAAAGCAGAGCAAAGTGCTCCCACATTAAACACTCCCTCTCACTCCAACCTTAAGAGTATTTATACCCAAAATGTGCCAACATGCTCGGGCTCACACACTGGCCCCTATCCACTCACATTTTGCTGATACACTCCCACATCCACTTGAAGTGCCATGTCCAGACATGAAATTAGAAAGAAAAAAGGTTCAGACTGAATTGGTGCTAAATTTGTGTGGTTTTTTTTGTTTGTTTTTGCAGGGAGAAGCTGGATCAGATGGAGCCAAAGGAGAAAAGGTCAGCATAAGGGTCTTAATTAGGCTCAGTGTTGAACAATTTGTTATTTAGACTTCTTAATAAACTTGTCAACAAGACAAAGTATTCTAATCTGCAAGCTAAACATTGCTTTTATTGCAAAACCTAGACACATACTTTTAAATGTACCACCAGGTAGAGCTGCAGCAAAGGACCATTGTTTAAATGTCCCTCAGCTATTGTAAATAAGTATTGCTAAAATGTCTTTTCCTACTTTAGTTGTACAAAAGTAAAAAATTAAATAATCCCATGAAGAGTGCAGGCATATTGGAGCTAAGGTTTGCACTGATGGAATCTGGCTGGTGGCGTCAGAAAATTAACGACTCAAGACTTAATTGTGCGATTCAGTTTGGAATTTGCTTGCCAGAATTGTCTTTTTTTGCTTCATAATTATCAATGTGCGCTCTGTCTGGTGCTGACCAATAGAATGATGTAATAAAACCTCCAACCCAGTCTTTTTTCCCTCTGTTAAAATTCAGCAAAACTAGCATAGCTTATATGTTACACTTATTCGCTAATTTGGTTAATCCTCTTGACATGTCATTTGAACCTCTATCGGATGGATAGCCAGTCCCTATTATCATCTTCGTAACATGCCAAACGAGTCTACAACCATTTTGTTGTTTTCTTCTTTTATGGGCACAAGCCCGCACAATCAAACATGGAGCTCTCTTGTGGCCAGAATTGACATTCCTGGACCCTCTTTCCCAGAGACGTAAGGACTTGCACATAGTCACAAAGATGGCTGATAATAATAATACATTTTATTTAAAAGCAACTTTCTCAGCACTCAAGGACGCTTTACAGAGAATAAAAAACACAATTAAAATCACAATTAAAACAAATGAAAACAACAGACAAAAGTGACACACAGTTAAAATGGATGTGGGAAATTAAAAGAGAATATGCAACTTGGAACGGATGTGTTTTGAGTTGTGATTTGAAGCATGCAAGGATTGGTGGGGATCACAAGGATTTTTATGGCCTAATCTGACAGTTCCAGTGTCAAAGACAAAAATTCTGAAGTCTGATCAGGCCATCACCAAAGCACACATTAAAAAGTGGTCCCGAAATCTGCTTAAGAGGGGTTGTATGAGGCTTGTTTAAACCTCACAGCAGCCGAGGAGAAATGAATTGGATTTGCCATTGTAAACTTCAAACTTGAAATTGGCTGTGATGATAGAGTTATATAATATATATTTTCCTGTAAATTTTGAACCAAATCCATCAAGTGATATCAGAGATTTGTTTTTTCAAATACAACCCAATAGTTAACTTGTGGGATTTTTCACAAAACTTGGGAATTTTTTGCATCCAGACAAATATTCGAATCACCACCAAAATGTAATGGCTTATTCCTTGGACCAAATCACACCTGCGGTAAAATTTTCATGTAAATCCATCCAGTAGTTTTTGCATTATCTTGCTAACAAACAAATAAACAGACAGACCCTGGTGAAAATATAACCTCCTTGGCGGAGGTAATGACTTTGATCAACCCTGCCCTTGTAAGGAAGAAAACTAGCATGAAAGCTAGTCTATACATTACTGCAAATGGGGCCTAGAACTTTGTGTAATATGTAAAATTCGGGGTATAAACAAACTAAACTATGCTGAACACATTTACAATGTTCTACTAATACAAGCAAAATCCTTTGTTTTGCACCCTGCATAGCCCATTATCCTTCTGCTTTGAGCGAAGCAAAACCGAAACAAAGGAGCTTGGGTACACATAAGTGAAGCTTTGTAATCATGTGAAGTACAGTGAATAATCACCGTGTTGCTTTTCTTAAAATGTAATAAATGAAATATTGTTCTTGGCCCCATCTGCAGCAATGCATAGCCTAACCTCTGTGCTGGTTCTCTCCTTAAGAGCTGATCAAAACTACTCAGGTTGGTACTATTTACATCAGAACAAATACTTAAAGGTCTGAAGATATTTTCAGATATTCACAGACATGAAAAGATCATTTACTTTATTTTGTTTGTTACATTTCTAATTCTGCTGACATGGTGGAGAGTGCTGTATTTATATCAGAGTGGTCACTCATGATGTTATGTGTAGTATTTATTGCATCAAGTAACAAATTAAACAACTGGACATGCAGAAGGATGATTAAAAAAAAACTGTCACAACAGAATCTCAGAAAACATTTTATTTGACATTTGTTTTGATCCATGTCTCATTTGCTCAAATGAAGAAGACTGGGCTAATGATTCGCACTGCAGGAGGAAGCACTTAACATTTCAGGATTGATTTGTGCTGGGAAATGACTGGAGTTTAAGTCTACAGAATAATGTTGGCTTCCCACAAATATGAAAACAGAATAATAGAGAACAAAGTTGGTCTTTTTTTGCCATATGTGGTAAATTCTAAAGTGTTGGTTGTATTTGTCAACAACATTACATTACCACTCCATCAAAAGCAGAGGGGATTTTTTTGTTTATCATCGTTTTATTTTACTGATATTTTTGATAGTTGTATTTTTATTTATTTTCAGTAGTTGCTTCTTTTTCAAAGTGCTCAGAAGCTTAATATATTAACTGTGTGTATTGGTATTGCAATGGTGTTGTTGTCCTTTGGCTCTAGGGAGAGCCCTGCTCTGCGTGCCCAACTCTTGGTGAGTTACCCCCTAATGTCCCAGGTGTCATGGCCCAAACACTGAATCAGAGGGGTGAGAAAGGAGAGCCTGGGACTGGACAGAAAGGAGAGCAAGTAAGTATGTTTATGTAAGACTGAAAACAAAAACAACACCTGGCTTGTTTTAACTGCTGAACTTTAGTAGATGGTAGAAGAAACTTCAAACTGAAATGATTTATTTGCTTCTTTATATTTCTAGTTTTGTCAACATAATGAAGTTTTCCTGCATGTCCAAGCATTGAAGAGTACCTTAATTAAAATGATGAGGTATTCCCCTTTTTTCCTGACAGGGGGAGCCAGGAAAAGTGGGATTACCTGGCCTGAGAGGAGGAAAGGTAAGCAGTAGAAGAAGAAAAAAGAGTTAGAGGTGATGCCCTCAATATATGCAAGGCTAATTTAAGGCAGACTTGCTCAGTAGGTTACTGAATGGCGCTCTTAACACACTTCATGAGGAAGATAATCACAGCAGTGCACTCATTTTAGGGCCCAAAACGGCCCGCTGTGGGGATTTTTCTCAGTAGGGAACTTATTAGTGAAAAGCTCAGGTAGTAAAAAAGCACAATCATTTGACATGGCTGCCTGTAGGGCGCTCCTCACTATAAAAATTGAATAACCAATTTAAAAAGAGACATTCATTTTTATCAAGTAGTGCAGTTCAGTTACTGTAATATTTTTACTTGTCTTCAGGGTGATCCAGGCAACAAAGGAGCTGATGGAAAGTCGGTAAGTTCAGAATCAGATTTTTGGAATAAAATGTCACAAATGACCTCAGATTTGATGATGTATCTCATATAACAGGGAAAACCTGGACAAAGGGGACCAAGTGGCAAGGATGGGCAGAGAGGCCAAAAGGTAAGAGAATGGACTGGGGAGTGGGTTTACAAATCTGTTTGGATTTTTTATGGATTTTAAAGAGAGAAAGGCCCAATACTTTATTACCAAAAAGTGCTACAATACTCAGGGAGTTTGTCATTCGGAGGCCCTTGACAGAGACTAGGAGGCAGCTTCTGCCCATGATGTTTATATGTATAATGTTTTTTTTATAATTATGCCAAGATATGGACCAGTGATCTCAAAGTTTTATTCACAGTTTACAGACACACGTGCAGTCAGCTAGGTAGGCAGGAGGTAACTGAGGCCCTGTTTACACGAATACGAAAACGGCCAAAAACAGAGAGTTTTCATTGCATTTTCGCCTCCCGTTTACACAAGACCGGTGCCAGGAGTGCCTGAATCCGCAAACTTTTGAAACCAGGGTCCAGAGTGGAAAGTTTTGAAAATGGATTTGTATCCGACTCTGTGTAGACGAGATTCAGCATCTCAGGGTGAAACGCTGACGTCACTGCATGCGCAGCACTCTTTCCCATGAAGGCTGCGCGCGCATACCAGGAACAACAATTACAGCAACAGCAGCTTCGGCCATCTACTGAGCAACATGTGTGTTGTTTGCTGTGCTTGGTCTGTTATCCAGACAAAAATATCCAGACACATTTGTTGTCAAGACGAATAACTCCTGCGTCTTCATGCATGCCACAGCGTTTTCAGTTGTTTTCGCAGATCTGTGTGAACGCGGAGCGCTTCTGAAAACACGAAGGAAAAACCTCTCAGTTTTTCGTGACAATGTTGTCGTGTAAATGGGGCCTGAGTAGTGATTTGGCTGCTTATATGTGGTTGCTAATACAGACATCTTTTATGCCTAGCATTCAACAAGTTATCAAAATAGGCCATTGAAGAGAAAGTTACCCAATTAAGAAATGTCAACAGTGTAGGTGGGCTCCTCCCCAAGTTTGGGAACTCCATTGTTTGGCTCTTGATAAGTTCATATAACTGCTCTCTAGCAAAGTTCTACCACATGTTGCTTACTCGTGTAGGATACAAAACTGAATGAGAATCTGAAATGTATACAGGATTTCAATACATGAATAAGCAAAATATAAAGGTTATATAAAAAGGATTTAGTGTGCACATATCTTGGAACCAAATTTTATACTAAAACATGTCTCTTGGGGTCCATCTAAATATAATTTACAAAAAACAAAGATACAGTAAATGTAGTCTTTTTTCCCCCCCTTCCGCACTCTGCACATATTTGTTCAATTCAGACATCTCAGTGATTAAATCAATTCATGTGTACACCTCATTTTTGATTCCCAGTTTAGTTCAATGTGAACACCACCTATGACATTACTTTAACGAGCATGTTCCAGGTTTTATAAAGTGTAAAATGTAAATTCAGTCAGGTATTGTAGCACTGATGTATTAGTTTTGACACAGGAACTTACCATCTCTTGGTTAGAGAAACTGTAGGTGGTGCTTATCTGTACCTTCATTGTACAACATGCCCCACTCAAGCTTTCAAGCAACACTGAAGCCATACCTGAAATCACAGTCTCATTCACTGCTGCTCCAAATCAATGGAGCTTTCTAGTATGCTATAGTTAGCCCACTCAATAGTTGAACATTGCTTGTATTGAATTGGAAAAAAAAATCTGAATGCATGTTTGTTGTGTTGTGATCTCCTGTGAAGCTAGAAAAAAGACTTTACATCAGAAGTGGGTAACTTTGGTTACCATGGGGCCCACATTCATGTTACCAGGGTTCCCACGCATCCTGGAAATCCTGGAAAACCTGGAAAATGATTGACAATTTTCTGGTCATGGAAAACATATGAAAAATGAGGAAAAAAGTCAAATGTCCTGGAAAACCCTGAATTGTCCTGGAAAAGTATTTATCTTCCTTCTACCTTGTTAGTGAACAGAAATCAAACATAGGAAATGAAGTAAAAACATACTTAACTGACTATTGCACACTTAGCCATAAAATATGAGTAGATAAAATAATGCAAGTTAAGGAATAAAATATAAAAACTCAAAAAAATCATGACAAAAAGAAAAATTTAAAAATGGCTAATTAAAGTGTAGGCTTCTTAAACAGTAAATCAGCAAAATATATTTATAAAAAAGCAGAGTAAATAAAGATAAAAAAAAGGATAAACCATAAAACACAAAACGTTCTGGAAAAGTCCTGGAAAATGATTTCTAGAAAAGAGTGGGAACCCTGGTTACTCTCAGTTCCAGAGGGACAAATATAAAAAGAATAAAAGGATACTATCAATAAACAATCAAAAATACCTGTAATTAGCTAAGCAATGAAGATATTTGATATTTGATCAAATATATATTTAGATTTTCATGCTCAAAGCAAAACAGAAAAGTAAATGTAATGTGCTAGATATGGAAATAATGCCACTTAAAGGCCGATCTTTACAGAAACCATATAGCAAATAAAAATGCTCATTTTTCAAAAATAAATGAGTGAAAACAATTACAGAATTGAATACCAATATGCATGTTGTAATGCATATTTTTGTCTGCATACATGGTGACATAGTGGCAAATCAAAGCAGAATACTTCCTGGGAGATTTTTTCATTTTATTGTTGCAATTTTTTGGAATTTGAAAGTGACTCTTATTTAGTTACAAGGGCTGCATGTTGTCCCTGGCCCTCTGGCTGCCCACATTTAGATGGATCAAACACACACATTTAACAGTTTGCTAATAGTAACTTTATCCAGCAAGTGAACATGTTTTTTTTTTTTTTGTTGTAGTTTTTTTTTGGTTTTTTTTTTGGCTCTCAAACTTGAAAGTATTACTTCTTGGATTATTGAACACAAGCATCAGCTGTTTTTTTTTTTGCTTTGTTTTGTTCAGTTTATATCTGTCAAAGTGGTGCTTTTCCATGTCTTTCAAACTAATTAATGAAAACACACTTTCCAAGTTCTTACAAGGACAAAAAGATAAATGTGTAAAAAATTTAGTTCGTCCAAACATTCATCAGTGACCTGTTGTTTTCAAATGTAATTTAAAATCCTTCCCACTGTTTATAAACCTTTTGCTGATGGCCCCCGCAGCAGATCACAGGCATACTGTGAAATTATAACCCCAGCAGATCTGTGTAGTCACAAGGTGAAAATCTCCTCCGTACAATCGGAGAACTTTCTGAGTCTGGTGAAGAGACAAACAATATTAATGTTCTCAAGGAAAGTTAAACTATGCTTGAGACACTCTGTTCCTTTTTTTTTTTTTTTTTTAAAGAAAACATATGTGTTATGGAAGTGCTCAAACTGCTCTTTTGTCATCTTGCATTTATCAATAGAAAATTAAATTGCATAAATAGTTTTAGAAAATTTGTACCTCCAAGCTGCACCACTGTAAAGTATGACTTTTATTCTGACAGGGAGAACCAGGACTTCCTGGTCTTGCCTCTCAAGGAGCAAAGGGTGAGAAGGTAAGTATAGTTGTTCAGTTAAAATTTGTGTTCGGTGATAGATTGGTTACCATGTTTTCTAACTGTCCTGACTCCCAGGGTGAGTGTGGTGTTTGCCAGCCATTTGAGGTTGGAAGTGCACCCGCTGGTTACAAACTATCTGACGGAGACAGCGGCAAGCCAGGGGAACAAGGCCCTCCAGGTCCACCCGGACCTCCTGGTGTTGGAGTTGATGGCAAACAGGTTAGAATTGCATAGATAATTTAATAAGATGTTGTAAAACTACAAAAGCAGCAATATTTCATCTAATTTCAACCATAGTCTCTATAAAGTCAGAAAGGCATTTTTGAAGCCTGTCTGTGGCAGCTGCAAAGAAAACAGTCAGAAATTTTTAATCAAAATCCTGTTTCAATGAGGCTATCATCACTGTCATTCTCCTACAGTGTGAATATTTTATCAATCGTATAACTTCTCCTGCCTCTGTAGCCATCCTCAAGTGGACACTCAAAGACATCAATTCCTTTTGTACTTCCACATGTGTAAAGGTTGCAGTTTGGTTGAATTAACGGTTGCATACTTAATGTTTTAGAAGCAAACCATAGGTGTATATTTGAAAAGCAACAAGTGGCTGTATATAGTAGAGGTGTCAAGATTCACTAACTCTGTTTACATGAATTTTTTTGTTTAATCTGATGAAAATCATTCTGTGAAGGAATTCATAATCCATCAATCACATGGACATGGTCCAATCAGGGCATGTGCTGCTGGGTAGAGAGGAAAAAAGAGAGAGAGAACATGCTAACATAAACATTATTTTGAATAAAGGCAGGCATCATTTGACCAGTGTGTGCACGTTTTACCGCTGAATGCTGCTGATTTTTTTGATTGTGAAATACTTTTTTGTCATTCCTTTTTTTTTTTTTTTTAAACTTCTGCTAACCCTAACCCTGTCTTGGCCTTTGTCAAAGAGATTGTTTGTGTAGGATTTCTTTAAATAAAGGTTCTCCAAATGACCTCACAATCAACTGACTGACATGTTAACATTTTTACTCTGATTCAGAACCTATGAAAATTTTCTGGCCATATAAACATGGCCACTGATCCAAATCAGTTTTAAGAATTATATTGAGAGTTCATTTGTCCATTTAGCTATGAAACTCTTAAAGTTGTGATTCATGTTGCTGGGGTTTTAGCTGCTTTCAAATCTCACAACATGCTCTCTGTTTTAAGATTTCTTTCTGATTAATCGTCCCTCTTCCCTAGTTTTAATTGTAGAATGACAAAGTCATGGTCTCTCTGCACTATTTAGAGCAGTACAGTGCTCTTTGAAAATTCAATGACTAATCCATGTAGCTTTAAGTGTTATAATTTGATAATCAAGCCACAGTGTGGTGGCTTATAGCTAAGTTGTTGTAGGACCAAAATATTTTTGTAGAAAAAAACTGTTTAACAGTAAACCTCTGCAGTCCTTACAAGATCGAAATGATCAGGAACTGATAATCATAACACCAAATTCCCAAATTGTGTCAAAAATTACTCTCACAATCAGATTTGGCAAATATGCTTACATTTTAGAAAGGCAAATCATCCATGAAGCTAACTGTACTGCCAGGATATCCCGGGGCTCTCCTCCTACTGCAGAATTATTCTTAGGTATCACAGATCTCAATTGCATCCCTTCAGGGTGTTGTTTTGCCTATTTTTCTTTCTTTAAAACTTATTTTACTTTTGTGCTTAGAAGCTTGCAAAGTACTTACAGCTGCCTTTTGATGAGTGAAAATTCTGTATCAACTGTATGTGTGCCTTGCATCATTCTCTTTTTTTAAATAGCCCTCTGTTTTATCACACAGGGTTTACCAGGTCCTGCTGGGCCTAAAGGAGACCGGGTAAGTTTCCTGTTCAAGTTTCTTAAATATTTTGCCCTTAAAAAGTGTTCTGATCTTTTTTTTTTACTCAGTCTGTGCCATACTTTATCAGGCAATAAATCCATTCCACTTAAAGCCAGCTTGACAGATTTTACTGACCACTAAATGTCTCTGAGAGCATTTTGTTTACTTTGAAAATAACTCTTCTCTACAAGCCAGCCCACCTTACATAAACTATTGGATAACAGGAGAAACTAGGCTATTCAGAGTCACTGTTGGCCTTTAGAGACAGTCAGGTCATCTTAACTAATTTGACATTTGCAGGGACCAAGCATGTCTTCAGAAGAATAACCCAGCCTGTGCAGTATCTAAAGACATTTTAAGAGAGTATGGGCACTCTGCTTTATTTCAGGTCACCAAGTCCATCTTTTGGAACGTTCACATCGCTTTACCGAAATATCAGGGAAATAAATCTGCCACCAGCTGAGCCAGGCTGCTTTAAATCACATCCAAGCTCTCCTACAACCACTTTAGCATCCAAAGTAGAGCTCAACTTGTTTTGGGGGCCTATTTTGTTATTAGTGGCTGTTAGTTAAATGACTCACATTACAAAAACAGAAAAGCTAATGAGCTAATGGGAGAACAAAGCAGCTCAGTGTTGAAGATTTCTTGGGAAAAGGAAACAGATATTACAGGTTTAACAAAATTTAATGAAGTTTAATACAGACAGAATAAAATGAAGCAACATATGCTTAAAAGCACATTATAGACCACACACTCTATGGGTTTATCTTTTTTTTCACCAGAATAAATAAACAAACTTCTTATTCTTAATGTGTTACTTTTTTAATTCATACTCCTTTTACTTGTTTTATCTTTAGACCAATAAATAAAATTCATTTTAGTCACCATTTTGTACTATTTAACAAAACTGGGAACCAACTTGTTAATGTATTGCTAAGGGATGTCAAGTAATTCATTTTAAAAAGTCCCATGATAAAAATACACTTTATAATGGATTTTATTCAAAAATATGTGTCTTTGGTCTGTCTACAAAGTCCTCCTAGTACACCCCTGATCAAAATTTAAAGACCAGTTGAAAAATTGCAAGAGTTTACATTTTGCACTGTTGGATCTTGAGAAGGTTCTAAGTAGAGCGTCAAACAGCAAAAAGAAAAGAATGGGAGTGAGAAAAGAAAAAAATGAGGAAGCAATTTATTGAAAACAACCATTCAACTGAAATAGGCAGTTCATCAGCTGATCAAAAACTTAAGACCACAGCCTTTAAAAGCCAAAATCTTTGCAAAAATGTGGATCCAGTGTTATTTTCTGTCAGGTATTCACACTGTCATGACCTCCTGATGGCGGAGGCAAAAAAGCTTTCCCTCTTCTAACGCGGTCGGATTAGTGAGCTGCATAAGCAAGTCCTCTCGAGGTTGGATGCTATAAGACAGTCATTTTAAACTTCTTGTAAGATCCTGAGGGTTATGGAACAAAAAAGTCAAGTGGTAGACCCAAAAAAATTCCACAGGCCCTGAAACTGATAAGAGATATAGAATTGATAAAGAAATAACAAACTGGGATGTAAGTTGAACCAGTAATGGCAGTGGTATCAAGAAAATCTTATCAGTTCTAGTCCCTAAACTTAAAACTGATCAAATGTTTGACTATTTTTTTCAAGTGAGATGCAACATACAAGGGAACAGCAGTTGTTTGTCAATCACTGCAAGAACAGCAAGACGCTACTGTGTGTGGATTCCAGCTGCCACCTTGTTATGCTTGATTAATTACAGCTCTTCAAAAAGGAAAAATTAGCATGTATTAGTTGTAAAAACGGTATCTTCCAGGCTTCAGTTGCATCTCAACTAACACAAACACTGACAGCCCCGGTACTACAGTATAGCTCTAACAGAGGTCAAAAGCAGACCAACGGGGCAACTTAAATGTGAAATGAATGTGAGACCTACATTCAAGTGAGGCTTGTTTTGCATTCTTTTATTATCATTATTTTTGATTGTTACCAGGGGGATCAAGGAGATCAAGGAGACAAGGGACTAGATGGAGCTCCTGGGGTCCCGGGACTGCCCGGAGAACATGGTCGAGATGGACTCAAGGGGTTAAAAGGAGAGAAGGTGAAAAAAGCCTAAACTATTGAGCAGTACTTTCTCTGTTGCACCGAATTTCCCATTAGCATTTGCTGAGGAATTTGATGCCGGGGTCTTTTGAATAAATGATAAGTATGGTAACATGTATAGTTTGATAAGTTTATTTGAATCAGGGACAGTGTACAAGTAAAGAGATGCTTTGTACCAGATTTAGAGTTCTACTTAATTTCATTTCATGATATATAAAAATATATCCAATTCGGCCTTAATATGTTTGTGTTCATCTTTCATTAGTATTTTGAAATTTCAAGCCATGTCTTAAAGGCAGCTGTTTGCTTTAATAGACCAAAAACGAGTGCCAGCTCTTAAAAGCTGGCACTGACAGCCTAAACAGGAACTGATATTCTAACAGTAAATACATCATCCTAAAAAGGCTCCTGGATCATTGTTGGGATTTTTTTACTTTCCCCAGGGCGATGCTTGTACCAGCTGTCCCACTCTGGGATCTACAGTGGGTGATGGTGTTGCTGTGCCAGGCCCCAAAGGAGAGAGAGGAGAGCCTGGTCCCCCAGGGGAAGGAAAGCCTGGCAAAAATGTGAGGGAATTATGTGCATTCGCTTATTTGTTTACTCCCTGTATGATTAGAATTGCTGATGATCATCTTGCATGTTTTCCTCTTAGGGAAAAGCTGGCTTACCAGGTGTGCAGGGGCCTGCAGGTCCCAAAGGAAGCAAGGTATGAATGTCCTATTATTGTATTAACATATCACAAAATATGCACAGAGGGTGGTGAATTCATGCATCACTGACTGATTGTTTCCTCTGATGGATTGTGAATTTTGTAGGGAGAGCCTGGAGCTGCAGGAGTTGGACTTCCAGGACCACAAGTAAGTCTGACATGTATTTAAAAATATATAATGCAACATAATGAACACTGTATGCTTACAGGTGATGCTGAAAACATGTAAACAGCTCCTCAGTCGAGACAATCCAGCTGTGAGCTCAGTAATGAACACCACGTGTAGTCATGATAACAAGAGTTTTTCCTGCCCTTAAGATCTTACAAAAGAGAAATAAGGTTGTAAATCTCAGACAAATCCTGGAAAATTCTCTCCCAAACCCCTGATTTACTGTGGGATTTTTCTTCTCTGTTTTCATGGTTACCAAAGCTGTAAAACATCCAGCTAAGCATCCTGCATTCTTGTGTTTTTGTCTCTTTAATGCATGTCACAGGGTGAGGACGGACAACGCGGGTTTCCAGGACTTCTGGTAAGTTTCTCTTATTGTTTTTGTGTATTTTTTTAGCACTGTACCCTTTCATTTTTTGTCTAATATGTGTGTTTTTTGCAGGGACCTCCTGGGGGAAAAGGACCAGCCGGCCCTGTAGGCCCCTCAGGAGAAAAGGTAGCGTAGAGACATGATGTCCAAGCAGAAACTATTGTGGGAATATATTTTGATGTAGTTAAAATAATAATCTCAATTTATTATCCATAGCTTATTTTGTTTTTAGCCAAAATGTCAGGAACAATCACAGTGGACTAATCACCTGCCTACCAAGTGTAAAATGAAGCTTGTGTGTCTGTAGAAGAAACAATCACTCACCCTGCAAAAATATTACACTTCTGGTCACTTTTTTAGCAATCCTGAACTGACGCGACCCACAATCTTCGAGTACCACAGCAACATTTCTGATATGTGGAGACTGCTGTTTACACTGAAATGTTTACCTGGCCTGTAAACTAATGTTATGAGGTTCTGATGAATTTACTGCATGAATTTACACAGATGGCAATATGACGTTATTATCAAGCAGATTAACAAAATATTAAAGATGAATGTATAAATCCTTATTCTAAACAACTTTGGTTGTTGTGGAAAATATGAATAACATCAGAGGACAGTGATTCTTGTGGTGGCCCAGAAGTGCAAAACCAAAAGACAGGTAAGAAAGTAGAACAAAATAATCACAAAAGACCAAGAGTATTAGAAAAAAAATCACAACAATAACCCCCATCAATAAATAATAAACACTATCAGAAACCAGCAAACAGCATTAAAAAAGACAGCATCAAATGAAGAAACACACCAGAAAAAAGGCAAACAGAACAGCAAATAAAGACAAATTTAAAACAGAAAACCAAAAGCACTTCAACAAAGCAAAACCATAAACAATACAGTCAATCAAAAACATAATAACGATAAATAACACTTTGAAAAATTAAGAAGTAAAATATAGCAAGAAAAATACTAAAACATATAAAAAAACTTAAGTAAAACATAAGAGAGCCAATAAAAACCAGGCATAAAAAAACACAAGAAATCAAAAACTCAATCATTAAAAATGCAATGAACAATAAAAAATTCGTAAAGAAAACAAATCAATCAATTAAAAAAACACACTGATGAATTAAAAAAAAAACTTCAACAAATCAATTACCATGATTACAACTATATTATAACACCAATTCAAAAACAATCACAAATAACAGAAATGCAAGCACAAACAAATAGACACAAATGATAATATGTTTTTACAAAATTATTTTTAATAGAGAATTTGAAGTGAATCGTTGGCTTCCAGGAACAAGAGCTATTGGAAAAGTATGCAGTCCCAGTTGAGTTTTATATGCAGTCGTATAAAAAAATGAGTCCCTTAGCATCAGTTTGGCACTCATTCTGCTCTCTCTCCCTCATGCTGAGGAGCACGTGCAGACGTCTATTTACAGATTCAGGCGTGGATGAGGAGGAGACGAACATGACTGCTCCTCAGATTCATTACAGTGATCTTAGCCTGAAAGACCACGACCCAGTAAAAACAGGCCCATGGCCCATTTTGGGAAAGGCTGATCCACAGTAATAAAACAGTGTGACTTATATTGCATACGTTCTCTTCTCATAGGGCTCCAAAGGGGACATGGGGCTCCCAGGACCTCAGGGGCCTGTCGGTGTTGGAGTAGTTGGGCCGCAGGTTTGATATGATTGTATCTTTCTTGCATATGTATGTGAGCACACAATGTCATGCTTTTATAATGTCAAATGCTGTTTTCCACACAGGGAAAAGACGGCGCCCCCGGTGCCAAAGGAGAGCCAGGAGCTGATGGCAGACCTGTGAGTTGTCTCCTTCCTTTATCATCGTTAGCTTCATATGCATTTGCATCGACAATATGAGGAGCTGTTAAAGAAATTTCAGCTGATGACTTGAGTTGTGTTCACATCTGTGTTTTAATTTTAATTTTCTTTGTGCCTCTTTGAGGATTGTCCTTGATTTAGGCATCATTTGTAACCAAGGATGTCTGCCTTAATCTATTACTGAGGCGACGTCTGCTCCCGTCTCATCCTCTGTCCCCTGATCTGCACTCAGCTCAATGCCCCTGTGAGCTTACTTCTATGACAACAAAGCAACAGTAACTAAGTGTTTGTGTGTATGTTTCTCGCTGTCTCCTTCTCTTGCAGGGCTTTGATGGAGCTAAGGGGGACAAGGTAAGTCTACCGTTTTGTTTGGATGAAGGGTTCTGGAGGGGTTTGAATAAAACTGGTGGAACAGATGGTAATCACAAGAGATGGTTCAACACACGCACAAACACACACATACTCCCATTTGTAAACACTTGGCCCAAGGGCGTGGATAGAGTAGCAATGGAGGTGACGAGTAGTCAGTTGTTGGCAGAGAGGAGGAGTTTTCAGGGCATCAAGAGCGAGAGTGTGTGAGACTGTTAATTACTGCATTTATCAGAGCCACCGGTCCACAATGTCAATGAGGAGGTGGGAAAGATATGAAGGTGGGAAAGGGTGATCTGAAGGGTCAGGATGGGTGTAAAATATGGGACAGGGTGCCACACTTGAAGACAAGGAAGAACAGAACAGAATAATCACTAGCTTTTGTCGTGCTCAAGTGCGTTCCTCCCCTAAAGTCTGGATCGTTTGTGTATTGTGAGTGCTTCATGCTGTGCATAAGCGCATTTCACTTCCTTGGCCTGACACACTTGGGAGAGGTGGGCTCTGGCACTGCATGCTTGATGTATGATTGGGCCACGTCTGAAGGAAATAAAGAGGGAACAAAAACACATCCTTGTCTCACACAGAGGCTCTCTTATAAAAGTGGTCAAGTCCTCAAGTGGCTCAAATAATTGTGATTTTTTTGTTGTTTTTTTTTTGCTCTTTTTTGACAATCTGTCAAAAATCTGTCACACCCATGATTTTCACTTGAGAAAATCATGGGTGTGTTTGAGTCTGTGAGGAAAACAGATCTTTTTCCATATACTGGCAATTTAAAATGTTTTTTCCTCCAACTTTTAGAAGTGTTGTGCACATATTGTTACCCGCTCTGCCTTCTGCTGCTGAAGTTTACAGAATCCAATTTTCTTTTAATAATCTTTACATCTATATTTTTTTTAATTCACAAAATATAGCAACCCCGTTTTTTTTTTAACATTTCACTCAATATTCAGTTATATCAGTTGATCTGCATGTGGATGAGGATTATTGTTGATGTCCAAAAACACAGGGATCCAAAACTATAAATATGACAGCTGTAAAGGCTCATATTTATCAAAAGAAATTAATTCTTTTAAGTGACTCAACAAGGGGATCAGCAGACGCCTTTCTCTGTTATTTTTGTGCATACAGCTGCATACAGTGCCACCTTTACGACTCCTACAAGTAATAATCCAAGGGTATTCAGTATGCAGGCATTCAACTCAAAATTTCTTGTTTTTGATGTCTTTAGTTAAGGGCTAGGCAACCCCAGCCAGGAAGGTAAGGTTTACCCCTGCTTATTCACCTGAACATCCTAGCAGACTTCTTAATTTTCTTTCAGGCAGCTGCAGAACACAGGTTTACACATGGACAGAGACTGCAGGAATTTAGACAGGGAGCCATGTTTAACTGAGGTAAAATGTTACTGATTTTTCTGTCAGCATCTGTCTCATCCACAGAGACTGGTACTGCTGCTGAGAGTCACCATCTGATTTTATGTGTAAAGCACACACACACACAAGTGGATATCAGCAGTTAATGTGCACTGTTTGAGCCTCACATCCTTAATCCAAAGACAAGGAAGTCAGACTGAAGTGTAATGATGAGCGGAGTTGGGAGAGGGCTAGAGCTGTAATGGTGGGCCAAAGTTATGGGAATGTTGCGGTAATTAGACAAAGTTACAAGGCCACACTGAATTTGTGGGAATTGCTTGAATTTGCGTTGATTGCTGCAGTCGCGAAATTGCAGTTTCCTGGAGGGACTGAACTATGCACAAAACTTAGGAACTTAGAAGCAAAAAAAGTGGCTGCAGGTGCTCCAGACTGGTGGGTCAAACTGGAAATGTTTGGCTGTAACAGAGGACAGTTTGTCCACCAAAAGGCTTGTGAATGGTTCACTAACAAGTATCTGCAGGCAACAGTGAAGCATACCGGAGTTCCCTGGAATTTTGGTGCAGCATTTTTACGACTGGAGTTGAATTTAGTCAGATTTAATGGTGTCCTTAATGCTGAGAAATACATGCAGACAAAGCAATCATGCACTGCCATTGGGGAGGTGCCGATTGGCCTCAGATTGAGGAAAATGATCCAAAACATACAGCCAGTGTAAAACTGTTTTTTACTAAAAAAGAAATTCAAAAATAAGAAGTTCTGGAAGTGATGATTTGGCCCCAGCAGGACCCTGATTTTATCGTCATTTAGAGTGCCTGGGATTACATGGGGAGACAGGAGGATTTAAGCCAGCCTACTACAGGACCCCCATCCACACAAGATTTGTTGTTTGTTTGGAACAACCTGTCTGCCAAGTTTCATCAAAGAACCGTGGGCAAGTGTGCCTAAAAGAATAGCTTCTAATTAAAGGCAAAGGGTGGATGACTGGGAAGAAGAAACAATTTTTTTGTCAATGAAGAAATCGTTCCCCTTGGAGATCCTTGTGTTTACTAATAAAAATAACCTATAGACACTTCTAACCTTACAGCATTTTTACTCACCTACCTTAAACTTTTGCACAGTTGTATGTATGCTCCACAGAACTGAATACCATGAAAAACAAGTAAAATGTAAAGCTTCTGCATGGGATGGAGATGGAGAACAGAAATCTCCAGAACAGATAACAGCCAAAGTTCTAGCCAGATGGTGGATTAATATAATTTACTTCATCCGTGTGTCTTGGAAAACAATGATGTCATGCTATTGCAAGAGACAGTCTGCATGAAATTTATTTGACTTTAGGAGTGCAATATGACAAGTGTTGGGGGGTATGCAGAGAGGAACAGCAGAAAAGTGTTTTGAGTTGTAACCATTCTTGGAAGCATTAAGATGAGATATTTGTCTTTATATGGTTGTGTTGTATTATTCAAAACATGTCGAATTTCCAGAGTAGTCTATATTACACTTCCTCTCAGGGTGCCAGGCAAGCCTTCTATTCTTGAGATCTTATACGCAGGAAGTACACGTGATAGGCACGACTCCCACTTTCAGTCTGAAAGCTCATACTTGATAACATGCATGCTCAATTAAAAATAGGCTGCAATGCTGCTGTACCCTGGCAAAAAGCATTCAGTGTGAAAAAGCCCACAGAATGAATCGTGATATGCAGTGCTGAACTGACCAAGTACCACAGAGTAGTGAAACAGTCAAAGAAGACTGGGCCCAGGTGATTAAGGGACCCTTAAAGCAGCAGGAACTTCAACAGAGCATCTCAGACAGAGAGAATACTACATTATCAGGAGTACCTTATGTATAAGACTACTGCAAGAAGTCTTTTGAACATTAGTAATTGTGGACATACTCTCGCAGTAATCAAAAATGAATGTATGATTTTGATTTAAAGCAAAATGTGGACTCTTTAAGGGAGGCTAACAGCAAAACTTCAAGTACCAAAAGTGGAATGAAAAGGCCTTTATGCTTACTCCTCCTTGAACTTTTGATTTTTTTTTTTCATGCACACATTTTTAATATTGAACAAAACTGCACAAAAAGGTCCTTGAAGCTCAAGAGGTTCTATGTTTTTTCGGTAAAACTAGTTTAAGTGTTGAACAAGGACTTCAGTTTTGCAGCATGTGCTCAAAAATTGTGCAGGAGACTCACTTTGTCTCTGTTTTTTTGATGTATATTCTAGGGTCCACCTGGGGAGTGTAATTGCATCACCCCAGTGCACAACAGCGTGGGAGGACCTGTGAGTACACACATGCACACACCTACTGAAGTAAACACTTCCGCATGCAATTAGTTTAATCCAGAGAGTTCACAACAGGAGCCTGACTACACATTGACTTTTAAACACACCCTCCAAGGGTTTATTAAGACTCCACAGGGGATGTATGGAGGAAAACATTGCTGCAAAGTTATTTCCTCTCTGTGTTTCTGTGCTTTGACATTCCCTGTGTTATTCTTAGCTTATCATTTTTTCCATTTCTGTGTTTTCTATTTGTGCAAGCACCGTCGCAGCTCTGATTCTGACTACTTTTGCCTTCCAGGGAGCTCCAGGAACTCCAATAAACACTTGGCAGCCCGGGCCTCAGGTCTGATCTGTCAGCCAGCAGCACTGTCTGATAACTTTGGCTTTGTTTTTGCAAGCTTTGTTTCTCTTGCAAAGTTTTACAGAAAATCAAAGAATTTTCTATTTGTGTTTAACTGTGAGTGCTTGGTGTCATTCGAGGACGTGTCTCTATGTGCTTTGTAGGGTCCACCAGGACCTCCTGGCCCTCCTGGCCCCCCTGGGCCTCAGGGTGTCACTGGAATCCAAGGACCACAGGTAAGAGTTTGGGGCATTTAGAAGGTTAAGAAGGCTCTCTTAAGTTCAGTTCAAAAGGTGCTTCATCAGCTTTGGTCACTGGAGGCTTACAGCTTGGGCAGTTAGTGAGTATAATCTAGAGCTGGGCAATATATCCAGTTTCCAAGATAATTTGATATATTTTCAAATTAGATAGCAGGAAAAACAATGTTGATTGCGTCAATGTAGTTCATGATGTTGATTTAAAAAGTAAAACAGATGCCATGTCTTATGCTTAGTAAAATTATTGTTCACAATAACAACCACGAACAAAACTCAAAGGATAATCTCTTGGAAATTTTTAGTCTAAATTGAGAATTACCCAAGTATTGATTTTACGTTACTAAGACCATTTATCATAGGTGATAATCTATTTAAGCTGATATCCATTTGCTACCACAACAAGTCCACACAACTATTATTGGATAATGCATGAAGTTTGAATTGTTGCCAAACTCCCTAACACAGTCTGTGTTGCGCAAAAATATAAACAGCAGTTGTCAACATATATGAAGCTGTCACTCACCAGTCACTTCTTTGAATCTGCCAAAGTATTTCTCTATAAAGTGCTCCCTCTCTTTGGTTTTAAAGGGTCTGGAAGTAAATATTTCAAGTTCTCTGTTCACCATTATTTTTGAAAGCTCTTGTTGAATTAATCTTGCAGATCAGCTGGATTCCTTAGATCCCTTGACGGTCATCAGGGAGCGCCATCTTGCAAAGCCTTATGCTGATACATCTGTTCCCAGTCAGTAAATGACTGCTAAATCAGCCTCCTTTGAGGACAGAAGTGGTAACTCTTAGCTTAGTTGCTCTAAAAGCTAGAAGTGAATGAAAGCGTCTGACTGCCCGAGGATGAATAAAAATGAATGTGATGGACAATCACCCTTTAGTGTTTTTTGGAGAAGTTCTGCCCCTCTTAAACACAGCTTACGACATGTTTCCTGGATGGATGTGAAATATTATATAACCAGTGGATCCATGAAACGGTCCCTCTGGTGAGTCAGGTTAGTGCTTGGTAGCATTATATATAAAATTAACATTTTATTAAGGCTGCAGCAATGAATAGGTGAAATGGATAATGTTCAATAATGGGATTAATTTGACGATTCACAAAATATGAGGATATCACCATCCATCTTGATGTGCTTGAAACAATCAGCAATATTAAATAGATCTTGGATAATGCAAACTCAAACAAAACTTAAGTTTTCATGCGTGAGACATGAAGAATTAAAACAGTGATAGGCTGTCAGACATTAACAATCTTTGATATTCCCCTCACTATGGCTCAAATACAAGCAGAAGAGACAAGAGGGCTGCAGACGCAAGACGAATGTGTGTGAGTGTGTGCCGCTGTTAGAAATAAAGAGCTACAAATAGGAAGCCACCATGACAAGCTTTAACAAACACAATCTGAAGAGTAACTCAATTATTTTTGTCATATTATTAATAATATTTAAAGGCCAAAGCTTCCCTCGATATATAACCCCCCCCATGATACATTATACCTGCCGCTCCTTCAAGCCAAAACTTCAGTGGAACTGAAGTTTTGTAATAATGTCCGGGACAAAGGATTGACACTCAGATATTTCCCCCACTGTGTCTTATAAATCCATTAAATACAAGCAGAGTAGAAGAAAAAATATCAACTTGACTTTTTAAAACACAATTACATCAATTTAACAGATCTTAAAAAATGTTTCTTTAAGATTTTGATAAAGGTGGATGGGATTTCTACAACAGGAATTATTGTTAGTTGCATCACTAAAAAAAAGACACTGATTATGTTACATATTGAAATAGAAAATGCATTAAGAGTAATTTTCGGTTATCAAATTTTGAAAACTCTTTAACCACTTGTCCTACAAGTTTGATATAAAAATGACACACAGAACACGTCCAGCTGTGTGTGTCAACTTTACCGCCAACTTTTAATTAACAGATTTGGTTAACAGCCTATTATATGTAGCTCTGCAACCTGATAACAAATAATGTGGATAACCTATACAGGTCATTATTATGCTCACAGTCTGGCAATGAACTGAGCTGTGTGCACCACAGCCATTTCTATGAAAACTAAACAACTTGAGCTCTTAATCTTAATTTCATGTTGATGTTGCTCCTGTCCCTTAATCAAAAAAATTGAACATAATGTCAGTGTAATGCTACCATCTCATCTGCTGTATCCACCAGTGACATATCACTGACACAGCTGTGTCTGTACACACATTTGTCTGTACACAGCCACATGCCCACTAAGTTATGTGTGTGAAAAGAAATGTTGCAGATACTTGTTACAACAAAAAAGAAACCTGAGTACTCCTATGGAGTACTTTATGTGTTTCCCCCAACACTAATGTAAATGTTGCCAGTGTTTTAGCAGTAGTTTTTTGTTGTATATTCAATGTCAGGGAGTTTCTCTGAAATTTTCGATGGTTATGAAAATAGAAAAATTGCCCAATACCTCTACTTTTATTACAGTGGTCTGAAACAGGTACTTCTGTCATTGAATTTCTGCTGCAATCTCACCAGAGTATATAAACTAGCTGTTTATTCTTGACAAAAAAAGATATTTACATATATTGCACATTTGTTAAGATCGAAGAAAACATAATAAGGTATCATTTTTTTTCTATATTGCCCAGCCTTAGTGCAACCTTTAAAAAGAGCAATGCTTTGTTGTGCTTTGCAACATTATGGATCAATTAAGTTCCTTATATGCATGTCAGAAATGGAGCAACACTGTGTTGATTGTGTGCAGCAGTTTGGTTTTAAACGCGCTTGTCTTACCGGGATTATTCAACATAAATGCATTAACTCGTCCATGGATTCAAGCTTCAACAAGAGGGAGGCAACTGAGCAAGCTTTGGGGGTGTTTGTCAAGACATGAACAATTATTTGAAGGTTTGGCTTGAAAAGTCAAGACAAAGAATTGCTGAAAGCACATGTCTGATCATCTGAATCAGTTTAACCTCAGCAAGCCTTCAAATAAAATGTCCAGTGATGTTTTTTTTGAGTCAAAGGTGTAAGTTGGTGATGGTCTGAGGATGGAGGAGGTCATGTCTTTGACAAGGGTGCATCTGCAGTCATGGCTGAATGCTAAAAGCACTAAATACAAAATATGCTTGATTTTCTATAAATAAAAAAGCTGCAGAAGAAGGAACAGGTTTGATCCTGTTGACTCTGACCCTTTGACTCTTGTCGGTGTTGTTGGTGGTTGTTGGTGGAGGTGGGAGTGGCTAGCCTTTGATTGGCAGCAAATCAGTTCAACCTCAGTTCCTTCTTTCAGGGTATCCCTGGAAACGACGGGATACCGGGAAAACCAGGATACAGCGTAAGTAAAACTAGAGAGGAGAGGAGGAGGGTTGAATCGTATCTGATACAAAAACTGTTGCTTGAATGATGAAGACTCAGAGGCGTGTGCATGGTGAAACAATCTTAAACAGGGATTCAGTGACCTTTATTGTATCTGGTAGTTACAAGGTTAGGTTTTATTATTTTATTACACTGATTTAATCTATAAATCATTTGTTTTTATTTGTATTTTAAATTACAGTAAAGAAAAGTTTTAGTATCTGCTTTGTAAAGTTGGGATTTAATCAGTTACATTTGGGTAAAGAGGGTGGTCACCCTGAAATGCACTCATCCTCATGGAGAAACTCGGCAATGACCCCGTGTGCCTGCTACAGTGGATTTCGGAGAATGTTTGACAGTATGCTAGTTTGGCTAGCAGACTGTTAATAAGTCAAGGAGCTATTACTTTCCATTTGGTTGTTTTTGTTGACTTTCTTGTTCAGGTTTTTTGAAGTGGAGTTGCGAGAGGCCTATGGCACTAATAAATGAGTGCCGATAGAGGAACTTGCAAGCTTTGTCCCTGGGGGAAGATATTCGGGGGCACTTTCCTGATATACAATTCTATAAATACCAGTCACTTGTATGCAGTAATGAGGCATTGGGCTTAAATTCCTGCAATTACATTAATGAATTCTCTATCTCAAAAATAAAATGGAATTGTTAAGAAAAATATTGAGAGCAATGGAAATACATTGAAATTTCAAAAGTAATGTCAAAACACAATATCAAGATAAAAGCTGAAATGACAGAAAGTGTCAACTTTTTAGTACCATTTTAACATAGTTCATAACGTTCAACTTTATTCTTTTTTTTCTTCAACTTTTCTATAAGTGCATGAATAACTTGTGCTTTTCTCACGCCTGACTCTTGTTCTTCTGTGTAAATACTGATGTAAATGTTCTTTTTGAAACATGTGCTTGAACTTCTTGAACACTGCTCATGCATATTCAAAGTTTTAACCTACTGGGGGTCTGACCTTTGGTCTGTTTCTAATCCCAGAGGATTCTCTGCATTCTTCCAGACAAAGTTAGTTTACTTACAGCGAGTGCAAGGACAGCATCAAAGTGAGAAATGGGTTGTTGTGGTGTGAAGTTATCTGTGAATTCTTTCTTCTCTTGTATTATGGTGCTAGTGTTGTTTCTTTCAAGTCTACAGATGGCTTAATTTCATTAGGGAAAAACATCAATGCTGTTCTCCAGCCAGCACCCAAGGGGAACTTCACCTTCAACAAAGGAATTAAAGTAGAAGTTTTATGGAGGGTCCTGGGAATGAGATTTCAGACTCATCTTGTAGGAAGGTGTTGCTTGTTAGCATATTAAGCAACAGTTCTTTGAGTGAAAGGACCACAGAATGAACGCTTTTCTCCTCTAAGAACTTTGGCTAAAGCAAAAAGGTTAATGCTCTCAGTCAAACCTGTCAAAAATGCCTTTTTCTCTCATGGTTCTGCAGCTTTTGTGTAACAAAGTGTCAGCAGAGCTTTTAGGACCCTCAAAAACGACTCTGTCTTTGAAAATAACATGTTGCTCAGAGGTCAGACTCTGTACACTTTACGATATAGAAATTTAAAGAAACTTCTCTAAGGCAAGGCAGTGTTCCCTCCCATTTAACAGCCATGCCTTTCAGCATAAAACAGCCTTTCTAGTTAAAGGTCCCAGTTTGAACAATGTCAAATGGGTTTGTAATAACTGTGAAACCAGGCCAGGTGCTTTTGATGGACTATCTCAGTGAAAAAGGTCCAACTGCTTTGATAGGGAGCAGGCAGACTTTCACAGTAAATCTGATTGTACTTGTAGAGAGAGCAGTTTTGTTTTGGAACGTAGACTGAAAAGACAGCTAAGCTCCTCTGTGGCATTTTCCCCGTTTGTTTTTCTTGTATCCAGTGCAAGTGTTTTTTGTGCTTGTGAGTAACGAATGAGGGTTTAAGTAGGGTCTTGTCCTCTTTTTTTACTTTCTCCCCTATGAATGTTGAGCTTTGCTTGTGCTCACTTGAACTCTGAAGAACAGTTTCTTGTCCATTTGACTTAAGAGGCTGATTTGAGGTTGTATCCCACTTCTACGTTTTGTTCAACTAATCCATATTTGCCACATTATTTCTCAGATTCACTCAGGCTGTGGCTTTTTTGGCTGTTAGGATAGATATAACCTTTCAATCAGACCTTCAAGTTAAAGTGGAGTAATTGGAGAGTTCTTAGGTTGGAGTGTGGACCTTGTTGTTCAAACATATTAATTTAGTTTTATGCCTCTGTGCCAGTCTGTACGGGTCCTGGCCTTGTAAATGCTTGGCAAAAATGTTCGTTGTGACTCAAAAATGAAATGATTAGATTTTGGAAGTCATAGGTCAAGTGTCAAAGTCTCAGAGCCTCTTGTTTACCAATTGCTTGTGAAAGCAACTTCATGAATGCAATATTACTTGAATGCTTGAAACAATTTTCTCCAAGTGTTGCGCAAGTGTCAACCATGACACAGAGATGACCTGATAAAATTTGAAGGTCATGTGTCAGAGGTGAAGGTCATGGAGCCTCTTGATCATTATCTGTTTGTAAATACATCTGAAGGATCAACATTGCACAAATAATCATTTTGTCTACTGATTCAGGTGATTAGATTTTGTAGGTTATGGGTCAGAGGTCAAGGTCATAATCATCATTCTTTGTGAACACGATTTTCTAAATGTAAAATCATAAGACTGCTTAAGGGGATTCTCTTTGAACTTTGCATTGTGTCTGTTATGACCTCCCAAATCTCAGAAGTCTAAGTCCTAAAAGTCAAGGCCACCAACCCACTTGGCCATGCTTTGCATTTCTTCTTAAACTGTGCACAGGTGTCTTATCTGACTCTAAGGGGAGTTGACTACATTATGGACATCAGAGGTCAAAGGTCTAGGTAAAAAGGGTTGGTATATTAGTAGAGTATATTAAGAATGCTAAGAGATTTCAAACTGCACAAACGTAGATGAAGGATGATGTAGGTGGATTGTTAGGTTCACAGGGACAAAGGTAGGGATCATGGGACTCTGTTGACAATGTTTTGCTTGTGGGATGTAAGATTTCATGAACAGTTGTTGTTTTTAGTCAAACTTTTTCATTTTTACTTAAAGATTACCAAAGTATATTTGCAAGGTCATGGGTTAGAGGCCAAAGTCAAACTTTAATGACCATATTTTACTTGTGAAACACAATGGCACAAAAGTGCCTCAAGGGATGTCCTTCAATTTTTTGCACAAGTATCCAGTTTTCTTGTCATCCTTTGCTTGATAATGTGATATTTAAAGTATACTTTTTGGTATTTTTGGTCAAACTTTGCACAATTTGACATTGTTGGGTAACAGTTAAGACAATAAAAAATCCATACAACTGTGCAGAGCAGTCCATCAATTCTTGTCAGTTCTTGAAGGAAAAAGGATGACTCTCATCTCCTCTGATACATTTGTTGTCTAATAAATCTTTATCTCCTCTGTTTTACAGAACCCTATTGGAACTATTGGTTTTCCTCAAGACTCCACTGAAGGAGATGTAAGTGCATAAAGTAAAGGTGCATTCAGAGGAATTAATTTTCAATGAATTCTGTGATGTGTATGTGTATGTGTTTTTATATCTGTTTGTGTTTATGCAGAATGTGTATATATACAATTTTCACTCTGTGTTTATGTGACGCAGGAGGACTGTGGTGATGGCTGCTCCAAAGGGTTGCCTGGGGTGCCGGGTATGGCTGGTGCAAAAGGGGAGAAAGGAGACCAAGGCAAGCCTGGGGTCACCCAGTCGGACAGCTGTGACAGGGTGAGACTTGGGGGGACAGGAAAGTTGAAAACATTTTCAGCTTCACTACATGATTCTCCACATTGAGAATCATATCTGTCATGCATCATGCAGTCAGTAAGCCTGATGCTAGGATTTGATAAATGCAAAATGGCAGTCTCTCATTTTGCATTGGATTTAAGTTTGCATGGCTGAATGTGCTCCCATCAGTTTGACATAATATAGTACCAGCAGTAAGATTTACTCAGATAACTTACTCTGCTGTCTGATTTTAGTGTTTGGAGAGACTGCAAAGAGAGCAGGCCACACAAGCAGTGGTCAGTTGAAATCAACTTCATATTCTAACATGTGCAAATGTCATTTTTGCCGACATATGTGAGCACCCCCCTTTTTTTCCTGCCCTACAGGGGGACAGATCGTGCACAGGAGCACCTGGAGTTCCAGGGATGCCTGGATCACCCGGAGAAAGAGGAGCACCAGTGAGTTTGTTACTGTGTTTTTGTAGTTTCATACCATACAGTTGGATCTTAAAATGTCTATCCTTTTCACCTTTCATTTTTACTTTACTACAGGGCATACCAGGAGAAAGAGGTCAGGCTGGAATCCCAGGAAACCTGGTGAGACTTTGTCCTTTTTACAATAAAGCAGTAAGCATATTAAAGCTTCGAAAATGTATTGATTTCTTTTAAAAAAAGTTATGGTGTCGGGCAATATGGTGATAATGGTTATCAAACTATTTATTTTACAAAACAGATGCCGAGTAGAATGCTCATTAAAAAGATACTCACCGATTGATAATCTATTCGAAATGTTTAGTCTTACTGAACAGTTATCATTTTGTTTATTTACCTGATCATAGAGAAATTATGCTTTCACTAGAAATAAAATAATTCAAAGCAGGACAACAAGAACAAAACTCCTGGACATCCAGTGTATGTTAATGTATTTTTTAAAGAGCCCATATTATGCTTTTAAAGTTATATATTCCTCTTAGATTGTTTTACATGCCTCCTCTGCATGAAAGAGTATTCTGTATCTGAAACAAAAAGTCCAGGGCATCAGGACCTCTCCCTCTCCACCTCTTTACAGCAACCAGTAGCTGCTAAAAATGGCTTGTTCCCCTGTACCCCCTTAATACACCCACCTCTTGTTTCGCCAGCAGTTTAAGCCCATTACGTTTTTTTTTTTTTTTTCCCCCAAACTAGTGATTATGAACATAATCTAGCAGTCATCAAAACTGAATTTATGAACATGAGTTAAGGCAAAATATGGGCTTTTTTACAATAGAAATATATGAAAATATTTCAAAAGTTGAAGAAAAATTCCACCATGCTGTCTATATTGCATTCAAAGGCTACATTTTGAGATGTAGATGATGTGCTTTTCATTGTATTATAGAAAATTACTAAATTTACTAAATGAAATGCTAAGACTTACACTGTCAGCCATGCTACTTATGGTAAAACAACTTATCAGACAAGTGTTTGTTTTTTTCAGTTGCTTTATTATTCAGTCTGATTAAGCACAAAAGGTGTTTTACAAAATTGTAAAGCTGAAATTTGATTTTCTGTTGGTTCATTGAGCATGTGTTGCTGCAGCCATGTTGGTTTCAGTCTAGGATGTGTGTTTTAATCCTTCATATTTTTCTAAAATCACTCTTAAATAAATAATCAGCAAAAGGCAGACTTGGCTTTCCAGACTTGGATCACATGGAAAAGGATTTGACCTGATTTTTTTTTTTTATTAATGTGGCCCAAATCAGATATGAGCAAATCAGACTCCACCTGATATTTGCTGATACAGTAACACACAAAAATGAGATATGATTTGATAAAGATTCGGATTCATGTAACCACTGTCCATTGGGACCTGACCTGCTTTCCCTGTAGTCTGTTTACCAACTTCAATAGGTCAGGATCTCTCACCTCTTTTCCCCATCTTAACTTTCAATCACATTCTGTTGTTTTTGTGTACCAAAAGACAAAACTGTATCCAATTTCCTTTTAGAGTTCTTCAGATTAAAAAGTCAGGTTTCTCTCAATCAAACAAGGACTATTTGAGATCCTAAAATCGCAATGAGACATTTATATAAACACATACAGAAACATGAACTCAAAAAAACAATCAAAAGCGTAAGTGTCTATGTAAATGCTCACAACAGAAAAGGGCCTTTTGGAAAACACCTTCATTTAACTTATTGAACAATCCTGATGGCGTATTTTCAATAAGATTTAAAAAAAAGTGGATATGGTGTTCCTCGTTCTTAAATGTGTCCTGCTGTGTTGATAGTCCTTCAGTCCCCAATAGACTGTGACTTCAGAGAGCGTGTGCTGTGCAGGTTTTATGATTTCATAGTGCCCCCTAGTGGTACGGGAAAATCTCCCACACTTACAGCCCCACAGACTTTCCTCTTTCACTGACAGACACGCTTCATCAAACATACTTGAGCTCAATTTAAGTTCATTTCAAAGTGCCTCTTTTTTAATCATAAACTACATTTATTTGATAAGTAGACAGATTTTAAATGTCCTCTGTGTTTTGAAGTTTGCTTAATTTTTTTTTTATTTTATTTTATTTTTTTCCGCAGGGGCCGCCGGGTTTCCCAGGGGGTCAGGGCCCACCTGGTTCAGCTGTAAGTATTTGACCCCAATTACTGACAATATAACTTACAATAAAAAATCTATATAAACAATGTTATTTAATTCAATTCAGTACAATATAAATTTGATTGGCTTGAAATATTATCAGGTAAAAGGGTTTGAGATATCAATAAGCAAACAAGAGTCATTTGGATGTATTTGGAAATATCTTTTATGTGTTTTCTCTGGGTACTTAGATTTCCTCTCTAAGACCAAAAACATGTCTGTTCGGTAAGTCGGTGACTCTAAATTGCCCTTAGCTGCGATTGTGTGTGCAAATAGTTGTCTGTCTCTATATATTAGTCTTGCGATATCAAAAAATTCTCAATAAGGATTTGAGTGCCTCATTTATCGTCTTTCTTCCCCATTCTGATGCTTACATTGAAATTCAGTGGGTTGCCTTGAATATGCCTATGTGCCATATGCAATTTGAGAGTTTATGCCATATGACATATACTGTGCTTAACAAATTTAGTAGACCACCACCCAAAGTAATTACCAAAATCATTTTTTATGTTTCTGTAACGGTTAACGCTCCAGTATGTGGAAGCTCTTTAACCCAAAAGGGAAAAAAATAGTAAAGTTTATCCTTATGTCGTGAATAAGATGTCAGGTAATACGAATTTACCAGCATTCCTGAACAGAAAAATACTTTCAGTGGTTAAATGTTATGTTTGATTAATTTCTGACTTCTCAGAAAGTCCCGGTCAGCTGGCTCAAATTTGAGTATAAAATGTCTTGCAATAGGCCGGCCAATTCGAGGTGAATCCCACCTCTCCTACAGTGTCAACTGGTATGGGCTTCATTCCCCAAGTTTTTCAGACAGGGATTAATGGTATATTATTGTATAAAAAACTGTTAAAGAAACAGTGTGTTGCAACATTTTTTTTTTTTTTAACACGTAGATGTTTATCTCTGTTGTACGGCCTTATAAATACACATATTACTATATGTGTTTATATATTGGAGTAAATAGTAACTATAGCTGCCAAATGAATGTAGCAGAATAAAAAGCATCGTAATACAATCATGAAGTTGCAGAAAGACATAACAAATCACTTCAATAACCTTAATTCGTCTTTGTGTGTTAAAACATTACTGGAGACAATTCTCTGCATAAACCTTGAAAACTCCCCCCTTGATGTCCTTTTAAGTATACATCATGTAATTTTTTCATCAAACAGCCCTCAACCATGCTGTCTTTTTCATCTCTCTTCACTCTGATTGCCTTTAATATAACTTATTGCAGAAGTGGAAACTGTTTAGTCTCTTTCTCTATCTAGTCGTTCAATTATTCCCCCGTCTAAGTGATGAAGTCTGGCACTCGCTGTGCGGTCCAATCCCTCCCTCCTCCTCCTCCTCCTCCTCCTCTTCCTTGTTTCAGGAGCAAAGAGATGCTAAATGGATGAGCTGTGCGAGCGCTGCATGGAATCCATTTGTGGCGTCGTAGCACTTTGCAGCAGGTGTTAGCCTCTGCTGTGTGCTGCGGCACGTCTGTTTGTTCTGTTTTTGAGTGAGAGAGAGAAAGAGAGAGAGAGGGAGATGGAAGAGCGACCCCGCCGCTGAATGTATTACTCATATTCAGGGGTGAGGAAGTTACAATAATCAGGCACTAATTTGTTTCTCCTCAGTGGGATCAGTTTATAATTACAGTCTCTAAATTACAACCCTCAGTAATCACTTTAATAACCAATCATTCTTTGAATTCTTACATTTCACTCTGTTTCTCTTCCCATTCACTGAAATTCACTTTTATCACTCATTCTCAAGTAACACTTTACATTTAAAAACAATTAGCTAAACAGCTCATTATCACTCTAAGTTGTCTCTAATTTCAAAGCATGCGAGCATCTCATCTTTTAAAAGCACCCATCTTCCACTGACAATCATTTATTCACTCAGTTTTCTACAAACTTCTCGCTGTCTTTTCATCAAGCACTCATGTTCCCTAGGCTTACAAAAGCAGTTCCTAGGCAACAGATCACACTCGCACATGCATATTAATATGTATGTCAAAATAGCCTTCAATATGAAACTCTCTAAGTGCAAAAATGTGGAGTTACAATGCATTATTGAATCAGAATAAAATATTTGAACAGTATGTTGTTGCTTGATTATATACGTCCATTTTATGCTGATTTCTTGCTTTTTTGATCATAAAAGTGAGTGATTGCACCTAAGAATGAGCAAAATAAGAAAGGAAAAGATGAATAAGAAGGAAGGAACAGTTTGTGGTTGTGTGGGCAGAAAGAAATGCTTTTAACTACCAAAGGCAGCCTTAGAATATGACAGAGATGACTTCAATAATCATCTTAATGTTTCATATTGGTGTAAAGCAGAGGCCAAATCAAGAGGAGGTATCTCCAAAGGGAAGACTGTTCAAACCTGTTAGCCATTTCCCCTCTTTTTGATATTGACTCGCCTCGTCCTTGGCTCGTTTCCACCAGAGGACCGTCTCTCTGGTGTCAAATCACATCCTCTCCCTCATTTTCTAATCATGCCTCATTCCCATCATCCTCAGGGTCAGCAGGGTGAGCGAGGGCCGCCTGGCCTCAACGGAGTGAAGGGTGAGCAGGTAAGAGTCTGCCAATCAAAAACCTGGAAGTTATAACCATAAATTGATTGCTTTCCTCTCCCTCCCCCGTTTGACGGATTCTCTGATCTTTACCTCAGGGCCCTCCAGGGACATCAGGGTATCCAGGAACCATGGGACCACCTGGACTGCCTGTGAGTCGCTCTCACTGCCTCATTATCAAAGAATTCTGGGGTTCATGTCAGACTGACAGCTTTCATGCTGGTTACAATGATTTGTGAAGTAATGCGTAACTTTGTGTGTTTACTTGTCAGGGACTGAAGGGAGAACGTGGTGGTCCAGGACAGAGTGGCCAAAAAGGAGAGTCGGTGAGCCATTACTGCATCACTATTATGTAATCGATTTGTTTCCCTGTTTCAAATCAGTTGATAATATTTCCTTTTTATCATGCAGGGTGCTCCTGGAAGCCCTGGGTACCAAGGACCAGCCGGAAAATCAGTCAGTTTTCTTCTTGATGCTCTTAGTTTTCAGTACCTTCTTAACACACAGAGTAATGTTAGTGGTTTTGTGTCTGCAGGGCATTAAAGGAGACACTGGACCAGCGGGGCCTGCTGGTGCCAAAGGGGATGCGGTATGTATGACACTTAAGCAACAATCACTGATGTTGAAATGTGCAAAAACAAAACAAAAGTCTAGGCTCCTGTGTGTAGGGCTATATCTAGGCTTAAGAGCTGCAGCTTTAGAAAAATACATTAAAAGGCTAATCATATCATAGCAGTGTGTCAAAAGGTTGTCCCATTATGCAGGCTACTTAAAAAAACAAAGGATTTGTTAAATGCACTGCTAATGGCCTTAAATATCTCTAGTCATTGTGCTTTTACTGGTTTAATCTTTTTTTGTAATTGTAAGCATTTAGGTTGTTTTTTAAACATCTACTTTTACTTAAAATCTAATGTCATAATCATGATTTGGCGCACAGCATATATTCAACTTTATGCATAAGTAAATGAAGAAACTAAACATCACATGGAAGCTAAAAACAAAATAAGAGTAAACCAGGAACAAATGCCAAGAATCATTCAGAGGTCTCATCAAAAATGGAGGTCAGAGCTGCTTTGCAATACGTCAAAGATTTTTTAGTTTTAATACATCACAGTGTCCTTTTTCATAGTCTGTTGAAAGTGAAGATGATGAATGGCCTGGTCCTTTTAAATCAACATTTGTGTATAAATTGTTTGGCATCATTAATCAGGGTACTGAACATCAGCTAGTTAAGGTTGCTGTAGGTTAGAGGAGGTACTTGAAACAAAAGGCAAAGTGAAGACAGCTGGTTACAGAAATTGGGAACTCTTAGTAGGCAAGACCATCTTGTACAAGCTTGGCCTGGGTGGTCTACAGTGGTTACAACCTGGATGGTTAAAAGGATTGTAATGATGGATGTATTTATTGATTGTATGGATGGAGTAATAGATTTAATGTTTGGATGAATGGATGGCCTTAGTGGCCGATAGACTTAATCCTACATGGGATGAATGAATGAACCGGTGACAGATAGACAGATGGATGGATGATTAAGGTGGATGGATGCTTAGGTTGATGGATAGATGAACAAATTATTAAGTGGAATAGACTTGACGAATGGATTGTGTGTGTCAGTAAATGATAGCATGGGCAGATAGAATGGATGAATAAACCCAAGACAAATGAAAAATATAATGAAAGGATAGATTGCTGGGGATCTCTTGTGTAGGTAGGTGGTTGGATAGGATTGATGGATGATGAATGTATTAAAAAATAGGATGTATGGATAAAAAAGAAGAAAAAATACATGGATACTAGATAGGATGCATGGCTGGGATCGATTGATGGTTAAAAAGATTATATGAATGGATGAATAAATTGAAAGATAGATGGATGGGAGGAAGAATAGATAGGATGAATGGATAGAAGCTGGTTTAAAGGCTTCATACTATGCTTGTCTCTTGACTTAAAATTGTGTTGAGAAGCTCTTCCAATATGGCTCTCCTTGTGGTTTTTACCGTTTCTTGGGAAACCAAAGGGCAACAAGACTTTTGTTTTCCATATTTTGCAAGGTTAATGACATCAATAGCAGTATCTTAACGAAAGAAAAACATGACAATGAAGATAAAATATTTCCTTTATCTTTTGATTCAAGGGTTTCCAAGGACAACCGGGTTTCCCAGGACCACCAGTATGTAAATGTTCTTATCTTTGAAAAGTTAAGGTCTTTGAATGTACTTCTTGTGGCTTTTCATAAGCTTCAATGTGTATTTTTAGGGTCCTCCCGGCCCTGCTGGCAAACCAGGAAGGGAAGGACTCTCAGGGCTTAAAGGAGAAAAAGTGGGTAAAAACACACAGCTAACGGGGGTTCATATTTTAAAATTTAATTTGTTGCATTAAAAAAAAAAACGTGTTCACAGGGTAATGATGGAACTCAAGGCTCTCAAGGATCAACTGGACCTCCAGGCTCTCCAGGCTCCCCGGGGCTGATGGTGAATATACATGCTACATTACGACGTGATCATAAATATCCATAACTTTTACACTAGCGAGAATCCTCATGTGCACTGTTGGTCTGTGTTTGCATTAAAAGGGCCCCCCTGGCATTGAAGGAATGGATGGAAAAGATGGTAAACCGGGGCTGAGGGTGAGTTGTACACACACACACTCAAACACACACATTCAAACACACACTGAAGTCAAAAGTATTTTGTTTAGGAAAATATATCCATGTTCTATATTATTTGACCTTTGACATTGCTTATTTCTTTATTATCAGGGTGAAGCAGGCCCTCCAGGCCCTGCAGGACCTCGAGGAATCCCAGTAAGTATCACGTCTAACATAACCATAACCTTATGTGATATTTCTATCCTACAGTGCACAGTCCATGAATTAAACATGAGAAGTTGTGTTTATTTTAAGTACTAGCTGTTCTTAATGCCGGCAGATCTTACCATGCTGTGTGTTGTATATTAATGCCAAATTGTTCTCTTCTAAAAGGGATGGGCTCCTTCCCATGTTACAAGGTTGAAAACACCCCATAATTATTGAGTTGTTTAATTCATTTATAAACGTAGCATAAGTGAAGGAATACAGACATTTCACAATGTGGAGTACAAAGAAGAGTCAAGGAAATCTAAACCTTTTGAGAGATTTTGCAGTGTCTGAAGCTAGTAATGATGTAGCTCTAATGTTAGCTGTCCCACAGCAGTACATCAACAAAGTCCTATTTTTAGAAACTGCAAGAAACAAGATGTATGAACCATTCTGATCTTTCGTAACAGACCTGCATTTACACATTTCTAAGCTATGCTATGTGATTGGCAGATAAGCTGCTTCCATTATTAAGCAGTTGAAAAGGTGTGCCTTAAAAGTGCCTGGTGAGTGTATCCCTATATATAACATTATAATGGCAATACTTTTTCAGATAATGTATCCACATAACTCCTCTGTTCCCAGGACCAACATCACCATGAGATTAATTTGTAGTTTTGAGTTAATTTTCCCCCTCAAATTTGGTACATTTATTTCCCCCTCAGAATTAATTTTAATAACATCTGACTAATTCTCAAACTTCCCTTCCAGCATGATTATAAGTTTAGACTTTTAATTAGCCCAATCCGTTGGTAAATTACCAAATATTTGAAAAACTAATGGCCTTTCAACAGAGCCATGTGCGTCACAGTGGATTCTTGTTTAAACATGAATTAATTCAGATAAGCATGTGAATATTGGTTTTCTCCAAGCATTCACATCAAACACGCCAATGTAATGTTTCACATTCAGTGCCTTGTTTTAGAGAAAGCATTATGTATAGGCATGTTTGTTTTTATGTACTGCATTAGATTTGCATTGCTGTGGCTCACCTTCAGTTTCACAAACAGGAAACCAGTATGCAAATCAGCCTGCATGACTAAACCTTTTTCAATGGAAGCCTTTCCGAAGCTCTTTATGGAGAGATAGATTTTCATTGCGTAGTGAATATTTTATACTCCAAGATTGTGACTTGAATTTTTGTGAATAAATGACATTTAGTATAAGGACAGGTCACACAAGAGGAGATCATAATAATCTGGACATTTGTATCATGTAAGTCACAGGATACAGGTCAATTTAGTTTGGACTGTTCTTAATATAACTCATGTTGGATCTCTTCTTCACGGTGTTGAATCATTACCTAATCTTGTTTAAGTGTCATTGGTGGTGTGACCCCATTTGAAATTCTAAGTGTTCCCTCGTTCATTCAGATCTCTCCAACTTTTCTGTATTTTAAAATCAGCACAGTGGGGGGAGAGTGATACTCATATCCTGTAGTCAGCTTCACAGGAGAAATGAGGAGCTGCCTCTCTTTTCTCTTTTCATATCTCTGCCTCACTCTCTGTATCTCAGTTTGTGTTCTACCCAAGAGCAGGTGTTCAGGATTTCAAAGACACGTCTGCCCGTTCTTTGGCAGCCTCCACTTTGTGAATTTTGATACTGTACCAATCTCATTCTCTTTGATGTCTCTCCTCAGGGATTCAAAGGGAAAACCGGCCACGTCGGCTTCCCAGGACAGAAGGTTAGCCAAAGACTCACTGCTGCACTGTCACACTATGTTGGTCTGTTTGTCTCCCTGCAGCTACTGTGTGCTGTTCAAGCATCAGGCCAAGTTGTTTTATCAAGCTGATGATGAAAATACTCACTGATACACGTGTGGGTTGGATGGTTGGGCTACATTTTCATTATTTTCCTGAAGATAATCAGTAATGGGGGGAAAAACTTTTAGGCAGGAGATACACTTTCTGTGAAATATCCAGATGCAAATGCATGATGGCTGCCACTGGTTTTATATGTTGGATTTGTGACTCCAACAATATAAATGTGACATAGACATGACATGACCAGCAGGATCAGTGTTAGGGTAGAGGAGATTTGTAAGATAGCCAAAAAGTTTAAAGGGCACACTGAAACCGAACTTGCAATAGTCCACATCAATGTGTTTGCTGCTGCTGTGATAAAGATACCTTTCAAATAGTCTACTGACAGATACGTTTTGATTGAACCTGTAAGATGAGAGTAAGTTTGGTGTAGCGGAACAGCATGTGACCATGTTAACTGGAGACTTTATCCTGAAGTTGTCTGTGGTTGTGTTTGTACTAGCCCCATGGAATTTTGTAGTAAGTTATTGAATTGGAATGAACAACTTCACAAATAAGCATTTAAGATGACATTCTTCTTCAGCCTGTGATGTACCTAAAATCTATGAAAACATTTGGCTGAAAGTCACAAGTTAACACGGTCACCGATCAAACCATAACACTGGAATAACTTTTTCTGAACAAGGTCCAGTCAAGCCACTGTTCAGTCATCTGAGTATATATGATGTCACTATTGATTATGGTATGTTATATTGCTTGTGTTATTAAAAATTAAAAAATGAATTGTTTCCATGTTTGTAGTTTACATTCCACACAGCCAAAGGTCATTGTTGTACCCTCTTATGGTATCCTTCAACAACATACATCAGGTGTAGGCAAGTTCTGTATATAAAGATGGACATGGCAAGTATATATCAAGCCCTGAAGTAAAATGCAAGTGCAAATATTAAGATGTATGGGTGCTAAATTTGTTTTTTCAAAGATTTTTCCTCTGTTCTTTATCTAAGCTTGTTTTAACAAGGAGTAAAAAAGCTCTTAAGGATTTAAAACGTCTTAGTAAAGACACAAAACAACAACTGTAACAAAATTCCCAACACCAGCAAGCAGCCACTTATTTACGTTTGATGTAAAATGTGTGGTAACACTAAGGTACATAACGGATAAAAAAAAGCTGGTAATTGTAAAGATTGACCACAATAGTCAGAAAGTCAACATCCATGTTTTGTAAAGTTACTAAAAAAGTAGATTTTTTGTTTGAAAATATTTTTTTTCCTATTATGTTTTAACTGACATAGATTAGAAAGCTTTGTCTGTTACAGGATAGATAATAATGAAATATTCCCTCAAAAACATGACTTTCTGTCAGACCTTTGTCTAAATTACTAATAAAAACATTCTTTGCCAGCTTAACAGTATTTTTCCGTTGGTTTGGGTATTTTGAACTTATGTTGAAAAGATACATTTTTGCTTTAGCATTTTGGACTTATTTTTTTAAACATTTCTTGACATATGTAACTCCAAGCCATTTTTAATCCACATGGATTTTCTATTTTTTTGTCAAACATTGTGTGAAGAATTGCAACTCTGTCAAGCACAACCAAGTTAAAGACAATTTTCTTTTTTTCAGGACAACCTGGGCTGTCAGGGTGTTGTAGTTGTAATGGACCATTGTTGTGTTTAGGTTGTTTTACCATAAAGACAATATATATAAGATTACAATGAAGTTTGAAACTAAGCTCTATATGAATCACACACAGATCAACAATGACAAAGTGTTTTCACATCTGAACTTGAACCCTACCATAACTTTTAGGAGAAAAATAAACCAATAACAGAGTAAATTTATGCTAATTCCTCAAAATATTTTTCTCCATATAGTGCTACTCTTGGAAGCAGTTTCTTCCTCAAATAAAATAGAGTGACAACAAAGCACTATCATCATTACACCTCAAGACATTCACATTAATTCCATGTGGGTGTAAAGCTGGGTCAAGTGAGATACAGCTTGGATGTGTATTCACACAAAGACACAGGTACTTGTGGAGCTCATGTCTCCTGCTGAGCTTGTGTGCCCCTCTCTCATCAATGTAACACATCTGATGCTACCTCTGGAGATAGAGCAGATGTGGTGGGTCAACTTGTTCCCCCATTCCATCACTGCGATGTTCAGAGTGGAGGCGAGGTGTCACAGGAGCGTAAATATTACGACTTAAATGGGACTAATGAAAGAATTAGAGCACCAGATTGGTCAACATACTGAGTGGAAGATGTCTTTTCGTTAAAGGTCAAAAAATGGAGGTCTGAGAACAAAATATAATCATGGATTTATCACTGTGGATTTATACTAGTAGTCCTAGACACTGCACTTAATGACTGGATTAAAAACTCTGAATGTCCTTAATAGATTGACAGAAGGTTGAGCTTCCAAACAGAATTGTCCCTATAAAGTTCTGCTGCATCGTTACAGAGATACAAGTAAAAACTTAAGTGATACTACTTGGGAATGTTGGTGATCCCTTGGAGTCAAGATGCATAAATACACGAGCGGTATCTCTAAACTGCTCTGAATTCAGATAGAACTTTGTAACTCCAAGGGAAGAAAATATGCAGTTTATATTTTTGGTTGACAAGATAAATAGATCATTGAAACTGTTTAGGTAAACAATGAATTTCGATGTGCAGATATTTTGAATGCTACATATTTACCAATCACAGAGGTGGAAATAAGTACAATCTTAAATCTGATCCTTCTCCACACATCACTGATAAAACCTTATTGTGCTTTACATGTAATTGCTTCTAAATAATTCCTCATGTATATATGTTTATATATATATATATATATATATATATATATATATATATATATATATATATATATATATATATATATATATATATATATATATATATACATATATACATATATATATATATAAATTTATAGATAGATAGATAGATAGATAGATAGATATAGATATATATGTGTGGTATATCAGCTATGATTTTTTTCAATACAATTTTGATTAATTCAGATTAAGCTTAAGCTGTTTATCAACTACTCTAAGGACAGTTGGTGCTCTTTTTAGACAAAAAGGGTTAATTTTGAATCTCTGCAGCTTCCTCTCAGGTAAAGGTGTGAGACAAGGAAAATGGCAGTCAAGATGTAAAAACTGGAGATTAAATCTAAAATATCTTTTTCTTTTATTTTTATTTTTGTTTTCATACTGCACTTCATGTGCGTAATGAGTTATTGCAGATTACGTGTTTGTTTTCATCCTAAGAGTTCTTATTCTCCAATTGTGAATCATTAGTTTCTATCCACACTCTTGTTTCATCCCTTTAGGGAGAACCTGGACCTTCAGGTCCACCTGGATCTCCAGGTCGACCGGGCCATGAAGTGAGTATTGCCTTTCTCCATCAATACCCTTTTCCATCTATAGAACACGCTGAAAATCTTTGCCTCCTTGCTGGAAGCGAGTGTGCTTAACATGTACCATAGTCGTTGTAAATCCGAGGAGCTCTAAAAGGTCAATCTCTGATCTCTCCAGGGTGATCCTGGTACCCCAGGAACTCAGGGACGGCCTGGTCCTGCTGGACACGTAGTAAGTTTTCTGCCCTTTTGACCTTTAGCTTGTATGGTATTTTATTTTTCTTGTATGTCAGTGTGATTTATGTTTGTGTTATCTTCCCAATTAGGGTGCTACAGGCCCAGCTGGTCCACCAGGACCTCCTGGTCCTGCAGGAGTGGTAAGACTTATGCTTAAACATGTTACCATTATACTTTAGAAATGTTCAATTGAGTCCAGGTTAGGGGGAGTTAGGAGGAATAACAGACCAGGGTGTTTCGATAGTTGTGTGCCAAAACAAACAGGCTCTCAGGCTCTCAAAACAAAAAAAATCTTTGATAAGGGAGGGACCATAGCTGTTGAGCAGCTGACAGAAAGCTACATTTCCAAAAGATCCAGGAAACACAAACCACCCTCCCAGAGACAATGAGAAACAGATGATCAATCCATGCAGAAAAGTTTAAATGGTTCATATTTAGCCACACACAATATAAAATATATAGTACAGCAACACAGTGGGGCTCCTGGAGCAGTGAGCAAATTGATCCAACAGAGGGCGCTCTCAAGGTGACTTGACCATCCAGAAGTCCAGAGAAGAAGAGAAGGCAGCTGCCCTTGGAGCGATGGTTCAAATATCTCTGAATACTTGCGTGTTTGTTTGAGAACTGTTCAAATTTGATTTTTTGGTAAAAGTGACAGCCCTAGCCTATGAGTGCATTAAGCCTTTCCTGACTAATAACAGTCACACTGTTTAAAAATATGAAAAAGATCTATATGCTGTAATGCAGGTAAGGCCCACAGTGCAAGTGCAAAATGGTAAATGGTCTTGAGTTTAGTATACTAGTATAAGTGCTTTTCTAGTCTTTTTGACTACTCAAAGCTGCACCCATTCACTCTCACATTCGCTAACTGATGGTGCAAAATTTCTGTTAGTTGTCCATCAGTATTCGCTAACACATTGACACCCTGGTTTACCCATTTATATGCCACCAACGCAGCAGTAGGAGCAACTCTGAGTCAAGTGTCTTGCCCAAGGAGAGCACACTATCAGACTGAGAAAGCAAAGCTAAGTTACTAAAAGTGAACCACCTTCATAGTACAGACAATGCAGAAAATACCCAGCAGTTACCTTCAAAATCAAATATTCTTCTTCACGGCATTAGAACCGGAATGGGAAAGACGACAGATAGCACAGGAGACCAATACTATTCTGAAATGTATTAACAATTTATAAGGAAAAAAACACTAAACATGGTGAGCTTAACATTTTTTGGTTGAATGGGTGTTGAAATCCATCTTCATCCTTTCCTCAGGGCATTAAAGGAGACAAAGGCCAAGTTGGTGAGAGGGGTATTCCTGGTATGGGAGGACCCCCAGGGCCACCAGGGCACCCAGGAGCCATGGTTTGTATCTCTAAACCTCCCAGATGTGTCACACATGGTGTAGTAATTTTCATTATCATTCAAGACGTTAACTTGATACCAAAATATCTGATTGACTCTCCTTGACTTTGTTTCAGGGCGAGCCTGGCAGTGACGGTGCTGCGGGTAAAGATGTGAGTAATGTCTGGGTGTGGTGTTTGTCCCCATTACAGTATAATAGCCAGAGATGGATGTGGCGGTGGGTATATTTCATTCTGCTGATGGATATTTCTTTCTTTGTTTTGACAGGGTGCGCAGGGTCTGCCAGGGGACTGCGGGCCGTCAGGTCAAAAGGTACTGAATCAGGGTGGGACGATGTATTATATGATAGTGTGTCATCAAGGCAACCATCAATCACCTTTTACCTCCTGATACCATCTGAATTCAGGGAATGTGCTCCCTCATTCTGTTTCTTTTAGCTCACGGAGGTCAGCACACTATGGTGCTGAACACACTTATATTCCATTTCTGCCTGTTCAGCACCCGCACTTAACACAGTCATCAGTTCACTAACCCTCTCAGACCCACCCAGCAACACCCCCACCCCTCCCTCCTCACCTCACTTCACCCCTGGGCGAGCTAGCAGCCGGCCGCCTGCCAGACCTCTGTAGCTGTAAGAGCCTGTTGGAGCCTCTCCTTACAGCACTGTAGGTGGATACAATGATAAAGTTATTCTCTGCCTCTGGGATAATGCCATTAAGCAGGAGGAGAGATGCTAGATGAGGCTATTTGTCACACTGACAGGATGGCATTGTCAGGGTTTTAGCCGTGCAGAAGAGAACAGAGGAGAAAGATGAGAACGGACTCCTCTATTCTTCTCCCTACTCCATGTTTCAAAAGCCTCTTGTCTGACGTGACGCGTAAACATTAGACGTCCATTATGGGCTTCTTTGTCCTTGATTAATCACTGTCTCTACTTTAGCGCTAGTTTTTGTTAAGTGCATCTATCACACCAATTATGGGGAGTTATATAGATGTATGATGATACAAAAAGGAGGTGCACAGTGCCTGAAATGGGTTGATAATAGTCTTCATAAGCATCCCAAAACAGCAGAGCGTTATAAAGAGAACAACATGACCAGCTAAAAAACTTTGTCAGAATAAAACAGGTGCAAAATACTGGTTATCAATGCAGGAATGTCAGCTCCAGCTTAACTGATGGCTTCAGTTTGTTTATTGTGTTTTGAAAATCTGACAGAAAGTCTTTGGAAACACTACTGCAGATGTGGTGCCCAGCTTTGGTACTCATAGTTTAGGTTAGTGTTATGCAAAGTGCTTAAAGCCACTTTACTTATCCATTATAACTTTTCTGTCCTTGATAATTTACTGTAGCTAACTGTTTGTATCCCAGTAACACCAGTGGTGTGCACTTGTCTGTTGTTACCTCTGCCAAGGAGGTTATGTTTATGACAGCATATGTTTGTTTTTCTGTTTGTCTGTTAGCAATTTTACAGAAAAACTACTGGATGGATTTACAGAAAAATTTCACCAGAGGTGTGGTTTCGTCCAAGGAAGAAGCCATTAAATTTTGGTGTTGATACGGATATTTGTTTGGGGGCAAAAAATTCCCGAATTTAAAAAAAATCCCATACGTTAACATTGGGCCGAATTAAAAAAAATAATAATAATCACGTCTGCCATTTTTTAACAGATTCACTTCCAATTTTAGGGGACAATTTGGGGTCCATGTCTCCATCATCAAGGTAAATTTCATCGGGATCCAATCTAGATTGATGTCACAAAAAAACATTGAAGTTTATAATGGGAAATCCCATCTATTTCTCCTCCAGCAAAGGCCTGATTATTTGATGGTCTTAGAGATTATTTTACCTGATTATCTGACGGAGTGAGGTGTGTTAAGAGTGATTTTATCCCTCCCAGTTATCTCAGAAGAGCGTGGTTGCCCCATAGTTAAGTTGTACATAGAACATCTCACAATAAGTAAGGAAATTTGTGTTTGGTAGATTATTACTTTGTTGTAACAATGCTTCTTGGCAATAAGTCTCATACCCCTGGAAAGTCTGATTATCTCTCTTTTAAATAGTGCCACGTTTGTAAGGCTCATCCATCCGATCTTTTTATTAGGAGGTGTGTTTTAAAAGCTGTCTTACATAGCTTCTAATGCTCTAAAATTGAAAAAGTCTTTATAAGCATCTCAGAATTAGCAAATAGCGTAGAGATATGAAAATTAATAGCTAGCTTGTGGACTCTTTTTAAAACTCTGCAACTCTTGGTGTTAGTTCATCTTCAGAAGGTACAGAGTCTCTCATCTTACCCTTTCAAAATGAAAGAGACAGCAAACACCAGCTAAGATGAAGCTCATACCGTCAGTCACTGAGCACCCAGTGGTTTCAATTTACTCAGAGATTAAATAGACCGGAACCACAAGTAACTTAGCTAACACAGTGAGTCATCTAGCTTGACTGGTGAATTCAATTCGCCCTCAGACTTTCAAGAGACTAAAATCATGAAAGACTTTACTAAAACCATGATTTCACTGCAAATTCTTTTTTTTCAAGTAGTTCAAAGAATTAATAAAAATATTTTTTGTTTATGAGTTAGCATTCAGTTTGCTAATAGTTTGAATTTAACTTTTTTTGCAGTTCTCAATTCTTTTTCATTGGCTTTGCCCAAAATGATTTTCTATTAATTTACAGTGTAAAAAGTGGGGAAATTTATGTTTGTTAGACTATTTCTTTGACGTAACAATGCAGCACATTTGCAAGGAACATGCATTCGTGCAACAAACACTCTTGTTTGCTTTTACTATTGACTCTTGTTTTTAGTTTTTGGTACCCCCATGTGCTGACAATCAGGTCCCAATCATCGAGCATGGGCCCCGCTACAGTGGTCAGTTGGTGTCTGCTCCAAGAATTGGCGTGTCACATTCAACTGATCTATATACGGCCTGCACAGAAGGGTAACTTTTAAGGTGGTGTTCTACATAACCAATTGCAGCACTATTTAGAGTGAGCTCTCATACCATCTCCAAACTATAGGCCAAGTTCCACATAATAGGGAATGTCAGAGACAAGCTGCGAAGTAGGTGTATCAAGAAGACAACACTCCTGTTTCCTGAAATAAGAGTCAATAGCAGAATAAGCTGTTTGGAATTGGCAGAGACAATTTGCCTACATTTTCATCGGTGTAACTCACATACTCAGTTCTACTGCTCACCCTCTCAAATCATGGGGCACCATTTTAAAGGGAAATAAACAGGCTGTCCAACAATATAAGATTCGTTGCCTTAAAGTATTGTTACAACAGAGGAATAATCTACCAAACATAAATTTCCTTACTTTTTGTGCAATGTTTATAAAGTGAGCACTGTTATGTGGTCTTTGCAAATGATTGATAAAGTTGTCTTTGTCTGACAGCCTTTACTGCAAAATGTTACAGTTGATACAATCAAAAGCAGCGTTTACTTATACCGTCCCCTTGACTTCATAACATTATGGTAGTAGCAACAAATTGCTGCAGTGTTTCCTGTGATTTTCATAACAAAAGGCACTTAAAATAGTGTTTTTTTTTTAATGAAATGATTTCCTTTGTGGATTATTTACTCATCTTACTGTAAATGATGAAAACTGTTTATTTAACATCTACTCATTAAATTAACTAAGCGTAACATACAAAACTTAACAATGTTATCTTTCAATACAAACAATTTACAGCATACACAGTATATGGTGCACTCATTGTATCCCACAATGCATTATAAAAAATAGTGAACAACTGATGGTCTCCCCTAGCCTGGCAATTATCTAATCATGCATTGCTCAACAAAGCTTTGACAAGTGAAAAGTGACATTGGATGCTCTCAGACAGAGGAGGAGCAACCAACTTGAATATTAAATGCAAAACACAGAGCAGTTCGTATGTGGTATTAACTTTGTTGACCTAATCTGCTTTTACTTAAGAGGAATTGATTTCCAAGAAAACCATGGCTGTCTTAAAATGATTGTAGGCATGAGAATCAATTATTAATGTGTAAAATGTGGCAGGAAACGATTATTTTAATTTTGCAAAACTTTTGCAGAACTTTATATGTTCATTTTTTTTATTAGTGCAGTTTCTTATCATTCCCCTGTCATTGTTTCTGCATATATTAACTGCACAATGCAGAGAACATTAGAGTCAGTGTCAAAAATTGTGTCTGCCATCAATTTTTGATTTTGCAAATGGGTGCACTAGAAACTTCTTTCAACTGACTATATAGGGAATTGAGAGTAGAGAATGATGGTGTGATATTAGGCACATGCATTGTTTGTCCTTTTTTTTTTTACAAGCCTCAGTTTTAGTTTGTTGACAGAGAATGTTTCTTTGAACAAGATATTTGACAGAAGAGAATTTGTTTCTTAGAATTTTGATAAGGTTAAACATTAAAGCTGTAAGCAGATGAACATTTTAAAGAGAAAAGTAAAGGAGTGCTTCCTGGACTCAAAATAGTTTTTTGGAACAAAGTTCATGAAGTCATAAAATTAACAAGACTCCAAGACCACTTTACAAACAATGAAAATGCCTTAATTTCTACGACATGGTCATGTAGTCTTAGAGAAACACACTTTGCAAATTGATATGATTGATTTATTACATTTCAAAACCTGAGCTTCCTTTTCAACCGTTGTGTTGAAGGGTTGTGATATTTTTTGATCTGATTTCTATCTGTTTTTTTGCCCTGATTATTTGCATGGGTTTGAGTTTAAAAATATTTGTTGCCACCCCTGGCCTGAACATCACCATCTGCTGAACAGCACCACTTAAAAGGCCTCATGTGGCGGTGATGGAGGCTTGATAGTGAAACACATCAAAGTGTGTTTTTAAGGGCTATGTGACCAAAACCGTAAAAATGAAGACATTTTAATTGTTTCAACAAGTGCCTTTGAGCCTTTTCCAAGCATTTTTTTTATATTTTGTCAGTAAAAATTGGTGACCTGTGCTTTAACCAGAGACCTCAATTTATTTATCTTAACAATGCTGATTTCTTTTTTACATCAAATTAAATGATTCCATAATCAGAGATAACAAAGCTGGTTTATTTTTTCAATGGGGATCTTTTTTTGCCTATTTAGAAACCAGTCATCGCTCTCTAAAAGGCAAGTTCGCACTAATCAAAAAGATTAAGCCCGTCTCTGTGTTTGTTTGCTGCTATTTACAAATCTTTGAATATGAGATGAACAACAGAGATCTCAAGCAAGAACTTGGGAACTCAGTCTTTTCACTGGACAACTTAGAAAACAAAAATGAAGGACTTTGTCCTCTTTAAATTTGAGGCAGTGAAAGGAGATTTATTTATATTTTAGTAATAAAATAGTTCAAAGTGCTTCCAGTGCTTCAAACATTGAAAGCATCATGACTTAAAGAAAAAATGAACACATTAGAAAAAGACTTTTTAAAATTATTTCAGCAAATATAAAAGATATGGAGGCAAAGATATGAGAATGTTAAGTTTTTTCAAACCAAGTGAAAACTGAACATTGAAGAGTAGATGTTTGTATTACATTACTTATAATGAAAATTATTGCCTTCTGAAACAAAAGTAACACAAATGTAATGACACTATATTTTATTTTGTGACTGAATTTTTGGTTTGCTTTACAAGCTTTCAGTCTTGAATTGTCGACATAAATGTGTTTTTGTCCTAGGGTGAACCAGGAGCCCAAGGCCTTCGAGGGCCTCCAGGGGAGAGAGGCAGACCAGGTCCTCCAGGTGGAGGAGGTTACCACGCAAAGGATGCACTGCCCATGATCGGCCCCATCGGACCCCGAGGAGAGAGGGGGAGCCCAGGCTCAGACGGAGCCCCAGGGCTTCCTGGAACCCCAGGGCCACCAGGCAATGATGTGAGATATACTTTTATTAATCTTTGCACCTTAGCTGCTGCTTAAATTTATAGCCAGCTTTAAATTATTGAGTATCCAGCCTAAATTTGAAGGGAGAAAGTAACAAATTGCACGATAGCCAGAGGCATCCATCTGCTCTTGTAAAAAATGATTTTTCTAATTATCTACCTTGATTAACTTCCTCTGCTTTGTTTTTCTCCTTATTTCTCTGCTCTAAAACAGGCTGTGGTCAATTATGATGAAATCAAGAACTTCATCCGCCAGCAGGTCATCAAGGTCTTTGACGGTGAGGGCATGTGTTAATCTCTGCAAACGCTGTTTTTTTATGGGATAATTTACCCTGCGTTATTCTGCAGTTTTTAGACTAGAGCAGCATTTTCTCCTCAGATGAAGATCACTCTGTTAAAGGATTATTCTTGGACTTCTGTGGACCACCTCTGCTCCGGCTGCTTTGTTTGTTATTGTTATTGTTATTGTTATTGTTATTGTTATTCCTCCTCAGAGAGAATGGCCTACTACATGTCTCGCATGCAGATGCCTGTAGAAATGGTGGCATCTCCAGGTCGGCCTGGACCCCCAGGAAAAGATGGAGCACCAGGTAACCCTGGAGCCCCTGGTGCTCCCGGACTCCCAGGACAGATCGGCAGACAAGGTCGACCAGGAGGACTAGGACCCCCAGGTTTGCCACGCCCCTTACCTCTTAAGCACTATAACATGTCATTGTTAGGATACTGTAAACTTTTTAAACAATCGTAGTCAAAGATGTGGGGTTTTCTTTTTGTAGGGCCACGAGGACCACAAGGAGTAAAAGGAGATAAGGGTGTAGGAGAGATGGGAGATCTGGGACCTCCAGGACCACCAGGTAATATACCAGACCCCACAGAACATAAGCAGTGCTCTTACTATAAGTTGTAGCTAATAGTTGGCAAATATGACTACATTATCATATGTATTGCCACAAACTACCTCCACTGGATGTTAAAAGTGTTTATTAACAGTCTGATACAAAATGCTGTAATTTATTCTCTCATTGTGAAAAGAGTTGTGACAATTTTGTAGAACACAAATAATCTTGACAGGACCTTAAACTTAAGATAAAATTTGCCTAACCTTTCTGGCAGAATAGGAGAGAAACACTTTGAAATTTTTCATGTGTCACTAATTGTTAAGTAGCAGGAAACTTTTTAATATCACCCAGTCGGTAAGCACCCACAGAACTGCCCCCTGAGTATCTTTATTAAATATTTAAAAGTGCTTTAACCATCCAAGAGTTGAAATAGCTTTGGCTAAATGTGGAAATAATTATCTGTAGATTTATTTTCTAAGTAGAGCTTGATACTTTGGGTTTCGGAAGTATTTAAATATGAAAAAAGAAACCGTCTTGCAATAAATGATTAAAATAGGATCATAACCAGTGTATTTTGTTTCACCATGTTTCCAGCATAATAGTGTCATTACATTGTCTGGTAGAGACTTAAGGTGTACTTACAATGTTCTTTATACACTATTTAGATACTACAGTGTTAATTATTTACATAATTTGTATTTCATATGGATAAAAAGCATCCCCCCCCAAAAAAAATAAATAAATAAATAAATAAATAAATAAAAGAAGTTCCTCTAAGCAGAACACTGTTTTAAACAAATAAATAAAAGTATAACTATGCTTAATTTTAGCAAATAATTTAATTACATCATAGTCAGGGCAAAGTCTGGCTTTGAGAAGTATAAGCTAAAGTTGAGTCTCATGGCTTGGTTGAAAAACACCTTATGTGCTGCCGGTGCTCTCAACTTCAGTTTGAGGGCACATCTCACTATAGCACTTAATGTTGCTAGGTTACAAAAGTTGTCTTTGCCTCCTCTCTGTTGTATCTGTAAGGCTGCTTAATCTGTGTGCTTCATATTTTGTCATTTATGAAAACAAAGTCAAGGAATCATGTCCTACCACTGATGGCAGCTGTAGACTAGTGAATTATTGACTTAAAAATATGAGGCCGGTCAGTTTCTCCTTGCTATGACTGGTCAGTGAGGGAGAAGTGACACTGATAAGTATCACACTGTTCCAAAAGTTGAACTGTTTTAACTGAAGGACAAAAACAAGAAGCAGCTGATGCAGAGGAAATTCCTACTCAAGGTGCTGACTGCTGAAAACACTGCACTACATTAATTGTCTAAGGCATATGAGCATCGACAGTGCAAAAATCAGCAGCTGTGGGCACTACTACCTCATACTATATCTTGTTAATCACTCAAAAGCCTTTAGATAACAATGATCTGAGGCAAAGGTCTGCCTGTTATTTTCCTGGTTAGCTGTCTTCTCTGAAAGAGGCCATATTTTGCCTTAATTTTAGTTCATACACTTAATTCAATGACATGAGTATGTTCATGGTCACCAGTGTTTCAAAAAAACTTCTAGTTTTCATATACAGAGTTCCCCTGATCCACCTGTTTTCTTAATCTGTCTGAGACACTGATTAGTCCTCTTTCACCTTGAGGCCCCTTTGGCACATGGGCCCAGGCTGATCTGATTTGTTGATCAGTCAACTCTTTGGTAAGTGGTCAGGTCAGTGCTGCTCTGCGCCATGTTGTCAATGGCTCTGCTTTCATTCTACAGTCTTTGCACTGTACTGGGTGCTCCAGCCTGAGCAAATAAGCTCGAACTGCTGTTGAAATAATGGTAGGATGTCACACCGGCAGATTCAGGCAGCCACTGGTGCTGTTAAAAGGGGGAGGGGGAAAAAGTTCTGATGTCGCAGACTTTCTGTGTTATGCACATAAGTACTCTATCATGCACAGGAAACATGTTAAACACACTGAAGGTAAAACTATGGGCTCGCTAAGATATTCTCTTATTGTCTTTCACCTGTGCGAGATTAGAGAGTGGAGGATCTTCAAATCTTAACCAATGTTAACATCTCTCTAGACCACACACCTCTTTTAGGTTCTATCACCAGTTAGCCCAGCTGAGATAAGTTATACTGTGAATTTTTTACATTTAAGATAGAATTTTTAGAGCCTCTAATACAGTTGGAAGCAGGAAAATATTGGTCTTGACACCACACACTTATTTGGAGAGGTGGTAAATTGCATGAACTGGGGAAATTGGGCCATGTTCCACATCATTTAGGGAAAGGGGATAAACCAGGCATGTCCTCTGTGTGTGCCCAGCTTTAATTTAAATCAAACTGCAAACAAGAATGTGCATATGATTTTCCACTTCAAACTTTAATTCATTTTTGTCTGTAAGATTTAACTTAAAGAGTATACCCTTTGTATTATGAAGTATATCAGATAAGTGCAACATCCACTTTATTCTCTCCATTTTTCTTTCCTTCTTCAGGTCTCCCAGGTCCCCCAGGTTATGGCAAAATGGGACCTCCAGGTCCTGTTGGCCAGCAGGGAGTACCCGGGATCCCTGGCCCCCCTGGACACCCTGGTTCAAAGGGAAACGATGGCCGTTGTAATCCTGGTGACTGTATGAGCCATCAAGTAGAGTACAGCGCCAAGGGCCCACCTATCAAGGGCCCCTGGTAGAGGGGTGGAAGTGATAAGGACTGAACCAAAGAGACTACAACGAAGACAGTAACCTAAACAATATCAAACCTGCCCACAAGATTTGTTGTTGAGCTATAAAGATTATCCCATTCAGAGTTCTTTTATACATGTCAGAAAAATCAACAATATATTTCAAAGGGCCCCGCTGGAATGAGGCCTGCAAGGAAGCACCAGCAGCACACTCTCAGTGCATCACTCTCTCTGCATATAAATGCCAAATCACTGTTACATTACAGCTTCTGATTTTGGTCTTTCCTACTTTTTCTCCCTGTGTTTCACTCCTTTTTAACATCTTCAAACCTCTCCGGAAAAGGGACAAGAATCACTACCTGTACTCTCTTCCGTTAATTCCATTTCTTTTTCCCTCCACATATCTCTGCAATTATGTAACACTTTGCTTCCACTACTCATATCTCGTCTTTTCCCGAAGACTCACATTCAGAGTGCATCTCATGCATTCTAATATTCCGCCTTCAGTGCTTGCGGTGTAATACATTTCTCAATTTGACCTCGAGAATTTCCCTAGAAATATATCTTCCGTTCAGTCAAAACAGAAGTCAAAATTGTGCATTCATACCCTCTTTGATGGAAACCACTGTCTTGTATATATTTGTATTTATATATAGTGGCTTTTTGTACTTTTTCATCAGACTCGATAAAGGACTTTTGCATGGCCAGCCACGTGTTCTTCATTCTCAGTGGATATAAGCACTACAAAATGCCAAAGGGATATTTTCTAAGATTTATACGTTTTACAATGAGATAATGTGTTTTGTAAAAGACAAATTATTTATGACAAAATGTGTTTACTTAAGAAGGCATATTGGCTTTTGTAATTGCATTGCCAAAGTTAATTAAGTCTTGTTTTAAATGCAGTCGTTTCTGGAAAAAAAGCAATTCTAAAGCCTCTCATCTCATTTTGTATTCCGTTGTACCTGTTATAGCCATCTGTCTCCTTCACCAGGCACCTGTTTAAGAAAACGAGAGCAATCATACAGCTCGTTCTCCATATGTACTGTAATGCAAATCACTGAGCATGGCCACCAAACCCTACAATCATTCAAAGATGTAGACAATATCCTGCAAAGCATCACAAACTGCTTTTGTTGTGTTATGTTTGACTGTTTTTCAGTTCTGGCAATGTTTTTATTGTTTTTATAAGGGGAGGTATGGAGTTTTAAATCATGACCGTCTCTTGCACCTCTGGTTTGAACAGCAGTTTAAACTAAGAGCCAGATCTTTTATTTGTTACAAGCTTACCAGTGGACATGTTTGACCTTATGCTGAATAAAACTGCTTTTCAAATACACACTCTTGAGTGTCTCATTGTCAACCTGTTTTCTGTATCCAACCCTTGAAATAGATGGATTTCTTTTGTTCGTTTTATATCCTTCTTTATTTATTTTTTTGCATCATTTGTTTATGTTCTGCATGTCTTAGTTGTTTGCATCCCTCTGTGGCAATTGTTCTCAATCCCTTTAAATTGTTTTCCGTCCTTTCTTTGTTGTTTTACTCTATTTTGTAGTTGTTTTGCATGTCACAAGTTTTCTTCATTCATTTGTGGTTGTTTCCCTTTGTCTATAATTGTTGCATCACTTCTAAGTTGTTTTGTTTACCTTTGTTGTTTTTTCCATCCCTTAGTAGCTGTTGTACATTCCTTTACGGTTTTGATGTTTTGTTTCACTTTGTTTATGTTTTGCCTTTCCTTGCTGTTTGCATTCCGTTGTGTTAGTTTTTGTTCTACATCCCTTTAAAGTCCATACCTCCTTTGTTGTTTTGCATGGCTTTGTAGTTGTTTTTTATCCCATTGTGGTTATTTATTGTCTCCTTTTGAAAGTTTCAGACCCTTTTAAAGTTTGCTTTTCGTATCTTTTTTGTTGCTTTGTATCCATTTGCTGTAGTTTTGTTTCCTCGTGTAGTTAATTATGTTTTGCATGCCCCTGCTGTTTTTCATCCCTTTATCATTGTTTTGCATACCTTTGTACTTGTTTTTATCCTGTTGTGGATGTTTTGTATCTCTTTTTTGTTGTTCTGAATGCAGTTAATGCTGTTTCTTTAACTGTATATGTTTTGCATCACTTCTTAGTTGTTTTGTTTACATTTTTTTTGTATCCCTTTGTAGCTGTTGCATATTCCTTCATTGTTTTTGATGTTTTGCTTAACTTTATGTTTTTCCATGTTGTTTTTTGTGCCTTTGTGGGTGTTGTTTTACCGTACACTGTAGTTTTTTGCATACATTTGTAGTTTTTTGTTTTTGATAGTTTTGCAGCTCTTTATAGTGTGCCCATTTGTTGTAGTTTTTCTCCCCGTGTAGTTAGCTTTCTTTTGCATACCCCCTTGCTGTTTTTTTATCCCTATTTAATTTTTTGCATGTCTTTGTAGTTATTTCATGCGATGTTTGTACTCTCTTTTTGTTGTTCTGCATCCCTTTGGTGACTTTTTGTATCCCAGATAACTTTAGGCCCTTTAGCTCTCTTTATATCCGTTTTGCATCCCTTTTTTGGTGGCATCATTTCACAGCTGTTTTTCATTCTCGTTTATTAAATTTTCATTAGTTTGTAGTATTTTTTTTTAATCATTTTTTTTGTCATTCGCACCCCCTCATAGTTGTTGATGTTTTGCATGGTTTTGTTTAATGTTTAGCATTTCTTTGTTGTTGTTTGTATTCCTTTGTGGTTGTGGTACTGCACCCCTTCAAAATTGTTTTCCCTACCTTGTTGTTGTTTGCATGGCATTGTTGTTTTACTCTACTCTGTAGTTGTTATGCATATGTTGTGAGATGTTTTCATCTCTTTGTAGTTTGTGTGTCTCTTTTGTTTTTTCACACCCCTTTGTAGTTGTTTTGTTATTGTTTTGAATCTCTTTCCTGTAGTTTTGTATAACTATATACTCTAAATACTGTAAATGTTTTTAATCAATATATGGTTGTTTTTTGTTCCTATGTTGTAATTTGCATCCTTTGTAGCTTTTGTGCTCCTCTCAGTAGCTTTTTTTTGCTTCTTTTTGAAGCTGCTGTTGTTGTGTATACCTAGAAAATTGTTATCAGTCCATATTTTCTTGTTTTGCTTTCCATTGTAGTTTTTTATCCTGAGGGATATTTCACCAAAGTGGAATTAAGACATCCAGGATAACCAACTAAAGCCAGGCTTGACCAAGTCTCTTCTGAGCATGCTGGCTTAATGTGTTTCACAAAGGCTGGGCAGGAGCAGCTTGGTCAATCCAGTTGTAACTATTTCGGATAATTGTGCATTCATGGCTTTCTTCAAAAGACCGCAAGTTCAATCATAGATATACTGATCGAAACAGGAAGACGCATGCACATACTTTGCTCCAAATGACAAACAACTTCAGATGGAAACTTATCAGAAAGTCAAACATATAATTTACATTAAAAAAGATACACAGCCACTGCAATAAAGTATATATAGAGTATAAGTACCTACACACAAAGAAATCAAGGGACAGGATTGGACCTAAAAAGTTACAAAGGCTTTGTCACCCCAGCTGTTACCCTAGCAGGGTACAAGCATGTACCTCTTAATATTGGTACATAGTGCCTTTCACTCTGTACCTCTAAAAGAACGTTCACAGACCCCTGGGACAAATATGTACCTTAATGCCCTGGTGCAAATGTGTTCCCCATAAGAACATAATTAGTACCTAATGAGTATTTTGTACCTTTGAGGCAAAGTTATACCATTAAGAACAGAGAAATAAGTAAAGATATATAACAAAGTTTATTAAACCATTTAACATCATAGAAAAATCCACATTTCACATGTTAACTGATCTGCGTACAGTCCATTTTAATCAGTACATTTTTTGGTAGACCAGTGCTTTTCAATAGCGGTGTAAGTGGCAGACACCTACACCAGGTGTACTGAATTCTGGCACATGTGCATGAACAAGTCCAACATGCTGAATTAACTTGACCAGAATAAAAGTCCTTTGACTCCACTTTGGGAACCAGTGCAGCTGAGGCTTAATGACCCAGCACAGGTTTATCACTCAAAGTTAAGTCACTTGCAGTGTGTTTTTGAGGTGCAGCGGTATGGGTGCAAATAATGACCAGAATCCAAATTAAAAAGGACTAACAGAAATGCTTTTTAATTTTCAGAATAATGCTGCGTTTTTTGACTCATAATAAATTACCCAAACGGCATTTTCATTTTCATGTTTAAGACTGCTCATTCTGTGACTTAATTAAATGAAAAAAGCAAAAGATGTTTATGATTTAATTTTCAAAAGATTCCTCAGCAAATAGTTACCAAAATTCAATCTGAATTGCCAAATTCGAACATTAAAAAGCATTAGCAGTAATGCTTTTTCATTTCAAGGTTATGGCCAGTGGCGGTTTGTCAATAGGGGCGCCGCCCCCTCCAAAATTTGACGGAGGAAGTCTACTTAAACACAACATAATTTGTCATTTAATTATAAAAAATAACATAAAAAAAAAATTATTTTTTACCACACAGTAATAGTCTGTCAGCAACACCTGTCACCATTCAATCAAAAGGGTTTCACAATGTATTACGTAATGTCTTCATACCTTTGTCGTCATTTTATATCTTTTTAAAGTTATTTTGATTGGTGTTGTTGTTTCTGGGCTTTTCTTATTTTTTGCATCATTTAAAAGTTGTTTCAAATTTATCTGTGATTGTTGTGACCATTTGTAATTGTTACTGTTTTGTAGCCCTTTTCTGCATCTTTTTGACAAGTTCTGCATATATTAAGAAGTATTTTTTGTAGTTAGTCATGTAGTTACCACCTTTTTATAACCACTTTATCATTTTTTTAAATCTTTTTGTAGTTGTTTTGTATCATTTCAAATTCTTTTTTGCATTCCTCTATTGTTGACCTGCACTTTTTATCCTTATGTAGTTTTGCATCCCTTTGTGTTGCTGTGATGATTTTTTTTTTTATTATTTTGCTCTGCACTGATGTTTTTTTGGCCTCCATTTTTGCCTTCCTTATTTGAACTTGTATAATCATTTTGGATAATTCCATATGCGTTCCTTTTAGGTTGTTTTTCATGTTTTCAATAGTGTTTTGATTGTTTTTATGGTATGTAACACTTTGTTTTTGTACTTTTCTGCATCATTTTGATATTATTTTGCATAACTAATGTTTTCTGTTTTCCTTGTTAATGTGTGTAGCTTTTGAGTTTGGAAAGCCTTTTTTGCATCATTTTGCAGCCCTTTTGTAATGCACCTTTGGGGATGGTTTCGCCAACCCTTGGTTGTTTGGTAAACTTTGTGTTGTTTTTTTTATCCCCTTATTGTTTTACATCTCTTTGTGGTTGTTTTTCATTGTTTCATCGGTTGTTTTACTGTGCCTATGCATCACCGTGTTGTAGTTTTGCTTCCATTTTTATTGTGTGCTCCTCTATTTGAAGTTGTTTATTACTTTGATGTTTTTTAACGTACACCTTAGTTGTTGTTTCGCATGTTTTTGTGTTTACCAAAAACAGAACCAAATTAGTTCTGCAGCATGTCTTGTCATGGTTATGACTCTTTTTGACATTTTTCATCCCTTCGTAGTTCCTTTGTAGTTTCTACAATCCTTTGTATGTGATGTTATGGTGATTATTAGGTTGTAGTTGTTTTGCATGTTTTTGCATTGATGTTTTATGTTGTTTTGCATCCCTTTGTAATGATTTTTCCATCCTTTGCAGATGTTATTTTCTATTTCATATCACCTGAATTCTTTTGCAACTGACTCTTTGAAGTGGCAATTTTTTACATTTGTCTTTGAAGTAGTTTCAAAGCATTTGTAGTTTGCGTATCTTTCAAGTTATTTCTTTATTTTTATTAGCTGTGTTGTGGTTGTTTTGCATGTGATTGTTTTGTTAATGTCTCCTTGTTTGTTTTGTACTCTTTTTATTTAGTCCAGTTCTGTGCTCATTAACTTGTTTCTTTGTTGTCTGATTCCTCCTTCGCTACAAAAAGATATCAGAGCCTTTGTTCCAAGTCAAGAGCAAGAAACCCATCTATTTGTGTTCTCCTAAAGTTAAAACTGAGCAATGAATAGAGATAAAATGCCTCATTGATGCCACGAGCCAGAGTAGTTTGAGATGATAGAAAGGCAACAGTATCCCAAATAACTTATTTCCAGTAGAAGTAAGTGTGAGACTATTTCGGAAAACACAACACTGAGAATCTTGAAGCAGATGGGCTACAGCAGCAGCCACTCCTGTCAGCTAGAAGAAGAAAAGGCTACAACTCACAACAAAAGATTGGGTCTGGTCTAATGAGTCACAATTTCTGCTGTGACATTCAGATGGTAGAGTTTGAATTTGGTACAAACAAAATAAAACCATGGATCTATCTTTTTTATCACTTTGGCTCCCCAGTACCAATAAAGCACTATTTTAACACCACAGCCTACCTGAATACTGTTGCTGACCATGTCCGCTCCTTAATGACCTCAATGTGCACATCTCCTAATGGCTAATTCCACCATGACAGTGCATCTTGCCCAAAGCTCAAGTCATTTCAAACTGGTTTCTTGAGCATGCCAATAAGTTGACTGCACTCCAGTTGCCTCCGTAGTCACTAGACCTTAATCAAATAGAGCACTTTTGGGATGTGGTAGGATTGGGGTTTGGCATGATGGGTATATACATATGACAAATCTGTGTGATGTGGACATGTCAATATGGGCCAAAGTCTATGCCATGAAGAATTACAGCAAATTTGAAGGCAAAAGGAAGTACCAGCAAAGTGAACCTAATAAAGTAGCCAGTCTGAGCATGTTTTACTGATACTTTGTATAAAACATTAGAGAGAAAAAGGAGATGCATTATTGCTGTATCAGCAGATAATTGCTCCAAAGGCTTAATATCCAAATCAGCCGATACGAACATTTTAGCAGGATTTCTCTGCTGATATTCTTGCCTTACATATTAGCCTCAACTTTGTAAACTTTTTGTCTAACTACCGAAAGTTAAGTATACGTGCCAATAAAGAGTGCTGCTTTTCTGTGGGCAAATAAATATATCAGTGTTTGTAGCACAGAAAGTTTAGTTTTAATGTTTACTATTAAAATAACTACTTTCTTTTATTGCCATAGATCTGTATTGATATCTGTATCAACTTATTAAGCTTTGAAATATCTGCATGTTAGATATGAGCAAAAAATCGTATTTTGTGTATTCCAAAAAAAAAAAAAAAAGACTGTGTACACACGTATGCATCAGGTTACCATTAATATTAAGTGTATAGTCTTGTAGGCAATGAAACTTTGTATTAATCTATAGCCCTTATGGTGTAAAACTGTAACAAAAGCTGAGCATGTGCAGCTTTGGAGGCAAGGGACGTTATTTATATGCATGCATTTGCAGTATAAATATTTGAAAGACTATGAGAAATGAATTAAGGGTTGTACAGCAGGTAAAATAAATAGATAATACCCCACATGATACAACAAAACATGGATTTTAAAAAAAGGATTCCTCTTTATTTGATTGGGTTGACCTGAACAGCCAGAAAAAAAACACCCTCTTTACAGATGATTATATAAAGACAATAAATAGCTTCTTTAATGAGAATAAATCAGTCAGAAAACTGCTGACACCCTGTGAAAAGTTGACAGTGGCATAGGAAGCACATTGGGACCAATCCATTGGAGAAAAGGTTGCTCTATATCTGTAGGAACTTTTTTATTACTCACTGAATTCATTAACACAGGATTTCTGTTGGTGCATATTGTAACCCATTCTTTTTCTCTACATAATAATCAACACACATTTACAAAGATTTACAGCACTGCATTGTGGGAGATGGGAGTGCCCGTCGGGATATGCTGTTTCCAGGCAACAAGAGGAAGAGATAAAGCTAGTCATTAGTTTCTAAAATGAGACTCGGGTAGAAAACATGGAAGAAGGGGGAATGTACAAATTAGGTAAATCAGGATTTCACTCCAGCTTACACGTAAAGATACTTCATTGTAACATACAGCACAGTACTGGGGTTCGGTTTAGTCATTTATTGGTTCTTTTTGTACACTTTTATGGCCGTAGGTGTGATGCAGGAAGAGAAGCAGGGTATTAAAACTTCAAAACACATCTCAAAGAAAAAAAAAACGAAAAAGCATTTAAAGTGACGTCTTTGTAACTGAAAAACACCTTTTTATTCACACTTGGTTCTTCTCAGCTCTACATGCCGAGTTGAGGCAGAAAAAACCTGCTCCTCTTTCCATCAAGCAGGGATATTTGGATGGGACTGACACCCACATCAGGATAATTCAGAAAGGTGTGGGTGGCTGCTGTTTTCATGGTGATGTTGGGGATTAGGTTCAGAGTATGTCCCACCAGTCAAAACTTCAGGTTTCAGAAAGGAGGGGTCACTAATGTCCCCCACCCTCTTGTTCTTGATTTTGTCCTACTGAGAAATGCGGTCTTTCTTCTCCTCTTTATCTCTCTCTCTCTGTCCCAGGATTTGTGAGCTGCTGATGAAGTGACAGCTCTCTAAACATTGGGTCCTTTGATTCTGCCCGCCTCCTGTAGTCTCGGGGAGGTGTACGCTGATGCAGCCAGACACATCGCCGCCTCGCAGTAGCCAGGGAGACCTGGTGGACCCGCCTTACCGGGGCGACCGGCCTCTCCGGCTGCTCCTTGAGGTCCTCTTTCACCATGGCGACCGTCTCGAGCAACACCATCAACACCAGGAGGACCTGAAGGCAGTCAATATAAAGTCAGTGGGTATGTTTACATGCAGACTAATAAACCAATCACTTACTTCTATTAAAGTGAACATCTTAATATAATATGTTGAACCAAAGTCATTCTCAAACTTTAGTATACTGTGACACAACTTGTGTAGTAACAGCTGCTTATTGCACCGTTTTCAAATATTGCACCTTCAAAAAAATGTCTTGTATAAATATAAGCATGATGTTATTTGTTATGAGATGTTATTTCACCAAGACAAAGTACTCAAGCTCATAAACTGCGCTGTGGCATGAGAAATGCAGACACTGGGCTAGCAGATAGGAGGAAAACCTGCAATTTGCAACATTGTTCAACATTGCGATGATGATACGGATTGCAACTGTGTTTGTAATCCAGCTGTTAAGTGCAATGTTATTTACAGAAACAAACTTGTGGAGACATAGCAATAAATATTCAATTATTGTTTTTTCATTAACATTTCCTTGCTGAAAATCATAGTAGTTACATCATTGGACTTACATTTTTACCCTCATTGACAGTGACAACTTCCTGCCAGTCTATTGACCATTCAGTTACTCTAGACCTCTACCTATTTGTTTTTTATGGTAGCATACAATCAGGAGCCAAAGATAAACATGAGAAGAGTTACTCGTCAGTTTCTAAATTAATTCAACATGAAATATGAGGAATGTTGTGTGGCCTTTTATAACATTTGGACAGAAATTTCAACCCAGAGTAGTACAAATGACTATATAAATAAATGAAAGTCTATGGGAATGAGTTGAAATGTGGAAATATTTTTGTTGTTAGATTAAAAGTAGCATACTTTTAGTTAATTCTTTTAATAGTTAAAACTTGACAGAATGATATTCAGATGTTGGGAAGTTATTCATCAATAATCAGTGCATTATTTTGTCAAGTTCTGTTAACTGAAATTTTGATTTGATTTATTTGTCTTGTCTTCAGTCATATAAATTTACATCTGTCTGACACCATCACTGCATAAATATTTTAATAGCCCAGGTTGCCCCCCAAAAAAGGTATATCTTTAATTCAGTTTTGCTTGGAATGGTTGAGGTTTCATGTGCAATCAAAATTCAGGCAAACAAAAAGAGTTGCTAAGGCGATTAACAGTACAGAACACATATAAGAATAAAGTAAAGAGTCCTTGCGAACTGTTTTGCACAAACCTTGCAGCAACATTTTTTTTTTTCTGAATCTAAAAGGATACAAAAAAACGGCGTAAACTGGCACAGATTAATTTAAATGTTGCTGATAGCCGGCTTCATCTGACTGCACTAGAGGGTATAAAAACAAGTCTGTTCTGCCATAAACTTTGCTTCACCATTTTAAAAATACTGTTTTTAATTTATAACAACAAATTGAGATGTTAATTGCAAAAGCTGATGTTAGGAGGACTATACAATTGTGTGAAGCAAGAGTGTAAAATTGTAAAGGATTAATTTTGCCCCTAAATCATTCTGTTAAGATTCCATTGATAAACCTGCTACTGTGATGATGTTAGTTGAGCAAAATCTGTGATACTGTACGTTAACGCTGGCAAATATCTAAATAGTTGATGGTATTTAGCTTGTATGACACCTTTCTCATCTATTTGACTTATTAAAGTGCTTTTCCACTGCAGGCCACAACAACTCAGTATTTCTTGAATTCACATGCTGATGCTGGGAATGTCTGAGTATGTTGTCCGTCACTTAAAGCTGATCACGTCTACACTCTTTCATACCTGTTTACATGCCACTGATGCAGCAGTGGAAGCATCTTAGGGTGAAGTGTTCTGCCCAAAGACCTTTCACTTTGTGATGGGCCCAAACCCTCAACCCTGCTACCCTGATAGTCAAGTAACTCCTCAAACTAAGACCCAGACGTCCCAAGCAGGTTTCTTATTTCTAGCCTTGAAATGTTGTCAGAGTTTACACGAAACAACAGACCTGAAAAGCAAAATGTTGAAGGCCTTTATATTGTTGAAGCAAAGTGAGGTATCATCGAGACCACTGTTTAAAGCCTTTTCACATGTTTAAAGTAACATACTGATATACTTAAGTTCAAGCAGTAGGACTTTTGTATAATTACCTCTCATTCAATTATCTCACTCTCTCTTGCACTGATGATAGTGGCGTTCACTCACTTCAACACTCAACCAGCCAGATTCTGCCACGACCTTTCTGACCTATCATCCTGCTGCTGTCATATTTTGACATCCAGTCTCTTCCCTTCTGATTTGAGTCTGTTGTTTCAGTGCCATCATCTCATGAGTATCTAGGTTCAGCTCCTCATCTGATCCCATGTCCGTCAACACCCCCACCACTCCTTAGACTCCTAGAGAGGTATCCTATCCTGCTGCTGGTCTCACTACCTTTTAAACACTCGAAGACACAGTCAAAGCCCCAAAGACAAATAATACCACACATTTATCTTTGATCCAAATGCTGATCCTGACTGAAATGTGTTTCGACTTGGGTCTGTATTATGTGCTGTATTTAAAAATGTGCATGCAATGGGTCAGTGTGAGTGTGTTTTCCACTGTTTAAATAAGTGTGTTCTTTTTCAATCCTATTACATTCAAGAGCATCTGTTAAATGACTGAAGTTAATGATGCTTTTAAAATGCCTTTGAGCAGCCTCTCCTGTGGAAAAGAGCTCTGATGCCAAGTCCTTCAGTTTCCTACTGGACACTCATTCTTTTTAACCTCTGGACAAGTTAATGCAGTTTTACATTTCACATATACATGTAACCCTTGCAGAATTATATAGTTTGACTCCTCATAACAATTCAGCTCTTACCTGGTATTCCAGGAGGTCCTGGTGCTCCAGGATGGGGTTTACCTGGATCTCCTCTTTCTCCCTTTGGCCCCCTCTTTCCTAAAAAACCACAGAGAGACGAATTTAAATGTAACGTCGAAACTATAGGTGCGTCTTGTTTTGGAGGTTGCAGCCTTCAGAGAAGGGAGCCCACAGAGGGCTGTTGTAGCGTGCATGAAGCACTTAGGCTGAGCTGAAATGTTAAGGCCTGGCCTACAGAGGATTTTTCATTTATGTCACCAGCTGTCCCACCATAACCCTTATGTTTTAAGCACCACTGCTGTGTCTTTGCAACCTCAGAAGCCCAGCAAAACTTGCTGACTGCTCGTTTTATGCTTGCACTCCCATCCACGAGGTCGCATGTGTCCAAATGGCCAGCATGATGTTGCATATTAAGACATGACCCTTTGCAGTGTTCCTGAGTGGCAGGTTTTTACCTGGACATGCACATCCTAAAAATTTTGACAGAAGTAGATGATGCAGACTTTGAGTCAGTTGTTAAAATTAGGCTATAGACATGAATATATTTTAATCTTACCTCATTTACAACACATACATTTTCATCCATCTCCAGCATATCTCGCAAGTGTATTATACTCCCCCTGGTCTAGCCTGACTCGATTAAGCTGCCATACAGACCATCTGCTATTCCCATTTTCATCTTATTGGCACAAGTAATTATTGATTTCCACACAGTGACAGTGGAAGCCTGAAGCAGGAACAGCACACATTCCTTCCCTCCTTGCCTTCCGCAAGGAAAGCATGAGACAGGGAGAGAAGTTCAAAATCCCCCGGAGCAAAAGCATCAATGTCAGCTGACATTGATTATGTCAAGGAATAGCATAAAGGGGGAGCTGGGCTGGAGGAGGGTTGCAAAGCAGCTTACAGTGGGAGCAGTGAAGAGTAGGCAGACTAGAGCAGCTTAAGTAAGGTGGTTTGAGTGCCTTTAGCCCATGGCAGCTTAGAGGCACTCAGGTGGCTGTCAGCAGTGATTCAGCTATTAAGCAACAGGATATGGGCATGTTAGCAATCTTGACTCCGTGTTCTGCCAAACTTAATGCCATGCTCCATTTGTTGAAACCAACAGGAGTACCCACCAAACTTTTTGATATAAGGATTTGATCAAGATTATCAGTCCCCCCAAAGGGAACCTGGCCACACATTGAGGGGGCTTGATCTGGACAGGGGCGCAGCAAAATTGGGGCCTGGGCCCAACTCGAATTTTGAATGGCCACCCAAGTTGATCCAAAACTCTGCACTGAGATTTTCCATGTCACAAATGTGAGTTGTGTAAAAAAATTAATGTGGGCTGTGTAACAACATGCATCAGTATGTTCTTTGGTGAATGTTATTGTTTAGGAAAATTACATGAAGTTAAATGTGAGGGTGCTCGCATTTACCACACACTGGAAACACTTAGAGCTGATTCAGGTGTGTGGCTGATTCACTTTGTTTGAGAACAGGTGTGATAAACTTCTATTCCTCTGGGCTGTAATGCTCTTAGCTGACTCACTGACTCACTATCAGAGATTTTGAGAGCCTCTCTGTGTTTTTTGAGTGATTGTTTTGAGTGTGAAAAGTCTTCTCAGGCACTTTGAAACACTCTTGTGTGAACAGGGTAAAAAGTTTTGAGCACTCTCAAGAAAGTTGGTGAAAGAAGCTGGAAGTTATAATCCTGTAAAAACACCAAACAGGGGATTTTTGTTTCATTCAAAAGGAGTGTGGCTTATGAACCTGCCAAATTTAGAAGTCAGCTGCATCAGTGGTTTAGTTCTACATTTATAATGTAAAATGAAACAAAAGCTTGTTGTTATTTGGTTGGTAGCCATCCTGTTTGTGTTCCATTTCTAGTGGTTTTTCCTCTGGAATAAATTTAAGAAACCCAGACCTGCATTCGCGTCCCATTACCTGACCTTCTGACAGTTGAACTTTAAATTGCACTTTAGTTTTAAATCTGTTCTTCAGATATTTTGAGAAATTAGTATAAAATTTGCCACCTTGTTTTTGTCTGTCAAGTTAGGAAAGGGGTTTGAATATAAACTTTAATTCATGTATGGATAAAAAAGGCACATAAAAGTATTGATTTCTGTTTACACACTGATATCGAATGTAGAAATTAATATTGACATGCTTGTATGAAAAAAATATTAGTCTTATAACGGAGGTATCACAAAAAGACCCTGTTTGCTTTTTCAATGTGTTTCTTTCCTTTAAGACACATGCCCCATACAGTTGGGAGAACACCTGTTTGTGGCAAAGAAAAAGCTGTAAAGAGTATTGAGAAAAAAAAACAGTATTTTCATGTCACCCCCCCCCCCCGAGCAGGTCACTATCATAAATCTCACTGAATGAGCTGAAAAACTTCAAGATACCAAATTAAATATGGCTTTATGATTCACAAGTTTTAGGCCAGTATAATATTTCTTATCAAACTTTTGACTTACTTTATGCTCTAATGTGTTTCGAACCGAGCTTCCTTTGTGACAATTGAGAGAAAACATTATGGCGATCACAAGTTGCTGTAACAAGATAATTAGTTATCACCACAAAATAATGAAGTCGTTGGAAAGAGATAATTAAGATGGTGAACACTCATCAGTTGGAGGGATGCTTGTCATTATGCTGTGACTCTGAGAGCGCTGGAATATTTACTTAATAAAGCTTCAAGTATACCAATAAGTAAGTATTTCATTAAACTTTGATAATAAAAAAAGGGTTCACAATGTAAAAAAGACAGGGAAGGACACATTTGTCGGCTGCATTTGAAAGAGCTTTCAAAATCAGACAGCCTTTGTGACATATTTGGCCTCAAGATGCACACTCAGACAGCTGCATCCCCTTTAAACGGGACATATCGTATGAGTCTTGTTTACAAAAAAAGGATTGGAAGGGCTTTCTTCTCAAAACCCATTCAGGAAGGTTAAATGGATTCTTATTTTAAAAACTAGACCCGGGATAAAAACATTCAGGACAGGCACAAGGACATCAATGAAAGACTGGCGGGGCCCTCAATGTAATAGGCCACAAACCAACCAACACAGTTTTTCCAATTTTAGATTAGAAAAGTAACCTGTAAGTTAAATTTGCAGTCATTAACTTCAAACTAGGTTATGTGGCAAAGTTGCTATTCAAAGTGAAATAAATTACAAATGAATTTTGGAACAATTAGGCTCTTCTGACATTTGGAGATAATGTGGATCTTTTTAGACTTCAGTGAACTCAATAAAATGGTTTCTTATCACTCCTGTTCACAATGGGGGTAATCTTCTCGATCTCAACAATTGCCGCCCAATTTCAACCTTCAGCCTTATTGCAAAAGTCTTTAAAAAAGCCGACCAATTAAAGAGCTTTTACACTGCAGGTCACAACAACTCACTAATTACTGAATTCACAAGCTGTTTTAAGAGATCTGACCAAGGCTTTGTTTTGGTTGACCACTACATATATTGCGACTAACTTCATTCTGTTGGTCTGGTGCACAGTGCTTTACTCTGGTTCAGCTCTTACCCACACAATAGAAAACAATGTGTCTTAATACAAGGTCAGAATTCTGACAGTAACTCAGCAACGAGGAGTTCCTCAAGGTTCAACTCTGGGTCCACTCCCTTTTCTCATCTTTGTTAATGCCCTTCCATTCATTTACTCTTAGTGTTCTGTTCAGCTTTATGCAGATGATATATACATCCAAATCCAACTAATTACAGATTGAAACCAAAATCTTACTTTAATAGTATACAACACTGGCTCATGACACATAAACTAAAACTAAACAACATTAAATCCCACATGATGATGTTTGGAACTTTTCAAAGTATAAAATTACTGTTCTAGAAACTTCTTCACACGTAGTGTCAGAAAAAAAAAAACTTATGCAACATCTTATTCTTCCAATCATGGACTATGCTGATGTACATCAGGTTGGAACCAACACTAATCTTCTTGCCCTTAATATAGTCTACAACAAACTTTACAGATTCATCTTAGGCTGTCCTTTCACAACCCATCGGCACTGGTTACAGTTCATTTACAAATGTTTACATTCTGATTAGCCTCCTTATCTAAAAACAAAACAAAACAAAAACAACTCACGGTACCTTTCACCTCAAGTTATCAACTGAGACACTCCTCACATCTCTTTTTCTCCATCCCTACAGTCAGTAAAGCTAAGAAAGCTTTTAAATTTAAAGGTCCCTCCGATTGGAATAATCTCCCTAATAATATGTAGTCTGTATCCTCTTTCCAGGTATTTAAAAATGCCCTGTCTTCTTATTTAAACGCCAGATGCACCTTAAATTCTCTTAAATAACTGTTTAATTACCAATTAAGTTGTGTACATAGACTGACATATATACACATTTACTCTTACTGTGATTAACACTGTCCAGAATACTCTGTACTTTTTAATTTTATTCTTGTGGAAATCCAACGCTATCCCTTACTATACTGTAAGCAGGATCTCATATTTGTATGCCTACTGCTACCATTATTTTGTTATGCTGTTTTATTGTCTGTCTTGCTCTGTCTTTGCTTCTGTCTTGAGCTTTTTTTGAATATATTTTGTTCTTATGCCGTAATGTTTATTACTGTGTCTAGGATACCCTAAAAAAAAAAAAAAAAGTCCATACATCTCAAGGGGTTTTTACTAATGAAGAATTTCAATATTCCTGTTGGCTCTTACCGTTTTTATGTGTGTGCACATGGCTCTGCAGTCTCATGGCCTTAAATTGGAAATAAAGAGGGTTTTTTTTTCATGCTAACAATGAAAAACTGACACAACCCTCTCCAGGCTTCCCAAGACATGTAAGTCATTAAGATGAAAACACAGGTGCAAACAATTCAGCAATGTAGAACAGCATCATGAATTCACTAAAGGTTTTTCATTAGGCCATCTCAAGAGTATTTAAGCACCAACTAACAAAAGAATTAGTGAATGGATACATTTAGTAATAAACTTTGAAATGAAAGCATTAGCTCAGAATAAAAAAGGTGCTTCAGGTTTGCAGAAAAAAATATCTTACACGGATACTGTCTTATCTTCAACACTATACAGTAAAGTGACTTTTAGTCAGGATGATGGCAGATATTAACATGATCTTTCTATCCATGGTTGATACATCTATAGTAACTATCTCTAGCTCCACATGGACATGAGATCCCTCCTGAGAATGAGGTGTCACATCTCAAGAGGTCTACCATTAATACATTTATACTTAACGGAGACAAATATGGTAGGGATGCACTTGTGGTCTGGGCACCCATGAGTTCATCACTACCATAAATTCTTACTTCCAGTAAGACTTTTATTGATTATACTTCTATAAAATTTTCACCACAACCACACAGACATGAGGACCCTCCTCTAATAAATTTGTTTGCAGCAGAAACAAATTTGACGACGACAGGTCTATGATTGGTCCATTGATCTGTCACTAGCTTTAGTTCTTACTTTAGTCCACTTGTCTCCACTTGCCTCCCTCCCTTTGCCCACACACCCAACACAGCATCGTGTGGATTTGCTGTTCATCATGAGACTGGGGTCCACATTCAAGATTTCCTGCTGCTTAACAGAAGGTTTTTTCTTGCCGCCATGATGGAGGGATTCATGATTGGCTATATGGATTCATGTTGGGTGTTGGATGTATATATTTGTATATATATGTATATGTGTATTTTTATATGTATATATGTATCTATGCATATATGTGTATCCATAATATGAAGAGCTTTGTGCTCTATTGTAAAGTGTCTTGAGATAACACTTGTTATGAATTGGCGCTATACAAATAAAGATTGATTGATTGATTGATTGATTGAGAACACAGTTTTACACCCAGAATCTCTCAGAACACAAGTATTTGAGTGGAGAAGGAAAACTAAAGTAATGGATGTAAGGGAAACCAAGCTACTGTCCATAAGCAAAACTTTCGAAAACTAAAGAAACACTCAGTGTCTGCCTGGTCCATAACCTGATAGACACACAGAGGACTGTAGTGGCAGTTCTAACAGAAAGTTTACACTGGTCCCAGATGTCCTCAAAGCTTGTTTTTCATGTCTTCCCTTAAAATTCATTCATTCCTTCGCCCACACTCCCAACACAGCTTTATGTGGATGGGGATCCACATTAAAGATTTCCTACTGCTAAGCAGAGGTTTTTTCCTGCCGCCATGATGGATTCATGTTGGGTTTTAGATGTATTTATGTATATATATATGTATGTATATATATATATATATATATATATATATATATATATATATATATATATATATATATATATATATATATATATATATATATATATATATATATATATATATATATATATATATATAAATATATATGTGTGTGTATTTTATATATGTATATATGCATGAATATGTATCCATTAATTGAAGAGTTTGTCTTCAGACTGATCTATTGTAAAGTGTCTTGAGATAACACTTGTTATGAATTGGCGCTATACAAATAAAGATTGATTGATTAATTGATTGAGATCAGGTTATCTTAATGTAAATGCAGATAAACTGTTTCTGAACATGCCCCTCTCAAGAAGAGATTGCTTTGGCCTTCCAGTGATGTGCTCCAATGTTTACTGTGGCTGCACAGACATGCCATGTTCTATCCTTTGTAGCTGAATGTAGGCTATAGAAACACCTGGCTTGTGGAGTGTCTTCCAACCTGGGGAGTTGACATATCCATATTCTCAAGTAGACTGAACATACAGTGCATTTTCTAGGTGCTGTAGCAAGCAACAGAGAGTGAGGAGGCTTTTCTGTTATGGAGGTTTGTAGACAGGCCACTTACATGTTATTTTTGAAAATAATAAAAAAAAAAGCAAATGAAAGTGTATTTTTGCAGACTATTAAGCCTTTAGATATCAGTGATACATGTAGAGACCAAAATCAAACCAAGATCAACATTTTGATTTCATGAACACTACTTGATACATTTTTGTAAGCAGTTCATTTCATTACTTTTACTCACTATGACAAATGTAACAAATGGTATTGCACACAAAAAACTCTTTTTTTGCAAAAGCAAAATTACTCAGTCAAAAACTACTCAAAAATGAACTAGTTCACATAAAACCCATGCCATCTAACTAAAGTACCTTGAGTAGATGTTATCAGTTACTCCCCCTCCTTGCCTCTTTACCTTTCAGTCCTGTGTTTCCGACCTGTCCTGGTGCTCCAATCATTCCAGGAATACCACGTGCACCAGGTAAACCATGAGGCCCCTGACCTCCAGGTGCTCCTGGAGGTCCTGGAGGCCCAGGAGGACCCATTACACCTGCTCCACCGAGCACAGCCCGCTTGGCGCTCACTGCTACAGCTGCTAGCCTCTCTGTGAGAGAAGAAGAGGAAGCATCATGTTGATTGAATTACAAATATACCTTTGATAACAGTAACCTGATTGCTAAGAGGATGAAAGTCAGAGAGCTGATCTGTTCTCCCCCATGCACATCAAAGGTGGATATTCCCATCTGGATGCTCACCCTGCAACATCTTCAACACTACTTCAATAATATGCTGGTCTGATGCATCACGACCCTTCACAGAAGAAGAGGACAACATTTCAGTATCAAGAGGGATCAGAAAGTATAAAGTGTTTCAACCACAGCAGCTTGTATTAGGGATGCACAATATAGGACTTTTAACAATATTAAATACTTTCAGACTTCTTTAAGTCAAACACTGATACCAGGCCCTGTCAGCTGTCAGGTTGTCCTAATAAAGTTTTTCATTTATTAACAAAAACAATGATAACACAATTAATAGTTTCTTCAAATTTCTGACAAAGCCTGGATGTTCTATCAATAAAAACAGTTGACGCTGGTATTAAATTTCAACAGCACAAAACAACACTCTAAAGTTGAAGGAATGAGAATGAATGAAGAAAAGACAAACTTCAGTTGAGGTGGCTATGTTAGGCTGGAGAGACACTGGATTATTTCAAACCAGGTTTTTGTTTTGATGTAGTTTTGAGTCATGAAATGACTGATTATTCATCTTCATATTAAGTGTGTGACGTCCCAAGTATCCAGTGGTATACCTGTGCTGGCCAATGAGAGAGCAACTTGTATGTGTAACCAGCTTATATTTATTGCATACTTTTACAGCTCACAAACATGACAGCAACATGTACATAACTATATGATTTGTGCCTTGGTTTGACCTCTTTTTTTGTTTACCAGCTGACAATCTGACAGAAGATATCACCTTTTACTGTGACTGAATACCGATTTCTTTTGCATGACTCATATCCACAGTCTCTGTGCTGGGCTAAAGTCGAACAGCATAAATTCAAAACATGCATTGACTTTCTCCACAATCTAAAGATGTTGGATTACAAATAAAGCATTTCTACCAAAAGTAGAAAGTGAGCACAAAAAGTAATGCACTGTAAAATTTGTCCATGTTTTCTTCAATTGATTGTACAACACGTAAGCTGCATGCTAACTTGTTAGCACAGTCAACAGGAAATGTATGGTGCTTGTGTTGGTAACTCATGGTAACTCACGATTCTGTTGCCTGTAAAGCACTTTTCTGAATGTCAGAGGGTGATATTTGAGAGCTTATTGGGCCAAGAATGCAGAGAAAGGCCAGCATCTTTGGTTCTATGTAAACGTTTGTGCTGGAATTCAGCAAAGTAGGTCTCAAACGTGTGGATACCAGTGTCATTTTGATATTGGATTTATATACTTTTCCCTACTGGTAATTTGTTTTTGATCCTCAGTATCATCCGCTAATACAGATAAAAAGCTTACCATATTGTGCATCCCTTCTCTGTTTGCTGTTTGTGCATAATTGTGGCTAACTCACGGCTGCTCCCGGGATACCAGGCATGCCAGGGACACCTCTCTCTCCGTTAAGACCCCTTGGACCAGGAAGCCCAGCTGGCCCCTGGTCTCCAGGTTTACCGGGGTCACCTGTGGGTCCATTGTGTCCTTGATCTCCCCTAATTCCTTGCTGTAAAGACAAAAAAATAAAAAAAATGATTTTATGAGGGGGTAAACAAGAGCTTAATGGAATCTGATAAAGTTTTATGGATGTCTGGACAGCCAAACCCTCACCTGTCCTTTGGGCCCTGGTTCACCAGACAAACCCTGTCACAGCAGACACAGAGGAGTCATCATTTTCATCACTTCCATCCATCATCTCTGCCTCACAGACACTCATCGAGCAAATAATTCAAGAGTGAATTTTGTAAATGAACGACCGAAAAATGCTGCTCCAAAGAGCCAACGTGCATCATTGCTTCACTGTCATGTAAATAGCTCATTTGCCATCTGGACTATTCAGGGGATTTATATGCAAATTCCAAAAACAGACTCTTTCTACTTCTTAACTTCAGAACAGTTATGACATTTTCTGCTTTATATCACTCTGCTTTGATGCCTAAAGCTAAATATTTAATCCTTCTCATCTTAAGCCCACAAGTTTGATTGTTTTTTAAGGGAGAAGTTTGAAGAAGCCGTAGGTGGTGCTGTTATGATTTTTACCTTTTCACCTTTCTCGCCAGCCAATCCTTCAACACCAGGGTCACCCTAAAAGCGACAAAGAAGATTAAAAGAGGGAGCACTTGCTGGCATGGAGATAAAAAATGACACAAAACCAATTTGTGATCACACAGTCCAGTATGAACGGGCAAATGGCTACTCACAACGTCTCCTTTTGCCCCTGGTTTTCCTTGGAAACCCTGAAAAACATCATGTAAATGGGATCAAATTTTGGTTTTAATACTCTCAAAAAAACAAAAAAAAAATTGATTCAAGCAAGTGACGCCGTATATCACAAAGTAAGAAAGATGTTGTGTCCTCTCTAAAGCATGGAAAATAAGGACACTTGGATTATCATTTATATTGCTTATTTATACTGCCTGCCTCAGTCAGTGGACTTGTATTCATGGGTAAACACTGCCCCCTGTGGAGCAAATCTGTGAACAACATTATTATGAAGAGAGCTCTGATAAAGGCAGTGATGCTCATGTTTGACAAAGTGTTTAGTCATGTACATATTTACAGACCTTGTCTCCTTTTGTTCCACTTAGACCTTGGGCTCCAGGGACACCTGTGGGTCCTCGCTCTCCTTTGTTTCCCTGGTAAAAGGCAGTAAGAGGCATTCTATCAGACAGAGTGCCTGCATATTAATTTGCATGCATTTTAATGTATAGAAATACAATCCTGATCCCACAAGAGTTAGGACATTGTGTAGAATGTATGTATGTACAGAATATGTACAATGGTTTGACAATCCTCTTTGACCTAAATTAAACAGAATACAACACAGACATAACAAATTTAAACTTTTAAACTATTAAACTCTTTTTTTTTTTTGGAAATATACATGTATACGGAATTTCATGCCACCAAGATGATCCCAAAACAGTTGGGACAGGATCATGTTTACCATAGTGCTTAAACACATCAATTTGTCAGTTTGTGCTATGTTGCCACTGCAGTATTTTAAGTTTCATAAAGTGTCATACAGTTTCAAAGTGGAGAATGGTCTGGACTGCATGCAGAACCAACACACTTTAACTGCAAAGCCGTAATGTTGTAACTTGTTCAGAGTGTGGCTTGGCATTGTTGTTCTGAAATAAGCAGGGAGGTCTTCTTAAGAAAGTTGTCTTTACGCACCTCTCAGTTTGGGGCCTATTCCAATGGTTGCTTCATTGGCACACCTTATCTACAGATGCTTGCTTTGAACTTTGTGTTCATAACAGTCTGGATGATCCTTTTTCTTTTTAATCCACAAGGACAAGTGAGTCATCATTTTGACAAATGATTTGAACGGTGGACTTGTAAAACCACAACCTTCAGTCTATCTCAGATGAGCTTGAGCCCAGAGACGTCAGCAGCACTGATGAATGCTGTTGATTTGCTTCTCGCTCTGCATGGTTGATTCTTATCTTCCATTGTGTTAACTGACGATGACATTCTGTAACACTTCTGAGCCCATGTTGTGATACCCATCACAGGGTAATGCTCTTTTAAATGTAGTGCCATCTAAGGGTCAAAGGTCAGGGGTATTTCATTTTAGTTTTGGCCATTGCACTTTACATGCAGACTTTTTGGATCTTTTAATAACAACATGGACAACAGATGTTGAGAACTCCTTGTTACACAGTGAGAAACATTGCCTGTAGGTTGTTGGACAATATGCATACCCAGTTTTTCATGAATGGGTGACCCTTGCATTGTCGTTGATTGTGAAAACTGGGCCTTCCAGATCATCGTATAATTGCCTGTTACAAATTAACCTACTAGTGTTTATTGGCTTATCACTACTTTAGCAGTGTTTTCTTGCCCCCGTGTCGTTTTTGAATGTTCTGCAGATTCAAAAACAGAACACATGTATGATTCCTCATAACCTAATGAGTGGATCAGTTTGACAAGTAGAGATCTTGATCTTGTGCTGTATTTAATTGGATAAAGTTGAAAAGGATTGGCAGATCAGAATATTCTGTTTTTATTCAGATTTTACTCAACACTCCTAATTCTTTAGGAGTTAAGGTTTTACCATAAAAGGAAACTTACAGGTTTGCCGACTACGCCCTGTGGCCCAACTTCTCCTCGCTGGCCTCTGTCACCCTGTAGAAATCAGTTCATTTTAGTATTTTCAGCAAACAACGAATTTTCTTTTTTTCTTGTCTCTATTTTCATACGTTATTTTTGTCTTTGTACCTTTGGTCCAGGAACTCCCTCCATACCAGCCTCACCAGGAAGACCAGGCTCACCCTAAAAGAATGCAAAAAATATGCAAGTCTTATCCAAGCAGAAAATAAAGGACTGAAATACCCCAAAAAATTCTTATCTGCTGATGATCTTGATCTAATCAGACTGTATTTTTTTCTAGAACACTTCTGACTACTTTCCTTGCATTTTAAAATGCTTCTCAGGAGAGTGAGATGCGCTGACGGATTGGTGGGATTTTTATAGGATTAAGGACTACTGTATACCATTTCACATTGACATTGCAAAATGAATTAAGAGGTAGAATATTCTTAAGTGTTACCAGAGGTCCAGGTGCTCCCTGCATACCGGCGTGACCTCTTGGTCCAGTCTCGCCCTGGAAAAAGAATAATTTAAGTGAGAAATGTGCTGAAAAAAAGTCAAATTAAAACTTGATGACATGTTTGAGCTCTAAAAAGGCTTACTTTATCTCCTGGTCCACCTTTAGACCCAGGGCTGCCAGGCAATCCCTACAGACAGAATTGACAAAAATTAAAAAAGGTAGAAACAGTGCAACTTTTGCTCTCAAATGTCAAAATCAATACAAGACTTGGCTAGACTCAAATGTCCCAGTGGTTTGGTTGCATATTGAAGTCCATGTTCAAGTCTGGTCACTGTCTCACCCCTGTTTTCTACTCTTGCCCCTGTCATATCAAAATATCGATGTTTTGGGGGAAACCTATATTAGATACATATTTCATACTGAAGTGCTTACTGGTACTCAGAGATTTCAGGCAATGTCCAAGTCCAAAGAAATCTTTAAACTTGTTTAGTTGTAACAAGACTTTAATAAAATATTCTTATTTACCTTCAAAATTAAAAGCCTTACTGATGCAAAGACATCAACATGCAGAGAAGGTTCAGAGATGGAGGGAAAGAACAGGTGGAGATCTGCAAAGAATCAACACTGCTCCGTAGCTGAACGTTTTCAATCATCAAAAAAGCATAAAGCACCAGAAGAGTGCTATAGCTTAACACACTGGATGATGTGTTTCCAGCTCGGACTCACAACACATTTGCTTTCATACCAGGTGCGTACGTGTGCCACATTACAGTTGTCTCCCTGCTGCCATAGCCCTGTCTGTCTTTATAAAATTCACCTCAATAAACAGCTTCAATTGAAAGTTAAGGAAGAACCAAAATGAATCCCTTCACAAGGGACCTGATTTATTTGAATAATTTCTGTAGGATAATGCTGTAGGAATGAAAGCTCTGACTTGATAACATGCTTGCCGAAATGAAAACACATGTGCAGCACTACTGTAATGGGGGTAAAATGTATCCAGTGTATGCATTAGCTATGGTTTAAAAGAATTAATTCAGATTGTTTCAACTTTTTGGCATTTTGACTTGTTTTTTCAACATTTCAACCCTTTCTAAAAGTGCATAGTAATTAAAAAAAATATTTTGACGCTCTTTTTTTCTTTTGGAACCCAAGACATTGCAATCGGCTCCAATAACTAGTATGCTCTGGAAAAATACAAAATGAAAGCAAAATTAAATTAAAACACTGCGAATCACTGAAACAGACTGGCTTTCACTTCGAAAAGCATCCAAGATACAAAACCAAACTTTACATTAATGCCTTGGATGTATTGATATGGAGGATACATAACAGGTCAGTATATCTCCCAGTACATGATGGTTTTCAACTCTCTGTACCAGGAGCTTTCGCAATTGTATTCATTGCTTGAGAATTGAATTATTTAGATCTGTGATGTTGAACTGGAGGCCCCAGGGTCACTTCAAGCCCCTTACAGGTTCCCATCCAACCCCCAAAATATGATGAAATTCAACAAGTGTGAGAATGAAAAAATATGGTTGCTATAACACCTAAAATTCAGTGGACTCAGTTCAGTTCAGTTCAGGGGTGAAGCTGCAGCACTGTTTAATTTTTTACTTGGTTTGGTTTGCTTCCACACTGCATCTAGTCAGGCAGACCAAAGCCCTTCATGTGTTACGTATGTTGTGTAAATTAGCCTCCCACCACTAGGTGTGGCTGTAGTTGTGGTCATTGTCAGTGTCATCCAGCCTATTGTTGTGTCATGAGCTGGAAATACACAACGATCTTGGAATAATAACATTGTTATGTTCAAAGCAGATCAGAAGTATTCTCTGCCATAAAAAAGGATAAAGCTGCATTTAAGCTGCATCAGGTGGCACATGCATATTGACTGGAATGATCTGTAACCATTTTCTGTAGATGTAGATGTTAACCTGCAAAGAGGTATGGAGGCTGGAGGTGCGAGCAATGCTAAAGTTAGCTGCCCTCTGCTTTCTGTTGACAGTGCCCGCTATGTTAGCCTTTCTGTTGTGAAATTCAGCCAAATCTAAGCTTCCTTTTGGTTTGCTTCCCTTGTTTGGTCCTTGCTTGGTTTGGATGCTTTTACACCCACCATGAACTGAACTCTGGTCCACTTGGAAGCAAACCAAGATCCTTAATTTTTTTGGCTGACAAGAGTTTGGTTCTTTGGTCCGTACCAGAATTCATGTGAGCTCACACCAGTCCAAATGAACCAAACTTTCAAAAAAAGTGAACCAGAATTTGTTTTGTCTGGATTAAAGGTGCTAAGTATGTAAGCGCCTTTATTTGTGGTTTTAGGAGATCTTTTCTCTGAAATCCCTACAACCAAAAAAGCAATCCCAAAACAATTTAGATTTTAACTATTCTTCATAAAATGCTTTATATTTGATCTATTTTGCAGAAATCCACCTGTGGGCCATCATTAGCAGACATTTAAACAAGGACACAAGTATCAACTCCTCTGATGGACCACATGACAGCCCCAAAAATAAAAAGCCAAAATATCTCACTTGCCCCCATGTGGATCAGAATGGATGATGGGGACTTGGCTCTTGTTGAATGCTACTATAATGAATATATCAGAACAATATAATGCTAATTAGGACAAAATATTTTGATAATTTCTGTTTATTTAAAATCCAGCCCCCCAACATTTGTCAAGACAAAGACTGGGCCATTGAAGAATTGTACTGTAGCTGATGATGCCTGGTTTAGTTTATTTACCAAAAATACAAATGCATTGCTAATGATTCCCTGCTACATCAACCACATCTTTTGTCACTGTTTGGATAAGAGACTCCTGGCTGCATAAAACATACTGTTTAATAAAATGAGTCAAAGATAGTCTAACAAAATGGACCTATTTCCCATAGTGCTCTGGAGACAAACTACTGAGTCCAGACATCCATGGTAAGGTTCAATCTCAGAACTTATTTTGCACGTTTCACCCTGTATCTCCCAAACTTTTTCTGCTAAGGCCACAACACCATTGAAAAACAAAAAAATTGCTTTACAGCCAAAAATGCATCTTGTCTGAAGGCATGCTGTTTGTTTATTTATGCCAAAACACAGAGCCTGACCCTGAATATATAAGGGGAGATAAATGGAAACATTTGTATGGGTGAGCTGGTGGGGGCTGTAATAATGTTGATGTCTGACACACTAATAAAAATAATGAAAGTGTTCCATAGGTATAGGTATATACCTTGCGACTGACTACCGGGTGGTAATTTTGTGTGTATTTGTTGTGTGTGATAGCATATCTCAGTAGGGTATAAACCAGGCTATGTTTTGGTGCTTGAGTTTGCAGCAGCGTTAGTGTCAACACAATGACCACATAGCAAAGTGTGCATCTCATGCTCCATTACCCTTTAGTCAGAATGACACATACACAAATATACCTGCAGCCTACACACACACACATACAGTCTGATTGTGATAAATCACCCATGGTGGGAGGGAAAATGCTACTTCAAGGTGGTTTAAATTTTAAAGCAGCGTGGGTCACCGGGTCCCTGTTAACCTGGATGAGAGCCCAGAAAACAAAACACACCAAGATTTGCAGGCGACTTCACGCTGGTTACTCCTGTCTGCACACTGATTTTTTTTCTTAAATTGGAGAGGAGAGCACAATGAACCTCTACGTGGTCTGAGTGACAATACAGAGGCCTGATTTGCATGTGGCTCAATTCTAAAGCAAACTAATATCAGTTTACTACACTAAGATCACTCACCGCTGCTCCCTGAGGACCTGGAGGACCCGGCATCCCAGCCTGTCCTGGGCCACCCTGTGGAGATGAGAGCAGAGGAAGACTAAGTTCCCATTTTTCACCAAGATGGAAGTTGCTCGTCATTTTCATGGCTGTGAGTCCTAACCTTGATTCCAGGAACACCAGGTGTTCCATCCTTTCCATCAATGCCCGGCAGACCCTGGAAATGCAGGAAAATGAGTCAGTGGGCTCCATTTGGAACACTCCCTGAAAACTGGTGCAAACAAAGTCTGTTCACTCACATTCTCCCCTTTTTTGCCAACTGCACCCTGTGGGCCCTGGATGCCTCGGCTGCCCTGCAGAAGATAACCAAATTGTCATTACTGTGGATAAGTGTCCTTTTCAAGTTCTTCTACATTTTTAATTTGTTCTTGGTCTTTAGAGACCAGAAAATACACTGAAATGGTCACCTACTTTATCTCCTTTGTCTCCTGGCTCTCCAGGTGGTCCTTGAGGGCCTTCTTCACCCTGAGATAAAAGAAAGAGAAGTCCAGAGTATTCAAGGATATCTTTTTTTTTTGTTGAGTCTGTTTATGTGATGGTGTGTGTTCACCTACAGGAGGCCCAGGAATTCCTACAGGTCCAGTGATGCCCTTGTAACCACGAGGCCCCTGCAGGAAGACAAAAAAGTGCCATCAATCACTTCAGATCACAGAAGATGCTAAGTCACGCTACCCGACCATTCATTGTAATAAAGGGGTAATTAGCGCTTAACTCACTCCGCTAATGGGAGCTACACAGAGAGCCAGCCGCTCTTGTTTTGGCACAAAGCCGGGGTGCTAACTTGGCTAACGCAGCTAATGTTAACAGTAAGACGGATGGCTACAGCGGATCATTAACTACAGATGGAGGCACGGCGGACCAAGACAACCCCAACTCATTAGAGGAGGGGAGAGATTTGTGTTAGCATCATTTCCATATGTCCCCATTGCTGGTAATGGATGGTGTTTGTATAGTGGGGGCAGGTCTGGAAGTGCTGTCTTTGGAGTTAATCTAAGAATAAGAATAAGCTTGTATCCAAGAAAATTAGGGCATAAAAGTTATAGTCTTTAAAAGAACAAAGAACAGAAAAAGAGAGGTGGTACTTACAGCTTCCCCTTTAGGGCCCATCATTCCTGGATAACCCCTCAGACCCATTGGACCCTAAAAGGAGAGGGAACATACAGGGTAACGTAAAAGTAAATGCCACAACACAGCATCAAATAAGCCTCAGAGTCTCGTTTAACAAAGTGACAAGAAGAGTTGAATTAGCAGCATACCGGAGGTCCTGGGATACCTTGTTCCCCCGAGATGCCTATCTCTCCCTTGGGACCCTGGTGGAGGAAACAAAACAGAACATGTTGATTATTTAGTCATATTATGAGCATCTCATAATGTTATTGTGTTGACAGTTGTGATCTGTTGTTTGGCAATTGCACTTTTACCAAGGAATGGAAAGTGTGGTTTCAGTTTGAGCATAGTTTTAGCTTGCTGGATAAATCAATGCGACCAGTAGCATTAAGATTTTGTCTAAAGGCCTGGAGGGTTGGTTGACACACTGCTCTGAGCAGATGGTTGTCACACAAGTGGCAAATTTATACCAAGCACAAGGGGACAACTCAAACAATTAGGAAAACATTGTGCAACGCTGGGTTGGGATTGGTTGTCACAGTGGGTAAGATCATCTTTGATAGTTAAGAATTTGCTGTTGAAATAATTCATAAGGGTGAAAGTAATTCTCATCTCAGTGCAGGACCTTAAGCTTTTATCGACCTAGGAATGATCATTGTAGGATGTATTGATTATGGGTTATAGCCTGACACACCAGATAGATCATTAAGTATACAATATATTTCACTTGTCCATCTGGGTAACAGATTATAGAGACTGTTAAGGAATGGGCAAAACCTTTCAAAAGAATATTGGAAGATTATTCTGCCAATCACATTCATTACAGGCCAATCAGATACTGTTGTAGGCTGGCACTCCTGCTGCAGTGTACAGTACAAAACGTGAGGCACGACATAGAACAAACTCTCATGGATGAAAGATGTCCTTTCTTTCAAGAAGTGCTCTGTGTTGTTGGTTGTTTTTCATTTGATAAAAGAATGCAGTGCAGATCTGAAAAACTGCTGCTGAAGCGGTTAGCATCTATGCTAATCTCTGTACAAACAGTCACTTCCTGCTGTTGTCATGCTCATAGCTTAAAGGACTCTGGGCTGTGCCTCTACAGGCTGAGCACAATTGTTGTTGATTGGAGCTTGTCAAGATGAATCTGCCTGATTACAGACATTGAATCAGGTGGATCCAGCTGCACTACAAGGTTATATGTGTTGTGCACAAGAGTAAAAAGTGAGAAATCCAACCCCAGTTTCCCCTACCCCTCAGTGTTGCCTGAGCCACTGATGTTTGCAGCAGTGATATTTCTTTACAGAACACGTTGGAGACTTTTCCTCTATCACAATACTCACTCCTTGATGAATATTGATACGATTTTCAATGCCTTTGTTTTGCCACAAAACACTGTGAGGGGCAGGGCTGGGGAATATGGCCTGAATCCTAAATGTATGGGGAAAACAACACTTGATTTTGGATTTTCATCTTTTTTGCCACTCAACTAAAAAAAAGAACAAATGACCCTAAAATAATACAAAACACTTTTTTTCTTTAATTATTTCAAAAGCTGTCACCAAAGTATCTAACTGAACTTCTCTCTTTCACAGTGCATGTCATAATTTTGTTGTGAGAGGTCCACCATCGGTGCTGTCAGGTGAACCTCCTATCTCTATCTCTCAAGATTTTCAGTTTTGTTTTTTTATAAAACAGTGCCATTGGTCACCTTCCATGTTGGTGAGTGGGTTTTTATAAGCTTTAAACCAAATCAAGTACAAAAGAATAGTTTGTAATCAAGACAATATAAAATTCATTCTTTTTTTCATTTTCTGAAAACTTCATGTTTTGGATATAAGAGGTTTGAGCTTGACAGTGACTCTAAGCAGTTTGGAAGTAGGGAGGCTTTTCTACACTAAAACTGATACATGCAGAATTTTTATGAAACACTAACATGACACTCTGTTGAAATTACAGTATTTATAATCTAATTTAAGAAGAAAAGCCTGGAATGTGCCTCTGCACAAATTTTCAGACCCTACCATTACAAAACAGAATTTTCTTCGACAAAGGAAATTGAATGTCATTTAAATTAGTTTAATGGCCAGGCCTTGTAATTGGACTTCTTTATGACATCCATGAAACTGTTTTGAAGTTCCAAGATTATATTCTCAATAACTGGGGTATTTTACTGGAGTTATTCAATGCACACTTTTACTTTTACAATAAAGTAGCCTACCCAGTTTTCCTAATGGCTCTGTATAATTCTACAGTTAGTTTGTTCCATAGACAATTGCGGAAAATGCACATTATATGGGGTACTTATGGTTCAAATAATTTTAAATATCATTGAATAATAGTTTAACTTTGTTAAAAACAAGTTACCTACCTCGTAAAAAAATAAAAGGTTTAAGACAAGTAGCCCGTCTCTTCAGATAAGATGGACAGAACAGTTGTTTTTTTTCCTGCCACAAAACTTATTATGGTTATTCTGAGATTATTTTCTTGTCAATTGCTTACAGCCTGAATGATAAAAGGTTTTTTGTTCAAAAAGTCACAGTGTAGTAATCTTAAATAAATACTACTTCATCTGTTTATCTGCTTCAGTGTTTTGTTTTTTTTTTTTTTTTACAATACCTTCTAGTAATGAATTCTTATTTATGAGTTTTCATTTATTTGTCAACTAGACAAAATAAAATAATTTAATTTTAAGTATTAAATTGCTCTTTTAAGTTTGTTTAGCTTTTTTTTTATGCCTTTTTGATTTGTTTTGTTTCTTATTGTTTTTATCTATTTTCATCTTTGGTCCTCTTGGTCTTAAATTAAACTATTGGGTCCTTGTATTACTTGGGCTACAATGTTTTTGATTTTATTGTATTATTGTTGTCATTTTTTTAGATTATGATTTTTATTTCCCATGTTTGGGTTATGCTCAGTGGGTCTGCTGTTTGGGTTTTGCTTTTATTTTATTTAACCTTTATTTAACCAGGTTAGTCCCATTGAGATCAGCAGGTCTCTTTTCCAAGGGAGATCTGACCAAGAATGGCAGCAAAACACAGTTTCAACAAACAGTCACACAGACGCAAACAGTACAAATAAGTGAGGAAAACATGTATTTGTTATTATGTATTTTGTGTTCGACAAAACACTTTTTTAAATCTTTGTTTTATAAAAGTGCTACAAAAATAAAACAAGTATTACTATTATTTTGATTATAAGAAGTGATTTTTTTTTATTTAATAAATAATTATAATCCAAAAAACATGTAAAACATTTATGACAAAACTACTTATTTGAAGATTAAGTCATATTTTGGCAACTTTTTATATTATGGTAAATAGACCTCCCAGTAACTTTGACTTGGAAGTCTTGGATGCATTTTGAGATGTAGCTACTCCTCTTCTACCTGGAGCCTGTGAAGACGCAGATCAGGAGCCCAAAAGCAGTGTCTATGTAGTTGATCGATATCTAGCAGGTCTGCTAACCTTTCCATCATCCAGTTGTCTTTCTTTTAGAGAACGACTCCATTTCAGTCAAATCAAATCAGCCATTTTATGCTAAAGAGGAATGATGTGCATATGGGGCACTGATTGCCTTTGTCCCTTTTCTGATCACATCATTTTACATCAAGTACACAAAATGTGTATTTGTCATGAAGTTACCTGTGTCTGTGTTCTAGTTTTAGCTGAGTTTTAGAAAACAGCCGGTGGGGATCTAAACATCTCTTGCTGTGTGTCTCAAAATAAAAAAAAAAAGAGAGAGCATCCCCATGGTGCAATCTTAAGTCTAGGCAAGTCTTCTAAAAGAGCCTGCTGATCTCCCCTGTGCGGGATGAATGATAACATGTTGCATTGAGTGTTTTGAGCGTCTTGGGCTCCTTGTGTGGGGGAGATCAGAGGCTAATGCCAGAGGCCTGGCTAGCTGCTGTCTTGAAGCTGACGGCATGCTCATTAACTCTGTTTAATGCAGCGAGGTGAGGGGGGCCCCGTGAACCCCGACTCTCTCATCCTCCCCTTCATGTACCTGGCTCCTTCACCGCTGCTTTCATCTGGCTGGCTTCATGCTGACTGCAGGGCCAAGGCCAGGCCTGACTAATCGCAGCCAGATTAGTGCCAGTCATGTGCCTCAGGAGGCTTCATTAAAGCTAATCCTTGCCTCTGCTAGTCTTGAATAGATGGTTTGTGTGTGACTGTACAACACATACATGTACAGTTGTTTGGGTGTTTTATTTGTGCCATTGGCTGTTTAGTTACTCACTGTTTTTCCGATGCTACCAGCATCTCCGAGAACACCTGCACGTCCTTTGTGTCCCTGAAAGGAAAAAAAGTAGGGTCATCGAGGCATTGTAATGATTCCACAGAAGTGTTTTTCCTTTAGGGCAGGAGTGATTATTTCAATCAAAGTTATTCGTAAAAAGGTACTGGCAATTCTTGAAAAAGTTTAATTAACAGCCCACGACCACTCTCACCCACTTCCACTTACTCTATTCAAGTGTAAATATAATAAAGCCTTTTTCATAGGTTCTTAGAATTAGAAAACATTAAATGATGAAAATAGTGATGTAGCATAGAGAGATGTTTAATGTTTGTAACATTTATCTCATGTATTAGTAAAAGAATGAAATTAAAGCTGCAGTATACAACTTATATTTTGTGTCACTGGCCCAAAACAATACAATTACCTGTCAGCATCTTATTACTAAAGCCACAAGAGAAAATATTAGACATCTGTGCCCCCTCCTTACTCTCTATTAAGCCTTTAGAAAAATCTATCCAGGGACACCCACTTTTCGGCCAATCAGGGCTTGGTTCAGGGACAGTGTACTTATTGTATCTAAGTGAGCTTTAGTAGTTGTTTAGATTGTACATGTATGCTATTTTATGGAGGGACATGTGGTTTGCTTCTTTGTGGCTGCAAATACATTACATTAACATAATGCTAATGGCAGCTAAAGGCACAAACACAGTTGACTGGTTGTGCATAAGGAAAGGGAGCGCCCCCATGGAAAAGAGGGGAGTAAAACTGCTTCCACTGCACTTTCATCTGTGTTACATACCCCAGCTTTCAATACAAACATTAAAAGTCAAACCTTGAATGAAAAGGAGCAGGGAGAATAATACTATGACCGGCACCTCTTTTACAATACATTAATAATGACATAATAAAACACAAAACTTTAAATAAAATCGCTGCAGGCACAAATAGCCATTCACAAACCAACGGAAAGATACTAAGATTGAATTTATATTTACTACCAAAGAGAATCACAAAAAACAAACCATGTCCTGCTGTATTGTGATGACAACACAATGAAGAATGAAAAAGAAAAAAACATCAGTTAAGATCCATGAGCTGACTACAAAGTTACAAGCTGTTAGACAGCTGCATCCCACATGTGCTGTAATATAAACCATAGACAGGCCAGGATGCAGGTCTCTCTGACTGTTAGCTTGATGCTAACTCTTAATGGGTGTTACCACAGATGGTCAATGGACTTAAGCTTGGACAGCACTTTTCTGGTCATTGTGACTACTCAACGGGCTTTGACACCACAGGTTCAACCCATTCACCCAAACACTTGCTTAAACGTTTAGTGAGAGCAATGTAGGCTTAAGCCTCTTGCTCAAAGGCACACTGATATATGACAGCCAGAGCTGGGCACAAACCTTCAACCTTCCAATTAATGGTGGAGCAACTCTCTAAAATGAGAAACCAGTGCTCACATATTTTGCTTTTGGGTTACAACTTAAGAAACAGTCCATTGGGTCATGTCAAACTGTGTAACTGGTAATTTACTTGGAGTTTTTGGCTTAAAATCCTGTCTTATCCTGTATATACTCCATGTATCTTACCGTTAGTGACTGAGTTCTAAGCTCTGGTGTTTTGAAGCGCAAAAAACTGCAGTTTCTTGAGCATCCACTTCACATTAGCTGAACAGTATTTGTCACTTAAGCTTTGTATCCACCAAGTTTTTGGGTTTGGAATGCAACTAAAAAACATCTAGCAACATTTGGTATCTTTTTTCTTAGCAAGCTGTTTAATCACATTAAAAACAGCCAAGCTTTGTTTGAAACAAGACAGCAGGCATCAGAAAAAAAGAAAAAATATGCCAAAAGACATAAGGAAGTTACATAAAATAAAACTTTGGACCTTGGATGAGGAAGTGATGATTCTTTTGACCATTCAACCAACTGCAGTGGGCTCAAAAGGGGAATGGATCACTTATTGCCTTTCTCAACATTTAACAGAGGAAACACTAGAAATTGCATCCCAAAGTGACTTGAACTATGTCAGACTGCTTGGTGGAAATGCATCATCACACCATATGACATAAAATATGCATATTTTACAGCATAAATTAACATGTTTACAGGCTGGTTGAAATAGACCATTTTGATTGACATATTTGTCAGTTGTACACAGGGTGACTTTTTTTATTTAAGGGTCATAACTGATAATACTGTGATTCCTGGCCCTCCAATTGTTTGACAGGAGGCTTTAGGCCTGCCTCAGTTCTACTTCTTTGTCTGTTATGAGGTTGACTAAAGGTAAGTCTTCAATAATATTATTAACATGACAGCTTCCACACTTTGTACTCGAAAACCCCTTTCAGTTACCAAGTGCAAACATAACCCAGGCTGTGTCCAATACTCATCACAGTCTGTTTGTTATGCAGCAGTTGTGTCACCAAACCACAGTCTATAGAATGGCTGTAGCCAGAGTGATGGCAGCTGTTCGGGGCTTTCAGGTCCAATCTCTGGCAACCTCCAGATTGAAAATGCTGTCTCAAACTAACATAAGATTTGATGTACTGACAGACAGAGCTGAGTCGATGTAAGGTTTAGGGCTGTGAACATGGTGACACCACACAATGTATATATAGGGCTGGGAAACATGGCCTTAATTTATATATTATATATTTTTGAAAACTTGGTTTCCTCCATATGAGAAAAGACATTAAACAAGTTTTGCCTTAATGCTGTCACAACATGTCCCAAAGATAAATTGATTTTCTGATAAAGAATTGGTTTGTTTGAAGCAGGACTGATAGTGGCATTGGCATCAAAAGAATCTTATCAGCTCTCATCCCTATTTAAAGCTTCCTTAAAGAAAGAGGAAGAGACTCACCTTGACTCCCTGCAGTCCCTGTGGGCCTTTAGGTCCTGCTGGACAGTTGAGAGGACACTGTTGTCGAAAGAAGGAAATACTTAGATTACTTAACATGAATTCACGTCAAAACAGATTTGTGATAAAGACGATGGGAGCACCTGAAATTCTGCACTGCCCTCTTCTCCACCGAGGAACTTCCCTGGAGGACCCTATGGGGACAATCAGATGAAAAGACAGAGATAAAGAAGAAGAAAGTCCCCCAGTCACAGATATATGTTCTACATTAAGCTGAGCCAGCGTTCTTGCTCTCTGTTTATCGTGTTTTGCTCCATCTTTCCTCCTCTCTGTCTTTAGATTGAGTCAGAAGGTAAAGCATCTCTACAAGTTGTGATGTATTTCTGCTACAGTGGGATGAGACAGCCCACTGATCTAATGGGAGCTTTATTTACCTTAGGACAGCACTAAAGCTAAACAGATACACTCCCCTGGGCTGGGAGCATTACTCTCCATGAAGACACACCCTTGCTGTATGAAACACTCAGAGATGCCCACAGGAGAGAGACCACCAGTGGTATATAGACATGAAAGTGTAGAGCTGAAAATGATTTGTGTTGTTTCACCATTTACCTTCAGCTGGGACTTTAACAGGAGGCACTGAGCTCCAGCTGGGCTCAGTGCTGTGTTGTCATGTTTGGCTGCTTGTAATGCGGAGCAGGCACGCTTACGGTTGTGTTGGTAGATTTTCTGTTGTCTCAGTTGTAGTTTCACATTGTCAAACCAGCACATTACATTTTTTCCGTGGTCAGATTGATGTAAGTATATGCTTGATGAAGGAAAGGCTTCTGAAAGCTCATTAATCTCTTATTCTGTTAACAGATGTTCTTTTTTGATCCCAGCACAAAGACTGCTTAAGATTTGGAGGACTTATTGTAAAATCTTTCCAAGATATATGAGTTGATTTTCTGAGCCAAATGTCAGCCTTTAGCATCAGTGCTTTACAGTACAGTTGATTACACAACAGTTAAAATATGATGTACTTCATGTTCAAAGTAAGTTTGGGGTTCTGCTCTGGTTAAACGGACTCATTTAAAAGTTTAACAACAAGAAAAATGATTCAATCTGCAACTCCATTATTATTTTTTTTATTAAGGTAGTTTGCCATTGTAAATGACAAAATAAACCTTAATGTGGTTAAACTGTTGCTGTCGGGGTAAAAACCTCCTAACTCCCAAATTGCTACTTCTCAGGAATGTAAAAAGCACCTGAAAACTGGATGAACAAGAACTACATTATCCTGTTGAATTTTTTTTTAATTGGTTGAAAGTGTGTAAACCCCACCGACCAAAGTAAAGATGACCAACAGCAGTGTTTTGTGGAAAAATGCAGATATGAAGCCTATGCCTGACAGTGATGATATGCTGAAATATCCATACATGTATTTGCTCATTAGAGGATAACTGTTTTTATAATCAGAGTTTTGCTCTCACTGTTGTTATTGTATCATCTTACTGTACATATTTTGCACATATATAAGAGCATGGCACTTAATTTTGAAAAAAAGTTTTCTGCACATGATAGATAAAAAAATTAAATAATAAAACCAAAAGGATTATTTGTTGCAGCCTCATCTGCATTTATCTACATCATATTAACTTAAACTATGATGTGGGATTGTCCTTTCTCAAACAATGTTTTAACTGTTTTGCCCCATGTTTATTTGTCTTCCTTACTCTTTTTTATTTTTATACAGAACAAATTAGTTAAAAGAAAATAATGACAAACCACGTCTGTATGTCTTGTCTTTTCGTGCTGTGTGTCACATTCATGTACTTCATTTGGACTTTAATTTTCTTAAACTGAACATTGTCCTTGTCATCTTTACTGTAACACTCTTCACACTACTTGTTGCTCCTGCAACACAATTGCAGGTATTTGCATGGACACAAATATCTCTTTGAATATTTCATTTTGTATGTGGGCACATAAATGTATCCTTGTAAAACCGTATCTAGAATTTAAGAAACTCAACAATATTATCTGAAGAACTCAGAGAGCAAGTTTCTTATTTGTGGTGTGCACACCTTTCCTTGTACTCTGACAACTAACGACCCACAAAAGCATGGCTGTTAGCAGTCGGAAGTAAGGACGTGTTAAGTACACGTTGACACTTTTAATTTCTCTCGATGGGAATGCAGTAAGAAGGTTGATACACCATGTTTGTAACACAATATTGACATTTAAATATGCTACATTTGTAGTACCATTTTTATCAGATTTCCAAGTTACTGCAGTTTGTGTTTTAGGTGACATAACTGAATTTAGTCGACACCAGAATGAAGCCAAGGACTGGGATACTGATGTCCATGCAAACGCATATGTCTACCACGACAACAACAAGAGACTCTGTATCATACCAACCTCTTGATATAACTTTGCAAATGACCAAACTGTGGTTATTCAATTGACAAAAGACAAAAATATTTTATTCAGACTTTTTTTTTCTAAGGGAGGACTTACAGGTTTGCCAGGAGGTCCAGGAAGTCCTGGAGGTCCAGGTGGTCCCATCACACCCTAAATGAAGAATGAATTAATCTGTTTAAAACACAGTTTGTTGTAATCAATGAGCTTTAAAGACAGCATAACAAACAGAATATTATGTCTTGCCTTTAGCCCAGTCGGTCCAAGTTCTCCTGGAAGTCCAATCGGCCCTGGAGCACCCTAGACATTAACACCCAGAGAGGACACAAATGAGTCCCACACCTCAAAGAAAAGCTACAAAGTGATAACAACATAATTGTATTATACAATACAAGCTACTTACAGCCAGTCCTGGAAGACCAGGTCCCTGTGTGGACAGAGAGGGACAGGGGGTTAAATTACAGTGTGACAAGTGGAACCAATCAGTCAAAGTGTCAATTAACCAAAGCCAATTAATACGTGCAGTGATTCAGCCGAGCGTGTATCATACAGCGTCAGAGTAAACAGTGCTCAGGAAGACACAATCAGTTTGTGTTTGCTCTGTCTGCTGCTCGGAGTTAATTATAAACAAAGTAATGAAGTAAGTAAGCCTTGTTGGTGGGAGAACAACCCACGAGGCAGGATCTCCTGTCTGTGCAGAGCGAGGCAGAGCAGAGCCTCCAGACAGCACGCCTACTAATGCTAAACAAAGGATTTAACCAATAGTGCTGCAGCCAAGCATGACATTGGACGACTCTGAACTTAAAACTGAAACATACTGGATGATCTCCAATGGATGGATAATGAGCTCCACCTAGTGGTCTTACAGGGTATTACAGATGATTTGCTTTGAAACCTTAACATCAATGTGATCAGCTGAAGTTTAAAATGAAGAAAATGTTGTGCTTATCTTTCAAATAGAGATTATGTGCGCTGCAGTGATGTAGCTCATGTCAGCTGTAGTATGTCACATCTGGATAAAGTGGATCTAAAAGAGGGCACAGCTGGTCAGGCATTCAGGCATGAAGAAAAAGGACTCTGGAGGTTGCCATGAAACCAGCTGTGTTGCAATATGTTTGTCAAGAAACTGACAGGGCTTCAAATGAAGCCTGATTCAGTGCACCTTTTTACTTCTTTAACATTTATAATTCATCTAATTGGATGTTAAAGGGAATCTGATTTAGGTACTTTAATTCCTCTAGACAAGGGATGGTCAACTGGTGCCCTGTGGGTCACGTTGCTGTTGTTGTTTTTTTTTGTTTATTTCTCATATTTGTTAGGTTGTATGTATCTCTGTGTTATGTCACTGCATATTTCACATTAATGTGTACAAAATCTCAATAAACAAAGATTTGAAAAAAAAAAAAAAAAAACTGATTTGAAAGTGGAACTTTTTTTTTTTCCTGTTCTTTGACACTGAAACAGTATCTATGTTTAGCAAGAGTTTCCAGTTACATGCTTAGGAGTCCATATTTGGTCTTAACTCTGGTTCAGTGACTGTCAGAGTACATTTTCAATGACTAACAGAGTACATCCACAATCACAAAGGTAAAAATGCCTTCTGGGTTTCAGATCTTGAGTACCCCTGATCCAACTGTATTCACACTCTATCAGAGATGCTCCGTTAGAGCTTCTGCCCCTTTCAGGCCCCCTTTACCATGTGGGCCCAGTCCACACTGGTTGATTCTCTGAGCTTCTCTGTGGTGATCAGTCAGCTTGGTGCCTTGTTGTCAACAGCTCTACACCCATTCAAGTGTGTCTGCTCTGCACTTGGCTTGCTACTCTGAGCCCGGGGGCTTAAACTGCTGGAAAAGCAATGCTAGGATGTCAAACTGGAAGGTTTATATGGGGAACCAAGGGATTGAGCCATTTCAGCTATGATGCAGTTAACAGAGGGAGAAATTCTGATGCTACAGACTTTTTGTCTTGTGCATGGAAGTGCTCTATCACGTGGAGGAGACATGTCAAACACACTAAAGGGCAAAGAAAACTCAAAAATCATCATAAGGGCTCTTTAAGTCAACAGATTTAAAAAGGCAATTTTAACCTTTAATCCAATAAATGTTTTGGTCAAAATGATTGCTTTAGTGCATCATGGCCTCCCAAAGAAAACAAACAAACACACCAATAATTTTCACTCCATTGTAGCCCTGAGCCTGTAAAGTATTTATAAGCACAAGATTATCTTTTGTCTGTTCAGAGGGTTTAGTATTCTTACAGTCATGCTGTCTCTAGAACCTTAAGCTACCATAACAAAGCTCAAATAAGATCATGTATATACTTTTGTATTTAAACAACAAAATATCCTGAACTGCTTTTAGGCAGGTTGAAGTGGTCAGTACAACAACAGTACAACAAGTTCAAACCAAGCATCAGAATGCAGAAGAAGGGTGATGGTTAAATTGTGGCCTAGTATTTAGGCCCATGTTAACTACCCAATTTTAACTTTGGTTTATAGGATCTTTGTCTAAATGCCCCTCTATACCACAATATCATATGGTATTAGGCAACTTTTGGATGTCTTTGAGCCAGTAGTTCAACCATGAGCAAAGTAAACTACTTTGCCTATGACTGAACGCAGCTCAGTTGTATCTTTTTTAATTAGAATCAAACATTTGAACAAACAGCTTAAGAATTAAACTTTACTCACGGGAGGTCCAGGTTCACCAGTTGGTCCAGGCAGGCCCTACAGATCATGAAGAAACATCAGTATGACTTCAGTAGCAACAGGATACAGACTCAACAAATAAATGATTATGACCATAATGAAGCTTATAATAAAAACAGTGTAAGGTGAAACTGTATCTGGACTTCTGAGAAAATTTGAGGATAAGTTTGAGGTTTTTTCAAGTGAGAGGCAACAATTCAGAAATGTGAAAGCTCTACTCTAGTGACAGAACAATGAATGTGTGTTAGAATGAGCAGCGCATCTCCATCCACTCCAATTATGCAACAGTGAAGTCAATTGCTCCAATGGCAGGTATTACACACTGTGCTGGTGATGCTTAAACAGGAGATGGCTGGTTGAACAGTGCTTATGTTTTGTTTTGTCTTTAGCTGAGCCACATCCACATAAACCAAACACTGCAGACAAGCACAAAAAGAGCTTATAGCAGGGGTAGGAAACCTGAGGCACATGCTGAACCACTTGCACAAGTTATTTATTTTTCCCAACTGCATTCAATGCATCTTGTGTGCTTGCCCTACTCTGCCTGAGATTGGCAGATGTAGTCTACTACACAGAATTCAGACAGCAGGAGGGGTAAACCTGGGCTTGCACTGTGGAAGAGGAGGAAGATGATGAAGCCTAAGTCACTAAAAATTCAACACAATTCTTTTTCTTCAAATTTTGACAACATTTTTGATATGACAAAATACTGTCACATATTCATTGCTGACACACATATTGACAGCAAGCCTCTAATGCTGGAAGAACAGTTGTTAAATACGCATTGGGTAATGTTATCAAAGGTGCAGCTCAACAGGTGGCAGGAGAAGCCAAACTACATGATGCAATACACTCTTGATATGAAATATTGCTTCTAAGATCCTTGAGGACCTAGAATGTAGGTGTCATGAGTTTCAGAGTCCTTGAAAGGTCCAATGTCATGGTGTATTTGATTGTTTACATCATGTCTTTGGTTGTAAAAAATGAAAAAAATTGTCCCTGTAGAAGATCAGATGTAGTTCTTTTTCTGTCCCCTTTGGATACACTTGGATTTGTGGGGGCAGGGAGGCTGTAGGAAGCTATGATGATAATGACCTCTGCACTGATTGGTAGCCAAAAATAATGCCTGATTGGGGGGGGGCTATGATGTGGACTTTCAAAACATCCATGGTGTCTGTTGTGACGAGCAAACACGGGACTGTAAAACCTTGTTCTTGCTCTTTTTGGACTTTCAAATGAGAACAAAAGTTGTTGGGAATTCTGTTAAATACATAGTCAATGTCAACACTTCATGAATGTCACAATACGTGCCCGATCATGCACTCAGTATCAGAATATGTATAGTGTTGTGAGGTTGCTGGAATACATAGTCCAAGCAGAAGTTAGTGTGGTTGATGATTTTAACTACGATGCAGATGTGTTCATAGACATGGCAGCCTTCTTGTTGAGTGTTCTTGTCATTATTAAGTCCTGATAATAGGAGATAAAAGGGGTGTCCATTGTGATGTTGAGAATGTTGCCTCTTGCGATAGAAAAATTGAATTGATCAGTGGAAGACGTGAATTTGTTGTGGTTTATGTGCCTTGATAATAAGATGACACAGTGGGTAACAGGAACATTTTGAAAGTGTAATAAATTGGAAAATGTTACCAAGCCCTGGTTTGTGGCCATGTAGAAAACATATAATTGTAAACTTGTGGATAAGCTGAACCTATCCACTGCTGTTCAAATACACACTATGAAGTGCAGATATGATAAAAAAAAAAAAAATATAAAGGGTATCAAAAATAACTTAAATAAAACAAACTCAGAAAATTACCTTCTTAATAAAAGCAGGTTAAAGAATAAGGTATTTTTGACTTGTGCCCGATAGGTTGACATAAGGAGGCCGGCTTATGTACCTTTACTGCAGCCAGTCAGCGGGGAGAGCTCTTATTACATTGGCTTCACTCCCAAGCAGCTGTCACCATGTCCACCTCATCATACAGACCTTAAAAAGAGCATCCTCACTGTGTCTGTTCTGACCCACCCCTTTGCTGTATTTAATATTTTGTTAAGGTGTGGGTGTAGTCACTTACCTTGGGGCCTGGGCTCCCAACAGGACCTCGATCACCCTTTGCTCCAATCAGACCCTGCAGACAGACAGGGAGGATGTTATTCTAGTGTTAGATGCATATGAGTCAAAGAGTTGAGTTACAGTTTAAAAAGGAAGTTGAAGTTATCCACCTCCTGTAGGTTATATTTGACCTGAGTTTACCTTACAGCGGGACTAATCATACATTTAATCAAACCTGACACTGTTCTCATTGGTAATTAGGAAAAAAAACTCAGATTTGAGATTCCAGGGCAGATTAGGGGCTAAATCTCTGAGGAATGCCTGAGAAAGCGTGAGTGCTTGCAACATAAGCATGTGACCACTGAAACTTACTTCCACTCGAGCACTAACTGAAATAGCAATTTTTATGGGAGTAAAAGAAACAAAGAAGCTTAACTTTTGTTAAAACATTTCAACCCATCGCTTAGAGTTTATGAGCAATCCAATCCTTTAAACTATTTGTCCTTTTCAGCAGCCCTTCGCTTTCTCTGACTGCTGAAGGTTTAAAGGTTAAATCAGCAGAGGATGAAGTGTTTAACTTGAGTGTATTAAGCTAATCATGCAGAATTTTCCCCTGCAAAGTACTTTTATACGACTGTTTTGACAAGAACAGTGGAGACAGATTTAGGGTTAAATGTAAAAAAAATGTATGGAAATATTTTTAATACTAAGAGACATTCAAAACTCAGGTAAATATAAATAAGTATAATGCAGCTTGATAATGCTGAAGGAAGTTTCATTGAGTGCAGAGTTAAATTATCTCTGGATGGAGTCAAATCCCTGAAAATTTGCTCTGAGTAGAAAAAGAGTTGGAGTAATTAAAAAAAGGGTAAAAAAGTTAAAAAAAAAAAAAAAAAAATAGGTGTTATTAAATCAAATACGTGCAGTCAATGTCACTGCAGCATCTTTGACTCTTAACTGGTCATTCTGAACACTGAACCTGAAATTGACACTTGTAGTGTTGATCATCCTGCACTGCCCATTTACTGACAAATGCTGCAAGGCTCCAGCAGGAAATCTGCAGTCTATGCATGACCTCTGGATTTGGTGACTCAGTGTCAGTGACATTACAGCACTGAAAACCAGATTGATCTGTTTGTATGCTTCGGAAAATCCGATGACCTCCCTGTGTTTAAGAAAAACTGCAATATTGATACATAAATGACATGTTTTCATCTTAGGATGTGCTGTTAATACACTTTATTTTGATGAATACTTTAATGTGCAGAGGAACAAACTGATAAACTCACTGTGCTCTGAATTGATCAACTTACTTATTCTTGACCCTTAAATTATTTTAGTGCAAATGATTAAGAATACAATGTTTTATAACCAAACACTATCATTATTTCAGATTTTTTGAGTAAATATTACATAATTGATTGCAGCAATTTTTACACCATGCAGTGTTAATTTGAAGGTTACACTTTAATGATTAAATCAGAGTATGTTTCATTCAGTACACAGAAATATTAAAGCTTAGCTAAAGAAACAAAACAAAACAAACAAACAACCAAAAGAAACAATAACAACATTTTATTTAAAGTTAACGTACCAACTCTATGAAAAGAGGTGATTCAACTCTCTGTTGTGTTAATCCAAATAGCCAATTAAAACGTATTAATATTAACTCTGGTAGTGTTAATTTGAATATGCAGATTTGCTGTGCAGCACTGAAATGCACGAGAGCTTAAACATTGTTTAACAACATGACCTGACTCTGTAGAAGTTTGTTTGAAACAGAATTGTTTAAAAAGGGTGCATAATATTGGAATTTTACAGATCGGTATGCCAACATTTCTAAACTCCTGGTGAATACTGACACCCATACTGATATACACATTTTGTCAATAGTACAAAGTCCCTTTATAGTAAAACTGACCCCTTCCTTTCCTTGTAGTGTCTACTTGTATTACAGGCAGATGTAAAACAAGCAAAAGAAAAATTTCATTATTGAATTAATTATATTGAACAGTTTTTTGTCAATGTATATAGATGATAACTCAACATTTTTATTCATAGCTGATATATTAGCTAAAATGTTGATGCCTGCTGATATCTACTGTATAATCAACTTTTAAAGTTACTGTCTGCAGATACTGATATTGTGCCGCTTATACTCTGGATCCCTACATAGGATGGATAGTAAGTCAATATATCTGCCATATCTGCTAGATATGGTGGGAGTACCCAGTCAGACAACACAAGTAGACAAGAAAACTGCACTAACACTAACATTTAACTGACTTTGACACTCATTTTCATTTCCCAAAGATTTATCGAGTGAAGAATGTTACAGTTTGTACCTTGGATTGGACAAAAAAAGGTTGACCGAAGGAACAAATGGGACAAAACAAACATGTAAAAAAAAGCACATCTGGGAAAAATTGCATTACTTTTATTTTACTTTATTTACTGTAATAATAAGTTAGTTTGTTGTTCTTTAAAAAATCTGAAGACCATGACACACAATCACGGGAGAACCAACTTTGTTTTCAGAGTAAATTAAGAAAATAAGCAAAACTGCTCGATGTTATCATAACTAAACTGAGTGAAATAAAAGATAAAGATGTTTCCATATACTCTGTACATTATACTTTCTTTTAAGTTTCAGACACATATTTGCAACCCACTGTCAACAGCTCCATCAGCTGAGAACCACTATTAGAAAGTCCTGATTGTAGGGCTGGATTCTTTGAGAGCAAGAAGTCTCACGTTAGTCAAGAGTTGAACACAAAGTAACTCTAGGGCCAATAAGGGTATGACATGCTAAGTTTAGTGAGGAGCAATGTAATGTGAAGCTTCAAATTTGGGAAATCAAACAGCAAATTAGTCTCAGTGCTTTATTTGCTCTGAAACACTCTTCAGTCAGTACAAATATTCAGTCATATTAATTACATAAGTCAAAACCTTTAGCATGAAATATGTGCATCTTTGTGTTGTGTAATAAAAATAACACACAGCCCTGTCACTGCTGTTCAGTACCACAGGAAACATTCGTGCTGTCCTCAGTCTGTTAAAGCAAAGTTGTAATAATACTGATTCAAACTTACAACCAACTATTTTCAGGTGAAGACTAGTGGACAGCAACTCAATAGCAGCAATATAACGTGACCAAAGCATCAACGTCTGTCTGAAATACACACACACACACACACATATGTATGATAGGGGTTGTTGACTCACATCAATGCCGTTCTCTCCTGGGGCTCCATCAGGACCCGGCTCTCCTGGTTCTCCCTTTTGTCCCTACAATAGAACAGATGTTTTAGGGGGCAAATCGAATGTCACTAAGCCTTGAAAAATTATGTTTATTTCTGTCCTTGAAAATATGACAATGAGATAAATAAATATAAACCTACTAATGCTCCCGGAGGCCCAGGAGGTCCTTTGTCTCCCTGCAGAGAGAAAAAGTGGAGACATTAAACTTTATGCATTTGGAATATGAATAACTGAGTGTATACAGAAATGAGAAAAGTTACGTCAAAGAACTGTACAGCCATTAATAACTACAAAACTCAGTCACTGTGCATAGATATGTTCATTTGATGGATACATATTGGTCTTCTATTTCTAAAGCTTCACATGACTTTTTTTTTTAGGAACCTTCAGCTCTCAAAGTCAAAAGCTGTGGCAGATGTTTTAATTCTGGGAAGAATAGTTTGGATTTCATGAGAGGAAGCTTCAAATACTAAAAGGGGTTCATGTGCCTGTGGATCTACACCGAATAAAGGGATGTCAAATATAAAATAAGGTTATTAAATAGTAAACTTCATTGATTGTTACATGTAAATAAACAAATAATAAAAAAAGATAAATAAAAGTATATCCCTGCATATCTCCAAGAAAATTGGTAGGTTCACAATCATCAAGTTCTGTTAAACTTTGAGAAAGTGCAATAATATCCATATCTGGACATTCAATCTACATGCAGGTAATGGGGTTGTATGATAAAACACTGCAAAGTAAATAAATGTGTTCTTCCAATAAGTATGCATAAATGTCTTAATGATTCAACTAAAACTACAACCAATCGCCACCTTTCCTGTGGCAGGGATCTGAAAAGGAAAACCACCAGTGTGAAATCTAAGGAGGAGGGTCTCCTTTCACGTTTGGATTATGTACAAGCAAGGGTATTTACTTTTTATTGGTCATGGTTAAAGCTCGGTTTTACAGCAGCTTCAAACTGTTGGCAATCTTTTAATGACACTCTGTGACTGAACAGCAACAAGTTGAAATTATGGATCTCAGTGATCTTTATTTATGGCAATATGCTGCTTTAATGTCTTATTTTAGCTGACACAGACACTGGTGAACATTTATGTTCTCGTTAAAAAAACAACAACAGATTTTCTCTTGCTCAGTTAACCTCTAACCCTTTTTATGACTGTTTGGCTCTGTTAATGCAATACAATTCATCAACATGGATTATTGTGTTTTTGGGCTCTCATACAAAGCTGACTGTGTGTACACATCTTTCTCATGCTAATGGTGCGTTCCCTTTACGTCAGAGGTCAGAACTTCCCACATACCAGTCGGGAAACATCATTTGGAACATCCTTAAAAGTCTGAGGTCCCAGTTCCCTAATTGGACTTCTGATGTAAATAGAATACAGCATAGGTATGAACAATAGAAGAAGAAAAAGAGTCAAGCCATTTCTTTTCCTTTATTGTGTGTCTTTTGTAATATTTCCCCCGACCTTCTTCTGTCATGTTTTATCCAAAATGCACAATGCCAGCTACGAGCTATAAGAAGACAAAGAATAAGAAAAAGAGCAGAGCGTGAGTGAGCAAAGGCTTTATTTACAACTTTAAAGGCTACAGGACTCCAGGGGAGGCTTTTGATGTGTGACAGAAGTCGAGACGAGTTGGACACAACTGTTGCTGACAAATTCATGCATGAACTTTGACAAACAGTAGGACGGCTTTGAGGACAACCAGGTGGTCAGTCTGCTGGAGACATCAGTCGACAGGGCGGTTTTCAATGTGTTTCAGTATGCATTAAATCTACATGAAATCAATCCATAGGGCATCCCAGACAACCTCCAGATGTAGTTTGAGGTATCTGATATCAAACCATTTTCAGCACTCACAGAAGCGTGCACACATGAAGCATTAAGCACTTGGTATCTAAAAGCCTGGAACTGATGTTAATGTACAGTATGCAATACACAGGGCCTTCCTTTGAGAGTTAGACATAAACTAAGAGACAATGTAATTTAAGAATTTATAATGTTATATATTTTAGGGATGCACAATATTGAATTTTTGCTGAAATCCAATATGCCAACATTTCAGAACCTATTATTGCCAATGCTGACATTTTTGTCAAGACCACAAAGCCTCCACTTGACTAGAATTGATATGTTTCTTTCATTATGACAGTTTATATTGTTTGAAACAGATGTAAAAAAAAAAAATTTCTTCTTCAATAAGTAATTTTCATATATATATATATATATATATATATATATATATATATATATATATATATATATATATATATATATATATATATATCTTCCTGCAATGCCAAACTACTTCTTAATAGAAGTAGTAGGACCAAACCTCAATCTGCCATTTTGAGAGCAGCAAAGCACAGCACCAACCAGCTGATAGGCAGTGAGGTCTGTAGGGCATGGAGTAAAGATGAGGTCCTTTTTTATGGAGCTAATACTTTCAAATTTATGTTAATTTTTATGGCTTTCAGGACATTTCCTGAAATAGTCCTGACAAAGTGTGTGAAATTCCACAAAAACACATTATTTTTGAGAGCAAAAAATTAAACAAGCTGTAGTTTAGACTGAAAACTTAAATAATTAGTGGCAACTTTGTAGGAGAAATGCAGTATCAAAACATTTGATCTTGGTGTATTGTTCGGTTAAATCTTCACAAACTTAAACACCCAGTGTATGTACACTCTGCCAATATCTATTGCTGATATCTGGTGTATTTATAAGCAGAATAGTATACTGTATCTGCAGTTACAGACGTGTAATTTAATCTGTTATTTATTTTTTAAGTTAACGCCCTTAAGATGTGCCATCTCTTTCTAAGGGATGCCAAACCAAATCGCATTCATGAACTTAAATGAACTTTAAGTTTAATTTGCGGATATCACTTTGGGGCTCATGCTATCATGTACTTCTACCTGCACATAGAACATTTAGGGTACGCAAGTGAAGGGCAGAAAAGGGAACCTTAAGAACTCTGAATTTTGTTTACAACGTCAATAACCTTGCAGATCTTCCAAAGTTCAAAATCTGACTACAAGAATTGGCTCTTTTTATGCTTAAAAGACATCTTTTCCTCTCCCAGAAGCCTCCATCATCATCACACTCTTACAACCTGTTTGTAGTTACCCCTCAAAATATCTCAAATGTATCACATTACTGCAACACACACACAGGACTGAGGCGAGGGTCTCTTCTCAAAGACCCTCTCTCTGCTGTGAACAGGGCTCTTTTGTGCGGCTGTGTTTTCATTTACAGTGCCCTCTGCTGGTAAGACTGCGGTACTGAGGTGTTGGGATTTCTCCAGCACAAAGATGCTCTTTGTGACAAGTGTGCTGGGCAAACCTGAGTCTGGTGGATATACTCACATCTATGCCGTCTGACCCAGGGGTGCCGGAGGGGCCTGCTGGACCTGGCTGGCCCTGCGGTCCGGGTGGACCCCTCTGAAACACAGAGAGAAATATGTTTAAATACAAGCAGGTAAAAGCTGAATAGTGAGCATTTTTAAATGTTAAAAAGTGAAGTTTCAACTTTAATATCATGAAGCAAGGTGATCAGTGGTGAGGTGTCACTGAAGAGAGGACACACGATGAGATCAATTTGAACTAAGAAAAGATTTTCTTTAAAATTCTTATGTATTCATTTACTTAACCTTTTGAGGCCATTTCCAATGAGACACAAAGATGTGATTTAAGCATAACAAACAATCAACAGGTCATTAGCATAGAGTGGCTAACTTTGGCATAAATTGGTCAAAATATTTGAGATTCTGGTTAAAAGATGTACTTTTTTTGTGGAAGTGATATATTTGTGCAACTAAAGAGGTTCTACTTCAACTGATGCTGGTTTACTCGGGAAAAAAAACACACAAAATAAGTCAGCCTTCAAAGGTTTGTGTATTGTGTCCTCAAACGTTAGCCCAGGAAGTGTAACACAATTACATACAAGGAATTAAAACAAACAATCATCAATTCATCAGTCATACAGTGGCAAATTGCATGCATTTCATGTCAAATTACACTTATTGTTGTCTTTTAAGTTGTGTGAAAGTACTATATTTGTGCAACAAATAAGTAATATTGGAACTTTTTTCTGATTTATACTGGCCATAATCAATCAAAGGTAAAGCTAAATTAATGCAACAAATGCATACATTTTTGCATCGTGTTTCCGAATATCAACACAGAAAGCCACTATAAAATAACAGAAAACAAAAATGGATCAGAACAAGCAATATATGTGTCATCAAAGAACAGAAACAGAATTTTTGACAAATTTTTTGGTGATGGTTTTAAAACTGACTACATTAGTATAAAAGTACTGCAATTGTAATAAAGTGGTTCTGTTGGAACCTTATTTTTTTTTGTTTTTACCTGCCTAAAAGGATAAATGACCATTTTCTTAAAAACGCATTTACATTTGCTTGTGTAGGTCGTTATAATGTGTCCTAGGATACAAGTAGAAGAAGCTTCACATGATTAACAATAATGGATCAGAATAAACAATCAAGTCATCAGCCTACAGTGGTAAATTTGTGCACACACTGGTCAAATTGTGGATATTTCTGTTTTCAAAATTGTCTATATATGTGTGAAAGCATGTTATTTGTAGATTTAAGAGTTAATACTGGAGCTTTTACCTGGTCCTTCACAGTAAGAGACAGCGTTTATACTTAAATTAAAGTCGTAAATGCGTAGGTTTGTGTATTGTTCTCTAAAAATGATCTTGTGAAGACTTGTTACAACCCAAAATGCCAAAACATCAAATAAAAATCCTGGAAAACTTGATCAAGATGGTGAAAAATGGGGCTAAAATCAAAGGCTTGAGCTGGAATGTGGAAGGAGGGGTCATGAGACTGGCACTGTTTACCCTCACCACCTCCACCTCCCCCCTCTCCAATTCCAAAGCCTCCTCCTATTACTTTCTTCGATTTCATCACAGTAGGTCAGTCAGTCCATCAGGCCATAAAATTTGTTTTTAATCCGATTTTGAGTTCTGCAAAAAGCAAGAAAACAAAACAAGAATAATCCTTAAGAGGGGAAAGTACAAGTCTTCTTGTAGATAACATGTAGGTGTGTGTTTGTAGAGGAGCTTTCACTCTTTGGGGGGAAAGTTTGTGTGTGTTTGTGTGTCACAGCTCACTGATGAACAGATTTCCTTTTTCTCCATGGCTTGTGACAGAAAAAAAAAGATTTTTTTGTGTTGTTTGAGTGAAAATCTTAAAAAAAAAAAAAAAAATCAAGTCCAGGTGATAACAAATAACTCCTTCCACGACGGCCCCTCAGGCAAATCTTCTGAAGAGATAAAAATCCAAACTAGACAAGGAAAATAATCCACAGAAGATGGTCCACTTTCATTTAAAGATCATTTTTTTCTTTCACAAGCATGCTTCAAAACCAAACTGTACACCGAGACACAGATTTTTCATCCACCTGCAGCATTCAGATCATCTCATCCAGCACCAAAACCTATTATACCACCTCAGCAAAGCCTGTGGCCCTTTCCCAGGGGCCCCTCATCCCCCTGGACCCCAGAATAAAGCAGCTAATCCCACTCACCACTTGGGCCAAGGCCAGGCACAGGGTCTGCAATATCACCCAGGTCTTTAGCAAGGCAGAGAGAGCAGCCATGGTCCCCCTCTCTCTCTCTCTCCCCACTGTCCGTCCGACTGACTGTCGCTCCTCGCTTCGCTAAATCCTCTCCTCCTCTTACTCCTGTCTGGGCCGGCAGGGTACGGAAAAGTGGCAGAGCCGACTGAGAGAGCTGGAGCGGTGGGGGGTTGAGGGTTGGAGGGGGGAGGTGTGTGTGCGCACTACCCCGAGAAATCCACTCAGGAGGATGGAGGGGAAGGAGAGCTGGGGACAGAGAGGTTTAAGGAGGAGGTGGAGGGGGACAGAGAGAAAGGCAGGGCTAGTTTTAAGATTCAGGAGGCCCCAGGTGAGAGCAAAAATTAGATCCTCCTCCATTTAGCAAACGCAGTTATATCATGTAAACAATATATTTTTGGATCTCTGAAGGGCTTTTCTATTAGATAATCTCAATGTCACATTTTAACATAAAAAAACCCACACTGAAAAAATGAAAACATATGTGAGCAAAACTTGTTTCGCCAAATGTTGCCAACTATTTCTGGAACTAAAGAGATGGTTCAGTATTTTCAAGGTGGGGTTGCATGGGGTTCATTTCAATAGTGAATACATCAAATCAGCCAAAGTAATCCTGATCAGCTCTGCTCTTGTAAGGGGAGAACCTACAATTGCATATGGGGCCAAGAGCTCTGAGTAATTTACTGAACTAAGGTAAGAGTGAAGGAAAAAAAAGTCATAACAGTTGTAGTTGAACACTTCTCCAGTGCTTTACTTTTCTGTTAGAAGGCCCCCTTTGTTTTGGTTCTTCCTTTCTCTAGACAGATGGAAAAAATGGCTATGAAATGTGCCAAAGAAAAGTGAAGCCCTGAAAATGTGTTTAATACATAGTATAATGACCAATGCACAGCCTGGTAAGCCAAAACTATATCCACATCCTGAGAGGGGAGTGGACCAGAGTTGACATGAGGACTCAAAGCTACTATCACCTACATCCCATGTCCTGAACAAAGTTGAATCAGAGGCAATGCATGCTTTTGTATAGTCAACCCAGCAACCGACCAAACAAACAAAGAACAAACAACAACAAGAAACAACTTTTTTTTTTTTTTTTTACATGACCGGCTGTTTTTAAAGGTAAGGTAACTTTATTTGTACCTGTAGGTAAATTTAATTTACAGTGGGCGAGCTATCATCTCTTTGCACACACAATAGACATCCAAGGACAGAACAAAACATCTGAGAATCAGTAAAAATCTCTACACACAAGCAGCAAGGCCAAAAACCAACCCTGAATGACCTTCAATCCCTCAGGCAGCACTGCATTAAAAACTAACATTCTGTAAAGGAACTCACCAAGTAGGCTGAGCAAATCTTCGGAAAACCACTGTCAGTCAAAACAGTTCATCACCACATCTACAGGTGCAAGTTAAAACTACCATGCAAAACCAAAGCCATGTATCAACAACACCTGAAAAAGTCCACCAGGCTCAGGAGGAAAAGGAATGTTAGTATTAGTGCCTGTGGCATAGGTGACATGCACATATGCGAAGGCACCATCAATGCTGAAAGGTGCATACAGTTTTTGGAGCAACATATGCTGCCATCCAAGCAATGTCTTTTTCAGTAAAGTCCATGGTTATTTCAGCAATGCAATACCAATTCACATTCTGTACATGTTACAACAGTGTGGTTTCATAGTGAAGAGTGCAGGTACTAGACTGGCCTGCCTGCAGTCTGGACCTGTCGCCAATTGAATGTGTGGTGCATTACAAAGTGAAAATACAGCAATGGAGGCCCAGACTGTTGAGCAACTGAAGTCATACATCAAGCAAGAATTGGGATGCATTCCATCTACACAACTTAAACAATTAGTGTCCTCAGATCCCAAACACTTACTGAGTGTTCCTAAAAGGAAAAATGCTGATGTCGAACAGTGGTAAACATGTCCCTGTTGCAGGTGTTTTGGAACTTGTTGCAGGAATTAAATTCAAAATGAGTGAATATTGGCAAAAAAATAAATAAATAATTTAAAAAAAAAGTATTTTACTGTAAAAAATGAAATGTTTTGACTTCAAAATGTAATCAAATGAATGTTACTCAATGGGATTTGCAAATCATTGTATTCTCTTTCAATTTACATTTTACACAACATCCAAATTTCATTGGAATTGGGGTGTGAAAATCAACTTGTTCCTTTCCCTTTCAGAGGGTCTGCTAAAATGCATTGTTCCTATCTAAAATACATCCATCATGTCAGATCCAAAATTGACAACAATAAACGATATTGTGGTCATTTACTTCAGCTGCAAAGGGATTTACTAGTGATACAGAAGGCCTCAAGGTCTTAACCTAGTAATAAGACAGAGGGAAATCTGATTGGAATTGAAAAAAGCTGTGCTAGTGTTGCGGCCTACAAAAGGCTGAGAAAGGATGATATGAATGAAGATGCTCTGACACAATACTCCCATTCAAGCAGCTTCAGCAAGATTTGAATTACAATTCAAAATTTGTTTACATATCTTACCTAGCTGCATGTTCCACATACACACATGCACTAAGTTGTATCAACACTGACCTCTTGTGGTGCTGTATCGACAACAGATAGAACAAAGCTAACTGGCTAAAAAGTAACGGTCATAAAATGTAAATAACTTAACCAAAACACTCAAACATTTGCTGAAAGTATTTGAAATTGCATCACAACATCTTCACAAATGTTTTTAGGGATAAACACAAAGAAACACTCGGTTATTACCTGAGACAGGATGATATGAATGAAGATGCTTTGATACAATGCTTCCATTCATGCAGCTTCAGCAAGAATGAGGCATCATGGCCGAGAGCTCCCCCTAAGTATGACTGATCAATTACAGGTAGCATTTCTCAGAAAGGCTTAGCAGGTAACAGAAACTACTCATGGCAGGAAAATCCGTACATTTAGTGTACTTTTAACCAGAAAAGAGTTTTAAAGCATTTTAAACCTTTTAGGAAGGATTCTGTTTTTAACACTGAAGTCTTTTTTAACTTTTTTTAACCTTACATGTTTATAAAGTTGCGTTTATGACAGTTTTTTAATCAGTTTTTACAATGGAATCACATTTCTGTGTCACTTCAACTGTTTTTAATCACTATTAGTCAATTTTTAATTAACTGCATTTAAAAATCAAATTCAACTTGTCATAGTAGAAACAACACAACTAACCGAGCAGGTTAACCAAATGAAGATAATATACACTGCCAAAAGGTAACATTATTGTATGATTAATAAAGACGCGATAAAACACCAACAATCTGACTGTTCTGTGTGGGCCAGCAGGTAAGGCTCTGATGTCCCTTAGGGTCCACCGCTGTTAAGGAGCATCTACTGCTCAGTTTTCGATCATTTGATTGCATATGTGTGGATAAGACAAAAAATCTGCGACATCAGCACTCTCCCCTCCCCCTGTTTCCAGTATCAGTTGCTACCTAAAACGGCTTCATCCCCTCAAATAGACCTACCATTCTGATGTCCTACCATTGCTTCATCAGTTATTTTAAGTCCATGGCCTTGAGGTAATAAACCTAGCGAAGACGCATGGACCAAGGATAGAATATAGTGCTGCTGAAAACATGGCACTGAGCAGCACTAAACTGACTAATTACCACAGTGCAGACTGGTCAACCAATCAGAGCATACTGGACCCATGTGGGAAAGTGGTCTTAAAGTGACATGTGTTCCAACAAAGCATCCCATACAGACTGAGAATACAGCTGGATCAGGGGTACCCAGTGTATGATAATTAAAGGGATTTTTGAACATTATAAATTGAAAACAAACTCTGGCAGAAGTCATTGAAAGAAAATATATTCCTCAAAAATGTCTGGAAATGTAATTTCAGTTAATTATTTTCCCCTTTGATTATACCAATTGGTTTTGTATTTTATATAGCTGAAAAGCCTGTTGAGTCACCTTTACAACGAGGTACAACTTGTAAGTATTTCACATTCGTGGAATGAGCAACACAGCTAAACGTGGGTATTGTGCCCCGAAAATGTGCTGAAATCCCATTTCCACTGAAAGAAAGCCTACAGATCCTCATGAAGCAATAGTGAGGAACTATTTTTCTTGGCATGTTGTATTCCTGGGATGCCAACTTTGCAGTCAGTCTTTGACTTCACCAATCTCACAAAACTTGATCGAAAGTTTGGAAATGGTATCAGGGCTGACACCAAATAATGCTGCCGCTCTGCGTACTGAAACACCAGCTTCCAGTTGCAGGGAAAGTTCCAAGAAACTGGTGAAGTTAAAGACAGGCCGCAAAGTGGGCCTCCCAGGAGGACGATGCCCAAGAAGACTGGTTCCTCACCCTTCCTTCTCTGGTGACTAATCAGGCTTTTTCAACAATATAAAATACAGTACCAATTGGTATAATTAAAATGGAGAAATAATCAACCAAAATAACATTTCCAACCTTGTTTTGATGGATCTCACTTAAGGCAAAATATGTGCTCAGTGAACATCATCAAAATCCCTCAGTGATTGAGAGTTTAAGAGCCATCCTAACAAGTATGTCTACATCAGAGGAAACTTTTCAACAGGTTTATTGTCATCACACATCTCTCTGACCCAGCAGCCTCTCTCCTCGTGACTTTTCTGACACAGTGAGGGTGTGTTCAGTCAGTCAGGTAATAAGCACTCGACAGGGAGGCTCCACTTCAAACTGCTACACCCCACTTCACTGCCAGATTAGAAAATAGCTCTCCAAACAAGTCTCTCTCCAAGGCTTTGTTACCATGTCAACAGAAAACTCTGCCCCCTTATTTTAATAAAGTGGAGTGCCATAGCTTAAAATATCATGACAATGATTCACTTTTGTGATAAAAGCAACAAATCTGGCATGTTGATGGATATTTTGGGAGTGAAATTGGATATTGGGATATCACATATTCACACACTGGCAGCGGCTTGTCAAATTGCCCTACCCCATTTAATCCACATGTAGCAACTGACAAAATATATTGTTTAAGTACCCCTGAGGATAGCCAGATAAAATACTAACAGTGAACAATTAAAGATTTCCTGGATATTAAAGAAAATCAGCAGAATTTTTACAAGAAATATGTCGGATTTCTGATAAATTTGAATGCTTATAATGCTAAACTGATTTTTTTTTCTTTGAAAAGCTGGTAACCGTAATTTCTGTGCATATTTTTCATTTGCAGGGTCGATACCAATGTTGTGGTCTTGGCTGTGTTTGCCGTAAGTCAGCTAGCAACTGGATGTGAACTGTGGCTAGCATTTGGAATCAAACAATGATCGACTTTAACATGCACCTTGAAGTAAAAAAGTTAATACCACCTGCTTGTCTCTTACTCAGTGTCTGATCTTCTGATCTGATCATTTCAGCTACAGTTAACTCCTCATGTTATTTTACACAACATACTTGACTTAATGAAAATGTGACAGTGTCAGAGAAAGGTAAGCAACTTCAGCAACATGACAGGTGAGTCCATTGTTCAGTCTTAATGAGGATGTTTTTTTAGCTCTTGTACCTCCCCCCTCCCTCAGAGTGGGAGAGCAGATGAATTATAGATACAGCATCCATAAAACATGGACTTATTTATGGAGATTAGGAGATATTCAAGACATTTTGAATTAAATTCAGCTGATCCAAAGTATTCTGCCTGAAATCCCTGAAGCCGAGGCTTATTTTGTTGTAATGTCAGAGGAGCAGCTCAGAGTGATTAAATTGGTACAAGAAAATGTTTCCATGTGGGCCTAGAAAATGTAAAATGCCTCCAGGAAAAAAAAAAAAAACAGAATGTATAAGTCTAGAGATGGAAAAACAAAAAAGGTTGGGTTGATTTCTATGTTGGAGTGTTTTGTACATGACGCACAAAGACCTTGACCTTTGAAGTTCAAAGCATGACAGTCTCAATCAGGGTGGACATGTGATTGTAGTATGAAAAAGTGTTCAAGATTTGTTTACCAGAAAGTAATATTTATAAGGCCTTACGACTATGACTTTGTATCCTCTTGATCTTACCTATTCTTGAGCTAAGGTGGACATTGGAGCAAAATTGTTTGAAAATCCCTCAAAGCATCATTGGTATTCACATTCAACAGATTTAATTCATACGTATATGGACCCTATATTTATGATGTTAAGTTCATTGTTTTAAAGCAAGTGGTGCACAGCTGTTTGGGACGCAAAGCCAGGCACATGTACTTTGATTATACATCGGTCTATTTTGGGCACAACATGAATCACACCCATCAGTGTCAGAGTGCCAGCTCTTATTCCCTTTAAAAGCACTACCAAGTGACATTTTACTAGGAACGGGATTTGACATGATTTCATTGATACCAATGCCATTAACGATTCTGCTTATCGATCCAAAGAGGAAGGAGTTGAAAGGGGAAGTGTTAAGCAAAAAGACTTATGATATCAGTTCCTTGAGGGAGATGTTATCAATTCTCAGTTGGAATTTTTATTTGCCAATTCCCACCCCTACATTTTGAATTCGCAACTATAGGGTCCATTGTTCTGTCTGGATTTAAGCAAGATCAACTAGAAAGCACTCGGAGTGCAAACCTCTGCCATGGTAGCTCACATATTGCTGTTACATCTATAAGCAATAGTTCCAAGATAAAGTTAGCTTCATAATATGATTCCTTTACCCTGAACACCCACACTTAGCACTTGAAATCATGTTGATATCCTTATTAGTTAGACAGTTATTGAGCAAAAATGATTGTTCGCTAATGGCGGTTATCTGGATCACCACTAAAATCTAGGCCATTACCAACATCTCCTGAAAATTTCAGCAAAGTCCGTCCAGTAGTTTCTTGCGTAATCTTGCTAACATACAAAACCGACAAACAAACATACGCCGGCAAAAACATAACCTAGACGGAGGTAAGAAGTTCCTCTCATAATGGTGCAGAACACACACACATGATATGAAACATGCTGAGAGTAAAGTTAGAAATCACTTGGCCTGACTAGCGAGCTTCAGCAAGAAAAAGCTGTGTGATGCGATGTACCAATTTTGCCTTCACACCCCATTTCCATTTTCCTTTCTGTTGCTCACATCAGTGTGTACAGGAAGCAAGGACTTTCTTTATTTTCTTTGCCTCTCACTCAGCAGAGCTTATTATTCTGTATAACATAAAAGGGCATTCATCTATTTCAGTGGGTGAGATGATTTACTTTCACTTACAACCCTGAGGGAGAAAATGTTTTTGACTCACTGAGAGACGCTTTTCCACATGTACAGTAAATGCGCTTGAAGTACTGTTTAGAAGGGGAACCACTGGGCATAGATTTACATTTTTAAATCTATGCAGTGTGGACAGCAGGCACACGACGCTGCAAGATACGGTATGACATAGGACACTGTAACTGAAACATTCCCATAATATCAGAAACAAAAAGTTAATGCCCTGGACTTCCACACAAAACTGTAAATTCACCATTTCTTACAATTTCAGGATACTTCCCTCAGAATTAAATACAACAATATTTTCATATTTTGCTCAAAATCAAATACATGTAGGCTTTAAACATTGGGTTTAATCATCTCCTCTCCTGGAATCCTTGGTAGTATTCTAAAAGCACTCATAAACACCCTATACATCTTGTATAAATATCCATGCACACAACTATGGAGAGCACTTGAAATCACTTGTAATATTGTTTCTGTGTATTACTCGCGTTGAAGAGCACACTGAGGAAAGACACTTGGCGACCAACAGCGGTCATTGTCTCTCATCTCTCTATTCCATCAAAACTTTATTTGAATTGATCAAAAAATGCTGTGGTATTAAACTGTGGGAAAGATGTGCTGTTGTGCTTCCTGTAAAAGTGAAACTAGCTCAGTGAGTGTGTGTTTTGATCTCACAGATGTGTGTCTATCTTTCCAATGAGCCCTCTAAATAGCAGGATCATGATAATCAGGATAAACCTCAGACTAGTGATTTTATTGTTTGAGTTAATATACAGTATAACAACCTAATTTTGACAGAGAACTGCTTATTCCCAATACCTTTGGGCTGATGCTCTCTGGGTCATTTACTGACATCTAGTGGTCTTCTGAACAAAAACAGGTCTGTTCCCACACTCATGCAAAGCAGTCTTCAACGGCTGAGTCAACAAAACTTCTGAGAAGTGGATAAAAAGACCTTACACTGACCCCTGTTGTACAGATAATAAGCAGTACTAAAAACTGCACTTATTCAAGTGGCCACTAGATGGGAGCAGATACACGTCAACAGGTGCCAGTGAGCAGAGTGGCTTGTTGCTATGGAGGCTGTGACTGCACACTGTAAGGCTGCATTTGTTCTCCTTTGGGATGATTAGGACAGCATTGAAGATGCAGAGAGTTAGAGTTATTCAGAAATTGAGACATATTACACACAAAAGACCCCATTACATGAATTAAGATCAGCTCAGGGATGGCCCCAATTCCAGGTTTGTTTTGCACATTTTTCTGCTACATTCATCACACTTTAATTCGAAATTATTATGCTTTTTCAGACTATGACCAAAAATATCTGTCTTTTTAAAGAACACTGTTCCCCATTACTTAAAAGGAGATGGAGCAGACAAAATACTATAATTAGAATAAATTACTGTAATAAATAACAATGTTGCCAGTTTATTTCCCTTTCAGTATCACTTGAATTTGCTTCCTCTTATTTTACAACTTCCATTATTGGGCTGAAATTTTGACAAGAAAACAGGTACTAAACCTTCAAGACAAAAACATGTTAACAGAAAAATAATATTACTTCAAATATTGGAATTCAGTTTATTGTTCTTGCAAAATTCTTACAAGGGTCCATGTTTATGTTTTTAAGCCACAGTTTGTAATGACAGTCCCTTAAGATATTGTGGTAGGATCCCTGAAGCAATGCTTTAAGTTCTGTTAGTTACAAATATATAGCTATAAACTCCTCTACATAATGAATAAATCTGTATTGTCCTGATTACACTCATTTTGGCTTTTTTATTGGTTAAGAATTTTATAAAACACACTCACCATTATGGAAGGTGACCAATATTAAATTATAAATTTCCAATTTTCCAGAGGAAGCTTTTCTAAAGGGATTAATAAAGTATTACCTAATCTAATCTAATCTAAACTAATCCATAATAAAAAGAAATCACAGTAAATGAAGATGAGAGGGTTAGGACCTCAAACAACGATATGCTGGTCAGTGAGGTTAAACCATTTACCTATTGTGACACAGCATATATGTGTTGTATTTTGTGGTGTGTTTCAGGCCAGTTGGCAACTTTATTATGCATTGTTTTTATTAGTGATTAATTGACTATTTGACAAAGTTACCTACATCATTGTTCAAATGTAATTTTATTAGATGGGAATTTAGGCATTGGCAAGAACATTCAATAAAAATTGTGTCTGTGGATAAAATGTGTTTGTCTCAGCAGTGTGGAATAATTACACCCATAACAATCATGAATCCCTCTATCATGGCGGCAAGAAAAAACCTCTGTTTAGCAGTAGGAATTCTTGAATGTGAATTAAAGCTAGTAACGGATCCATGGGCCAATCATAGACCTGTCTTCGTTATATTTGTCTCTGCTGAATATAAATTTATTGGAGGTTAGCGGTTAGTGCTTGTGCCTCACAACAAGAAGGTTGCTGGTTTGACTCTTCAAATCAGTAGGGGCCTCTCTGTGTGGAGCTTGTATGTTCTCTTTGTGCATGTGTGGGTTTTCTTCACATACTCTAGATTCCAGCTAGACACTAAAGCATGCTCATTAGGTTATTTGGTGACTCTGAAGTACCCTTAAGTGTGAGTGTGTGTGCAGAGGGTTTTCTGTCTCTACATGTTTTCCCTGTGAATGGCTGGTGACTGCTCCAGGGTGTACCCCATCTCTTACCAAAGGTTACAAGGGATAAGCTCCTGCCCCCTTGGAACCTTATTTTTAATTTCTACATCTAAGAATATGTTTTCATCAGATTCACAGGCAGGCTGCCATTCACTGTGCAATTCACTCTGGGTATTGATGTTAATTGGTTGCATTACTCTTCTGACAACATCCCTCTGGCTGTCCTAATTTAGATCTACATCACAGTAACTTCTTCCTCTCTGTCCTCCTCAATAACATGCCCTCTGCCACCAACAAAAACAAACTCAACAGAATCACACACTGCTTCAGAATGTAGCAGGTGCTGATGTGTTATAAATGTGATTTTGGTCGTACAGAAAACAGATTTCCCTTTGGGACAATAAAGACTATCAGCCTATCTAGTCTTGAACTGTGGTTTGAATGAAAAAGGCTTATAGGGTGACACTTTATGTTAAAAACCGGGGCAAAAAAGAGCACTGCAACCATGTAAGACATTGCACAACATACTAAGAGGAGCCCAGTTCCCAACCTGGCCTCTTTAGGGGGATACCAGAGTATCAGGGGATCACACCGCTCTGTGAGCTTTAAGTTTGTCACAAATTGCTTTAGATATGTCGTCTAAAAAAGTTCCAATAAAGAACCTTGGTATACAGCAGGGGTTGCCAACTAATTTCTATGAAGTGCCATTTCAAATTTTCATGGTAACGAGTGTGCTATCTTAACTTCCTGGTAACACATCAAGTTCAACCAGGAACAACAGCAAAACACAAATCTCTCATGAATCTGTTACATCGTCCAATTTAAAGCAGCAACAGATTCAGCATTATAATGAAAAACATATTCATCGTATCTGTATATTATAATGGTGAGAGCACTACAAAAAAGGCTGCCATGTTTGTGGGAACAACAAAATAGCAGATGTGATCATTCTTCAAACCCTAATCAGTCTTTTTTTTAACATCAGCTGAATGCTTGGTTTTTTGGGGTTGGGCCTGTCAGCTTCCACGTAGCTTGCTCTGGATGCTAACCTATTTTTCCCGTCACCTACGTTTTCGAGTAGGCAACGCGGATCTGTCAATCTCAAGCAGTGCAGGGCAGGGTTCACAAGAGACATTCATTGCAGCTGGGAAAAAAAGTAGACCACTGTAATGGTTGCTAATAAGAAGGCGTTTAATGAGGGTTGGTATTTATGCCTTAGGTTGCCAACCCTGGACCAGAGCATGTGTGTGGACCCATTTCATCCATGAAAACAAGCTTTTTTTTTTTTTTTTTGCACAGCAATGCATCACTTTTTTTCCCAAGTGGGTCTCAATGGACCTCAACAGTTCTTGGGTACACCTGGGAGAGGGGGGTGTAGATGCCCAAGCTGAAGTGATCTTATATTCTATAAGAATCCATTGTAAGACGTTTCCCAGCTGCTTCCTCGCCATGGAAACTTCACTTTATTGCACCTAAATGGGATGTGAAAACTGAATACATTACTTTCTGAAATACATCTCATTGCTATTAAGGAGCTTATTCTGTAATTTAAAGATGTCTTTAGGTTTGACTGACAAGTAATTGAGTTGACTGGCAAGGGGAATGACTTTTAACCTCTCAGTCAGCTAAAGGTGCACATGCCTAAAAGCAAATGTTCGTACAGTCTTCAAATTCATCTATTCACTCTGTTGAGCTCTGCAGCTTTCACCTTCCTGCCTCTCCTGCTTCAAATGTGGCCGTGTCAGCAGGTTGTGCAAATCCGAGTGACGAAACAGCGTCTTCTTGGAACCCTTATGAGTCACCTCCTGCAGGCAGTTGGAAATTGCAACATCAAGGAAGGGCTTGGTTTAGACCCCATTAGGCCTTTAAAGCAGTTTGATGTAAGTTGATGTAAGAGATATAAAAAGCTTGAGTGGGTTTTAGAGCTCTGTGTTGACCGAGGCAGCCTGGCTGTTTGCATCTGTGTTGGGTCTTTATGCAAAGCTAAGTTATCAGGCAGTAAAAGCTGGTTCTATTTCCATATAAGACAGATAAATATAAGCATTCTCAATCCTTTTATCTGACTCCTAGAAGAGAAGTAATTTCCCTAAATATTGGAAAATGTCTTCAACAGTTTTATCAGGTCACCTTCAATGATTAAATAGTCTTTCAGGTGGCTGTCACACACATCTACTGAGCCCAGATTACAAGTGCTGCTGTGAAATCTGCCACAGTGAAACCCTCCTCTTTGATTTTGCATTTTCACATCAATACTAAACTGCATGGAACAATGTCAGAGCACAAGAGCGGTGAATTCAAGATAATGGAGAGATCAAATGCATGAAAATCTGTCAATACCCAACAACCTGCAATACTGATCTCTCGAGTGAAAACTGAAACATATCATCATCCAGTTATCACTCTGGTTATAAATGATTCAAACGCTTCATCAAACTGAAAAAAAGAACAAAAACACATTGGTCTCTTCTGGTTCCCTCAGAATTCTTCTCGCTACGTAGATGTCTCCCTGCTCATGTTTGAACTGTCAGGGGAGTTTATTTATTTGTTTTTTTTTCCACATGAAAGCAATCACATCCCGTTTCATGACAGGATAGCACCCATATCATTGCCTACTGACAGAGTAAAATATCAACTAACATTTTCTGTCTTTACTTCTTTACTCAGTTACGCATACACAGGATGAAGATTTTGCCAGCACCGGGCTCTTAACCCTTGCAAGCTGCTTTCAAATCCTGACATAGATGATCCTAATGCCAATTGGGTTTTTAACCCTTTAAAGGCGAGTGTGTTAACACAACTCTACATTTTTTTGTAAAATATTAATAATAATATCCATAGAATAAATTTCAAGGAAAATTTCATTATGATAGCTATAGCCTGACATGGGTCAGTGATTGGCAGCAACATTGATTTTGATACACATTTTGTGTTTTTTTTTTTAAATTTAATTTTATTTATTATTATTATTATTATTATTATTATTATTATTTATTTATTTATTTATTTTTTTGACAGTGTCCGAATAAATATAAAAACTCACACTCGTGGTCCTAGGGACAAAAAATACCAGCTTCCACAAATCAACTATAAGATTATCATATATAATTCCATTTCCATTAAAACAAGTTGATAATTTAAAACTGTTTCAGCCCAAAATATACATATCAAATATTAGTAATATTTGGGAGATTTTAACCCTGTCAAGGTCTGTATGTTAACAGTACTACAAAAAAATAAATGGATAAATTGAACAATAATAATGATAATAATAATAATAATAATAATAATAATAATAATAATAATAATAATAAAAACAATAGTTCCATTTAATGGATCATATGATTATTATTATTAAAACATATAATAATTAGACCCTGAGATGGGTTAATGATTGGCAGCAACATTGATTTTGATGTGTTGTAATTTTATTGCAGATACCAATGCAGAAAACAGTAAAAGGAATGATGTGTTGAGGCATGCATGGGAAAAATACACTGGTTTATGTTAAGATAAATGTGGGATAAAAAAAATGGCATTTGCAATGTTTTTCAATTGGGCATGGTTTTTCATTAGAAACAAACATGTTGGTCCTTCTGTAGCTTTTACATTTAGGCTAATACTGTATAAGGAACTGAGAAAACAAGTCTAACATTTTTTTAATGAATATCTTTTGGCAAAGTTGAGCGTTATTCAGTCAATATAAAATAATTGGCACAAAATACCCCTAGGATCTCTTAAAAAGATGGTTCAATGCTAAGGAATTGGTATCATTTTATTTTAAAGTCACCATACTCACCACTGACTTCCTGCTGATAGCATGATAATTAGTAATTCACTAGCTGCTTATTAGCCAGTATTGGATAATGGCATTTACCACTATCAATTCCCAATTAAACAAGATGGTGGCTTTTTGAAATCTTTTTGCATCTAAATAATTAAGTATTTCTCCCATTCGGAAAATTGTTAGAAGAATTTTAACTATGAAACTACCTAACTAGAAAATAGTATGATAGAACAAGTCATTTTTAACTATTAAGACATTAAGTGGAAATATTCTACTTATACTTTATTACTTTAATTATTGGGCCTGCAAGCAAATACACAGAAGAGATCCCAGAAGTAGCGCCCAAATGAATATTGTGAGCAATCAGGGGGGTTTGTGGTGCCGGTATTCAGTGTCTCTGCTCTCACTTTTCCCGAGAATTATGTTTCATACAGACAGGCTTGTGCACTGGAATAAGGCTGCTTGAGTAAAAGGAAAGGAGACTGGAAGTCATCATTAAAGCCAAAGACAGGATGACACATAAAACACACCCCACCCCACAATAATGACAGACAGGGTAAATATTATTCTTGAGTGCAGGTGTGAGGAGTAGCGGTGAAGTGATAACAGAGGTCATTAAGAACTTGGCAAGGGGTTTGAGGCCAGCCCTAAGGCTCAAAATCTGTCAGGTCCCTGAGTCAAAGGAGAGGGAGGGGAGGCACATGAGACATGCTGATGACATACAGGCTGAGGATATTAGCGTGTGTGGTATGGGACATATTCATTAGGGCGTGTTCTGTGGTCTGCTCATGGTGTGAAAACTGCACTTGTCAGTCACAGCCTTAAGCTACTATGACATAAAATGATTGGGGATTTGAACAGATGAAGACAGATTCTAGTGCAATTTGTACAGCTAGTGACAGAAGCAAAAAGCCTGCAGTGGTTATTTTATATGAATAAATGACCCACATATTAGAAAACAATGCAACTTGAAAATCCCATACAGATGTCTAAAGCAGGGATTCCCAAACTTCTTTGGCATAGGACCCAAAAAAGACGCTTGCTCTCTCCCTGGGACCAAAAATGTCAAACATTTATTACAAAATCTAATTTAATCTAATCTTGGTTTGGACCTAAAGCTATGGTTGAGGCATAGCTTTGACGCAGAAGTATAAATCAGACTTTGGTAATGGTTTTAGAGAAATCCTATGTTGCAGTGGAGCACTCACTCAAATAAAAAAAAATCTGAAGGCAAGAAACATAAGATACTTTTTTGCATTTAGTTGTTTTTAAACAGTTAACTAGTAAGAACTGCTTTAAGTTAACTTTCAAATGTTAGAGATTACTTGAAGTCAAAAATTAATCCACTTATGGTCCTAATTTTAATGTATACAACAGGCAGCAACCACCGAACTCCGGGACCTAAACTGAGGCATGTGAGGCAGTGTCAAAACCTGTAGCACCCTAAGTGTCCACTTGAGGCTGGCTGCAGAAGCCTGACACTTAAACCATTGAGGATTTACTGAGGATTTATGGTTTAGGAACTGCTGAGTTGCTATTGGTCAGATGGCCCTAAGTCCCGTCTCAACACATGCTTTCTGTCTATGAGTAGGTTGAGCTAAAGTTCAGTTGAGAAGACATGTACGGTATTGGAACATTCATGACAACAAATCAACAACGTTCCAAAGGCTTGTTTAATTATCAAACAGTATGTGTTGTAAACATGTCAGTCAGTTCATTTACCCTTTCTAAATGCAACTCTCATATTGATTTAAAAACTCGCTTAAGTCATTTTTAGCCCCTGTTTTCTAGGGGTAAGATTGGAATCTTACAGGTTTATTTCTTAAAAGATTTAAAGAGATTTGCATTTTTCAAGAGAAAGTTTAAAGCTCCTCCAAAAAAATGTGCCTAATTTAGATACAAAAAAGAGAAGCTATTGCAGCCTGTGCAGGCCTGAAGATAACCCACATTGATTTTGACAAAAATCCCACCTTTGACAAGGCAAAAATTTGATCACAGTTAAAGACTTTGGCGAAACAGATTTCAAGGGGGCAGAGGCCACCAATTTGCTCATGCCTAATTTCTGGATTGGCAGCTTGTTTCCTCATAAGGCTATTGTTTGGCTCCAAGCAGCATAAATTTTGAATTTTACCACTCCAGAATTTGCTTTTTTTTCAGATTACTTTTTGGGCATTTAGTACCTTTATTGACAGGAGGGAGAGACAGTTGATAGGCTTGTACCTGGGCCTGCAGAAGCATGTATATGGGTTGTGCCTGGTTGCTTACCACTCTGCCAAACCAGCACCCCAGAATTTGCTTTTAATTGTAAGTCTAGCATTGCATGTGGGTGTGTGCGCAAGCGTGTGGCATCAAGGCAGGTAAGTGTAACGGATGACTTTCTCACCTCTTTGTTTCCTGACTTTAATCTAAGAAGACATTTGAAGACTGGGTCGATTCTCACACTTCCCCCAGCCAAATCACTTTACAGAACTCAACTTAAGGGTGCAGTCACAATGTCAGGTAGACTCTTATCAGGCTTCTTTCGACCTGCTACCTGATCTGAACCTGATGTGGAGGCAAGCCCAAGCTTTGCAGTGAAAACTGGCCTGGAGTCACGGGCTGACAAAGCGCCAGCTGCTGTGGACAGAAGCGAAAAAACACCGTTTAGCAGCTGCCGACCCCTGTCTGAGATGGCTGAGGTGTTTCTTGCATGGCACAGATCACACATTGGACCAAAGCCCTGGGATGAACTTCACTACTGCAGATAAGAGAGGAGCAGTAAGCTGCAGCAGATTTTTTTTTTTTTATCACTTTCGTGTGTTTTTATTGGCAAACATGTTCACATACTTCATTTTCTGACAGTATTATGGTAGCTACAGTAAATAAACTATTACAGTTGTTTCCTCCACAAATGTTCTCAGCCTCCCTTCACTTTGATATAACTTTTCAGGCGGTGAAATACTGTTTGCAGCAAATGTAATTGCTTATTTATATTGGCCTGTGGAGGTGGTCTGGCGTAAAGCTATATGGTCTTTAAATCCTCTTTAGGCTCCCGCTGTGAGATTCACAAACTTCAAACATCATAAATAGCCAACAGTAAATCCAAGCCATCACAATGTGTTGCAGATGTACAGTAAACAGGACTCGGTCAGATTATGCCTAAGTGTGTGTTTTTGGGCTGATTTTTCAGAATTATAGCCCTACGCATGATACAAATTTAAAGCTGCTGCAGGATCAGGTCCTGGGGGACTTGCCAGATATTTTTAGAAAATACTTTTTCACACAACCAGAAATCATAAAAAGGAGACTGATACCACTCTCATGCTTGTATGCAAAATATGCTGCTACAACCAGCAGGGGGTTAGCCCCATTTAGGGAGTGGAAGAGGGGGATAAAAGATACTTTCTGCAGACTAGTGGGAACAAACTGTTTATTTCCCTCATCTGCTTTTGTATATATATATATATATATATATATATATATATATATATATGAAATATACATTCAACAAAGAGTATTCCCATTGAGACGCTAATGTTGCAAAACGATCTATTTGACAACAGTTCTGGCGAAGAAAACAGAAAACAGCAAGAGAAGGAGGTTTCAGACACATATGACCAAATAAATAAATAAATAAGATTTCAACAAATCAGTATCAGTAGTAGAACATGTAAACAGATCAAATGATAATTCATTCTGATTTAAAAGTCTCTTAAACTAACAGAACACCCCAGAGTTATGGTCAAGCTGTTAAACTGTGCTCTTACTGTAAAGCAGTGTGTTGATTTTTAAATTTATTTTGTATATAGGGCATTGCTCAAGTTAATCATGTAAATTCTTTGACCTTGTTCATAGAATCACTTTACTTTTTTTCCTTCATAAAGGGAAATTATTATTTTTGACAGATGCTACATGCATTAATTTTTGCTAACTGAAATTCTAATATACACTTCTCTTATTTTATTGTATTTATCTGTCCCCTACTGCAATACTGTGTATAAGAACAACTGAGACAACTGAATTTCCCCTTGGGGATTTTTTTTCTTTTTTTTTAAGTTTATCTTATTCTAATTCTGATTTAGGTGACTCTGTAGGTTAGACCAAGACTATGGAGCAAAACCAGTCAAAGCTCTTTCATCAAAGGCTGAGTGAGTATAAGGTATCTCAAACGTGATAAAACCATGCCATCAAAGATTAAAGCTACTGAACGTTTTGGACTCAGTAAATAACATGAGTCATATTCAGAAGCCACCAGAGAGACACACAACCAAATATTTCTGATTTCAGTCATTTTGTCATTCCATCTTACATGATGCTAAAAGAACAGAGAATCACTTGCATCAGTAAAACACTTAACCATGTTGCTAACAACAGTTAGCTTACTATGTGGTACTTACTCTCATAGCTCGGGTTTCCATGTATTCTTTCAAAGACAGAATAGTCCATTAATTGGCCATTAAATGTTGCATCCTGTTTTGAGTCAGTATGGGAGGCGATTTGTTCTGTGTATCAGGCCACTCTGACAAAACATACCTCAGAAAATCAGCAGACCAAAATGTTCCTATCTGCAGTTTTCATGAATAAAGATTTAAGCTATTACCAACCTAACACTGATATCAAGCTGAAGAGTCATTAATTTTCATTGATTTTAAGTGATGATTTATGTTTGTATGACCTCTGGTGCTCCATCATTTGGCCAGTGGTGGTTGTGGCCTCAAGAATCTTATGCGTCCTTTATTTTTATGCAAGAAAGGTGGCAACCCTACTCATAGTTATAGAGGTAACTCAAAATGTAGAGTTAACATTTCTTTCCTGATTTCTTTTCAGAGTACATATTTGATGTTTAATTTTGGTAAATCTTTCAGGCACCTTAAGAAATGTGCCTTCTTGAAGTAAATGTTATTGGAGCCAGACATAAACAGATAACTAGGAAGCCAACCGAAGAATTACATCATGAGTCTGTTGTCTTTGTTGTGCTGTCAGCTCCTCTCTGGCAGAAGGAAGACGAGTATTACTGCCAACCCAGTGTGCTTTCCTTGTCTTTACAGGTTAGTAATTAGAGTTGAATATACAAAACTTGTTTGGAGAGGTGTAAAAGTGATCAAAATTAAATGTGTTGAAGTGTAAAGAAAATCATTCTCTGTGCTAGCTTGCTCAGTGCAGTGACATGTGCATGCTCGCTAACTTTAACTTAACTTCCTCTAGATTTTAAATGCTCCCGGATTACTCTGGGAGTAAAAATAGAGTTTGTACTTTTGTTTCTGTGAAATATTGTGCAGTTTGTTACAGTTTCATTTATGTTCATGTGACTTTGTCAGTTAATATAAAATGTTCACATTTGAGAAACTTGGGTCATTTTACAAGTATGAGTCTAGGGAGGCGCTGCTTTTGGCAGGATTAGTGAGAAATAGTATGTTTTTTATCGAATGTTGTGATAGATATGCACGTTTATGTAACACTTGACTTCTGGAAAAATAAACATTTTTTAAATTAAAGTCTGGCAGAAGCAAGAGTGCAGTAGGGATTGGCGATACCAGACTTTTCAAATTTATTCTTTTGGCTGTAATTTTTCCAGTGATACCAATACCAATTACCTCCTGCAATGAATACAAAATGTTTATGATTTTTTTGACATTTTTCTTTGACCAAAAGCACATAAAGAAAATATGTAGTCCAAACTTAAGACCATCATATCTTACAGTGAATTTAGTTTTAAGTCCTGGTCCAAAGAAAATACATTTAGGAGATATTCTGCCATTAAAGACTTGAGTGACAAGTTTTTTTTTTTAGATGACTTGATATTTATTTCATTATTGCATACACAAATGAAACAACCATAATAATTTAGGCCTATTTTGCACTGATTTATATTTTTTAAACTAAACATAATGAATTCTACATTATTTAAAATGTGACCTTGAGGTGTGTTTTTTTTTTGGAGAGTAGCAATTCATAAAAAAATGTGTTTTATTGCTGTTATTTCTATATTCACTACAAAACTGTATTACGTTTGTGTGTGTATGCTTGTAGGTTCAGCTGAGTCCTGTTTGATACATCTGACTTGTCTCCACAGTCTCACATCATGTTACCTTAGCTTGATGAGAGAAAGACTAAAAACTGTCAATAGAGCTACACAGATAAACATTTTGTTAGATTACTCACCTAATATTGATATTTTAGGGGAGTAATCCATACCAAGAGTACTTGTGAAAGTATTGATACTTCAATACTTGATATCCATACTCCCATCCCTAGACTACAGCCAACTCAGTTTCTTGTAAAAAAGGGTATCCAACTTTTAAAAAAAGATGCCTGGATGCTCTTTTATATGCTTAATTTATATTTAGGAAAAACAAGCAACCAAAAAGATTTTTTGACAACTGGTACTATAAATATTAAATTTTCAATACTCAATCTTTGATTTTCCATTATAATGGCCGTCGTTAATTATTGTTAAAAGATTAGCGTTCTAATAATAGTTTAAACATTATAAATAATTTGCATATCAAAGTTTTATCCTTCATTGTGTAATTTCTTCTCTTCAGGTGGTAAAATTTGAAGGAGTTACCCAAGTTTTGCACTAAAAATCCACCACAGCCTAAAGTTCCTGTGAGCTTACCTAGACTGCTCTCTGCTCTGCTCGACCATGACAGAGCACTGACACCCGCTGCTTTCCGTCTCCACAGTTTTCTACACCCAGCCAAGAACAAGTCGGGGGATACAACATGTACCCTCCTCTTAAAAACACAGAGAAGAATCTTGTGTTACTCTGCCAGCCATGCAGCAGACACTGTCAATGCACTGATGGAATGCAAAACAAATGAAAATAAATCCCCAACAAGCTGCTGGCCAATACTGTCTTAAAAAGGCCTGAACCTAAAATGAGCAAGGACAAGGGAACAATGGTGGTAAACAGGCCAGCTCTGCCCGCCGGTCGATCCAAAGGAATACATCGAATGATAAAACTGGATTCAGCTGGATGTACTCCACTTCATTTGGAGTATTTAGGCCAGATATTAGGAATTTTTTTCTCCAAAATCACATCCGAAAATACAGTGTGTGGACATATGCATGATCTATTGAGTAATGCTTATTAAATCTATTTAATTGACATAATTAATTGACAACTATACGTGGAAAGATGAATGTGATACTGTCCTGAAGAGGGACCATGACATTGAGGAGGCAGGACAATTTCATACAGGATTGCTGCAATCATCTCTGTTTCCTGCATTTAGTCTTTGAGGAGGTCTTTGGATGGGATGTTCATGTGTTTTTACCAGGGCACGTTCAACTTCGATGTCTCTCTGTTCAACTTACAAAGCAAAGACACACTCAAGAAATGCAGTCTATATGGAACAGAAGATTCAGTATTTGCACCCTGGTTTGAAATATTACATTGCTAAGTAGCAAACACAGGGACTTAAAATTATATCTATGGCATGCACTAAAGGACTTTGGAAATGCATTTCTCTTGTTAGAGGAAAGTGTAATCAGATCCAAACCTCTGTGTGACATCTAAACAATGGCTCTGAATAAACAGATAAGAGCGAGCATGATTTATTTTTACAAGATGTGTTTCAGGTGAAAGATCAACATTTAATGAACTTCTGTCCCCACTTTGTCCTCTTGATAAATACACAACACAGTCTGTGATGGATTTTAACATTTGAATGTCTGGAGACAAGTCTTCAGACCAAAGTGATGCACAATATAAAGCTGCAAAATGTACAAAAAGGTTCAAGGACATGTAAATAGATGTAAAAATAAATACAATTTGATCAGAAATGCAAACAATTACCAAGCTAATGGATTAAAATTGGAAAACTTGGCAGTCTGGACCAGATTTACAAATCACTTTCACTAGGCCTTACTATTACTATCATTATTTACAAAATGTAGGCCTCCAATCCCAGTCAGTCCCTCTCTCTGCTATGTTACACTACTGCCAGCTAAATCAAGCTACAGATGCTCTAGATAATGACCCCTGTCTTGCTGCCACAATGTGTCAACCAGAATGTAAACAAAGGGCATTAAACACACAGCATTTATAGTGTGGTTTGGTAATATTTTGATCCAGTAAACTGAGATACAGTTATGTGTTGGCTATGTGAGGGTATACCTGTGTTTACCATTTGACTGGAGGAATTAGTAACTTTGTGCACAGTAAAATCTAGGCATGTTGATGTTTACCTGCAAGGAGGACCGAAGACTGGCAGTGCTAGCACTGATTAACCTGCTATAGCAGATGGACTGTTCAATATATTTCACCAATCCATCTGGTAAGAGCCCATAGAAAGTGTATGGGGAGGGGTGAACCTTTCAGAAACATATCAGGCAGGTGATTGGACGATCGTTACATCAATCAACATTTATTACAGACCAATCAGGAATGCCGTAGACAGGAGCTACTGTGGTACAGTCACATTTAAAATTAGGTATTTTAAGTGAACACAAAATAAAATGTATACTTTTGACTGGTCATTTTACTCACTCATTCTTACAGTTTTGTACTAATAATCTTCTTTATGACAGTATTTACTTCAAAAAAATCGAACAGCTTAAATGCCTGGACTTACAAACATTCTCTTTTGGATGAGAGAATTTAACTCCAGCTTCGCCTGCTGTGGTTTAAAATTTGAGCAGCCAGTCTTTTGTGTTACTGTAAATTGCATTCAAGCAAAAAATAATCAGAACATCCTGACCTCGACCTCCCACCCTGTTTGACCTCTAATGTTGATGGTCATATGTTCAAAGTTTAGAGATTTTGAAGCCCTTTTGAGAAATTGAGTTAACAAAAAGATATTGGGCTCTAATTTCGTAGACCAGGCGCAGGCGCGACGCACCTGCCCTGCACCGCGCCTGCGCCGCGCTAACGGGGTGTGTCCAGGGCATTTTGCAAGTTTCGTTCACGGCGCAGTCTTGCGCAGGGAGGCGCAACCACGCCTCTGTCTCTCCCACCGGCGCAAATGGCAGAGAGGGAGGAGAGTAGGGTTAAACACAGCCACGTGTGATCTTCACCATCAAATGAATGCCTCTCCTCGCCTTTAATTGCGCCGCGGGCGAGGCGCAGTGACAATTTCACCTCGGTGGAGAAGAAGGTCAGAGCCGCTGTCACTTTTGCAGCAGCTGGGAGAGCGCAGGGGCCATCGGGCCGCGCATCGGAGGACACGATGTGCGGCACTGTGTGGACCACCTCACGGGACAGATATCATCTGTTCCTGTGTCATAATAGGAGTACAAAATTAAGTGATGATTACATTTAAATACAGCAGCAGGCTAATCCATTCATCATGCTTGTGATCCACCTGCATTCCTGGTCTGTCATCATCAAATAGCAGAACCTTTGGTGAAAATATATCTCCTCCTCCTCCTCCTTGCAATAATGTACTCCATCTTTTTAGATCACGTTACGAATAAAGATTAAAAGAGGGAAATATGGGCAATCACAGGTAAATCCTTATAAAAACACTGAGTGACTTACATTTATTCAGCGAGCGTCTCTCTCTTTTTTCTTTTCTTTTGAAATTCATGAGATGACAGAAGCCGGATACTCCGTATCGGATGATGTGACCGTTTGTGGTTGGCTTGAGAGATGTGAACTCGTTAGTTATGACAAACGTCTCTGATCTGATATCAGATGTGACGGGACAATTAATATAGATACAAATGTATATGCTGGTTCAGACGGTTACATTAAATAGTGGTTGCTTTGATTGTTTATTGCATTGAAATGGGCCTGACACTCTGGATACCTGCCTGTGAGGTTTTGGTGACGTGTGTGCACTGTGCGCCTGTCAGCCAAATTACAACTGCCCTGGGTGCGCCTCGTCTGCGCCGAGAATAGACCAGGTTGGAGCTGGCGAGCTTTCAGCGCACCTTCCGCGCGGTATTTTGGCACGAAATTGTCACTTCGCCAAGCTGATTCTGTTGACACCTCCCCCTGGTGCGCCGTCACACCCATCTCGGTGCAGCCGGTCTACCAAATTGCCAAATTGGCTGCGCACGGCGTTGCGCCGGATGAAACTACCACTGCGCAGGGTGCGCCAGGGTGCACCAGGCTGCGCCACCCTGTGCCACCCTGTGCCACCCTGTGCCACCCTGAGTTGCGCCAGGAAAGTAGAGCCCATTGAGCTTACTTTAGCCCATAGGCTAACAAAACAACAAAGAAAGCATAAATCACTACTTGAAAGGATGCTTAGTTATAAGTTGACTTCTATAACATGTTTCCCCAGGTGGTCAGTAAAACCATTTAAGCTCAGAAATATAATATCTAGAATATATCAGAATTGAAGGACATTTGTGCAGTGCTGGATGCTGAACTATCCACAAAACATTCACCAGGCTATATTTAGTTCATATGGCAATGAAAATATCAGCACTGTTTTGTAGCTCACATTGGATTTTGTTTATCACCGCCTGCCGGGAACCAATAGAAAAAGATCAAATGAACTTTCCGCCTACATGTTTGGAGAGATGGAAGTCAGGCCTGCCAATAGCTTACAGTCTCCATTAGGCAAGGATAAGGACAAATAGCTCTGCTTTAGCCATCTGGACCTGCTACACTTACTGCACTAGGCATGATCCAACTTATAAATGAGAAATTATTACCTTCTAGTGTTTGATATTAAGTACTACTGACAAATAGGGCCAGGGTTGGAAACCATTACAAGACTTAAAAGCAGTGATCCAAATACAGAAACACAACACCTGATTCAAAATATAAATCTACCTAAATCTTACTGTGAGCTGTAAAAGATACCATACTAACATTGTGAAAATCTTGAAAGCAGGCTCACAACCAACATTCCCACATGACACATACAGAAACACACAGCAGAGCATCTAGGCTCCATGAAAAACACCAGATGCTACATGGCTGGTTCAATATCAAACAGCATTTAGGTTTGGATTCTGACTCTTCCTGTGGTGGTAATAAGGGCTAAAATGTTTGACAAATTCAACAAGAGGTTAGTTCAGGCAAGACTTTACTTTCCTTTCTTTTGTTTTACACATTACACTATGAAGCTGGCTCTATTGTAAAGTTACATAATGAAAACAATGACAGGTAGAGTTTGATTTGTATACCTCCATGACAACAATATTCAAGGTCAGAGGCATTATGTTATTGGATTGTCCTTCAGTTGGTCCATCCATCTGGTCCATTTTTTTACCGTAATATCTGGAGAATGCTACAACCAATTTTCTTTAAACTTTGCCTCAAGGATGAATAGATTTTAAGGTTAAAGGTCAGAAGGGTATTGTGTCTTATTTCATCCCTGGCTTGTGAATGTGTATTCTGGGATGTTTTGAGGGATTTTCCTCGAACTCTGCGCACATGTCCACTTTGACTTAGGGACTGTCTCCACAGAGATTAGTTTATAAGTATTCACATAAGTTTTTTATTACCTCCGCCAAGGAGGTTATGTTTTTGGGAGGGTTTGTTTGTCTGTCTGTCTGTTAGTTAGTTAGCAACATTACTCAAAAAGTTATTGACAGATATTGATGAAATTTTCAGGGAATGTCCGGATTGGGATAAGGAACAAATGATTAGATTTTGGAAGCGATCCGGATCTCTGTCTGGATCCAGGAATTTTTTAAAGGATTCTTTAACATTGGGAGATAGGGCCATTTTTGACATTTGTGCATATAACTCCACAAATAATGGTCAGGGCACTTGGGAAAAAATACAGGACAAGTTTCTAACATACTCTACAGTATATCAAAGACTGATCCGGATACAGGAATAATTCCGGATACTATGATCCAGAATATGAAAAAATAGGGGACCTTTAGAATTTTCATCATAGGAAGAGAAAAAATGAGGCTATAAACACACAACAAACACCATTATATAGCCAAGGCACTGTGGAATTTGGAAGGTGCCAACGGATTTGCTGTATCTTCAAAAGCTAGGGAGCTAGATCCAGAAGAAAACTGCCATTAAGGAAAATTCGATTTTCGTGAACAACTGCTGAACTAATATTGATATCATTATGAATTCAGTTGCCAATGGTGTGTTTTCATGGTCAAGGAATCTAAAAATGTAGTCAAAATAAATGTGGGACTAATATTTAAGGTGCAAATGACCAATAGGGGGAACTGTGGCACTTGGCGGAGGTCTGCACTCTCCGAGTGCTTTCTAGTTGTATTGTATATTGTATTTTGTCTACACAGTACCGGTGTTTTGGGGGCCCTGAAAACACATATTTTAAAACAGGGTCCCAGAGTGAATAAATCACAAAAGGTCCCACTGTGCCTTCATTTCTTTTGCATTTCTTAGCCAATGGTCTTTTTTTAACCAACCATTTTCTTTATTTTCCGCTTAAAGCCAAATTCTCTTGAACCTGCATTTTCTTCAGTTTACGTTTCTAGGTTGGTCAAAGCCTATGCACTAAACTATCTTGAATGTTGCTTTAAATGAATTCTAACTGTACCAAATAAATCCACAGAGAGATTGACAAAAAAAGAAAAAAACAATTGTAAAATCAACAATTGTACATCAAAACAGTCTTACCAATAATATTATACCTTTTACAAGTCAAAGTGCAATTGCCTTCATACATCTGTTGTCCAGACAAAATAAACTCTGGTTTGCTTTATTTTTTGGAAAGTTTGTCTGGTTTGGGATGGAATAAAATCTCAAACAAACTCTGGTGCTGATTAAGGAACTGAACTCTAGTAAACCTCGAAAACATGGTGTCTTGGTTCGCTCGCAAGAAGACCATTTGGATTGCCATAGATGTGTAAACCATGCAAATCAAACAAGGACCAAACAATGGAAGCAAACCAAAAAGCAATGCAATGTAGATTGAATTTGACAGAACACAACAACAGTAAGCATTACTTGGAAATATCAATTAAGATTGTGATTAATGTACTCATTGCCAACTGCCCTGGCCCCCAGTCCTCCTGACAGATTGGTATGCAAGTCTGTGCAAACATGGTTAAACATTACTGTGGTATACCAGTGTCTTCTGACGCAGCCTGAATATAACCTTATCTTATTTTAGAGCTCAAAATACAAATTAGCTGTTTCAGGCTAAACAACGCTTTTCCTCAATGCCTCATTGAGTATTTCCATGCAACAGTGCAACAATAGGCCAGATTACATGAACAAAGACCTAAACAGCAGCTTAAGCTTGTGGCATGTGGCTTTTTTTTTACACATTTGTTCTGCTTTGGATAAAGTGTTGTATGAAAGCCAAGTTAAAATGCATCAGTGCCGCAACTTCCCCCCAAACTTAACCAAGTTCACCAAAGTTTAAGATTTCTTTTAACAATCTTGGTTCAGGGGTGAAGTTGAAACATTGCTGCAATGTTCCTTTGGTTTAGTTTTCTTTCACACTGCACTTTGTCAGACAGACCAAAGCTTGCAAAAAGTGTAGACAAACCCCCAGCCTATAGTTGGGGATCTAGCTGTGGTATCTGTCCCTGTCATCCAGCATATTGTTCACTGTGATCCCATGTATAACCATATTCCACAGATTGTGGACATTCATCTATAAAGATAAGTGGAGGCCAGTGTTGCTGATCATGCTAACTTTAGCCCCTCTCTGCTGGATTTTTTTTATAAATGCTATGCTAGCTGCTTACTGTTGTGATATTATGTCAAATGCAATCCACAATGCCCTGCTTTTTGGTTGACTTTCCCTGTTTGGTCCTTTATTGGTCTGGATGGCTTCGACACACCTCCAAGTGAAACTCTGGTTCACTTGGAGGCAAACCAAGACCTCTTGTTCTCAGGTGGACCAGAGTTTGGTTCTTTGGTCCGTACTAGAGTTCACACCACTCCAAATCAGCGAAGCTAACAAGAGTTTGTTGGTCCAAACCAAACGTATTAAGTGTGAGGGAGGGTTACCTAAATGTGAAAGTAACTTCAGACTTTTGAAAACATTTGATTACTCTGAATTCTAAAAATCTATAAAGACTTGAACATTTACAACCCTTAATATGTAAAAGCAGAATGGAAAGATGGATGAAGTGAGTTTTAAATTTTACCGTCACTAGATTATGTAGAAAAGATTTGCACAATTAAAATCATCACCAAGCCACCTCAATACTTCTTCTTGACCCATCACTGTACTCCCAGTATTCGTCACATGTTTACCTCAAGGAAACAATAAATAGTGTTATACTGAATATAGTTTTTTCTTTAGGTACTCACAGAGGATTGCTGTGAGCAAAGGATGAGCATATGGCTGTCTACATCTCCTCTGTTTTCTGTCTCTAAACTCATGCTCCTATGAAACAGACCAGCTGCATCATTCCAATCATCTCTTTCTCCTCTCCTTGCTCACACTCTACTCTAGAGGATTTCTATCCCTCAGGCTAATCGTGAATGATAAACGTTTCAGTTTCAAGCTTTCACAGCTTTGTGTCCTCTCAAAACGAACTTCTTCTTTGGACTCTCTGAACTCCTTGACTACTTGTCTTCATTTGTGTTATCTCTAACCATTCCCTTCTTCTGTCTCCTGTTTGGCTTCATCCATCTCTTAATCTCCCAGTTTTTCACTCCTTGTCATTCCTCCCTCTTCTCCTAATAACACAGCCTTCAGAGTGCTCGCTCGGTGTATTTGTCACTGACATTTGGCTGAGAGTTGCTCTACCTTTTTTTTCCTCTCATGGTTGATTGGAACCCTCTGTGGCCAGTGATCCATGCTGCTGACAACATTTTACTTTAACACCTTTATCTCAACTGATACTTCCTCCACACGAAGACCTGAGTGACCCTACATGTAAGATGTTGAGTAGTGTCTGGATCAGCGGACTGCAGTCATGTTTCTAATCAGTAATTCAACCTAACTCTTTAAGGTCTCATGACTTTGTGTATCTGATCATTTTCATCATATCTTGGGTGTTTCTTAACCAAGAATTTGATTTTAGTTGATTAAAAAATGAAAAATGTCATAAAAGAAAAGAGAAAATTTCCAGTCAATGGCTTTTCTCTGGGGAATACGCCAAATTGATGCTATAGGTCAGAGGAGAATGGCCACATTGGTTTGAGATGATAAAAAGGAAATTGTAACTCAAATAACTACTTGTTACAACCAAGGTTTGCAATAGTTGGATTAGAATTTGACATTAACAACAGGAAAGCATGGATGAACTTAAATCTGGCTGGTTGTGGTGTAATACTAGATAATACTAGAAAAATAGATTAGTTTCTTGGCACTCTTTGTGCACATTTGTACCAAATGAGCATTGCTTAAACTCCACCTATCTACCTCGGTATTGTTGCTGACCATGTCCATCCTTTATGACCACAGTGTACCCATCTCCTGGTGGCTTCCACCAGCAGGGGGCCCTGTCATAAAGCTCAAATAATCTCAAACTTGTTTCTTGAATGTGTCAATGAGGAGACTATACTCCAGGGGCCCTTTATAGTAAACAGACCTCATTCCACCTTTGGGATGTGGTGGAACGGGAGAATGGAATCACCATGTGCAGCCAACAAATCAGCAGCAACTGTGTGATGCTATTCGGTCAATATGGGCCAAAATCTCAGAGGAATGTTTCCAGCACCTTGTTGAATCTATACCATGAAGAATTCAGGCAGTTCTGAAGGCAAAAGGGGGTCAAACCCATTGCTTATAAGATGTACTTGATAAAGTGGTCAACGAGTGTATAGCTGCACTGTTGTGCTTTGTAATGTTGTCATACTGGGATGATTTGCTCTGTTGAATACCCTTTGTTGTGGTAGAATATTCTCAGATATTTGGGTTGCAATTTGTTAATGAATAAGATTAAAGGGGGCCGTAAAGCTTAGACCATTTGATTTCTCTGCACACTTAACAAAATACCACTTTGTGAGGTGTAATTACCTTCAGTCAAGAAAAATTACAGTCTTCTAAAAGGCTTTTTAAAAGTAAGAGCTGCTCTCAGGACTGAATACCCTTGAGGTGAAAAAAGCAGAATTTGTCATGGATCAGAAATACTTTCTCATGAAGAAAGCCTGAAGCTAAAGGCTTAAACTTATCACATTCCAATCAGGGCTGATAAGCTAGAAGAGGGTTAATAACATGTTTGATGAAGGGGCCAATGGTAATTCCACAGCATATGTTGTTATAATGAGCTTCTATTATAAGACACATTTGGGTATGTGTGCCTAATTGTGTGTTTCAGTTTTAAATTACAAACTATTTCAGTACATTTTGAACCTTTTCCCCCTTTCCTCACCTTAAAACAAATGCAAATAGACTGAAAAACAGCTCAGGACCTCAAGATTGAATTCCCCGTCAGAGCTGAAAATTGTGTTTTAGTTCATGCAAGTCTAAACAGACCAATGTTGTGTTTTAATATGGTTTGGATCCCACCTGATGTCAGGGCCACTTTTCTGAAGCTATCATTGCAGCGAGGGACCATGCAATGAGTAAATGAGGAAAAACAAACACACGGAGAAAGGCCCATTTTGTGGGTTGTATCAGTCGTGAGTAGTTATCAGTATTAGAGGGATCTCAAGTCCTCCCTCATCACCATCAGTCTATCTAAATGACTTTTCTTTCTTGCCGTCTCCTCACTGCTTGCCTGTTTTACCCACACATTTTATCTCCCTCTAGGTCATATCAACAACTCCTCTCTCCAATGCTCTTTAATTCCTCAGTTTAAAACCACTTATCGACAGGCTTTTTTCTGCCTTTTTCTTCACCCCATTTCCATTTATTTCCACTGTTCTCATTAGTCTGCATCACTTTCAGTCATGCGCACCTTCTCTCTGCACATTTCTACACCTTGATTAAACTGCTTCATGACTGCAAAGGAACCCCAGTGTGATGAATGGCCTTTTGGGAATAGATGAAGCATAACAACCGTATTTCATCTGAACACAGTGCTCTCTAGATTTCAGAAAGGTGTACTTTATTTGTTCAATTGTGGCAGAATGTTGGCTAATCTAATATTTACACCCTAACACCTTGTGCGCCCAAGTCCACTTGCCTCTGTTCTTCGTTAAGGTGCTTTTAGAAATGTCACGTTCATTATGAGCTCAGTTACTTTAGAAAACTAGAACTACCATGTGTCAGATTACGCCTCTGCACGATATACATTGCCAGAGATTTAAAGGTCGCATGTGCTGGTGTGTTTGACCATTTACAACATGTCTTGGGTTTCTGCTTAGCAAGGATTTGATTGAAGTTGAATTTTTAAAAAAAATGAAAGCGACATTGACCTTTAACCTATTACCTTCGAACCACTTTCCTTTTCTTTCATGTCATGGATTCTAAGCATTCTTGTGACACTGCATTCACAAAGTTGCTATCACAAGCAATAGGTAAACATGAGGCTCTGTGACGTTGACACTTGATCCATGACTTCCAAAATGTAGGTACTTCATCTTTTAGTTAAAGTTGAAATCTGCATAAAGTTTGATAGAAATCCATTCAAATATTCTCGCGATATTGTGTATACAAGCAAATGATGACCACAAGACTCCTTAACATTTGACCTCCAAAATCTAATTTAGACAGGCATGCTGTCACTGTTTGCAGAAAAAATCCCTAAAATAATTTTTTAAATATCCCATTCATAAGATTTGACCTTTGTGGACAAACAGATGTACATACAGACAAATGATCTGTAAACACAACACCTCTGATCTTGGCTGTTTCCCGCAAAGATACATAAAACAATTACATATCATTGATATTTTTTTTTCCCAAGAAAGTGTCAGGTATGAAGAACTTGCCAGATGTAGCATAGACATTAATGCTTTGTGGTGGCAGAACAGGGATTTTCCATCCACTTCGTTCCATAACAGCTGTAATTAATAAAGTGTAATATAAGCATTGTATTCATCCATCTCACATGCTGCCTACTACATACCGTACATGATCAGACTCCATAAACTTTTGTAAAGATTTTCTAAAGACCCTAATCTGAAACCCTCTCATATCCAAAGAATTTGTCTGTGACTCTCAGCCTTTGTGGTCTCAGGTGATATATTACAGACTGGGGATCTAAAAGGGTCACAAACAAGACTTAAACATGAATAAATGCATTCAAGCTTTTAATTCTAAGCCCTGCATGCTTTAATAAGACTAATATCACTGTGATATTTTCTCAATATTTATATATTTTATGATATATATTTACAGTGTGTGGGTGCAGCAACATGCTTATAGAAAAGGTGCGTGGGCGTTTTAGAGCAGGAGAGCTTTTGTTTTTAGTTGATATTGAATGTGTAGGATCCCTTTTGAACTGTGTAATTAAATTTGCATTTTAAACCATTAAAAAGGGGGCGGCACGGTGGTGCAGCAGGTAGTGCACGTGCCTCACAGCAAGAAGGTCACTGGTTCAATCCTGGGTCGGGCAGGGCCTTTCTGTGTGAAGTTTGCATGTTCTTCCCGTGCATGCGTGGGCTCTCTCTGGGCACTCCTGCTTCCTCCCACAGACCAAAAACATGCTCATTAGGTTAATTGGTGACTCTAAATTGCCCTTAGGTATGAGCGTGAATAGTTGTCTGTCTCTCTATGTGGCTCTGCGATCAACTGGCGACCAGTTCAGGGTGTACCCGTCTCTCGCCCAATGACAGCTGGGATAGGCTCCAGCTCTCCTGCGATCCCGAAAGGGATAAGCGGTATAGAAAATGAATGAATAAATAAACCATTAAAAAGGGCATGATTTGTCTCAGGGGCTACTTATCTTTGAATCTGATTAATACATAGATTAATCAAATTCGCATTGCCTATGCTATGACTAAAAAGCTGATGAGCTAACTGCTGTCCTCAATGAGGCCATGGTGACTGTTTAGCCTGTATGCACACAGGAAACTTTAGCTGAGGGTTGCTGATTAATATGCAAAATTAATCCCACTGGTGCACCCATTTTCATGTATGTTTTTATGACAAGGAAAGACTCAGAGTAAGTGCAATTGTGAGTCTTTATGACTGAAGTCAGCACCTTTAGCAGAAGCATAAATTTAGCTCCTAAAGCATTCATACATGCTTGGTCGTCAGTAAACTTTGTCAGTCATTTATCTTTTTCATCACTTTTGTTGGACAGAAAGGGGAATTCTTGCTTCCTCAACAACGGTGATATTTTTCCTTCCTTCCTCAGTCTTGGAGAGTTATGCACTTCTTTGTCTCCCAGCAGTGTTTACCAAAAGCTTCTCATTTGATGCTTATGAGTCTCCTGCGATTGTTTTTGGCAACAGCCTTCTCCAGCCATCTGTCTACTCATCTGTAATCTATCCATTCATCCATGAATCAACCCAATGATTCATTCAACCATCCATGCATCTGTCTCTCCAACTTTCCTTTTATCATCCATCTATTTGACTGTCTAACAGTCCAACCATCCATACATTTCTTTGTCTGAAAATTCATCCATCCATCCATCTATCCATCCGTACATCCATACGTCTATCAGTCCTACTTTCCTTCTATCATCGATACATCTGTCTAACAATCCATCTATCCATCCATCCACCCATTCATCCATTCAACCATCCATGCATTTGTCTGTCCTACTTTTCTTCTTTTGTCCATCCATCTATTTATCTGTCAATCCATCCATCCATCCATCCATCCATCTACTTAGCTATCCAACCAATCATCCATCCATTCATCAATCCATCCACCTGTCTTTCTACCGTCTATCTTTTCATCCATCCATTTTTTAATCTTTCTATCCATTCATCTATCTATCTTAACATCCATCAGTCTGTCGATTTATTGAGCTCACGCATGTGATTACTTGTTTATGTTGGATTACAGCTAATAAAAGGGCTTAACTATTTCCTTTGGTTACCTGAGGTTTGTCCTTGGACAGAATGCTATTCTGTTAGCTTTGAGGCACATGCCAGCTGTGTTTCAGGGGGAAATGATGCGGATTAAAATACATCAAAAGAAGACATTTGGCACAAAAGAAAACTTGTAACTTGTAACAAGTAACACATGAATTCACATTAATTCTCATCCATAACACACACAAACAAGCCCTCATCAATGCTAGTCAGCCATCTGGAAGAGTGTACAGTAATGAGGTCCAATCAGTGACCACGTTTCCAGCTCAAGATCCGGAGGCTTGGGGCCTAAAGGGCACGTGAAAATATCCACACAAATCCATACATATGCTCTACACATATTCACCACTGCTGACACATATAAAGGGCATCCCCCCTGGGCTGAAGAGGCGAGTGTAGAAAACTGCACCCAGGTGCCTGTGTCAGGAAAGGGAAACTGACTACTGAGAGAGTGAGGGCTCTGGGGTCATGTTGCACGTGTTCCAAATGAAACTAAGGACATGCAGCGAGGAAACAAATATTGACATGCTTCTCCTAAACACAAACAGACATTAATAGCCTTAGCATGTTACAAAGCAGTGACACATGTGCGTGAAGCCACCTCAGGAGCAATAATTTCCAATGAGTCTAAGAAAACAGTCCGAAGCATGCTATATATTTTTCATTAGCTTTGAAAGTAGCCACAGTTGGGTAATGGGGCACCGGAGCAGACTTCCTGATCCTCAACACACAACAAAAAGGCAGTGCAAGGAACAGCTGGGGAAAAGCAGCTGCTTTCAATATGTGCTTCATCCATAAAATGCTTTGTATTACCTAATCTGACTACAAAACATGAGCAGTGCCTCCCATCCATGTGCAACCCACCGCTCCCTCACATACTCTGAGTCAGAAAAATCACATATGAAGCACATTACAGGTCTTTATAGCTGAATCACACATGGAGCCACTGAAAAGCTCTCCAATCCGGGAGGTTGGTGTTAGAAACAGACATGCTGACGGAGCAGAGGTGACATGAAGTGAGAGCGCATGAAGCAGATTATTTTACTAATGGTTTACAGTTCAGCCTCCTTGTAGCGTTTTATAAATCTATATGCAAATGCTGTTACGAAGCCTTGCCAAATATCAAAACCAATTGTGTTCAAATTCCGCACATTTCACTGGGCAGGAAGCGGCAGCAGTGCTGGAAAATCACACCACATCATACTGATAATCTGCCTGTTTCTTTAATTAATTAGGCCCAGACTTTGAATAGGTTCTTGTGGTGTTTTTATGAGAGATAGCTTGCTATAAATAACACTCCTTGGGCAATGCAACAGATCTCACATAGCTGACTCTATGTGTCACAGCAGTGAAGCTTAATGACAAATTGATCCAACATTTAAAACTTTGATTCTATGTCAGATCATAGCAAAGAGCTCCAGATAGAGGGCAGGAAGTGATTTCTGCAGATAAAAGTGCTGTCAGATGCTGGATAGTGTCCCGTCATATCAGGAACAGAACAAGAACCATGATTAAGTCCAAAAAAAGGGACACAAAAGGCAAAAAGTTAAGAAAGGTCACATAGAAACAGCTGTGGCCTGATTTAAAACCCTCTGAAGTCTGAAGGGGCCATAATAAACAGTGCTCGTGCATGCAGTGACCACTTATTGAGGATAAAGCCCATCTCATACCAAAGATTTGCTGTGTGATGAGTTGAAAGTTGTGACGACTTATGTTGGGCTGCAGTGTTCTTAAAGTCTGTAAGTTCACACCTGCAACTGTAAGAGATCAGAATCAGAATCAGAATCAGAATCATCTTTATTGGCCAAGTATGTTTGTGACATACAAGGAATTTGGCTTCAGCAGGTGGTATCGCTCACAGAGTAACAGCAGCAAAAATAAACATAAACATACTAGAAAAATATATGTATATATATGTATATATATATACACACCTAATTTGAATGGAGAGGAATATGTACACTCAGTAAAAATAGAAAAATATGTGTATATGCTATATGTATGTACATTTGTGCAGAGAAATAAATATATGTACAAATTGGTGCAGAGTACACATTGTAGTGCAGTTGAATCAGTGGCCAGTGAAGGTGAATATATAACCATTTAGCACTGCAATAGGTCCAACATTCAGCTATTTAGGAGAGTTATGGCAGTAGGGAAGAAACTGTTTTTGAGTCTAGAGGTCCTTGTGCGCAGGGCTCTGTATCGTCTGCCAGAGGGGAGGAGGGAGAACAGGTTATGTCCAGGGTGAGTGGGGTCTCTGATGATGTTCCCTGCCCTCTTGCTGGTTCTGGAGGAGTACAGTTCCTGGATGGAGGGCAGGGGGGCTCCAGTGATTTTTTCAGCAGTCCTAACTGTGCGCTGTAGTCTGCGTCTGTCCTGCTGTGTGGCTGCTCCGAACCACACGGTGATGGAGGTGCACAGGACGGACTCGATGACAGCGGTGTAGAACTGGATGAGCAGCTCCTGAGGCAGGCCGTCTCTCTTCAGCTGACGAAGGAAGTACATCCTCTGCTGAGCCTTTTTCAGGATGCAGTGGATGTTCATCTCCCACTTCAGGTCCTGAGAGATCGTAGTTCCCAGGAACTTGAAGGACTCAACGGATGACACAGGGCTGTTGCTGATGGTGAGGGGGAGCAGTGACGAAGGCTGTCTCCTGAAGTCCACTGTCATCTCCACAGTTTTGAGCGTGTTCAGCTCCAAGTTGTTCTGGCTGCACCAAAACACCAGCCGCTCGACCTCCAGCCGGTATGCAGACTCGTCTCCATCCTGGATCAGACCGATGATGGTAGTGTCATCTGCAAACTTCAGGGGTTTAACAGCTGGGTGCTTGGAGGTGCAGTCGTTGGTGTAGAGGGAGAAGAGCAGTGGGGACAGGACACACCCCTGGGGGGCGCCAGTGCTGACAGTCCGGGTTGTAGAGGTGATGTCTCCCAGCCTCACCTGCTGTCTCCTGTCGGTCAGAAAGCTGGTAATCCACTGACAGATGGACGGAGACACGTTGAGGTGAGAGAGTTTGGAGGAGAGGATGTCCGGGATGATGGTGTTAAATGCCGAGCTGAAGTCCACAAACAGGATCCTTGCATAGTTCCCTGGGCTGTCGAGATGTTGCAGGATGTAGTGCAGTCCGAGATTGACAGCATCATCCACCGACCTGTTTGCCCGGTAGGCAAACTGCAGGGGGTCTAGCAGGGGTCCTGTTACAGACCTCAGATGGCTCAGCACTAGTCTTTCAAAGGACTAGACGTTAGAGCCACCGGTCTGTAGTCATTCAGTCCTGTGATGGAGGTTTTCTTGGGGACTGGGATGATGGTGGAGCACTTAAAGGCAGAGGGGACTTCACACTGCTCCAGGGAGCGGTTGAAGATCCTGGTGAAGACTGGGGCCAGCTGATCAGCACAGGCTTTAAGACAGGAGGGTGACACTCCATCTGGGCCTGGTGCTTTCCTGGTTTTCTGTTTCTGGAACAGCCGGCTCAGCTCCTCTTCACACACTCTGAGTGTGGCGGGGGGGGCAGGTTGGAGTGCAGGTAGAGGTGTGGCGGGGGTTGTTGTGGTAGTGCTGGTCTGGGTGAGAGGTGTGCTGTCTTAGAAACAACTTTATATCTCAGTTTTCACCTCTACGTTTAATGCTTGTCTTGTTGCTGTATATTCTTGTGGTGGAATACAGGAATCAAGATGATAGTGATTTACTTGCTACAGCTGCTTTTCTTCTCCTGTTAAAATCGTGAAATCATTAAAAATGAGAGGAACAAGACTTTGGAGCTGTTCAAGTGTGTTTAAACAGTTGACCGAAGGGGCTTCGGCCAATTTATGCTCTGAGTTTAATTCTGAGGCTATCTCATTTCTTCTGGTATTTGACCAAGGGAATCACTGATGATAACACAACACTTCTTAGCGGCAGGTGAGTCATAACCATTGACAGACATATACTGTACTGTGTATCCCATTTCCCCTTGTGGCTTCAAGGTGCTGATTTGCTTTTGAAAAACATGATGAGCCCTGCGTTTTAAAACAAGCTGCTGGTGAGCAGACAAACAGAATCACAGACACTCTTAGTCAGCTTGATTTGAGCTGCAACAGCTAAATTCACACAACGTTGACTGTCCCTTGCAGCATTCTGAAACTGTCTAGTGTGAAAAATCTTTGATCCAAGCTTGGCTTAAAGCTATGGACAAAAAACAACTTCACATAAGGCCATGTTGGCTAAAATTCTAAGAAAAATAGACCAGGGTAGCTATATTTCTTGAACCTTCATCTTCTATACCATTCATCCCTTTAGAGGTTGCAGTGGGCTGGAGCCCATCCCAGCTGACAATGGGCGGGAGGCAGGGTATACCGTGGACTGGTCGCCAGCCAATTGCAGGGTCACACGTAAAGAGACAGACAACCATTCACTCTCACACCCATACCTAGGAGCAATTTATAGTCATCAATAGAGTTGTTCCGATTTCGATACCAGTATCGGAAACTGCCTCTATAATGCCGAAAATGCTGGCATCGGTATCGGCGCGTACTGGATTGATCGTTGCATTGTACTTTGTGTTGTATTATATACTTCCTCTTTTTACACAACTACGGTGGACGGTGGAGAGCCGCTTTGTGCATGCTCCCTTTATCGCTAAGCATTCTGGGTAATGTAGTCAATCTAATTATTCTGAGCCGGCTTTAATACGATTATAAATGATGGTACAGGCTTCTGTTTTTTAAAATAAATGGCTTGAACTTGCTGTATTTATACATGGTTTACAAAGGGTTTAACCTGAGTCAGGCCTTACCACAATGATAATATCACAGTCATGCAGGCGTAGTATGATATTTTTTTATAACGTACTGGTGTCGGAATTGGTACTCGGTATCGGTACTCGGCATCGGCAGATACCCACAGCACAAGTATCGGTATCGAGAGGGAAAAAATGATATCGAAACATCTCTAGTCATCAATTAACATATTGAGCATGTGCAAGAACATGCAAACTCCACACAGGACAGCCCTGACTTGGGCTCTGTCTGACATGGGGTTCAAACCAGCAGCCTCTTAGCTGTGAGGCACGTACACTACCTGATGTGCCTGTGTGGGCTATTCATCTATTTATTTGTTCATCTGTTTATTTATAATAATTCCCTTGCACACACACTTTGCTTAGCCCAATGAAGAGAGAAGGCTCTTTGGCTTTTATTGAATGACCAAAATGAGTTATTTGACAAATTAACGATTTTGTGCACATTTACCCAAATTATACCCTGTTATTATACTTAAGAGTAACTCACTGAATAATCTATTTTTCTAATGCTAGCTGTAGGGATTTCTGCTACATAAAATAAAGCAAGCCACTCTTCAATGTGATGACCTTTGTAAGTACAGAATAGCTTAGACTGTGGAGTTTTCTTTGTCTGTGGCTTTTTCATGTTGCTCTTGTCTCTTCAAGCCTCATGCACTTCATTTCATTGAGCATTTCCTTTATGGAAGTTGAATTTGAGTCACTGATGTGTGATTTGCAGAAGTTTTTGGCACTACACTAGACGCTAACAACAAAGCCCCAGGAACCTGTGGTGTAGTTGATAGGTTCTACATCTGTTACTGCTGCTGATAAATAATCTCATATGCTCTTCCAGACCAGGAAAAGAGGGTATTTATGTGCTGACAAACTGTACGGTGGTTCCAAGCGTTTAGAAAACTATCACTTGGACATTCCCCGGACTTTGCAATGCTGCCAGCAAAAGTAATGGCTTTGTTCTGTTTTGTCTGCTGTCTTTCTTTGTTTTGACTTGTGTTGTCTTTTGGCCAAAAGCGACTTCCCCCAATCTCAATGTTTTTCAAAATGTTGTTTTGCTCCTATCATCTTAATATAATCTAGTCTATTATCATTGTTTATACAGGACATAAATGGAAGGAATGGTAAAAATGGGTTTTAGTATTTGCAGTTGATCTGTGCTTACAGATTAGGTTAAATGACACATTTAATAAAATGCTTTTAAAAGAAAATGGCTGAACTTGCAGCTTTTTCAGGCTCTAAATGTTCTTGGAAAATTACTAAAATTTACAACAATATTAAATTATGTTCTTCAATCATGTATTCACCCAGTTGATAGGTAATCATTTTTTAATTGAGTGAAAAAAAGCCATATAATGGGTTTGAGTTTGTGTATCTACATGTCTCCTTGCATGATAGAGAACTTCTATGCACAAGACAACACAGTCCACAGCATCAGGACGTCTCCTCCCCTCCTGCGAACAGCACCAGTTGCTGCCTGAAACAGCAGATTGCCCTGGCCCTGAATAGACCTACCACCACAGAGCATATCAGTCAGAGAGAAAATAGACGTGTATTAGGGGTAATCAGTATGTGAAACCAGTACATTTTTTTTGTTTTACATTGCCGATGGTGATATATATGTTAACTGTAGTTCAGCCAAAGTAAGACCTCTTTCAAAGTCTCACATTATGCAGAATTCCCTTAGAATATGAATCCAGAAATCATCTGTAGATCAGCTCTTGCACAAAATAGATAACAAGGAAAAGTTTAGGGAGGAACAAGCCACAGAAACAGTGTAGGGTGACTGAATGCCATATTCAACACTTGTACTTCATCTTACTTTTCCACTAGCAAGCTGCTTTGTGTTGGTCCTATCAACACACCACACTGCCAACATGTCTTTTCCCAAGTAGTGAACTGATTAGCATATGGTCTTACTTTCATTTTGCCAAGTACACTATATCACTGCATCCCAAATAAAGTTAATAAAAGTTTACATATGTTTAAAGATTATCCTGGTTACACAGCACAACAACACTGACAAAGTTTGTCATTCTATCCGAGTTTACCTCCTCAACAACAACCATAGAGCATCCTCATCAAGTGAACTTGTTTACAACATACTTGTGTTTTTATACAATAACCAACCAGTATGAACTTGCTTTGAAGATAAACTCATTTGGCTCTTTTTGTTTTTACTTTGAGTTTGTGACGCTACACAACCCTATTACTGCAGGGAAACTGTGCATGATGAGAGCTGCAGACTGCAGATTTACATCCATTAGCTGTTGGTTTCCTCTGATCCTGTATCATCCTGAAGTTTTTTTTACCGAGTCACATTTGTATCCACCCACTTTGACAGCATAAGCTTCCTCCATTTTTCATTCAAACCGGTTGACTCTCAGTCTATTGATGTTTTTCTTTTGAGTAATTCATTTCATACAAGTATCTTCAAATATCCTGACCTTAAAGTCTTTCAGGCACTCATAGTTGTGAGCCCCATTTGCAGTAATATATAGCCCTAGCTTCCAAGCCGGCTCTTTTTGCACATAAGTAAGGCTGATAACTGTCACGGTGGAAAATGTTCATGCTAATGACATACACCTCATACAAACTTCAGAAATGCCAAACTATCCCTTTAAACATGGTCATATTGATCTGCACAATTAAGTCAGCCTATTGTTACCAATACAGGGCCCAACCCATTCCACATCCAACACCAGGGTTGGATTGCGATCTTTATCCAGACTGTGAATTTTCAAAGGGTAAACAGAGTTTGGATGTTTTATACACAACAGCAGTGTATCAAATGGAAATGTGGAAAGTGGATGAGAGACAGACGTAGATCTGGACTGACTCTGCTCAATGTTTCTGCTTTTACGAGGGCTCTTAAATTGTCGTTTTATGGTAGATTGCAGGCCTGAACTCACACTGAGAGCTACATTTTCACATCTTTCTGCCTTCCTACTTTCTAGAACCTGTTAAGTGTTCATTTGTCAGCGCCAATACATGTTCTCTCTGGATCAGTCCCTCACCAGAACGTCTCATTGTTTTAATTCCAGTAAAGCTGAGCTTTCACTATCAATAATAGGGTTTTCTTTCTAGGGAAGGAATTCCCTCATTGGTTTCTTTGGTGGATGGGCCAGGAGAGGTAAAAAGCTATCCTGCAAAGAAGAACACCAGCAGTTTTATTTGTTTAGTCTCCATGGAAATGAATGCCTATCACTTGGTACACAATTTAAAAGGTCTGCTGGTGAAAAGATCTCCTGTGCATTCAGTGATGAGTCAGGCTATGAATGTGAAGCTTTGTAAGTTCTAGACCTGACAGTTTTTGCTAATGTCATCTTCAAGCATATTTGCCCAAGTGCTCTTACTCACAAGGGAGTAAACACACCAGGAGTTGGATTCACCGGCCCTGAAAGCCTTTAATGAATAGTCGCTGCAGCAGGACTTGTCTCGCCTGGTGCCTTGTTGGATGTGGTTCATTCAAGTTCATTTTATTTCCAGTTCAAATTAACAGAGCTAAACTTTGTTTTCTCTACAGAGCAGCTCCCCTGGGTGTCTGTTGCCTAGATGCCTTGTACTCCCAGAAACAGTGAGAGCAGAGGCAGCGGAGTTATGCTAACATCATCATCTTTGTTATCATTACTATTAACCCCACTCAGACTCGCTCAAACTGGGTACTTCTTGAGTTTCTTCCATTTACCATACAGAGCAGACAGATCTTACACAGACGGTCGTTTGTGAGTGACAGCCAGAGTAACAGAGAGTGGATGAGGGCGTTAAGTGTTTCAGACGGCCTTTTAAAAGAAGAAATTTTGACGGGAATGTGGGGCAGTCTGTTCTCTCTCTGGTGTTTTCCCTTGGTTGAGGAGGAAGGTTTATATTGCAGTGTGGAGTGACAAGTCCCTCTGTGTGTGGTTATGGATGGGCTCAGAAGAGTGAAATATTTCAGCTGGTTTGGCCTCTTAAGTAAAAATATAACACTGACGTCAAATTTTCCCCTTTCTTGATTCCTATTTAATCTGAGATGATTGCCCTAAATGTTTTAATTCTTTTGATTTGTCACTTTCACAAGTGTTTTTCAGGAAGAAAGGTTTGGGGACAAGTGGTTCAGATGAGGATGACATCCAGTCGCTATATCCAGACCACAGTCAGAAGAGGCTTAGTGTCATGATCATATCTACAGATACCAGTAATTTTCTTGTTATGCCATTACCTGCAAGTAGAGACTTTATATCTTAAGAAAGTTGAAGACATTCAAGGTGTGTATGTCTTAATGTCTCTGTTTTATCATTGTTTTATAGAAAATGTTCTTACACATTGCATGGTTGCTTGGTTCACTAGTCAAAACTGACTTGTATACTTGTCAAAGTAGGTGACCAAAGTGCAGCAATCTGAGCTGCAGGATATTTTTAACAGACGTATCAATTGTCCCTAATTCTCTTTTCATTTAATGTACAAAAAGTTCTAAATCTTCATTCACATTTTCAACCCAATGGGATGGAAAAGTCTGTACATAAATATTTTGGCGGTATTTAGCAAGGAAACCACATGTTCTTAACCAGTTAAACTTAACCGTCCAAACACTGGTAATGTAATTGTGGGATAAAGGCAATGTCAGAAGCTTCTTGATAATTTTTATCTAATTCTTCGTACTTTAATTATTTTGTTTTTCCAGGTTTAGTTTTATTCTTGATTGTAAGAAAAAGCTTAAATTGAATTCTCAATTTTTTATTGAAAGATAATAAATTCACCAATGGTTGATGGACGTGTTCCATTCACACTCTGATGGAGGAAGTTTACCTTTTAAGCTGGCCTTACACCTAACGATTTTCCCTGCAATTTTGAAGTCTTGGACAAATTTCACAAGTCGTAGTTAAGTCTTGGGTTATCTCTCTGAGATCAGGGTGCATGGTCATTAGATGTGACCCCATTTTTGCAGGTTTTAGGCAGTCTTGGTTCAGCCTGGGCCTTATGACAAAGTCAAATCTATTTAATATTAAATGAAGTCTTTAGTGTTGTCTCATGCAAACTGGGCTGTTCAATGATTCTACCGGAGTCAATAACCAACAGAGGCCGACACATAAGCACCAAGCAGGAAGCAACAAGCTGTAAACAACGCATGGAGACGAAGGAGTGTACAGCTCTGCAGGACTGTTACATAAGGAGAAATGTATGTTTTTGTTGAAGCAATGAGCAAGAATCCCTCTCCAACATGTCCTCCTTTTTGAACAGTGAAAGTACGGAAAGGGAAACACAAATGACAGAAGTCACAGAGGACCCGGGATATCAGTGTGGTGAATATGCTATAGCTAGCTAGCGTCAGAGCTGACCACAGATACAAGCTAACAGTTCACATCAGCCAAAGATTGCTGTTTCCAATCAAATAAACCTCACTGCTGTGCTTCCCTCAAGTCTTTGTCCTTGTACATGCACAAGTATGTGTGTAGATGGGGAATAGTCTTGCAGAACTGTGGACAATTTGTTTTTGGATGTGAGATGATACCAGTTAAGAAAGTCTTAAGATTTTAGAGGGAATTTTAACAAAGTTTCTAGTGTCAGGTAGGCATTAGTTGTCCAAAAAAGTACAAGTAAAAGCAAGTCTCTTTAAAACATTAATTTGCACAAATGAGACAGCAACTCCTGCCCTGACTGTGCCATTCTTTTGTTTTCCCCACTTTTGTAGCTCTTCTTCATAAGTAAGGATTTGGTGACAAGTGATTTTGAATGAGGAATCTTGATGATTCAAAAACAAGGGAACTGGACTGTGTTGAGTTTGTTGATTTTCCCAACAAACTCAACACAGCCCAGTTGCCTTGTTTTCGAATTTTCAAGATGACCATGACCTGGATGAATGAGAATCTACACAGACGTATTGAATGAAGAAGAAATCCGGTCACTCTATCCAGATGGGAAGCAGGGAGAGGCTGAATGTCACCTTCAGACCCAGCAGACGGATTGATTCAGAGCCTTCAGGGAGCCGCGGGAAATACCTCGGCCTGACAGGAGACACTAAACTAAACAACCGGCGCTCCCCCGGGAGAGCGTTTAACTGCAGCACACCGTGAATTACGAGCCCCAAGCAATTTCTTTTTACATCTCACTTTGTTTTATATGGCAGAAAATGTGTTTATCTTTGAAATGTACATTTCAATAAACAAAGTACTTAACCTTATATATGAGATGTTTCCTTCAAGATCGTGGGATAAATTTAAAAATAGTGCAGCTCACTGATGTGAAAATACATCAATGCAGGTTTTATTGAAATCCATAATTCATCATTTGAAAGCTGTTTCAGTTTGTCTGGATCAGTTTATGTTTTATTTTGATAATCACAATGAAGTTTGGATGCAGTTAATCCTCTGTGTTTTATCTTTCACAATAAAGTAATCCATGTGGTGACGAACAGGCCAAAAACCCAACTGCAGTGTCTTCTGTTAGAAAATGATGGGATTCTGCTGCCCCACCAACCACGAACACAATGTAAACCTGCTCTTTTAGAAGAAGTCAACAATTTAATAGCTTTCATGTGATGTCAGATATTAATGAAACAATCCTCTGGCAAGCAGGATTTGCTTTCCTTTGGTTTACCGAGTGGGGAATCTGACTGTCAAGATTTTTCATATTTGGAAGTAAACCTTTATTTCTCTGGACTCAAAGTTTACACAGTAATCACAGTTTTTGGGGTTTTCTGTGTGATGTAAAAATGTGCCCCTTTTTAAAGACAAACAACAACAAACAAAAGCCTGTACTGTAGCTCTACATAATAATCAACACTCACAGACACACTTTTTCATGCTTGCAAACAGTGTGATAGCTTTAGTTGGAGAGGCCTCACTGGGGGTAAAACAAACCTTCTGACACGTAACCCAGTGCTAACTGAAAAGTCAGTTTTGACTTATACGTTATAGATTAGGTATTAGATATTACAGGTTGCGCTGGATATTTGAGGCCAGATATTCTTTAGGACCAGAAGCGTTAACACTGAATTTCAACAGCAGACAGGCCAAATTTAAGCTTTGAGCTATGACTGTTACTCTTCTTTTAGACCGTTTTTAGGCAATCAGATACAAAGTTGGCTGTACTCAAGTATGCAATGTCTAACTGTACATCACACATTCAACTTCAGTGATGCCTTATGTTTGTCCAGACTCCACCTAGGCGCTACGTGCCGGGACTGGAGCCTTACTGTCATTGGGCGAGAGGTGGGGTATGCCCTGAACCGGTTGCCAGCCAATCACAGGCCATTCACGCTCATGCTCATACCTATTGGTGCATTAGTATCACCAATTAACCTAATGAGCATGTTTTAGGTCTGTGAGAGGAAACTGGAGTGCCAGAGAAACCCATGCAGGAACAGTGAGACCATGCAAACACACAGAAAGACCCTGGTCAACACAGGGAGTTGAAACCAACAATCTACTTGCTGTGAAGCACGTGTGCTAACCTGCTGAGCAACTGTGGTGCCCTGATATTAAAACTCAGTTCAAGTTAAAAAACTGTCAAGTCAATTTTTCATGTGAACAACAGGGGATGACTTCAGTTAAGAAATGTTTTTTTTAACCCATTTTTGTCATAAATTACTTCACATTCTGTGAACAGAACAAACAAACCGAAAAAGACACAAAACAAACAGAGAGACAAACAATGCAAAACAAACCAAATGTAGTTGAAATATTTATCCAGGGCCAAAAGTGGGCTCAAAAGCTTTTCAGATCTCAAAGATCTCCTGTGCTACCTGTTAGCCTGTGGAGGAGGCTAATGCTTTCCCTCATTTTTGCCATGTTTTGCCTCAAGCTAATGCCATGAAGTCACAGTAAAGAAGTTAGAAAAGGGGTCTTTACTTTCACTTTTCAAGGATGTGTTTTCTGTGTTATAGTGCACATACAGTGGGCCTTTTTTGTGCTCATTCCACCAAGAGGCAGTAACTACACAATTGGTTACTAGCCACCATAAAACAACAGTAAACAATACTAATTTTGTTTTTTATGTCTTCATTATTTAAGTCCGAAATGTCCCACTTTAACCTGAGATAAAAGTGTTCAAATTTTTTTTGTTGTTTTGGGTCAAAAGCTGTCATTAAGAGGGTGGTTGTTGACCCTTAGAGAAGACCAGTTAAGAACCACAGGTTTAGAGTACAATATCCCCACAATGGCTCATTAGCACTGAATATGTACCCCAGAGAAGGCTCTTGAAACTGTCAGGCAACGTTCAAGTTTGGTCATAAAATGATTTTCAGCCTGGTCCACATTTAGAGATTTTAAAAATCTTAACAGATGTTTAATATGTCAGAGGCCCCACATATGACGGCAAATAATAAAACAATCAACAGTTTTGTTCATGAAATATTTGGAAAGCAGAACAAAAACAGCACACACAGGTCTCATTTACAGACTCTCAGCTCACAAACCTGGAACTCTCACAATATCTCATATGTTTAAACGTGACTTAAGAATGATTGAAATTGGCAGACAATGGGCATGAAGAAGTGGTGATAGTTTTTTAAACATTTTGCAGAAATTTTAACAGACAAAAGTGATACTACAGACGAAGTTGTTGAGGCAGAATGATGGACGCGCACTCCACGTGTTACACTGTGAGCATGGGGGAGTAAAATTGATTCGCTGTGGTTGCTTGCTTCGCTCCTCAGCCTGCTTTTCACTTGGCAATGATGTTGATAGACTGACAGTCCACCGAGTGCATGCTTGGCTGTCCTTGGGGCTCCTCCAACACAACAGAATATTGGCCTGTTAATTGCAGGACATATTTCTTTCTTTTTTATTTTTTTTTTTGAGAGTGTGGGGATGGTGGGCTGCCTTGATTTGAAGATGACAAGTCAGTAGATAGCTTAAGAATCAGGGAGTGATTTGAAGATGGAATCTGGAAAAGGGTCGACAAGTTGCGACCGATCTCAGAACACCAGCCTCTGAATTCCTGAATTTAAATTCATGCTTAACAGGAACCCAAGACATGATGTAAAGGTCAAACACACCACGACATGGGACTTTTAATTACAAAACATCCTTTAAAGCTCGCAACACCTCAAATACAAATAGGCTAAATTAACAATACACACCAAAGTTCATTCCACTATGAGCAGCTCAGGTCTGAATGCACTTTTTGAGGGACCTTAACCCAATTTAATGGTGTTGCAAGGGGAAAAGTCAGAACCTGACCAAATCTGAGTAAAGACATTTGTTACCAATCCTCTACAGAAGTCTTTGGGGATTCACCATCTGGGTACCATTGATATTGGGACAAAGTTTCATTGCAATCCATCTAGGCCTAAGCCTTGTAAAAGTACTTGATGACAACATGTCTGATATTCCTGGAGGCAGAACACACAAACCTAACATTACCATCCAGAACTTCCAGCTTGGAGTAGAGGATGACAAAAGTCTTGGAATGTAGCCTCTGGACTCCATTGATATCAATCCAAAATGGGCAACACTCAAGTCATAATCCTAAAAATCAAGAATGTCAATTTTTATTTCGTGCTACAGGGGACATCAGGTTGGATGGGTCCATACACTGAAGACCAAGACTATCACAAAAAAACCTCAAGACAATATATTAGGTAGTTGTTCAAAATATTTAGTTTGGACCAACATGAGGAGCTACAAGTGGATCAGTGTTTCCAATGTTGGAGCCATGTGACTCACCTGCTAATGATTTCCATGAAAGTATTTATGAAAAATGTGGGAGGAAAACAAAACTTGTCTGACAGCTTGTATCCCACAGAGTATATGCATTCAATGATATATATTATGTGATATACTATGAGGAGTTTCTTGGACAGGGGAATGACTCTAGTTTATGAGCAGATATTTGTTTTATGAAAGAATACTGGCTGGCGGTCAAACTCCTCTCAGCGCACAACCATCACCACTTTTCACTTTAGCTCACACCAGTTGCGTAACTGAAAGCAGACTCTATTTAATATTAAATATTTACTCTAGTGTTGTGATTTAACATGGGGAAGAAGTCCAGTGTTACAAAGTGCTTTTCTGGAAACACAACAGACCTTAGGATGTTTGATTTTTTAAGCTGTCTCTATAAATAATCAATCTGAAACATCACTCTCCAACGTGACTCACTCAGACTGCCACTCTGTTTATTTCTGCTTGCTTCCGATGTCTGCCAAAAAGATCTAATCCCATCTTCCTCTTCCCTCTGTCTTTATATGAAAAAATGGGAGCAATAAAATGTGAAAGTGCTCTTTATATTCATCATGAAAGAGGCCACAAAGGGAACACTCCTCACAGGTCTCCTGTTGGATACTGCAGTGTCAGTGACTTTTGCACTAGATCATTACTTAGTCATGTTTTGTTCCCCAAAACACTCACTTTGATTTCTCCTCTTAGATATCCCAAATGAAAACACAACACAAACAAAAACTGTGTGATACTTCTGATTATGCATTGTTCGTTTCTGTTGGAAAATGTTTTCTTTGGCTATCATATGCTGATAATGTCCAAATTTTCAGTGAGGTGCTGAAATAACTTGTAATGTGCTAATATTTTTGGTGTAGTGTAAAGTTTCATGACGATTAAAGTGAATGAGAAGTCAAAAAATCTGTGTTGTCTTTGCCAATTATCTGTCACATGATAATTTGTGGCAGAATTGTTGGGTGAACAATGCAACACATGCTTGCATGAATTTCACCTCTTTTGGAGGTTAAAAATATCCAACTTCTGCAACAAATTCATGTGCCATTACAGAGAGATTCTTTGGGTCAAGAAGGTGGAAACACACATTGTTGTGACTGGGAAACAGGCCCGTCCCCTTCTTTGGTCCCATTCGGTTCATGAGAGGTGAAAATTTGCTAAATGTGAACCATTTGAACATGCAAATATGTGTGTGCCATTAAGCTGCACGAAGGTGCAACAGGAATATTTTTCCGTGTTTGGTATGAAGACAGCTTTAACAACAATATATTATTTGCAAAATTGCAAAGCCTGCAAAGACACAAAATTGATTTAATACAAATTGGTCACCTTTGATCAACATTTAGCAGAACAGAACAGACTCTTAAAACAGTCATTGAGTTGGCCTGTGATGAGCAGAATACACATGTAGCTGGAGGCTGTATAGCTAATACATAACAAACCCCAGGAAGTAAAAAACTGAAAATTTAAGGGGGGATTTTCTTTAAAGACTCATAGTGCATAGTGCTGTTACATGTACTTATGCCCCCCAAGCCCTATCTAACAAAATTAAAAGCAAGGAAAATTGATTTAGCAGGGCATGGGACCTTTAATTACTGGTGATTTAAATCCACAAGGCATCCAAATTCAACAGAAAAATGAACAAAAGGAACAATTTCAATGTAATTTAAAAGTAGTGCCCTTAAAGATGACAAAGCATAGGCGCATGTGTTTTTGAGCTCATAGAGTAACCATGGCTGGTTCTGAATGACAGCTGCTCTCATGAGTTCCTGGGACTACGTACCGGCTCTGAATCTTTTGGAAGTATGACTGTGCCGGACCATACTGGTCTACTTTCACCCCTGCTGATAATTTACTACTTGTGGACATTAACTTGGCCTTGGTTCAGAATGAAGCTTGTATGACCTGACTGCACAAGCACTGCAGTCTGCTACAGTCGTCCCGTTTCTTTAAAAGTGGCTTTAACCTCTGAATATCCCCCCAGGGATTAAAGAAGTATTTTTTACGCTGATTCTGATTATAATATTTACAGTTATCACATGCATTTTTGTCCTTTCCTGCATACAACTGACCCTCACATTTTCAAGACCAAGACACTTTAATACTTCATGGTTTAAGAGCTATGAATATGAACTAATTCTTATCTGTGTGAACTGAACTTTGAGCTGGCTCTTAAAAAGAGTGATCTTGCACAACACTAAGTCTTTTGCAATTGTGGGGCTGCCCTGATCATAAACTCTCATCAGATTATTATTTGTGGCAAGAGCAGATACTACAGGGAATTCTGTCTTCCTTGAACAGTAGTTTTACGTTAATTAAATGAGCATGCAAGTCAATGGGATGTCCATCCAATATCGAAAGAGAAACACTGCACAAAAAAACAAACCTCATCATAATCCCTGGCTGAAGTCAAACATTCCTTATTTTTCTTGTCTCCCAAAGAGAAATCTCATACTGACAGCACTGCTTGTGAAATTTGCACCATCACATATATAAAATGACGTTAATCCCCAAATGAAGATCAATCAACTGTACCTTGACTGCAATGTGAGTGCTGTGTATACAATGCATGCTGATCAGTATGGAAATATCTGCTTGTCTATTGCCATAGATCCCCATCATTGCGATGCTGAGTGATGGGGCCACACAGTGGGCTTTAAAGCAGCCGGGTCATTAGGCGTCTACACAACAGTGGCAGCATGGAATGCTCATCATGCTTTGGAGATAAGGGCTGAGGCTCCACGGTGCATGAAAAGTATATCCAATGTTAACATGGGAAACAGCCAAAGTAATAAATGACTGACAAAACTTGGAAAAAAATGTCAAATTTGAAAGGCTAATACAGGTTTGATTCTCTGTGGGGGTATTGATCACAGGAGGCAAACAAACAGCCTTTGAGTCAGACGTGTGAAACTTCCTCTCTGTCTTCCTCTGAGGGTTTTCATTCGGTTTTGTCTGAGTCAGAGGTACTTGATCACTGTCACAGAAAAGTACTGACAAGAAGGCGGATGTGTTGAGAGTGAGTTCAGTGCCCTGCTGTGAAAATGTCCTTTCGGGGTATGATTAAGTGGTAAATCAGAGCCATAATGTGGATTAAGTCTTTAATAGCACAGTTGGAGACAGGAGCTAGAGGTCATTTATGGTGCAGTAGAAAATGGTGGTGATATGAATGAAACAAACACTGTAAAGATGAATGAACTGGAAAATGATAGAGAGGAACGTCTGGCCTGAAAAAGTAAACCCTATTTGTACCAAGCACTTCCTCACATCAACATACATGATGGATAATCAAGTGCTTAGTTGACTCCACTCCAATATGCGTGCCCCAGTTGAGCAGCTCACAGTTAACTGGCTTAGTGGTTAAAGGAACATATGTAAATACTCCACCTTTAAAAACTCAGTTCAAAGTTCATAACACAGTAAAAGGACTTTAAGCAGAGAGCATAGCACCATGTTAGGCAGCAAACCACAGTCATCTTGTAAGAAGTGCACACTAATTTTCATAAATTCAAACTCAGCTAAAGAAGCTACTTCGCTGGAAGTAGAGGTAGTTTGCCCATCTCCATATTGTGTTCCAGATGGCTAAGGCTAAGAGATGGATGGTGACAAATTAGGCTAGGAAAAGGAAAAAAAAGTGACATGCAAGATCTGCTATTATGCTATCAAGTCTTTGTCTTTTTTAATTGTAACCTTATTCAACCTATCTCAGCATGTCATTAGCCCCTTTGAAGTGGACTGTCAGCCAAAGACTTTAGAAATCATCATAAAAACAGATGAATGCACACACATTCCCTTCATCCAAATGGTTTGCAGACAACAGAAAGTTGACACAAGAACAGACATATTTTCACATAGAAATATTTTAAAAAATGGTTTCTCGTCAATCACTATAGTTCATTGGTTTCTCAAAACTCAGATGAGGTGGCAACAACACTATGACAGTGCAACTACACTCAGAGGTCTTCAGGGGCCACTAGAGATTCACAAAACTGAATTCTTTTCAGTTGGTTAACTAGGGAAATATTTACAAGTTGGTTTACAAATTCTATACATTTTTTCATAAATACAGGTCTTAAATATTTGTTTTTTGTGTTTGTCGTCTAAACTGTATCATCTCTCAGTGGTATTCACTATGGCTTAGCCTAATAACTTCTGTGTGCTGCCAAAGGGACCCCTGAAGTAAATGGCTATGTTTTCTTCAGGCTGTGATTGATTCCACCAGTCTGCTGTTTCGCTCTATGGATTTAGGAAGACACAACCATGGTAGAGGAAACTTATACTGAACCAAATATGAGGGATTTTGACTCATGTAATAGTGACGATAACTACTTTTATGAACCAGAGTATACAGAACAATTTATTACACTTTATTACACAATTAACCCCACATAGTTTCATGTCTTGTTTCATGTCTCACACAGTTAAGTGCAATAACTGTATCCGCTAACAGAAGTGTACCTTACCAGTTGTCTCAGTGTGATCTCCTTAAAGTTACAGCACTGCTGAGGGCCGTATCAGTCACTTCATTGACTATTGTCAAGTACCTGACACAACCCAACTTCAAAATTACTGAAATATCCCTTTACGTGCAAATTTCGTTCGCAGTAAGCCTGGTTGGGTTGTTCAGTAACATGACCAGACTGCTCTGCTAATGATTGGAGAGGAATTAGCCACAATCTAAAAGGCTTGCTAAGTGCTCGTTACAGCTTTCTACTCTCATTTACTCATAAAAGCACTTTTAAAGGAAACGGTGATGTAGTATTTACCAAGTAAATCTTGTATTGAATATACAAACCAATATCTCTGTATGAGGAGCAACCTGAATGTACATTACATAGCATTTAAAATAGGTCTGTAATGCATGTTAGTGCGTGAGTTTCTGCACTACCAAACAAATAATTATTTATTTATTTATTTATTTTATGTTTATATATATATATATATTTTTTTATTACTATTATTATTATTAAAATATGGATGAGGGCAACTCAGGTCACTTTTTTGTGCAGTCTGAGCCAGCCAATACCTCTTTTGTAATAAATACATAGCATTTTAAAAAACTACTTGATATCTGTTTACCCAGGGAAGTGTGTTAAGCTAAATCTGATCACATAATCACTGGGCCACAAAGAGTTTTCCAGTCCAATATTAAGTCCTACCTGGACCTTAAACACAACTTTTACAGTAGGCTGGATCTAGAACAGTGCAAGATGATGAAGGAATGTCTAATATCCAGTTAGTCCTGAGGTCTATCTAGAGAAAACAGAAGCAGAAAGCAGCAAGTAAATGTATGGAAACAAAAGCTCACTGGAAAATGTGAAAAATTCACAATTTAGTGGGCAAGAGATGACAGTGGCTGCACATGTGCTTAAACAAGTGTGGAAAATAGACTCTAGGGATGACATGAGATCTGTAAATATTGGATCCATACATATAACAGTTTGTATTAAGAGTTCCCTACCAGAGTAAAAAATAAATAAATAAATAAAAAAACAACGCTTAAACTGTTTTCATGGCTTTTTTGCTGCCATCAGTTTTTGCCATGTAGAGTCTGCACTTGAGCTGGCTATAAATTGGTAGTTAAGCTCCCAAATTATGGTTAAAGTAGTGGTACATAGACCTACAGCCTGTGGGTTGTGCTTCCCACCTCCATTGCTTACTTGTGTCTGTTCTTGAGTCTTTTCAATTGTACTATCAATCACAAGGTTTGGTTATGAGACAGTATACCCTGGTTTTCTTGAAATGCATAATTATAGCCTACTAGGGAGAAAAGCTGATATAGAGTCGTGCAAACCCTTGCCAACCTTGTTTGCATTGCTGTGTATCCAAGTTTTTGGGCAGTTTATTATCCCTTCTCAAAACACCATGCATCGGGTGCAAGTTTTCAGAAGCATAAGGTCTTGTGTAATGTATGATGGCATCAACGGGCATCTGACATTATGCATTTTATTTACTTTTTTGAGAGCTTTTTTTTGTTTTTGTTTAACTTTTTTGTAGAAGGTAAAATTAGAAACAGCTAAAAGTGCTTCACTTCAGGTCAGACTTTCCTTTTCACACTATGTTCTCACATGTATGTTGGAGGCCCCTATGTAAGGTCTACATCAGTATTAATTCATCCCTTTCATACACATTTTCATTCACCATCACAGCAGTGCTATGTGGGGTTAAATGTTTATCCATAGGATAAATCAAAATTGGATGGTAACTGAGGACCAAACCTTTGCTTATCTTATAGAAGACAACTCTAGTAAAAGCTTGTTATGTAATCTCTAGCCACCTTAGGGTATTTTACTGTGATACAATCACCCACTGTTACCATTAACCCATATTAATTGTAAATAGCTATCTTTCTAATGAAAATGATATCCAACACTGTATGCTATGTCATGAAAAATAATGAAATGTCATGTTAAAGCCTTGGGAAAATTTAAATATTCACAGCCCAATGCGACAAGCAACTAATACAATCTGACAAGCCATAAACACTGCGACAGGTGATACCCACTATGACCAGTATTAACTACATCAAAGAACGTTTTCTACTCTTTCAGAAATTATAATAAAAGCTGCAATATTTTATTTCACAGTAAGACAAGAGAATTTTAATGCATGTTGACTTTAACAAAATGCATGAATTCCACATAGATGGTGTGACCACAGTTTGACTGATTTTAGATAAAGACAAACCTGGCAGGTCAGGTCAGCCAAGAATAAGAGCAGAGGTACCTGTTGCCAAAATGAGGCCACTATTAAGCTTAGGAAACTGCAGTCATCAATATATTGACGCTTAACCTATATTTTGCTTGACTCAAGTTCATTTATTTAGTTTCAATGATATGTTCATAATATTCATAATCACTAATGTTAAAAAAATCTTCTAGGTTGGCCGGTTTACGAACATTGGCAACTCTGTATTCATTTTACAGTCTGTGCTCTGCACTGGGCATGCCTTTCTGAACCATTAGGCTCCAACTGCTGATGAAACAATGGGGTACAAGGGTTAAAGTAGTGGTACATAGGGTACAAGCTCTTTAATGTAGCAACTGGTGCTGTAAACAGGGGGACAGGGAGAAGTCCTAATACTGTTGACTGTTTTCACTTTGCATTGAAGTGCTCTGTCAAATGAAGAAGGCATGTACAAAACCCAAAACCAGTGAAGTTGGCACGTTGTGTAAATCCTAAATAAAAACAGAATACAATGATTTGCAAATCCCTTTCAACCCATATTCAATTGAATACACAGCAAAGACAAGATACTTAACGTTTGAACTGGTAAACTGTGTTACTTTTTGCAAATATTAGCTCATTTTGAATTTGATGCCTGCAACATGTTTCAAAAAAGCTGGAACAAGTGGCAAAAAAGACTGAGAAAGTTGAGGAATGCTCATCAAACTCTTATTTGGAACATCCCACAGGTGAACAGGCTAATTGAGAACAGGTGGGTGCCATGATTGGGTATAAAAGCAGCTTCCCTGAAATGGTCAGTCATTCACAAACAAGGATGGGGCGAGGGTCACCACTTTGTGAACAAATGCATGAGCAAATTGTCGAACAGTTTAAGAACAACATTTCTCAACGAGCTATTGCAAGGAATTTAGGGATTTCATCATCTGCGGTCCGTAATATCATCAAAAGGTTCAGAGAATCTGGAGAAATTACTGCACGTAAGCGGCAAGGCCGAAAACCAACATTGAATGATCGTGACCTTCGATCCCTCAGACGGTACTGCATCAAAAACCGGCATCACTGTGTAAAGGATATCACCACATGGGCTCAGGAACGCTTCAGAAAACCACTGTCAGTAACTACAGTTCGTCGCTACATCTGTAAGTGCAAGTTAAAACTCTACTTTGCAAAGCGAAAGCCATTTATCAACAACACCCAGAAACGCCGCCGGCTTCGCTGGGCCCGAGCTCATGTAAGATGGACTGATGCAAAGTGGAAAAGTGTTCTGTGGTCTGACGAGTCCACATTTCAAATTGTTTTTGGAAAGTGTGGTCGTCGTGTCCTCCGGACCAAAGAGGAAAAGAACCAGCCGGACTGTTATAGGCGCAAAGTTCAAAAGCCAGCATCTGTGATGGTTGGGGGTGTGTTAGTGCCCAAGGCATGGGTAACTTACACATCTGTGAAGGCACCATTAATGCTGAAAGGTACATACAGGTTTTGGAGCAACATATGTTGCCATCCAAGCAACGTCTTTTTCATGGACGGGGCGTCCATGAAAAAGACGCTTATATCAGCAGGACAATGCCAAGCCACATTCTGCATGTGTTACAACAGTGTGGCTTCATAGTAAAAGAGTGTGGGTACTAGAATGGCCTGCCTGCAGTCCAGACCTGTCCCCCATTGAAAATGTGTGGCGCATTATGAAGTGTAAAATACAACAACGGAGACCCCGGACTGTTGAACAACTTAAGCTGTACATCAAGCAAGAATGGGAAAGAATTCCACCCAAAAAGCTTCAAAAATTGGTCTCCTCAGTTCCCAAACGTTTACTGAGTGTTGTTAAAAGGAAAGGCGATGTAACACAGTGGTAAAAATGCCCCTGTGCCAACTTTTTTGCAATGTGTTGCTGCCATTAAATTCTAAGTTGATGATTATTTGCAAAAGAAAATAAAGTTTCTCAGTTCGAACATTAAGTATCTTGTCTTTGCAGTGTATTCAATTGAATATAAGTTGAAAAGGATTTGCAAATCATTGTATTCTGTTTTTATTTACGATTTACACAATGTGCCAACTTCACTGGTTTTGGGTTTTGTAAAACACACAAAAGTGCATACTGAACTCATGAAAGCATAATATCGGCCCCTCAACTAACACCGCCCTGGAAAGGATAATAAGTGAGGGCATTAGAATATATATAAACTCTTTTTCATTGGAGTACAGCATACTTAAGTATTTTTGAATTTATGAAAGTCCAAAGTCTTTGGTAGAGTTTGCACAACTACATGCTTTGCTAAAGAACTTGGATGTCAGAGTTGGGAATGTCATCATGTCTGAGTTGACAGCATTCAGGTCATAAGATTGTTATCTTTGGGCTGAAGATCATTTAAGTTTCTGAGATGAGTGTCTGACTTCAGGGAGCTCTCTGGGAGATGTTATTCAATATGCAACTTGGATATGCTGTCTTTTGAGATTATATGAAATGCATCAGAAATGCTGGAGGACAACCATGGAGTGCTAGGGTTTGAAACCAATCCACTCAAACTCTTTGATAAAATCAAACAATATTGCCATCTAAAACTCTGGATTACAGTGACCCTATTTTTCCATAACTTGGGTTCACAAATTTGATTTCACTGACTGCTTGAGTACATTCACAACCGCTGATGTCAGAAATCCACAAGTTTTCACACAATGAGTAGCCCTGATCCACCTCTTTTGGAGCTCCTGTCACTTTAAGCCCTCTTTCCCCACATGAGCCCTGTCTGTCCAGATTGGTTGATTGGTCTGTGATAACTAGCCAGCTCTGCATTCTTTCTTCTGTCCATCCTCAGAACTGGGCTTGTTTGCTCAAGCTAATTGGCTTGAACTAATGACACAACAGTGGTAGGATGTCACAATATCAGGTACAAATTTTATAGCTTCACAACTGCTGTCAACAACACTGCAAGAAATAAGAACTAAAACCCTTGTCTAGAACTTCAGGGGAGTTAAGAGACCATTTAAGTCTCAGAGCTTCATCCTTTGTGGAGCAAGATTATAACATGAAATTAACTGACAATCTATTAGTGGCTGATAATAGTATAAGATCTAGAACAGTGTAGACCTACTCCTAGGCCTGTATGAAAACACTACAGTTCACATGCAAATGACTCCAAGGAATTCATCCTCTGAGTACCAAGAAAATCAACACTAGTTTTTTTTTTTATGATTCTTAGGATTTCTCTGAGAATCATAGAAAAATGACTGTGAATGGGAAGTCAAAAGTTGCCAGAGAAAGTCCCTGTTTGTTGCTCTTGTGTTCAGCATGGTGGTGTGTACTTCTGTAGCTTCCTCTTCAAACCCCTACAAATGGAGGGAGAGAGAAAGTGAAAGAGGGAAGGCTGGTTCAGTTATTATATGCTCTAAGGAGGTGCATGTGTGAGTGTGTGGAGAGGTATGCCACACTCTCTCTCTCTCCCTCTCCTATTTTGAGAGTGTTACCACTTCAGTCGACATCCTGAAGCGGGCCACTCTCACTTTTTACTCCACTCCACTCCACCCCTCCTCTGACCAAACTCATGGAATCCAGCAGCATGAAAAGGAGGCAGTGAGGAAGAGAATTGAAAAGAGAGATAAATGGTGGGAGGGAAAGTTTGCCGTTGGCTTCCTGGACTGAGTTGCATGGGCTGGCTGGGTGTTGGAGTTACAACAGGAGGCAATCCCCTTTTCCTGTGTTTTCTAACATTTAACAGCGGGAGAAGGAATTGGGCTGGTGAGGACTTCTGGATGCAGCTGTGAAGAGGAGGGCAAGAAAAATAGAGAGAGGAGAAAGTGGTAAAGAAGATACAGGGGCTGCAGGAGTTTGATAAGTGCAGAGCAGAGGCGTAAATAGATACAGAAGCGGACCAAAGGAGAGGGGGCTCACCTGGTCCACCTCTCTGCTCCCTCGGTGGAGCAACCTCCATCTTCCCCTCCCTCCCCTTCCCCCTCTAATCCTCCCCCTCTGACATGGGCCGCCTGCTGGCCCTGACCCTTGCCCACCTGGCCTACCTGTTGGCCAACGCGATTGCCTCAGAGCGCCAGCAGCACCGCGTGCAGCACGGCCCCTGCAGCTACACCTTCATCCTACCCGAAGTGGAGCACTGCCATCCTTTACAAGACTTCCAGGTAACTAATACGCTCCAGAGGGACTCCCCGCCTGAAGCTGACCAAAATACAAGCCAGGATAAGTCAGGGAAGGCCCAAAAGGAGAGGCCTTCCTGGCATGAGAGGAAGCTGGAGAGTCTGGAGAATGCCATGGAGAATAACACCCAGTGGCTGCAGAAGGTATGGCATATAAATATCTCCAAAACAAACGTTTTTTTCCTGTTAATTGTTGGTCTAAAATTGGTTGCATTGCCTTGTAAAGGAACTTGCATAATTGCTCAGAGGAGTAAAAATGTGATAATTTATGTGTTCCCTGAAATTGAATCCCTTTACAACTTTTTATGTTACAGTTATGAAAAAACACTTAGCCCATTGTAAGTCAACACTACACATGTGCTCAAAATTATATTTGGTTTATGGTGTTGCTTTGTTTTATTTGTCCAAAATTAAAAACAACATGAATATTTCTACAGTGTTATGCTGCTCTTCTTGCCATTTCACATGCTTGATTAGCTAGCTATACATGCACAACTGTGTTTGCCTTCCACAAGTGTGCAGCTGGGGGTCGAGATGAGGGAGAGAGCCAGAAACAGTGCAGATGCTTTTGGATTTTCTAAATTTGTGGCAACAGAAAAAAAAGAAAAGAGGTTGTTCAGTTCCAGATTTCTTCCTTTTAGCCTCCCAACTCCATGGGATTACCAGCGCCCCCAAGAGATAACATTTATTTTGTTCATTTTTATCTCTGGGATTATAAAATGGATCTTTTTGGGGTCAAATGTATTGGGAGATCACACTTTTGTCAATTCAAAAACATCTTCAGGTCAAACATATCCCTACCACATTAAGTTTAAAATATAGCCTTGAAGTGCAGTGTTTTATTTCAGAAATTTGGTATTTGTGGATCCACAGCAAAAAAGAAAAAAAAAATCCACAATTTGTTTTTTTTTGTTTGATTTTTTATGACTTAATTTTCCTGATTAAAAATATAGCAGTAAATGATGTTAGACTTTTTTTCTTCACCCTTAGAGAAAGTGATAACTTCCCTGTCAGCCTTATGGACCAATCTGATGTTGCAGTTTTCTTCTTCTCTTGTTTTCTTGAGAATAGCATCCAAACAAGAGCAGCTAAGGGTCCACAAAAGAGAACACCTGTCATTTTCCAAAATTATTGAAAAGAAATTGTAAATAATCTTATGTGGCTGTTTTGACATTTGACATAGAAATTGCATCCAAAGGTGACATCAATACCCATGAGGCAAAAAAAAAAAAAACCCAAAACATCCTGAGGAATAATTGTAAATGTGTAAAAAATGGCTACATGTGTCTTACTTTATGTCTCTTTTATTTTATCCCATAACTGCCAAAGCTTGAGGGAACCATGTTTAGATGAAAAAGGCTTGTTCATATAAAATCTGTATGTGATTTGTTTAAGGCTCTGTGAGATTAAAATTCCATTTGGATTTTTATTATTTGTCTCTTTAGTCATACATCTTTTAATCCATAAACTGAGATGAAAAAAATGACAGATGTCATTGTCCTTTCAACATGAACATCATATAGAGTAATCTTTTGGAGTGCCTGCTGAGATTTAGGCAAAAACGCATTATTACTTTTTAAAAAAAGTCTTTCAATCAAATGCTACTATGTCATTTTAGGAACTCTGTAGTTAAGAAATCAAAAATATTTTTTTTAGGCCTCTTATGGTTTTTCATTTGCTATTGATCTGTAGCAAGCTCCATTTTTCCTAAAACCCAACTCAACTAGGACCAGTCGGACTGATTTCACCCTGCCTGTGCATTGTTTGTTTGTTCTGTGAAAACGGGGACTGGAGCCTCATCAGCTGCCTCTTACCGGTCAAACCTATTTCTAACATGTTGAATACTTTGGTTGTACGACTGTTTTCACTCACAGTGGGAGAGCCACAATGAGCTGGCACGGCTTTTTTTTTTTTCCGTTTTGCATTGTCAGGCACCGTCTGAAATCACCATGGTAACAGCAAGCATGGCTGTGTGATGTGTCCTCCTGTGTGTCATACCTGGAACTACAGAGCAAGCAGGAAATATCTGTAGAGCTTCAGCTTACTGGGAATATTAGGAATTAGTTGCTTATTGTGGGTGCATGTAGGTGTGTGTGTGTGTGTGTGTGTGTGTGTGAGGGCTACAGCGAGTGTATTTTAGCCATGCAAAAGAAAAAGTTTGAATACAGGCAGACGGACACCACCTCAACCTTCAACAAAGGGAGTTTATGAATAAGACTTAATTGATATTTGCAAATGCTCTCTCCTTATTTTGCGCAAACAATGTGAGCACTAGAATCGTACAGTATGAGCACATTAGTCATATGTGTTGGTTGTGCATTGTGAAAAACAGATTCAAAGAGTAAATCAGTCATGGTAGAATGTCAGATCACTATCAGCTTGTGATTACACATGGTATGCCAGGCTTAATGTAAATACCCTCCAATAGGTCCTGATTTTTTTTGAAAATGTGAGGAATTTTTTTAATCCAAAAAACCCCCAAAAACAATACAAGTCACACATTTAAACCACTAGAAGTGCTTAGAGTGACTAAACCACAACCGAGTTGGTAGCATAACCATGGAAAACATAACCCCATTGGCAATGTTAATGAATCCCTTAAAAAAATCTGAGATCCAGATTGCCATGAAAATAGTGTTAGTTCTCTCTTGTGCCTTGACCAACTAACCTGACAAACTCTTGCAAAAACATAGGAGTTTGGAGAGTTGTTTTTTGATTTTTATTTATAAAGAAATGTGGTCAAAATCTGATAAAATTGCTACTGAAGCTGTAAGCATCTATGCTAATCTAAGCTCGAGCAGTCACTTTCTGTTGCCATCCTCCTGCTTGTAGCTCTCACCTCCTCCAGCTCTAAAGGACTCTGATTGGGCTGTCCCTCCTTGGGCCACTCACAGTCTTGGTTGACTGGAGCTTGGCTGACTCAGGCTGATAAATATGCACCGCAAGGTTAAAGGATAAGTTTGGTTTTTTGACACCTGGACCTTATTTTTAGGATTAAATACGCTCGTAGACTCACGAGGAGCTATTTGAAAGGAGGATGCAGAGGGAAAGAGCCGAACAGCTGGCCAGAGAACAAGCAACCACTGCACGTCCACGAATGGGGGCTAACTGGTGGTGTTGTTGTGGACATTGCACGGCAAACACAACAGAGGAGGAGTGCCTTTGCTGCTCAGAGTGGGACCTGAGACCAGAGGAAACACGTATTGATGCCCCCCAAAATACGATTTCTGGACCCGTCTGCTACTTTGGCATGAGGAAAAACACCGTTGGATAGATCTAAATTGCTCGAAAACGGCTCCGAGCTCCGCCAAAATTGTCCGGGTGAGTCTACGAGCGTATTTAATCCTAAAAATAAGGTCCAGGTGTCAAAAAAAATGAACTTATCCTTTAATGACCAACATTTCCAGAAAACTTCATGAAAATCAGGCTTCAACTTTTTGATTTATCTTGTGCACAGACAAACGGACAAAAGCATTACCTCCTCGGCAGATGTAGTAACAAAGAAAAGCACGATAAGAAAGTCTTGTGGCTTCATGACTTACGTTAACTGGGTAATTAAACCAAAGAGAGCAACTATACTACATCTCCTTTACAGGGCAAACGCTGTCACATTAATAAGGCCTTAATTGGTTATTTATTGTACATGCACATGTGCATTTTTTTTTTAAAGCAAAACAGTTAAATGTTCTGTGTTTTTCAGGGAAAAAACCATAAGGGTGTGTCATTCCTGGAAGTCGGCGAAGTGTTAATAAAGAAAGAGCTAAAAAATAATATTTAATTAAAAATCGATATGCAGTTAAGACTGTGATTTATTATGATATGCAATTTAATTAAATTAATATTGATTAATAGCAATCAATGATGTAGTTGTTTGGCAGCCCTATTTGTTATGCATTACACCCAACACTTAATTCTTACAGTGATTACTCTTGTCCTTTTTATACCTAACATTTTCAGCTGCAAGTCTTTAAATAAAAAGTTAAAGAAAGAGCTAGTGTGAGTCAGCATGGATGTCCACAAAGTGCAGTATCAAGTAACATCTGTTTACAGGCCGTCATTATTGATAAGTTCAGTGCTAAGCTGGGATTTCCTGGATACTTGTTGTATGTGTATTTGGCTCCATGACTACGCCTGTTGTATGACTGTATGTGTCTGTACTTAAGACCACTGGGATACCAAATACTCCCTGTTGCATGCAAGAGGAGGGAGACAAGATGAAATAAGTTTGTTAATATCAGACGGGGCCAAACACGTCTCACAAATTTAAACCTGCTAAAGTCATACTTTCACCCCCAAAGGGTAGAACACAAAAAACTTCATTCCTGACTCATGTTTAAGCTCATTTAAAACACACTCTGGGTTAAACTTAGCAGCCACAGTATCATATTGTGCAAATGGTAAAAAAAAAAAAAAAGTTTATCTGCTGGAGACACATTTCAGCATGTGCCTTCTCAGAGCTGATGGCCTTTGCAGCTCCATTTTGTCAGGATTATGCGTAAAATGAAATGATACGATTTAAAGGGACTTCACAATAGTGTTTTCCTTGCTAAGGTCATCAGGGCACAGAATCAGTGTTGGTCCATTGTCTGCGACAGACTGACTGACATGCCAGCCTTCTCCACCCGTCTCTCTATTCTTGTCTGCATCACTCACAGAATATTTATGGTATACACTAATCCTCGGGCCGATTATGGTGCTTTCTGTGGAGTGTTTAGATTGGCCGTCTGAGAGCAAACATGTTAAATATATTTCAGGATTTAAAAACTGGGTAGTATGACTGGCCAAAGCTCGTCTTGTGCTTCTGTCACTACACACTCCCACTCTCCACAAAATCATCCACGTTTCCTTTCCGTTCCCCAGCCTGCCTTCTCTTTTGACGCCCGTCCTCTTCTCTATCCATCTCCTTTTCTTCGATCTGGTCTGTTCTGTTCCCCTGGGATGATGAATGTGTCTCATCTCACACCTTGACTTGTCGACCATCAGATCTCAAACTCTTTGGCTATCTTGCTCACGTTCTCTTGGAAACACACATATGAAAACACACACATACCCTCAAATCCCCTGTGCACGCTCTGTCTGATGCTCAGTCTATGAACTGGAGACCTCACTTCCATGTGAAGCATCCCGTGAGGCTGCTGTATGCATATGTGTGTTTGAGAGTCAGAGCATGAAGGATATTGTGAAATAGTGCACACACTTGTGAGTAGTATATAATTCATGAATACAGTTTGCACGGCATGTGATAAACTGTAGAACACAAAAGCCAGAGGAGGTTTTACCTTCAAGAATGGCAGGCTATTGCCTTAGGCCTTATGCCCCCAGGGACCCCAAGACAAAGTCTTGATCAGTGAGCATTTTGTATGAGGTTTACGTCTCAAATTACAGTGAGTGTATTTAAATGCAGAGCACATAATTGCACAGTAGAATGGTTGTGTGTAGCAATGTTTGGAGAGGTGGCTTATCATGGACCAAAAGAAACACTCATCAACTAATTAATGCAATTAGGACGGTGTAAGGAGGATTGCTTGCAATTTTTAGAATCTTTCTGGTAACAAAAAACCAAATCAACAAAAATCTTGAGCTTGTTTTCAGGTAATAAACCTGCAAATGTCAAAAATATAAAGCTCTTTTGTGCAAAGGGTGAGATGCCCACAACCTGCTTTGAAACAGTTCTGTAGAGTCTGTTGAGAGTCTGAAGCCGCCTACACACCGAACGCGACTTGGCGACCCGGGCAACCACTCTACATGTAAAGTAAATGTACAGCCGCGATGGGGTGGGGTTAACCCTCCCACAATGCAACGGACGCGTTCTGGGCAATCGCGTCGCTCATCGCTTGGTTGCCACAGTTGAAAAGTTCCAACTCTTCAGGTGATGTCGCGTGTGGCTGTGCGGCAACAGCCAATCAGTGTTGTGTGGGTGTGTGACGGTACCCGTAACAGACAGAGTAACGATCCATGTCCGTGTGGGAAACATTAGTTAGTGAGTACATTAGCTCCACCTAGACGGGACCGCAGAGAACTCACAGACGATGCTGCAGGACCAGCAGCTGCAGTGTTTTGTGGTTGGTAGGTGAGTGCAAAGGATTCAGTTGGAATAATGTCAACTAATACATCCAATTGTATGATGTGATATGAAATTCGAGTGGACGCGACATCACTGAGCGACGTTGATGGTGACCAAAATGAGGTATTTATGGACAGGCAACGCTACTTGGATGTGCGACGCAATTTCAGTCGCAAAGTCACGTTTGGTGTGAACGCAGCTTTAGTGTCAATTGCCTTTAAATTCTTTTGCAAAATAGCTTTACTAAATGAAAAACAAACAACAACACTCCAAACTTCTCTGTAGTAAGGATACTTTTGCTCCACTTCTCAGATGTTTCGCTAGAGTTTGTTTTACAGCCTGAACACTTTCTAAGGGCTCCTTCTCTGATGGACTAGTTAAATATATTGAATCGTCCAATCTGTCATGTCAGATTAATTCACAAAAAGCAACAGGAAATAAAAGTGGTGCAATTTAACATCACTGGGACCCATGTGGAAATTGGTAGAACAAGTGTCTTTCATTCTCTTTTTTTCTGCTCACTGACTTGTCAATGATTGTCATTTAATCAACTTATTTAAAGATGGACAGCTAAAACATAACCTACTTAGGTAAAAAAAAATCAGTTCTAAAAATAAAACACAGATTAATTCAAATATCTATCGCTGCGCTATGTAACCCACCTCATATCAGAGATAAATTATTTCTGAATATTTAAAAAAGCATGTTTCTGAAACTTGTTTATAACAAAATTGTAAAACAAAAAATAATCCCTGTATTATTTGATAAAAGAAAAACATAATCCAGCTCTGCCATGATAAGAACATTCCTAGTAAAATAAAGGTGTGACCCTAGTTATACATATCTTCAGTGTTTTCTGCTGGACATATAGAGGTCATGAAGGTGATAAATCCCCTCCATATACAGGAAAATAGCCCTGATGACACATTTCTTGCTCTGTTGCCAAACTTCCCTTCACACAATGTCTGGAATGAACGCAACCTTTCAGCAAGTCCCACCCCCCTGCCAGACATTAGTGACGCATAAATGATCGGACTGTAGGTGGGACTTCCACATGAACACAGCGAGACCCAGGAGAACTCTCTAAGACATCCAAGAGTATAAACTGACCCCAGATGGCAGCGCCCTTTTCAGCACTTTGTGAAACTCATCAGGCCTAGAAGTAAACGTTTGGGGAGAAACTGGTGCTGTACATCCAGAGGAGCTGGAGGCAAGTGTATGTCTGTGAAACTTAACACCATCTTGTTCAAAGCTCCCCCAAGACGGTATGAATCTTAACATCAGCCTTCCACTCAAACCCTTTGAAAGAAAACATACACCCACACATGAAAACATAAGAACACACACACTATCCAGCATGGTCTGCTGAGGAATCTCCTTGAAGGCGAGAGCAACAGGACTGTATTAATGTTCCAGATTCCTTCTTTAGTGTTTCCAAGAAGAAACTGCTGTTTGTTTTCTTTTGTTCTCGCTCCCCTATGTGACCCCCCATTTAGTTCCTATTGCTTTCTGCTGCCCCAAAGGGTTGGCAGAATGGATGTGTGCATGCTTTTGTAAGGACTTTTAAGAGCCTCTGTGGGTTATGCTAATGCAGAAATATTACATAGGGATAAAGGTGGCCACGCAACCCTGGGTGACCTGGTTCTTGGCCCAGTGATAATATATTTGGACATTTTTGGAGTGTGTCACTCACATTATTCATGCTATTATTGGTCTTTAACCCTTTAACGCCTGTTGTATCATATTTGATACATACTTTTATGATACCTCTATCTAATCAATATGATCAACAAATTACTAAAAAAAACATCTGAATACAATCAGATAAATGATAAAAATGTCCTCAAATGGATTATCTGTTGCCAAAAACACCTAACATATCAAATGAGATACAAAAAAATTACATGTTCAATTTTATGGAATTTTTATTTTTTAGGACTCAGTAGAAAGTGAAATAAACATTTCAGCTCCAAAAAATTAGAATCTTCTGGCTATAATTTGTGTTTTCAGGCATTAAAGGGTTAATTACAAATATACCCTTTTGCCATTCAAAAAGTGCTAAATGACCTCTGACTCAACTGGTATAAACTCTTTCATGTGGGTTAAGTATAAGAAAATTGTTCTTCAAATTAAAAAAAAGTAAAATAAAAAATATCAAGAGATTGATTGAAAAGTCAGTGAGCCCTAAAGGTTCCAACACAAGCATGCAGTAAGTCTACATGGGCATGTTCCTCACAGCCCAACACTGTACAGCAATCTATTCCAGTCACCTCTGGAGGGCAAAAGGGATCTTGTCCAGTCTACACTCACTAACAACTTAATTAGGTAAACCTGTTAAGCAGCTTGGTAATTTAAGTGCCTAACCAGCCAATCCAATGGCAGCAACTCAATGCTTTTAGGCATGTCGATATGGTCAAAACAACCTGCTGAAGCTTAAATCGAGCATCATATAAGGAAGAAATGTGATTTCAGAGACTTTTAATTTGATTGAGAATGGTCTGAAAAAGAGAAAATATCCAGTAAGTGGCAGTTGTTTGGACAAAATGCCTTTGTGATGCCAGAGGTCGGAGGAGAATAGTCAGAGTGGTTTGAGAGGATACACAGTGTGCAGTACCTCAAATAACCACGACCAAGGCCATTTCTGAACTCACTCAAATTTGAATCCTGAAGCATGTGGGCTACAGCAGAGGGCCACACCAGGTGCGACCCCTGTCAGCTAAGAACAGGAAAATTAAGCTACAATTTGCACAAGCTCACTGAATTGGAAAACAGAAGAATGGAAAAATACTGCCTGGTCTGATGAGTCTTGATTTCTGCTGTGATATTCAGATCATTGGGTCAAATTTGGAAGTAAACAACATAAAAGCATGGATCCATCCTGAGATGGGCATATTTTATTGGCACACTCTGGACCCTTTGGGACAAACTGAGCAAATCCCACAGCCTTCTTGAGTGTTGTTGCTGACTATGTCCATCCCTTTATGACAACAATCTTCTGATGGCTCCTCCCAACAGAATTACATGCATGCCATATCCAAAAACATAAATCATCTCAGACTGGTTTCTTGAACATGACAGTGATTTCACTGTACACCAGTGGGCTCCACAGTAACCAGATCTCAATCCAACAGAGCACACAGAGTACCTTTGGGATGTGGTGGATGTGAACATTTGCATCACAGATGTGCAGCCAACAAATCTGACGCAACTATGTGATGCTATCATGGCAGAGTGGACCAAAATGTCAAATGAATATTTCCAGCACCTTGTTTAATCTATGCCACCAAAAATTTAGGCAGTTCTGAAGGCCACATGGGTCCAACCCAGTACTAGCAGGTTTTTCCTAATAAAGTGGCTATTGAGTGTATTGAGTGGCACATGACATTATCTGGTGGCAAAACTGGAGAAAAACATGAGCCATCTTAACAAGCTAACAGGCAGCACAGTGTTTATTTTACACTTCAACATGGATTAACAGGAATTGTCCTCAATTACCTTTTTCCTGTCAGCTAATATAATCTGCAGCAGTTAGCCAAAGTGCGATCCTTTCTTTTTCTTTTTACTTTGTTCAGCCTCAATTGGGGCTTAGGAGTTCCAGATAAATTCAGGGATGCAGGTCATTTGGAACTGCTTGGACTTGACCTGATGGTGAGAGATTAAAAAAGAAGTTTATTATCATGATTAATGTTTGTCCAATGGGAGAAAAATATGTCTATATTGATCTAGTCCCCCCTCTGTTAGCTGTCATTATGGAGAATGAAAACCCCACAAATTTCACATCATATCAGCACTAAAAGAAAGATTAGTGGGTTACTCAAATCATTATAATAAATCATTTTGGAATCATAACTATTTGTAAAAATGGTCTGGCAGTCTATCCAGCTAGTGCTGTGTGGATATCTAAATTGAATAAGTTGACACTTTGACCTGTTAGTGGCCCATATGAGATGCTTTCACATCTCCAGTTTCAGAGCAGTTCTTACCAGTGTGCTGTTGCTGGGTTACAAAAGTTAACTTCTGCTTCAGCAGTGTCCAGCAGATCTTATTTGATAGCTCCATGTGCTTAATATTTACATTTATTTAAGGAAATGCCACAAAGCCAACATGATAAAATGTAAAAGAATAATGTCTTGGCATGAGAAGATGAGCTAGATAATTTTCTCCTTCGCTGCTGTTATCAACAAATCTGACATCAGATATTTACACAGACAGCTTCTCCTTGATTTTTAACGGTGTAGTGATTGAGAGGTGAACTGATGAGTGTTTACCTAGAACTGAATCCTTTTTTTTCCAGAAATTCTGTGACTCAAGCAAATTAATTTTAACACCATGAGTGTTTCTGCACTCAGGATGGTGACGACTAAAATTGCTGAACTTGATCAGTGTTCTAATATACTACGTATTGATGCTGTTGAGGCACCATTGGCCTGTTGGTTGTTCCTTGCACAGTGAGTACAGAGATTGCTGTTGTTGAGGCATGCAGCCTGGGCTCAAATTGGGCCTGGCTCTGTCCCATTACATCATTCCACACTATCTGCACTCCACTTCTAATTCTAAATTAATAAAGGCAAGAAGTCCCAAATTAAATATCAACAAAGATACACATGGGCTTGGCAGGAAAATCTGTGGGTCAAGGGGGGGTTCTTTTGGGAGTATGATTTGTAGATATCTTAAAGGCAAGGTATAAACATGAGGCCCATGGACCAAGGGCTTTGACCTTGTACTTCCAAATGTCATCAGTACATTGTTGAATTAAAGTAGACATTGACTAATTCTCCTGAGACGTTGCCCTTTCAAGAAATGGGCATGGTATCGCATTAACATATGGACCAAGTCATCTTCTTCATGGGAACTCAGTTATTTCTCTTCCTCAAAGTCATAGCAATCCCAATTAGCTGCAGTTCATCATTATCTTTTGCCAGAACACCCTGCAGATATGTTCCTCCTCTCGTCTGTAACTGTAACCAAGAACAAATGTGTCTATTGGCTCCATAATTAAGATATCAAGTTAAACAAGTCATTTTCTCAGCCCTTATCCCTACCCTGCTCATCTTACATGAAAATAAAACAGAATTAAACTACATCCCAAATGTGATTTAGTGCACTGCATGTCAATTGACAGAGTGAGAGGGAGTGTATCAAGATGTCAGGACTGAGCTTCATCACAGACGGCTGTAACAGAAACTCTTTGGACTGACAGCTGATAGTGGTTTAATACACGAGGCTGATTAGGATGCAGGGATCTTTGGTTCTTCCATTGGACTTGAAGGCTTTAATCCTCCTGGTAATCTCTTCATACCCAGCGTTATGGATGGATTTTTTTTCTGCAGTCTCAGAAGTAGCAAATATGAGAAATGGATTCACTGTGGGAGGGAAGGGTGCGGGTATAAATTAGAGATTGACTCAGCAAGAGATCAGGAAGAAGTAAAAGAACTAAAATTAGAACTTAAACCTAAATTACTGCTTGGTTGTTTTTTTATGCCTAAAGTGAAGATAGTGAAAATATGACCGGCGAGGGTGGTTCTTGTAGAAGAAAAACTAAACTAAGTGAGGGTTGGACATGACTCCCATTGACCGTAATCGATGAAGTCCAAAACCTAAGCAGTTCATCATTAAAACAGAGTGGCCATTTGTAAAAGGAGACAGAAAATCCAACAACAGATGAACGTGAGGCTCTGGAATTTTAGTAACTATTTTATGACTTCCAAAATATAGAACTCATGCCTAAGTCAGCAACAATATTCCTACAAGTGTGTCAAAAATCCCCTTAAGTGTTCTTGGAATATTCCTTCTAAAAGCATGAAGCACAATGGCCTCATCACTTCATCCTTTAATCGGGGTGTGAAAATATGCAAAGTATAAAGAAAACCCTAAATGTGTTCCTGAGATATAACATTCATAAGATTTGGACAGGGAGACTGACAGACTGATGGACGGATAATCCAAAAGAATAACTGCTTTAGCCTTAGCTGTCACTGCACTGGAAAGAAAGAGATTACAAAAAGGAAAAGCAACTCAATAGCTGATTCATCTTCATTGAAACACTTTGTTTTGTATTTTCGGGCTTCATAGAGGAAATAAAATGACCCTCTCCTGTTGCAATGCATTATCATAATCCCATTCCTCTCTCAAATCGGCATTTGTATTGAAAAAGACAAACAACTGCTCCCTCATTTGGAGTCTCTTCGATTTTTCACAATACCCACTCATTAGCTTGATCATTTTTTACTGCTTTTCCCTTCAGCAGACCTTATTTTCCAGTCTTTGTGTTTAACGAGCAAAGTCTAATCTCTCCCCAGAAAAGTCATAAATATTATTGTTCGATATTCCACTTTGCTTTATTGCGAGGCATACGCCATTGCCTCTTAAATGTCAAATAAAATTCCATCTTTCACGGCAGGGAAAAGCTGGACTTGTCTTCCGCCTGCTGTTTGCTCAGACTGAGTGCATTAATAAGAAAATCTATTTATTGGAACAAGATGGATGCTGTTCTATTTATACTCCAGCTGCAACATATGATGGGTTTTTGCCAGTGCTTCTTTTTCTTCTCTATATTATGATTGATTAAAGAGTGTCAGAGACGGACAAACCCTAAAGTTCTGCACACAGATTTCTTGATTTCTGCCTCTTACTTTCTGCCCTTTTGGAAATCCCACTGGAGCTCTTATACAGTGCATAATTTTATAAATGTAAGGGTTGCCATTAGCCTGGGGTAGGTCTGTAGATTGAAAGATGGATAAATGGGTGGTGGGACACTCTGAATATCCTGAGGTTACAATGTTTCATGACTCCCATCACAGTGGAAAAGACAAATTTTCCAAGGTTACAGCTTTCAACCTGCACACAGTGTCACAGTACAGCTAAAGAGAAAAAAGGGGGGCTTGGGTTTCTCAGGTGAAGGTGGAATGTAGAGGGTTCATACTATGAACAACTGTTTCATTACTGGGAGAACTGGGAATGTGTTGATAGAGTTTGTGACAGAGTGTCAAGATGTTTAAATAAAAGGAAACTACATTACCCTATTTTGAGAAAAGTAGCTCATAGGGTGTTTGATTTTTCAAGAACTACCAGATCCTCACATATCTGCCTGTGCAGCATTGACTGTGCAGACTTGACTGTGCAGACTTGTCACACACACCCTGTCACTGCTGCAGTGGACAAAAAAGTAAGACCTGGGATAAACTCTCAGTGAAACCTTGTGCTTTTGTTCCATCCTCTAGTGCTCTGAATGTGGCTCTAAAAATACACTCTAAATATACGAATGTAGCTCTAAATATATGCCATATCCTTCTCTTTTTGCACTGATGATTATCTTGTTTTCACCTCCCCAAACCATTGGACGATAACTGTTTTGGTTCACTGCATACTGTCACTTTAAATATTTTAATGTCACTTTTATCACTTAAATGTGTATACACCTTGTTTGTGTGTATGTTCTGGACAATTTGCGCAAGCCACTTTCAATGCTTCTAAATGCCCTGATGTACATAAAAATATTTAATTTCCTTTAGTTATCTGTATATATTTTTAATTCTATTTACAACTTGTCTATTTTTAATATGTTTACTTTTTTCTTTTATGCTGCCACAGAGGATGCCAAACTATGTTTCACTGTACAAAGTCTGTTGCCTAACCAGTCTTTATATAGTGACAATAAATAACTATTCTATTCTACTCTATTTTATTCCATATTTTTGACTCTTATTGATGGATGTTGCTGGAGGCAAAATGGGGCACACAAGACTGCTTTACTTGCAAAAGTGAAAGGAGGCAATTAAGAAGTCAGAACTAATTAAATGCCCATCGACCAAAAGTACTCAGAGGGCACAACCCTCTGCCAAGGCATGCCTTACACTCTTTGCCCTCTCTTGTTAAAAAATGCTTTAAAAAACCCTCACTCCACATCCAGATTCAGCTCACCACCAAAATCTAATCAGGTTTCTCTTGTGCCATGACCAACATTCCCTGAAAATTTGATCAAAATCCATTTGGAACCTTCTGAGTTATCTTGCTAACAAGCAAAGAGACAAATGCCAGCAAAAAAACATGACCTTCCTGGTGGAGGTAATAATCAATAGAACATCAGATCAACTGTTGACCAGTGTATGAAACACTCACTGGCACAGTGTACACAGGTTCTCATTGACATGCTACCTTCTCATGAGATACGCATAAGCAAAGAGAGGCTTGCTTGCCAGGGTGCTAGCACCACCACACGAAGGATGCTCATATTCTTCCAGAGCATTTAGTGGTTTTAATTTTAAGTAAACAAGCCATATCACCTATAATGATAGAGCATACTTTACAACTGTCCTCCTACCTTTGCACTTTGTCGAAAAAGTGCAATGGGGCGGAAGGATTAAAACTTTGCTATGGTGCTAATGCTAACACGCAGCAGCACAAGCAGACCCTAACAACAAACTGTTTCACTTATAACTCAGTGAAAACAATGGCATCTCCAGCACTCTGACTTGTGTATTTATTTTTTGAGGGACTTATAGTCATACATTGGTGTTAAGAGTGATTGATTGTGCGAGTCAACTGATTAAGTGGTTATGTAAATAATACACTTGAGCCCAATGGCATGTTTACAAGAAACAACATTTCACAGCACCAGTTTAGGTTTAAAACCAACATTTATTCCCTGATATAGAACATGAGAAATATCAGACGCTGATATAGTGACTGATGTAGAGTTTTTCATTCATTATCAATGTGAATGTTCATTTTAAAAAAACAAAAACAAAAACACACAAACAAAAAAGAAAAACAAGGAAAAAATATTTAACTATGTCTTCAATTCTGTTTCTCTTAACATCAGATTTAAGGAACAGGTCCTGGGTATTCAGTTTATTTGGTAACTTGAAATGGTAGGAAACAAAGTGTCTTCCTACATGTTGAGAAAGATTACAGACAACCTGAGCATGGGCATACTGCTTCCTATAGATATTTAATAAAGCCATTCTCATCATTATAGGCCTTTACTGTAAAATGCTGCTCGACCTGCATTAACTTATGTGCTCTTTGTTCCTTGATTAGAGTTTTTCTGAATACGTCATGTGGGAACTCTTAAAAGCAGCAAGAATATTTTGATTAGAGTATCATGATCAGAAGAACACGGTAAAGCTTTAAATAGTAAGTCAAGTGACTCAACACATTATTTATTTATGTGGTGTGGTGGATGGATGTGTAGATTGTGGCTGCGTTATGGGCTGGGACTTAAAATGGTTTACATGGTTGAAATCAACAGAACTGGAATTTTCCAGTGATGTATGGCAGGAACTGTACTTATGAGCAAAGTTGTGTTATGTGTGCTGGCTGTTTGGGTTGTTGTGGCCACTGAGGGCTGAGAGTGCATATAGAAGGCTTCTTCTTACCTAGCCGTCATGATTCTTATCAGGGCGTGAGTTTCTTGTATTTATTTCAAACAAAGAGAGTTCACACCCTCTGGCCTTCAGTAAAGAAATGGGTGTACTACTTCAAAATGCAATCATCCCTGAAATATAACTGAACCTGCATTCCAGATAATGTAATAGAAATGTGCATGCTTCTTACAGCTGGAAAACTTCATCCAGGAAAATGTGCGCTCTGGGATGGAGGAAATAAAAAGAACGGCAGTTCATACGCAGACAGCTGCCATGCTGGAGATGGGAACCAACCTCCTCAGCCAATCAGCTGAGCAGACGCGCAAACTGACAGACGTTGAAACCCAGGTGAGCCTGTTGGGAAATATCTGGCTGAACTCCAGATGACTTGCAGCCAGTCCAAATGAACAATTGTCAAGAAACACAAAAACAAAAACAAAAAGTGGCTCTATCAATTTATTTGGTGTGTGGCTAATTAAATGTAAATCAGACATAACACACTGAGAAGCCATGCCCGAGGTGGCGGTGGACACTTTAAAACAGCTGCTATTTGGTTCTACAGACAGTTGATTGACACAAGGAGTTGAGCTCGGCGTCTGACAGCCCGCCAATTAAAACATAACAGTCAGTAGCACAACACAGATGTGTCTTAAATCATGCCACAGAGCTGTTATTACAGATTGGGCTGTTTTGGTCCTCGTGCTTTCTTTTTGTCTTATCAAAGCCGATATGAAATCACAACCTGTACAAATACTGTCACCGCTTTGTTCAACATTGTGTTACATCTGAAACCTCAAAAACAAGTCACAGGTGCTTATGAGATAATTACTGCTCATGTTTTCACAGTCAGATCAAAGAACAGGCATTGTGAGATTTGGATATGCCGTCCCACATTGTTCATCCACAATGGAGCTTTTGATGAATTCAGTCTCCACATCAAAAATAATTACCACTTTCTGCTTATGTATCTATAGGTGTTGAATCAAACAAGTCGCCTGGAGATCCAGCTGCTTGAGTACTCGCTCTTCACCAACCGGCTGGAGAAACACATTCTCCTGCAGACACAAGAGATCTCACAGCTCAGTGACAAAAACAGGTGAGTGCACAAACTCTTCAAATGACTATCCAGGCGAGTCCATTTTAAAAACCACCAGGATGGTTTTCTTCTATGAAAAAGCACATTTCAAGATACATGATGTTGGTTTAAGTTAACTTAACCGTCCTCCCTGGTGTTAAGTCCAAACTGTTGTCACACAGTCAAAATGGAAATGAATATCTTATGTTGTTGGGAATTTCAACATAAAGCTGTATCAAATAGACAATGTCTTAAATTGATATTTGGAGTATCAATTGATTTGGTTAGATGAGTGATCAGCCGACCGATATATTAACATATAGTGCTTAACAGATTAATTAGGCAACCTGTCATAAAGACGAGAAAACAAATATTTTAGGAACTTGTTTAAAACTGGAGATGTTATTGGTATTGGACAGATATTTTAAACAGGACTGAGGAATTTCAACTGAATTCACCTTTTTATATCCAAATTTGAGATGCTCACTGGGCTTCTCTGATAAGTCAGAAATCAATCAAGCCTAACAGTCAACCACTGAAACTAAGTTTTCTACTCAGGGATGATAGTAAATAACTATAATTAGACATCTTATTCAAAAATAATAGTGTGCTTTACTATTTTTTTCAGTTCCTTTGTAAAAAGTAAATTTAAAAATTCACGTATAACTGATTTTTATATCAAAGCACAAACATTATCATTACAGTTCAAGAGCTTATACGTACTGGTGTATTAATCATTACAGAAACATAAAAATGATTTTGCTAATTACCAGTGCTCTTAACTTGGGCAGCTGTGACTTAAACCTCACATTAGGTGGTGGTTTGATAAGCACTGTACATCTACATGTTTTTACTCCCCTACTTATTACCCAGCACGGATATTGAGGTGTATTTTAAACTGGGTCAATGAGTCTCTTCCTGTACAACAAACAATGTTTCCTTAGGAAAATGCTACTTCACACTGGGTGGTAAAATATGAAAGTCTTCAAAAGCTGTAAGGTAATGTTCATGTGCAAAACTGCTCATTTCATCCTGCAGATCTGACAGAGCACTTACAAGCAGTATAATATGTATTGTGTTGGTAATTGTGTGTGTTTCCAGTGAATAGGCTGTAAGTTTAAGGAGGGGTCTCCTATTCTTCTCTGCAGGAACACAAGGTCATATCACGGCCAGCAGGGGTCAAAGACAGGGTGCAGGGCGGGTGTTTTCTTTTTTAATTGTTTATCACCTCATTCATCTCATCTGCACTAAGTGTGACTGGTGGAGCAGGGTGCCCCCAGCCCCAACACCTGTTAAACATCTGGCTCCACTTGGTCCAGATCTGCCCTTTGACCCTCGTCCTTCAAGTCCATGACATGCCTCTGACATGTAAATAAATGAATACATCTTCACAAGGGTAAACACCGTGACGGGGTGCATGATAGTAGAAAGGTCATAGTAGATTTGCAGTCAGGCAGCTGTGAAATAAAAGGGGGAAAAAAAAGGCTGAAGTGGACGTAGGGGGGCTTCAGCTGCTCATGCTTGAGGGCATGAAGTCTGTTTTTGAACGGCTGCCAGCTTAGAAGAGCAGAGAGGCGTGTTTGTTTTCACAGGCAGTCCATGTTAAATAGCGTTGGCAGGAAGCATTTTGAAGCGAGGGACTCTGAACAGAGAAATTGCAATATATATGTAACATTAATAATGAATAGCACAAGATCATGAGCAGAACAATTTAATTGCCCAGGATGCAATATGATCCAAATTACTTTTTGTTCTGAAAATCCCTCAACAATTAAAACATCTCTAGACACGGTTTTCACTTTGACTGTTCCTCACTGTAGATACACATAATGGAGAACAGTATGTAAGCTTGCTTTGTTACTTTTTATCAAGCATTTTTCCAACAAAACAGTAATGAAATGGCAATGATTTTACAATGATTCGGACTGTTTCAGGGTTTCCCCCACTGAGCCACAGCCTGAAGACGGAGATAGAGGATGCGTGTTCAGCGTGTGCATGGGACTGAAAAGAAGCTTGTTCAATCTGGGTGGCTTGATTGTTTCAATAAATAACTGCTGCAGAGTCGTTAGTCAAAGCCATAAAGATCAGACTATGAGATTTATGATCTTCATTTGGAAGCGGGGGTGGGGCACTTGTGCAGATACACACACACACAAATGAACTCGCACACCCGTGCTGTCAGATTGTTGCTTCATAGCATTGATGAAGAGGTTTAGAATGCAGCCACATCTGTGTATGCTCCAGCTGTGCAGGTGTTTATATATTGTTAACCCAATGAGACAGTCATGCTGATGTGTATGCTAACTGTCATGATGATGAGCAAATTTGTGCAGAACACATCATGTGACATTGAACACTGAATCAATAAATTGTGCAAAGACATTTTTTGCCCTCTCTATTGAATGGATTTACTTGCAAAATGCTGCATAATATAATCCCCTGAAGGTTTAGTGCTTTAACTCATCCATTATCTATACTGCTTATCCTGTTCAAGGTTGGAGGGGTGGAGTCTGTCTCAGCTGACATCTCTGACTGTATCATTAAGTGTAACATCCAAAAACTACTGCTCGTATAGAATGAAGCCACAAGCCTGCTGGAAGATATGAGCACATCCCTCAATTGTTGCTGACCTCCACTGGTTACCAGTCAAATTTGGAATTGATTTTAAAATTCTGTCTTCAGTTTTTAAAGCCTTGCATGGTCAGTCTCCATTTTATATTTCTGATCTTAAACGTTTAATGCACCAGACTGGAGAACTTTTTGTTTGTTCCTGAATCCAGACTGGTGACAAAAGGTGATTGGGCCTTTACTTATATCAGAGGACATTATCTTAGCCTCTGTGCCACTTCTAATTGCTTTTATCTATGTTGTATATCTCTAGCTTTGTTTTAGTTTTTATTTGTTTTTTTGTATAAGGTTCTTTATAAATAAAGTTTTTAATTTTATTTTGACTTTTGCACTCGAGTTTAATGATATAAATGCTGGCTTAAGGAATTCTGAAGAAAGTTATACAGTTGTTCCTTCCATTAACTGTGAGTAATTATAGTGCTCTCGATTTGTTATTAGTAGCCTCAGGCAGTGATAATAGAATTAATGCAGCCTTCTTGGCAACCAAAGATGTTAATTCCTGCTGTTAACTTTTTATCCAGCTTTTCAGCTTTATGCTTTACAAAAGGTGTTGATACTGGATATTTCCAGGAGAATGAACATAAATTCTAATTCACAAAACAACAGAATAGCACAAAACACATATCATGATTGCATATTTTGATATTTCCAATAGAAGGACTAGCAAAATATCGAATATGTAGTCCATCAAATTCAAGGGGGAAAAATGCTGGTGTCCTCAACCCTCCACCACCCTTACATTTAAACCTACATGTGCGGTAACCTATTTACTGTTCTGTACTGCAAAGTGACTCAATGTTTTTTTTTTTTTTTTTTCCTGTTTGTCCCCGCTAGTTTCCTGGAACAGAGGCTCTTGGCGCTGGAGGCTCGATACGGGAGGGAGCTACAGGGTTTGCAGAGCGAAAAGCAGCAGCTTCAAGAGCTTCTGGAGAGGCAGAGTCGGCTGGTCAGTCAGCTGCAGGGTGAACTGGGCAGCTCCATGCTCAACAGCAGCCTGTTACAGAGACAACAGGCCGTGCTCACAGACACGGTCCAACAGCTGCTGGCTATGGTCAACCACTGCAATGGTAAGGTGGTTAGAGTAGGACTATTGTTTTAATCAAAGGACACATCCACATAACTAACCTTTTTAGTAGGTATAGCATGTTACTTAGATAAATTTTTGCAGGTACATCAATTCTGCCTAAGAAATTTGATATTATACTGGTCTCCAAAGTAAATTTGTTTTTATTTATTCAGCACCACCACCTTTTGTTTTTTGGAAGTACAGCCCCTCAAGAGATTTTGAGCAAAAAAACACTAAAACTCTCTGGACATACCCAGCACCCTGAGAAATAAAAGAAAAGATTCTTGAGGTTATGTTGTAATGCTGATAGGGAAACTGCCAGTTTGAGTCAAAGGTCAAATTTAAAAAAGATGTAAATTAGTATATTTGCATAATTTGACCGAACCAGGAAGTAGATGTTTTTCTAAAACATGCATGATCATATCCGTCTCAAACCTTGTGTGCATAACAAGGTTCTAAGCCTAATAATGCATGTGACCAAAATTAATAAATAAATAAATTCATTAAAAATAAATAAATAAAAAGAAAATGCATAAACCATAGTGCCTTCTCATGGTGGAAGGGTGGAAATTGGCTTGACACCACCAGCTCCTTTTTTGAAATGAATAATAATCATATTGAAACCTTATTTGAAGTTTTGAAAATTTTAAAACTGCCTTTACATAAAAAATAAAAAATAAAAAATCCCATAAGCCTGTTTTTGCACATGCACCAATCACTCCTTCTCTTAGCATTTTTTGACCTGCCACCTACACTTGATCATAACTCAGCCATCTGTTGCTGGGTCTCCAAAAAACATTCTGGTGCATGTGAACAGGACCAGCCCTAAGTATTTTGTAATTGAGATATAAATTTTAGTTTTTTTTTGGGTGGGCAAAGGTGGTTAATTCTGATAAAAATAAAAATAAAAATGTTACAAATTCTTTTTAAAAAACCTAGATTTACTGAATGGTGTGTCCTTTTCTCACATGGTTGCACTCAGTGATTGATTATGATTCTGTGATTCATAACCTCCTTAGAGAGAAAATGATTAATAGCACCAATAAACACCAAAACATCAGCATAATGGCAAAACATGGATCCACAGATTTTCAATTAATGAGCTTGGGATTTGTGGTTGAGACTGAAAAAGTATCATTTTTCATGAGTCACCTCGAGCAGCTTATAATTCAGATTTCAGACACACTGCACACATGTATGCAGCAGAAACATCGCAGGCTTAAGAAACAGCTTAACATTACAAGAGGACTCACATATGGAGCTGCGATTGGTGTGCAGAGCCCATGAGGTTGCCATCTGTAAATAAATGTCTGCTTGTTTTTTCCACAGAAATCTCCACCACACCAAAAGAGGAAGCACTGAATTTCAAAGACTGTGCTGAAATCCTGCGATCTGGTGTAACAGAGAGTGGAGTATACAGCATACGCCTCACTAACTCCACACAGACTGTAAAGGTAGTGAAACATTAAAGGTCACTGACCTTTTCCTAGCTGTTACAAGACTTCTTTTATGCATTTCAGCTTTTCAGATTGTCTTGGCGTCAGAATCATTTCATAATGCTCAGCCTGAATAATGATTGTTTCTGTCACACACACGATAACTCAGAGAGAACATAAATTGTGAGATGCTATCATGTATGAGCCAAAATGTGTAAGGAATGTTTCCAGAACTTTGATGAATCTATGCCACAAAGAGTTAAGACTGTTCTGAGGGCAAAACGGTGTCCAATCCAGTACTCGTCAGGTGGCCAGTAAGTGTATGTGCCCATAATTTTTCTGCACCTGGTGTGGTCTCCTGCTGCTGTAGCCAGTCTGCTTTAAGTCTGGACGTGTTGTGAATTCAGAAATTCCCTTCCGCATGGTTATGGTTATAATGAGTGCTTATTTGAGTTAACGTTGCCTTTCTACCATCTAGATCCACTCTGGCCATTCTCCTCTGACATTTGGCATCAACAAGGCATTTTGCCCAGAGAACTGCCACTCACTAGATTTTTTTTTAGAACATTCTCTGTAAACCCTAGAGATCAGCAGCTTCTAAAATACTCAGACCAGCTCATCCTGCACATAGAGGCTTTGAATGATAAATGCCAGAAACCTCAATTGGAACTGGAAGGACACAAGGACATCAGGGTTACTTGCTGATCCAGGTGTAAAAGATTTGGCCTTGTGTTGTCAAATTTGATGAAATGCCAGTCAGTGTTTATTTTGTTGATTAATTATTTCCGTCACACTTTTTGTCAGCAACCTTTTTTCCCCTGATGAAACTAGACTGTAACAGAAAACAAGTGCACATGAACAAAAACTAAAACTAAATTAATTGACATTTCAGTCAACAAATAAAAACTAGACTAAAATGTTTAACATAGACTAAATCCAATCAGACCTAATTTCATCATGTAGAAAGAAGGAACAAGTTGGGAATATATCCAGTCACAACTACTTTGGTTTTGTGGAAAGGTTGGATGAGTTAAGAGGGACATCCAATCAAAACTGCCTTTGCTTTGTGGTGGTGGGATCCAAGTGTAAAAACATGACTGCAGAAATTAAAGGAAAAAGAAAAATGCCTTACACTTCACACTTTATATTTTAGTCGACTAAATTTACAGTAGATTTCGTCGACTAAAATGTTGTGGAATTTCATCAACTAAAACTAGACTAAAATCAAAACAATTTGCATGACTAAATTATGACTGAACCTAAAAGCTATTTTAGACAAAAGACTATAACTAAAACTAAATTAAAAAGTGCTGTCAAAATTAACGCTGATGCTGGTGTGACTTGGTGAAAACACTTCAGGATGTTTTAGATCATTCAGGATCAGAGGATGACTGCAGCTTATGTGTGGCACTTGTTATGCAGATCCTCCTTGCTGTAATGAACATTTACACTTTATGCTTTATTTAGACCCTAATCAACGGTTTTCAAACTCCAAAAACAAATCAGAGGAGCTGAATGAAAGTTTATCTTCAAAGTAAGCATTTTGCTTATACTGTTTGTTAACTGTATGAAGACACAGCCATGTTTAAATGATGAGCTTACTTGACAATTGCAAGCATTAGCGTAAGCCCACAAAGTGTTTCTGATGCATATGATATTTAAAGCTCCAAAAAATGACTCGTAGAGAAGCAATGATTTAGCGAAACATCCATTAAGTTACATGCTGGATGGCATCCTTTTTGCCGTCGAGCCGAAATGGAACGGAGTGTAATGTCACGTGCAAAGGATCAGTATAAAATGCAGTGTTGGGTATGACCTAAAAGACTAAAAACAGGAGCACAAGGCCTTATGGTAAGCTATAGTCGACAAATCTTTAAAATAGAGGTTGCTGGGATCGAGTTCTGTCTTATTAGGAGCCAAAATGATAAGCGCCAAGGGCAATTTGTCTCACATGCATGATGTTGCCAAGGTCTTCTATTAAATGGGCTTATAAGTCTGAATAGGACTGACTGAAAAAAATAGTCATTTGTAATTCCTAAGGTTTTGCTTTGAATGCTGAGTTAATGAAAGCAACACGTGGATTTTGTTTTACAAAGTTGGTGTTAGCCAAGGTCCGCTGTTTGATAGGTGTACAAGCTGACAAACACACTGATTAAACAATAATTCTCAGAGTATGGAGGCTGATGGAAATTTAGAGCAGGGTACTTAGAGCAAAATAATAAGCAACAGAGTATCCACCCTCTCTCAGGCCTCAAGGAGAGTGAGTGGGTGTTGCTGAATGCAAAGTTAGAAGAGCTCAGAAGGTGCACCTTGTGACCTTAAGTACCTCACTCCTGCTCACTGGACCATGGTATCCACCAGTGGGCTATCCTTTCTCCAAATCATAGCTCGGATTCTTGGCAAGGATGTTGAATCCCACAGCTTAAAATAGAAAAAAGAAGCAGTGCAAAGGATTTATATATATATATTTTTTTTCACTCATTACTTTCAGTCAAGTTCACTCATTGGCACCAGCTCACACCGCCTCTGTTCCCCCCTCTCATTTCCTGCATGCGAGTCAGCCAGGTGTTGGGCACTGGTGCCATGTGTTTCCTGCCAACTGGGGCCAGTGGACGTTGCACTGATACGAGTTAGTATTCCCCCCGAATCATTGCTCCTTTCAATCTATGCCATCTAAATTCCAAGGTGGCTGGCAATCTGGGTGGCAGCAGGAAAGTGGGGCGGATACAAATTGGCCCATTTTCTGAGCCGAGCGCAGGCTTCCTCAGTTGGACAGGACACAAAAAACCTACACATGCGGAAAACAGATTTAACTAAATGAGATATATCCCACCAACTAACTTTTAATTACGGAGGCTTTGAATAATGATGCTGTTTACGCACCAAATAATTCATAGTTTGGATCTGCTGTGTTGTGAATTTTTCATTAGTTTTGTGCATACTTTTGAGAACAACAGGGCACTTTAGATTAAACACATGATCCCCCCGCTAAATCCACATTAAGACTAAATTATTTCATCCCTTGATGAAACTGTGCTAATAATAACCATGACATAACTTCATTGAAAGATCGTAAAATGCATACATTTCCTGGAATTAAGCATTTCATTGTGATGGATTTGGCTCCATTTTTTCAAACATTAATAATAAGTGAATTAAGGGTATAAAAATGGACCTGTTTTGAATCAAAGTATAATAGACCTTTGGGAAACTACTTAATTTGAGATTTCTATTTCAAGACCTTGTTTTTTTTACCCAGTGTGCCTTTAGAGCTACAGTGTTGGCTTCACAGCCTATTGCCTGTTGACCCTGTTTTCTGAGCAAAAAGACCTGAGTGCCTTTTGGCCTTGATTTAACTTCCTTATTCTGGGAAAGTGCACAGAACTCTCATTTCATTTCAAGCAGAGGAAAAGCCATCTGGGATGTTGAAATGGATAGACACATTGAAATACTGTGCACATAACAGTATCTTTACCGCCTGACTCTGGAGACTGTTCAGGCTATTGTTTAGTGGACAATTTTCAAGTATTTGGCCAGACAAATCAATTATAATGTATCTGTAATTATGCAAATAGTAGTTTGATAGACTGTTGTCAAGTTTAAAATGTCCCTGACAATAGCTATAATCTGAGAAAACATTGCATGGAAATTTAGTGCTGGATAAAACTTACAAAGCACCACACATTAGGCTTCATGTATACACACTGAATACATTTGTTATATCGGAGTGGAGATACAGCCTGGTGTTTATATGCCTGTCAGGCATGCAATTGCTCTACATGGTAGGAGTGTTGGTTGGAAAAAGTAGGGAGCCTCATTTTTTTTGGTGTGTGTTTTGTAGAAATCTTGACTTTTTTTGGTTTTCTAGGTGCATATTTTGTAACAAGATTTGAGGTCAAAGTGACCTTGACCTTATAATACCAAAGTGTATGCAAGAAATCCTTAAGTCAGAGTGTGCATACATGCAAAGTTTATAGAATTTCCTGAAGGTTTTACTAAAATGTTACTAAAGGATGAGCATATGACCCAATGACCTTGACTTCTGCCTTCCAAAATCTGATTTGTTTGACATGATGACTATTGTGAGGAAAAAAATAGCCTGATAATTGGGATTGTAATAGAACATTTTTAACAAGCCTATTTTATGTGTCAAATTTTTGTCCCTGCATGAGCAAAAGACTCCTAAAGATAGTGCATAGGGACGTGAAGGGACTGCCAGTACCACAACCATCTGAAAAAATATACTGAAAAACAACAATAAAAACTAAGTGATAGTAACAAATAACAAAAAGGCAATCAAATGATAGTGTGGAGTGATGTCGTAACACAGGGTGTTTTAATAGTTATTCAGTTATTCATTGATGTTGCTTTTTCTTTCTGCAGTAATGAAATAATTACCAAACAGAAAGATATTGTTTAAAAATGTATTTTCAAGGTTCTACCTTCCTTCTCATCCCTTAATTAAAATTAAAGTCTGTGAGTCACAAACATATCTTGCCTGTGAGAAAAAAAAATCACAGAGATGTTTCCATAAGTTTCTTATTTCAGTCTTAGTCTGTTGTACATCTGACTGATCCAGTGGTTCTTTCATCATTCCAATGTGTTTATTGCAAAGGCTAATTTTATGACAGTGATAAAAGCCTTCGTGCAAAGTTTGTAGAGGACAGCCAATCACAGTTGCATTATTGGGCCTTGAGGGTTTTGGCATGCAGCACAGATGTCTTGCTTATTTTCCAGTGCAGTTATTTTTATGCCCAGTGTTCACTCAGTTAAAAAAAAAAAAAAAAAAAAAAAAAAGATCATGTACTCCCATTTGTGTCCAGGTGTGTTCTTGTTAATAATCAGGAGTTGTTTGTCACAAAGCTGGCATTTTTCTGTCTTGAGGACGTACAGAATAACTGCTAGGACTGAATACATATTGTTGTACATAGTAGCTGTAATGAATGCATATGGTCACATTCACATTGCAGGACATACAATGTCAGTCACATGACTCAAAGCAATTCATGCTGCCGTTTTTGTGTTGTTTGATGAAAATCAACAACTTAAAGTCATCTCATTTCCTTATTTATGTACAGTAAAAGCTTATGAGATACCACTGTCATTAGGTGTAGAGACCAAAGTGCATGCAGAGTCTTTATGTTAACAGCATTTCAAATGTACAAGCTACCGATGGGCATGTCAAAACTAAAATGTGTTTCAGCTTAAAGGGTGACCACATCAAAAAGAGAATTTCATTTTCTTTTCTTTAAAGTCTTTTTTCTGATCATTTTTAAGATACTCATTATTTGTGTCTTCAGTGAAAATACTGTATGAACATGGAGGACTTCAGAAGGACATTGCTATACATGAAATGATTCATAAAATCATTCAGCATTTATCTGCATTTAAATTTCTCTTGAAAAACCACAATAAATATTGCAGGAGAAAAAAAGTATTGCACTGCCATTTTTATACAACATTGTTTAGCCCTATCAACAGCACCTTGTGCCACCTAAAATATCCAACCAAATTCTGTGAATTAGTGTGATCCTGATATTCAGAGGATGCATCAGATAGGCGGGTATACATCTGCAAGATCAGAACACACACTTGACTTAATATTTTCCTTATTACTGGATGCACAACAGCACTTGTCAAACTAAGTTTTCAGTGGAAAAGAAGGTTGGAGGACAGCAAGCCTCTGTCTTTTCTTCAAGCTCTAGCGTGTGTGCACTATCAGTATTATGTCCATACAACCAGAAACTAACAAAACACACATACATTCAAAGACTCAAATGCAACAGGAGGCTATATTTACAATATTTTTTTTAAATGTCACCCTAAATCATGACCACAGACTTAAAAACAAACTGGCCAGTGTGCATTATGGAATATAGCCCAGGATTCCAGGAGAGAAAATGGGTAACCAGCCACCTTTATTTTATGTTGTGCCCACAGGGGATTAGTTAATATAATTATGTCCAATCCTGTTGCTTTGTCTAGATATTAAATAGTTAATTAAACTACACTTTTGCGATGAATTCAAAAAGTGTCCAGCAAATCTTTTGACAATATCTGATGTTGTGGGAATGCTTCAGCAAAGCATAACTTTAAGTGAAAATTCTACATAATTGATGTTCTGTTCTGTGTTCATTTTGTGTGTTCAGTGGCAAAATAGAAGGAGAGAAATGATCTAAATGGAGCTCAAAGCAAGTTATTTAACCCCCTGTTTAAATAATGAGATGGAAACTGGCATGTCCGCACTGCTTCTAAGTGAATGCTTACAATCTTATTGGCTTAAGTCTCATTACAGCCATCACACACCTATGAAGGCACATTACTAGGCCTGCACAATATGAAAAAATATATGTATTTAGTGCGCTAATGATATGGACTGGAATAGTTTAACAAAAGATAGAGTGCTTGTAAGCTATTACTTAGTGTACTTGCCTATTCTGCCTTTTCTACACAGCACATGCAGCTACAACATGAATTTTCCAATTCTTATAGAAATCTGAGAAACTTTTTCTCCTCTTAACTCATGCAAATAAATTGAAAGGTAACTTATATCCAGCTAAAGATTTATCTGATTGCACCAACAGCTCATTACTCCTTACTCCTAGAATGGACTTCAAAAATATGTACATCTTACCACTGTTATGTCAGCAGTGTTTGCCTTTTGGCTAGGGGTACCAAGCAAAAAAACATAAACCATAGATGAGATACAATGCCATTGAAACATGGCATTGAGTAGCCCTGAACTGACCAGTTATCACAGTGTAGACCATCATTCAAGCAGAATGAACTGGGCCCACAAGAAGAGAGCCTGAAAGTGACAGGGATGCTAGCAGAGCATCTCAGACTGACAATACAGTAATTCAAATCAAATATATAAACCAAAGTTAAGATAATTTATGGGCTCTTTCAAAAAAAAGTTGTTTTTAACATATCACAATAAATTAAGATGGTCAGGATGTGTTTACTGCAAAGGCTCATGTTGCGCTAACGATAACATAGCAATTAACTGCACAGCCCTACACATTATTCATCCTTTTTGCAATCTGCATCTGGCTTTGCACCAAGGCATGTGTCCTCTAGGGGTACCCAAACTTTTTGGCAAGCAAATCCCGAAATGACAATGACTGTGGACCATAACTGAAGATTTGAAAATAAAATAAAGAAATTTTTTACAGATATTGAGTGCGTTATTTTATGTCATTATAAATCTCACCAAATAAAGATGGTTGGATATTGAATGTAACAAATTTTGTGTATGATAAACTGGACATTAGTCCAAAGCTTAAAGAAAGTCTCTCAATAACTTCTAAAGCCGCGTTCACATCAGATGTGACTTGGCGACCAAGATTGCGTCGTCTACCCAAGTCTCGTCGCCTTTCCATAAAGACCTCATTTTGGTCACGGTCACCGTCGCCGTCGCTCAGTGACAGCACGCCTGCTCAAGTTTCACCGTGATCTTATCATATATCATAGTAAGTATTAGCTGACCTTATTCCAATTGTGTCCTTTTCACTCACCTACTGGCCACAAAGCACTGCAGCTTATGGCCCTGCAGCCGCATCGTCTGTGAGTTCTCTGCAGTTCGTCTAAGTGGAACTAATGTCCTCACTAACTAATGTTTCCCACACGGACATGGATTGTCACTCTGAACTAGAATAAAAACAGTCCGTCATGGGTGTTGTCACACACCCACACAACAGTGATTGACTGTTGCTGCACAACCACACGCGATATCACTTGAAGAGTTCAAATTTTTCAACTTTGGCGACCAAGGGACAAGCGACCAGGTTGCCCAGATCGTGGCCGTCACATTGCGTGAGGGCTTACCCCGCCCCATCGTGGCTTTACATGGAGAGTGGTTCCAGAGGTCGCCCAAGTCACGTTCAGTGTGTAGACGGCTTAATGCGTTGGACATGGGGGCGTAAGAATGGATGGACAACCTGAAAATATAAAACATTTGTCCCTGGCTGCTGCTGGTTTGGAGGCATTAGAAGAATGTGTTCAGAGTATCAAAGTATCAAATCTTACCTCCCATGTAGGAAACTCACACTGATTTAATCAGCAGTTCCTATGGGAAGCATGGAGATGTCCAATGAGACATCTTGGACTTTTTAAACGAATCCCTCAACAAGTCTTAATTTCATATTCTGTCACAAGATGGATGAGTGCAATTTGCCACTATTTTCTCCTCCAAACATTTCTTTACATGACAATGTTCTGCCAAGTTGACAGTATATCAATGAGTAACCAAAAACACGTATGCTCTCTCCTCCTCCACTCATGGACAGAAAAGAAAGTTATCTTAGTTTTTCCATCACCTGGGCCATAACATTATTTTATACCTTGATCTGAGTTCCCTAAGTATCCAGGGTATCCATTACAGAATGGAAAAAACATCATTTGTTTTATTTTGTAGCGTCATTTTGGGTCTCACTCAACTAAAAATAAGGCATCTGTTTTTGGCAAAGTGTGTGTGTGTGTGTGTGTGTGTGTGGGGGGGGGGGGGGGGGGGGGGGGGGGGTAATTTATCTTTAGTCTCAACTGGCTAAAAAGAAGAACTGAAATGACTGGAAATAGTTTGAACATGTGTAATTTATGTTTTCTGAGCTACTAATATCAACACAAACCACTGTTTTGTCCAGTTTTGTCTAAATGAACTTTATATCAATCTTTACCTTGTCACATTTTTGTTTTTCACATTTCAAAATGTTATGCATGCTGGGAAGTGATGTGTATTTTCATATTTCTCAATATGTCTTTATTTGAAGCCACAGCAACTGAAGTTTAACAAAGACATTCTTACGAGAACAGAAGCTTCATGTGATGCCATTGGATCTTTGCTGTGTACAAATGGGCTTTCTTACAAATGATCCTAAATTTTCAGTTCCAAATTAATGTTCCTATCCTAGCTGGAAAGGCCTCTTACTAAAAGGTTGGAGATTGTGCATCTTCTCTCATCGGATATAAAACTACTTTCTTTTCAAATAAATATCATGTCACAGTCATCTTACATGTAAACATTACACTGGTCATGTTGGTCCTCCTCGGCTAAGAATCATTTCCCAGCATGACCACTCATCTGAGTTCATGATAATGCACTTGGACCGCCACTTAAAAGTGCCCATCAGGAAAATAAACCTTCATTCTACATTTTTGTAGCCCTTCTGCCAGCCGGCTGTTGAACCTTGATAGTACTTGGCTGAAAAATTTGTATTATATGAATCTCCTGTTCTCGTGCTTAATCATAGTGGTTTTTCCTGAAAAGTAGTGCTTCAGTTTTATGGAAACACTATGCATAATAATAATTTAAAAAAAAGACTTCCTGGTACACACTGTGAACTCACAAAATGTTTTTGGATTGCTTTAGCTTGAAACAGGAAGTCCACTTTTAGAGGCTTTTCTTCCCTCTTTACTTGGAATTTAAATGTGAAACAGAAAAATGGGTTTTCTCTGCGGTAAATACACATCATTGAGTGTTTGTTGTTGATCAGAGTCCTTAATTCAGAAAAACAAGTAACACAAGGTGAATGATGAGGGTTGAGTATCTCCAGTCACTTGTTCTCATGGCAAGGATAAACAAACGGTCAGCGTGAAAAGGCCTGTCTTAAGGAAAATCATGAATTTTAAGGTATTGTAAGCCTCTGATGAGAAAAACAACAAATTAGAATAAAATTATAAGATGTTCGTGTCTGCTTTGGAACTACAGTAATGTTCAAAAGTTTCATGCATGTCAGAAAATGTTGTAAATTAAGAATTCTTTGTGAGATATTTATTTAATTGTTTATTATCAATTCATAAAATGTGAAGTGAACACCAGCGTCATGTCCGTCAGTTACATGAGCACCAATTCAGGGATTTTGTAGAAGTATGGTCAGATGTATGAGTTATACCAAACAGATGCTAATTATCATCATTTTCCTGTATAGGTTTACACAGTCATTAGCTAAAGCAGAGACAGTGGTAAACAGCTCAAAACTGTGTGAGAAAAAGCCAAACTCTTCTACCAAGATGAAGTTGGAGTAGTCAGATCAATGTAACAGTTAATACAACTTGGCAAGACTGAGCACAGCAACAAGACAAAAGGTGGCTATACTACACCAGCATAGTATCTCCCAGGCAAAGATAAAAAAAAAAGGCAAGATGTGCTGTTCAAGCTCTTTTGAGAAGCCAAAGGATCAGGCAATGTTAAAGATGATGGACACAATGGCTGGCCAAAGAAACTTAGTGCAGCAGATGGAGGGCACGTCATGTTAATTTACCTTCTGAATCAAAGAGATCCTGCAGTTCCATCAACTTAGAAAAAGCAGTAACCTGTGGGACTGAAGAACACCCATCTACAGTCCAAAGAAGTGACACTAGAAGTGGTCCTAATGAAGAATTGAAAATCAATACTTCCATTGCGGAAGGCTAAGTGACTTAACTACGTGGGAAACATAGAAATTGGGGAGTAGAATAATGACGACCGGTGCTCTGGACTGATGAGTCAACATTTAAAAAATTTGGCGATAGCAGAAGGCAGTTTGTTTGCTGGGCGGGACAGTAGTAAAGGAAACAGTGAATCATAGTTGAGGTTCCTTTCAATTTTGGGGCTGATTTCGGCAAATGGATTTGGGACTTTGGTTAGAGTTACTGATGTCCTTGGTGCTGGGAAATACAAGCAGATACTTATCCATCATGCAAAACCATTAGGGAGGTGCCTAATTGGTCCACAATGTATTCTGCAGCAGAGCAATGACCCAAAACATAAAGCCAATGTCATTAAGAGCTATCATCGGCATAAAGAAGAACAAGGAGCTTTGGAAGTGACGGCATAGCCACCACAGAGACCTGACCTAAACACCATTGGGTGGGTCTGGAATTACATGAAGAGACAGAATATTTTAGCCAGCCTACATCCACACAAGTTCTTTGGTTAGTTTTCCAAGTTGTTTGGAACAGCCTTGGTGCTGAGTTTCTTCAAAAACTGTGTGTAAGTGTACCTAATCTTTGATGCTGATAAAAAGGCAAAGAAGTGGTCACACCAACTATTTACCTTGCATTTGTCAGTTGATAAAAAAAATGAAATATTGACTATTAAATGTATGAAAACAGTCAGACTTCACAGCATTTTTTCACATCTCCAGGGGGCCTTTGTACTGTAATAAGCAAAAGAGATTTTTCATATATATTCGTTGCTTACCTTGGTGCTTTTTGATTGATGCATATTATAACATTCATGAAAAAAAAATTCATGCAAATGATCATCGAGCGTCCAATAAACTGCCTTAATCTGTCTATATTCCTCCAGGTGTTTTGTGATATGAAGACCAGAGGTGGTGGCTGGACTGTGCTGCAGCATCGGAGGAATGGCTCTGTTGACTTCCATCGTGGGTGGAGGGATTACAAAGTGGTGAGATCTGCAGGGGGTGGGGGTAAGGGGTACATCATTATCATTCACGTATTAGATTAAAGGTGGCACAGATTAATACCGCTGGACTGAGCAGGGGGTTCACATAATGATCCATGGGAGGTTTGACGCGTTACGGCGTGGGATACCGGCTCGCCTGTGATCCCAGGTGACCTGTGGTTGTTGTATTTGGCCGCCCTCGTGTTCTCAACCACCCCCCATGTTATTGCACCTGCTCTGTCTGGCTTTCCCTGTGATACTCCCACACATCCACATACACATGCTCTACACAAACACACATTCTCAGACTTTATTGACCCAGAGGGGACCTCTGTTTGGTTGTAGTTTTACAGTAGGGAAATGAGTTAGCAACAGTTTGTCAAAATACAAGCTCCAAAAAACAAACAGGATGTAATGAGATCACACACTCGAGACTATGAAGATTTTCCAACACTCTGACTGAGTCTGGCATGTTTTCACACCTTTGGCTCCTGTTGTTTTTGGACTTGCATTTATATAACGCTGTTTTCAACCTCATTACAAAGTTTTCAAAATAGAAAAAAGTCTGTTTGTGCTACTGAAAAATAGCAGACAGTGAAAGCTATGTCTGCAAACCTTTTGGACTGTGTTAAATTACACACAGAACAAATGAGCAGGGCTGGTTTGTGATTGAGCGGAGTAGCAATTTGTCTCTCACCCACGCCAGCAAATCAATTGCCACAGCTTGGATTGGAAACACAATCCAGAGAGTACTGTGACTGCAAACAGAAAGAGAGGGGAAAAAAGGCTAAAAAACCCTCTTTTAAGGACAATCTTTTAAAAAGTGGATAATGAATATTTGGTCTTTGTAGGGGCGTAGGAGCACAGAGTCTCTCTAGATGGCAGATAAATGTCCACTTTAGTGCCAAATACCATCTTGTGGTTTCAGTTGATCATTAAAGGTGGGGTTGGCAGTCACAGAAAACTAGCATGAATTTGAATGTAGCATCTCCTCAGGACTCCGTCAATTTTACACGTTGCTTAAATAGAAAATGACCATACATGAGCCAAGTTGTATATAAACTCTCACTAAAACACGCTGGAAGAGGAGTGAAAATGTATTCTGCATCATAAGTGCTTTCAGTGTTGTTATTTGTTCTTCATAAATTAATAAAGAGTTGTTGTCCTTATTGTTGTCCTCCTGTTCTTATAAAATGGCAACTGAATTTGGTATCAGGGTTCAAATCCTTGGTGCTGTATAAGAGTTACTCAAGTACTCAAAATTGATTTGTTTTGTTGCGATGTTCATTGAGAAGCCTGTGCCTCCACAAAGGGGTCAATGTTAGCTTACACTCCTTTCTCAGCTTCTGCCTCTCACATTACCGAAAGCTTTTAATTGACTTTCGCGACCCCTGAAGACAGAGCTCCACCTCTTTGTTGATCTTGTCCTGTATATGAATTAGCTGCAGTTTGTTTTGAAAGATCTCATCATTCTCAGTTAACAGTGAAATGTTGTACTGCTTGTCAGCCTCCTAATGGTACATCTGAAAAGGGGCTTTTCACTGATCTAATGTTATTTCCCCCAGCTATTTGGGCCTCTGTTGCTTCATTTTCAGTTAGTCGATAGGCTTAGTCCATGAAAATGATGAATGCGACTTCCCATAATTAAGGTCTTTTTTCATATCAACTACACAATCACTTGGCAGATCATTTGTAAAATCTAGGCCTTTGCTTGAATATTTTTCTCACTCTATTTTGCCTCTGTCTTTGTGGCTAATCCAGGGCTTTGGAGATCCATCTGGGGAGCATTGGATGGGAAATGATATCATCCACAAACTGACCACCTCCCAAGAATACAGTCTGCATATCCAGCTACAGGACAGGGAGGGGAACCAAGCTTTCTCACAGTATGACAGATTCTACATAGATGGAGAAGACAACAACTACAGGTAACTTAAAGCTCATGATGTTTTCGAACTCGAAAAAAACCCTGAACCTGCCTACAGCTCTGCTAACAGTTTTCTCTACCAATACTCAGCTGATGCTTTTCTCATGCATTCTTGACTCTTTACTCTTTACTCACTCTTTATTTATGCTTAGCTAATACTATTTACCTACCAATACTCAGCTGACTCTTAAATAATGTTTAACTGTTTCTTTACTGATTCTCTACAGAAACTTCATTTATGAATAACTGACTTGTCGCTGATGTTTTATCAGTGTTGAACTGACAGTAATGTTTTCATCTAAAACTCTTTGAATTGCACAGAGATTGTATGCGACAATATATAGCCCTAGTGTCCATGCTGACTATTTCTGTACAGATGCAGATGTGACCTCTTTCACTGTGGCTTATGTTCAGGCTAGTGCTATGTATCTTGTACAACCCCACTTTGAATTATGAATGATATTTTGCATTGATGTGAATATGGTGCATTGTGAGATTTTGGCTTGATCTGAGTTGTACCTTGGGCAAAGTTGTAAAACCACTAGTTTAGCTAGATAACCCTAGATGTTGTAAACATTTTCAGGTGTTGCATATTTTTGTTGAACGACGAAGGTATAGGGCCCAAAATCAGCCTCATTATTATGTAGTGTGCAATGCCTGACTGTGTTAAATATTCTTTCAGTGTATTATATCTTAATATACAGGCTTTCTTAACACCTGTGATAATGTAAGGATCAGCTCACGGCTCTATTGAAACATTAAACCCTCTAATTACCAGAAATGATTAGTTATTAGTATAAAATAGCACAAGATATGACAAAAGGCTATACTTAAACACTTTAAAACTCAGGTCTCCAATTAAATTCGTCTCTCACTCTGACAGAACTCAGACATGAAGAGCTCTATAATGAAGCTTCCTCATTTCAGTAAAGTGTTTTATTAAGAGACTTCTTTGTGAAAGACATCATTGTAATGCAGAAACAGCCTTTCAATCATTGCATTGCCTCTGGGTCCAAACACTCTTAATATCACTGCTGATTAGAAACCATTATCAACAGTTCAAACACCTTCTTATTTCCTCGTCCTTAAAGGGTTTTTTTTTTATCCCCAAGCAGTGATGTGAAGGATCCACTCTGACCGTTTTTAAGAATGCCATTCATAAAGATGAGCTCAGCAGAGGGCCTGAAGCCACTTTCATCTACTTCCACTTTTTCTCCCTATTTTACAAGGGCCTCAGCTGCCCCTAAAAATCCCCACGAGATAGTTGCATCCGGTGGCGTAAAACAGGAATGCTTGGCTGCACCTGCCCCTGCCATTGGCTGACAACTCCAAGCAAATGCACCATGCTAACATTGCTTTAACAGCCAACATTATTGTGTGTCTGTGTGCTGAAGACGAACACACAGTCTTTGTAAATGAAGATTAATTTTCTTTAGGATGATAGCCTATCATCACATGTAGATGCCTGCTTCCCATCAGCCTTAGTACTGCAGCAAATTGTATTTTCATGACTTTGTTCCACACAATTAGGGCAATAAAACAGAGCATTTCACAATTTTGCTTTCGGCTACAGCGTGTGAGGTGACGCACCTGAGCAAATATAACCGCCTCTGTGGCTTGCTACCTCTGAGCTCATGTTCTCTTTAACCAGTTCAATATGTACCAGCTTTACTAGCGTGATGGAGACGCTGGCTCTGCCTGAGGGTTTCTATCACAGTAAAGCAAAGCAATACTACACCTCAGCTGCATCCAGATCACTCCCTGGAGCAACACAGAGGCCTTCACCTAATACTCAGAGAAATTATTCAGACATTAATCATCACCATGACAGACCACTTTACACAGTGATGATGCCAAAGAACCCATTGTTATGATAAAGCACTGGGATGCATTCATTTTAAAGTAATAGTATATTTGTTTTTAAGGATAAAATAACAAAATAGAGAGTCAGTTACCATAACATGGATTAACCTGTGGTCTGTGGTATTAATGATGTAGTAAAAGTAATATTTGGCAGTCAAGCTTAATGGAAATGTTCCAGTGAGAAAGATGAGTTGGCAGAGTCAGATGAATTAACTTTGGTAAAGGATATCCTGTGGCCTGTTGACGACCTGTCCAATCTGATAATTTTTGATAGGGCTGTCAAACAACTGAATTGCAAATAATGGAGGTATCATAATGGTTATCTACCTAATTACATTTTAATAGGCATGTTTGTGTTAATTAAAAAAAAAACACTAGCTCAAGTAATAACTAAAGCTAAACTATTATTGAAAAAGGCATCTAAAATAAATTAGATGATGTAAAACTGAAAGAGAATTCAGTACCAAATGCTTCAAAATTCACCACTAAAAAGCAATTCAGTAAAATATTAGAAGGTAAAACACTAAATAATTTTTTGCAAAATCTGCTAAAATTAAATGTAAACCTTTTAATGCAACGTAACGTAAACCAATTATCCTAAGCCAAGATAGAATTGAAAAATGTCAAATCAATACAGCTAACTAAATATGTAATACATGAACTAAGCAATGTTATTTGGTTCACCCACTAAACTCATTGTCTACCCATATCAGAAAATCATATGGCAGCAACTCAATGCATTTAGGCATGGGACCTGCTTTTATATAAACCAAGCATCAGAGTATGGAAAGACAATAGAAGACTGGGAAAATGTTCCCTAGCCTGATGTGTTTCAATTGCTTTTGTGACGTTCAAGTTGGGTCAGAATTTGGAAACATGAAAGCATGTGTCCATCCTGGTGGTGTAATGGTGTGGGGGATATTGTCCTGTCTCATGTTGTGCCCCTTTGTTCCAATTAAGCATTGATTTAATGAAAAAAGCATGCGTTTCAGTAAAATAGCGGTATATTGTGATGCAAGTGTAGCACTGATTTGTTTGAGAGGAGTTTGAGGCTATAGTGAAACACAACAAACAGCAGAAGCAGACTGACTCTTCCAGGAAGTCAGTCTGTCCTCCACAACAGTCCCTACCTGAGGGGTGGGACCTCAATGACTGCACTACAGGCGTTAGAAGCACAAGTCAGCATGGCAAAAGCTGAGTGTACCAAAAGTGGCACAGCTGCATAAGTCATCATGCACAAATACAGTGGAATTTTCTTTTATACCTGTGAGACTCCTAAAAGCTGTCTGCAGCTTCTAAACTAGTTTGACCTGCACTCAGTATTTGTCAATAAGAGTTGATTTGCTCTCTTGGTTGTATGGGAGTTTCTTTAAACTGAAATGAAACAGTCAAAGGCACAGCAGTGTCCTCATCATATATCATGGAAAGAACAGGAGAACACAATGGGATGGTATTAAACTGCTGCCCTGCTGCAGTGCCATTGCTACCAAATGCCTAAAATTATAAAATAATATGAATAAGTAATTGGGTTTATTTTGAACCCTGATCCCATTACAGTTACTGCATCACTGCTGCCATACCTAGTTTTCAATCCACATCAAAATCTGTCATGAGGAGAAACGTTACCTTTAAAAACCTTCAGGTTTAAATCTAGCCTTTCACTCTGCTGTTGTTACTCCCTAACCCTATCAGTTCAAACACCCCTTTCAATGTGTCGCCCTGCCCCGCGAACTCACAATTTCAAGAGGACAATTCTTCATTTAGTCATCACAGACAGCGTGCCCTGGGATACGGAGGGAGGGTCAAACATCTCAGGGGGGACTGAGGGGGAGTCCAGTACTAACCAGACAGAATGACAGTTCAGGGGGGAGAGGCCAGACAGCTGAGTTGACCTCTTTGTCTACTCGCTTCAAACCAGAAGTGACACACAAGCAGACACAGAAACACACATACAAGCACTGACAGTGAACCTGCTGCTCTGCTGCTGTTTGAAAACAATCTGAGGAATCTGTGAAAGTTTTACAGCCTGTATTATTTTTTCCAAAGTACAGTATTGAGGGAAAAGGAGTTCTCCAGCTTAGTTTTGATGGCAACAATCAGAAAGTGGTCAAGATCACTATTCACAGATCTTATTGTGAAAAAATATGTCATCTATACGTGGAGGTCCAGTTTTGTTTTTAAGTATTTCCAAAAGGGAGAGAAAACAGTTGCATCTGATCCTCTACAGAGACATTTTTTTTTACTTAAATCAAACCCTTGCTTAATAGACACCCAACCCATGATGTTAACTTTCAAACACACCTGGACAATGGACCTTTAAGTCGGAATAGAAACAAGTGCAATATTTGATGAAAATCCCTTTTCAAGTATTTATGAAATATTACTATTCACAACAAAAAGATGGATTCAATGAGCTTGACCTCTGTGTTTTGACCTTTAAAATCCAAACACTTACTGTTGCATGTAAGTAGAACTATGAGCAATAGTACCTTGACCTTTAATCTCCAAAATATTACTAGTTCATCCATGAATCTGGATAATCTGACACACCAGATAGACTGTTCAATATACTATACAGAATAGGTTTTTGTAGTCCATCTGGGCAGCAGCCCATAGAAAGTGTTTAGAAATGGGCAGAGCCTTTCAAAAGCCTATCTGGCAGGTGATAAGATGACTGTTCCATCGATCCCAGTTATTACGGGCTAATCAAATGTTGTAGTAGTCGTATGCTACTGCTACAAAGTAAGTTACAAAACATGAGCCACTTGAGAGAAGAAACTGTCACGAAATCATGTAAGAAAAGGAGCAAAAATATCATTTTTATCAAGAAAGGCTTTTAGCGTTGTTATAAGTTTTTCATTTAAAAAAGAAATGCGGCCTTTATCTGACAAAACTGCTGCTGAAGCTGTTAGCATCTATGCTAATCTCTGTGTGAGTAGCCGCTTCCTGCCCACATCATGCTCGTAACTAATTGGGTCGTGCTGATACAGGCTGAGGTTAGGCATTGTTGATTGGAGCTTGGCAGTGTAGCTGGATCCACCTGATTACAGACATTTAATCAGGTGGATCCAGCTACACTGCAAGATTATAGTCAGAGTATACTCATGTGCCAATTTGAAATACTATTGAGAAAGCATGTCTTCAAGATGACATTTAAAAACAAAGGATAACCCAGAGATCTTTGACCGCCAACATCTAATAAGGTTATCACTGTATTATAATTGACATTTTTTTAAAGATGGTAGAAAATCCTAACCTTGCAGTGCAGATGGACCTGCCTGATTCATTGTCTTAAATCACGCAGATCCATCTTGCCAAGCTCCAACCTCCAATGAGTTCAGCGGCCAAAGGCTGGATGGCCCAATCAGGGAAAAGAGGCGGAAACTGAAGATGTGATGACAGCAGGAAGTGACTGCATATTGGAAACAATAACAACTTCTAAAGCGGTCTCCATGGACGCGGCAATATCTGCAGATTTCTCAGAAATGGACTTTACTCCTTCTTTAAAAGAAGAGCAAAGAATGTCACTTAAAGCTTTTCTTACGGGAAATCGTGTTTTTGCTCTTCTCCCAATGGGGGATCACTGCTGGGAAAGTCTAGCTGCTACATCATACTGTAGCTTGATATGATTGGTCTGTGATGAGTGTGACGAGTAGAACGATCGTCCAATCACCAGCTGCTGTTGTTTTTGAAGGTTCTGCCCTCTGAAAACATTTTCTATGGGCTCTTCTCCAGATGGACGAGTGAAATATTTCTGTGGCGGATGCATGGAACTGTCCATCTAGCGTGTCAGGTTAAGAAAATCCTTGGGATTTTGCATTCACAAAATTGCACCAACAAGCAACAAAATGATTGTAAACACAACCTTTACTTTTGGATCATGACCCTCAAAATCTAATCAGAGTGGAATTCATGCAGTTTGAGGCAAATCAAGCAGAAGTACATACATACGGATGTATTTTACAGTCGGACAACCAGAACACATAACTCCTCTAGCCTTCTCTGTTGCAACTGCATAAAAAAGGTCAAAAACTGTCATCATGGCCTTTCTGGTGTTATTCTTTGTGACCTTTACCCCTCAGAAAAAGGTCATATCTGCACCGTGCTTTTAACTGCTTCATGTGACGCTGACCATGTTGAGGGGTTATAAAGCACATACAATAACAATGAAGACACATTAAATGTATTATATAATAACTTTGCTTTTGCTTTTGTAGGTCATAGAGAGGCATCAGTGTAAATTTCTGTCTGTGTTACAGGAAGATAAAAATCCTCACAGGAGCTTTCATATCTTAAATGTCACATTCCTCAGCATGTACGCCTCAGGAAAACTTTAAAAATGCACACCAAACTCCATGACAGCAGCTCTAATTAGAGAAAGTTTGACCCCAAAAAATTCAACATTTTGCTTCCTCTGACCTTGTGGTGATATGTTACATACAAACCAGTCTGTTTGGTGGGTGTAATTCTGCTTTTAGATGTTTCAAAAAGTTCCCGTGCACTAACACTCTTCGCTATTTGGAGCCACCAACAAGCAGAGTTTCCAGACCCAGCTTTAAATAATGAATGGAAATGCCTGCAGCTGAGCTTTTTCACTGAAACCTTTTCCTTGCTCTCTCTCAAATCCAGCCTTCACGCCGACGGCTTCAGTGGCACAGCCGGGCGCACCAGCAGCCTCACCCACAGTGGCACCCAGTTCAGCACCAAGGACAGAGACAACGACCGCTGCACTTGCAAATGCGCCCAGCTCGCATCAGGAGGTACGCATCAAACCTCCCGTCGCAATCTGTCCCTGCTCATAATGTGTCTTGTTAAACATTTCTATCCACCCTCTTGTAAATGTCCCCAAGTGCATTTCATTTCCCCTCTGTGCCAGTATAAGGTTACTGCTGACTCACAGCTGTATATTTGGATGTTCCATTTCACAAGCTTGAATTTAATTAATTCTAACTTTTTCCTTGAACTCTGTGGCACATATTTTCTCCAGGTTGGTGGTTTGAAGCATGTGGTCCCTCAAACCTGAATGGCATATATTACCCCAGCTCATCCAGCGTGGTGCGGTACAACGGCATTAAGTGGTACTACTGGAAAGGACCCAACCTGATGGCTACAATGACAACCATGATGGTTCGCCCTGCCAATTTCTGACAGCAAGACTCATCCAGTATGGGAAATTTTACGTGAATGTATCCCCTAATGAATATATTGAACAGGATCCAGAAAGTTTATTTTGAGTGGAGGTTCAACGTCAGACTGTTAGTTACTCCAGTTCTGGACATCTTAAAAGGTGCTTGGGATGTTGTCTGAGAATATGAGCAGGAACTCAATAAATGACTGTTGACTTGATGAAGTTTATGTGGGGAGAACCTTTAAAATAATGGATATACAAAGATGCCTGGACTTTATTTTTCTTTAAGGCTTCCAAGCTTAGAAAGAAAGGAAGATATACATTATAAATACTTTGTCATAGGCAACACAATTCAAAACATACATTTTATTTCAATCTGTTTATCCATGATAACAAGTGAATGTCTGTTTTCTTAAATTGTGTCTCTGGCCACATCCCTGGCTACACCCTTGTGTGTCACATACAGAAAAGAATATGTGTTTCTATTCCATCTCATTTGTTTTGGCAAACAAGATGTTTTGCATTTGAAGGCTCCTTCAGAAAAAAAAAAAAAGAAATGTGTGTAAAATAGGTTGGCTCTAATGATGGTACTCTAGGGTAAGCAGCTCCTGTGGCTAACATACCTTAAAGGTCCCATGCACTGGTTTTTTTGACCATTTACATAATGTCTTGTGTGTCTAAAAAGCAAGGATCCAATGTAAGTTGAATAAAAAATGATAACCTTAATCTCTCTTGAGGATCAGATGCAGCTCTTTTTTCCTCCCCTTTGGAAACACTTAATACAGGAGGATGCAGGAGGCTTTGATAATAGACTCTGCGCTGATTGGCTGCCCAAACAATGTTCAATGAGAGGAAAGAGGAGGGGTTACAGGCCATGCAGCAGACTTCAAAACAGTCACGGAGTCTGCCTGTGATGAGCAGAAAATACAGAAATTCTACACCCCAGGAGGTTAAAAACAGAGCATTTTAAGGAGTATTTTCTTTAAAGAGACATTTCTCCCTGAACCACTTTCGTAAAAAAGGTGTCATGTTCTTCTGCTCCCCAATCTCATTCCAACAACATAAAAGCCAAAGAAAATTGATTTGCGGGACATGGGACCTTTAACTACCATTAGGAAGTACGTAATAATACCCCAATTAAAAATTTTCCATCACATGAATTTCAGTTATTTCATTTTAGATGTCAGGAAATAAAATTATCATCATGGGTAAATCAACAAAGTTGACGACAAAGTAACAGTCTTATAAAACTAACCATAATTAAAACAGAACAATTTAAACAAAAAAAATGGATGAAAGTCATCTTAACACTTCTACAACAGATAACAAAATACACAACAAACTTCAGTGAACACAAACTGGATTAATAAAAGTCCAGGTACATATTAGTACTTATTTAGATTCAGTTTCTTCACAAACAAAACTTAAGGGACACTATATATTTTTATATTGAGATATTAAATGTATAATGTGTATTTTGCTTATATAATTCATATACATTTTATTTTATACTAAATGCTTTATTAATGTGAATTTTTTTTATGTGTGATAATGTATTGTTTGATATTAAAGCTCCCTTGTTGAACCTTTGGGTTGTGTGGATTTTGACATCCCCCGTGGCCACATCAGGAGGATCTTCTTTTTAGTATATTGGTCCTATTCACATTGTCCACATTTTAGTGCTTCCTAGCAAAAGTTAAAATATCTAATATGCTGCAAGCTGTTGGAGTAATAAAGTTCTGTTTATCATCTTACTGACACCTAAGCTGTAGCAGTGGTGACAGGCGTATTACAACTGCAGCAGATGGAAATAAAAATCTCCTTACTGATGTTAATGTGTGTTTTCTATGTCTTAAAGAACCAAATTAATTACCTCTGCCAAGGAGGTTATGTTTTTGCTGGCATTGGTTAGATTGTTTGTTTGTCTGTTTGTTTGTGTTCAAGATAACTTGAAAAGTTATGGACGGATTTTTATTAAATTTTCAGGAAAGGTGTGGAATGGGATAAGGAAGAAATGATTAGATTTTGGGACTGATCCGGATCACCATCCAGATCCAGGAATTTTTTAAAGGATTGTTTAACATTGCGAGATAGGACCATTATCGCCAAAGTGGACTGAAGCAGCTTGGCGGAGGTCTGCGCTCTCTGAGTGCTTTTCTAGTTTTGATATGTGTCAGAGACAGCTAAAAACCTCACAGGAGCTTTAAGTCATATTTTATAAGCTTTGATTGTAACTTTATTTCAGTAGCATGATCAGACAGTAAAACATCAGTACTTCTTCAACACTGTAGGTCTATTCATTCTTATTATACAGTAAGAGAACCTTTAGTCACTTCAGTGGTTTCCCATTGTTGACAAAACAGAACCACAAAGAACAGCAGAAACAGTATCAGGTTTTGCCCTCTGCTGTATCTTCCAAAAGGCTTTTAAGAATAAAATATCCCTCATTCTTTCCCGGCACACCTCTCATAAAACTTCATTTATGAGAGATTTCACTCATAAAAGTACATCAGGCATTTCTGCTTATGTAATTTCCCTTAAAAAAAGCAAACATTTGTCAAAACATCTGGTCATAAAAGCCATAAATCCAATTTGTTAAAACAAATAAAATCATATTTGGCTCCTCTAACACAAAGATCCAGGTGCTTGTTACTGTGAGAGTGACATGAAGTCCAACAGGCTAAACATGCTGGATTTCAAGAGGAAGTCAGATGAGAAGTGTGCACCATTGATCTGATGAATCATCCAATAACATCAGTCCCTGAGGCTCCCATTAAGAAGAGGATTGGTTTCACCTCGACTAACAGTGAGCTGGACGCCCCTGTGTGTGAGCCAGGGACAGCGGCTGACTGAGCAGGACACACAAGGACAAGTGTACAGCTTTTATTCTGCTTAATGCAATCCAAAGTGAATCATGTCAGGCTAATTCAACTTGGATGCAAAAGTAGACATACAGTATTAAGTACAATGTGTGTTTTGTGTTTATTTTAGCATCCCTTGTAAAAAAAAATGGTTTAAAAAATTGCTAATAATAACCAGTAAGTGCATGTGTAGTATTGTCTTACAAAATGACTTTTTTTTCCCTTCACATGTGTGCTGTAATCAGTGATAGACAAGTTCCATGTACAATCTAGTAGGCTAAGTTACGAGTTACTAATGAAAAAAGATCAGCTTCACTACACTAAAGATACAGAAAAGTAGCAAGCTAAGTTACAGCAACATGACAAAAGTAGCTCACTACCTCCAAGTTATTTTCATCTGTTTTGTAGATTTTATTAATATTATCGCTTTTTATGCTGTTGCTATTACATACAATCAATGGCTTTCTGCATTTTCATTGAACTGTTCTGTGTGTTTTACCTCTTTATATCCGCTCTCAGTGTTCTGTTGCATCTCTTTAATTTGCCTTTTCAAATATTTATGTTGCTTTGCAGTTCTACTCCTGTAAGGTCCTATATTAATCTGACGTACTTAATCAAGTATTTACATGCACTTAAAGAAAAATAGTAATTACAAACAAAAATCCACATTTTACCCATATCATGGAGGTTATTAAACAACTGCTAAATTGTCCTAAATCATATGGGTTTGATATGCTTGTCACTTGTTAAAGGCCCACTGAAATAACTTTCTAATAGCTGAAATCATGTTTTGTGGGTAAACAGTCCAATAAGCAGTCCCTACACTGTCAAATATACACAAAACAAGCTCATAAAGTTACCTGATAATAACATAAGGCTACTTATCTTACTTCACCTTGTTCCTGTCTCCTCTAATCTGAAATTATCTCCTCTACTGTTTCCTAGTGAGTTGTGCTCCTCTTCTCTCCTCTGGGGTTTAATTCACGTGCCTTACAGCAAGAAGGTTCCTGATTCAAGTTCTGTGTCTTTCTGTGTAGAGTTTACATCTCCTCCTTGTGCATGCGTGGGTTACCTTCCAGCTCTCTGGCCTGCTCCCGGGTCCAAAAACATGCTCATTAGGTCAACTAGTCACTCTAAACTGCACTTAGATATAGGTGTGAGCGTGAATGCTTGTTTGTCTCTCTATGTGGTCCTGTGATTGGCTGGCGACCAGTCTGGGGCATACCCTGCCTTGCCCACAATGCCAGCTGGGATAAGCCCCCAGCAACCCCAAAAGGGATAAGACGTAAAGATGACGGATACAGCAAAACTGTCCTCTCTCAGTGGATCCTTTACATACCAAAACAAATCAAAATTGCATGTTTTCAAGAGCTGTATCTTCTCACAAACACTGAATATCTATGTTTATTCTCAAATCACAATATAGTGGAAAATAATTTGAACTTATGGCTTTTCAAATATCACTTCAAAACTACTCAGACCCTCTCTGAGGGCCTAGAGGGCCATTACTGTTCTCTGAGAACTGATCCTTAATGGCCTTGTTAGCCTTTGTAAGTCACAGGGAGGCATTAGTATTGATTTAATTCTGTTTCTTTACCAAACAAAAATTCTCACAGCAGGGGCAAAAATATTTTCATACTGGTAATGGGAGAAAAACAAAACAAGAAACCATTTCTTCCAACCAACGTACATTTTCTGTGTTTGGGTTCAGTGAGTCAGTGAAGGACTAAATCATGAAAACAGCCTCTGATTTATGACTCTATTAGGAAATATGCAGAAGCCAATCATGACAGTAAAACTAGTCACAGGGATAACAGCTCTGCTACTGTGCATGAGCATGATGTCAGTGTGTGTATAAATATATGAATCTGCGAGGTATGGGTGATAAAAATACTAATATCATCAACAGCTTTGATTTAAAACATATATCAGAGCAACATAAGAGTCAGTCCTGGCGGAGAGCACACACCCACGCACACACACATATACTCAGCTTGCATGCAGTGACCCCCTTGCTAAACAAGTTTATTACGACCTCCAAGCCCCGGACAGGCGATAGATCACAGCGGGGGAGGCTGGGGGTGAATCCATCAAAGCGACTTTAATAAAGACCACTTGATTTGGCCTGCTGGCTCAACAGATGAAATGGTTGTGTTCGGGTCCAGTGAAGCACACCAGAGTGTGAGCTCCACTGCTCCTCCACTCGTCCCCGTCTCTGTTTATTAGACGGCTTATTTGTAGGCACAGGGGCAGAGGCACGGGGAGACACTAACTTCAGAAGTGTGTTACATTTTTATCAATATTGCTGACAGTCTGTTATTTCATGGTACTTACAGGCTGATGGTCTGTTGTGCTGTTTTTACAAATAGGGAATGTCCATAGACAACACAAGGTTTTATTTAAAAAAAACTCTTAGCCTCCCTCAAGTCACATAAAAAGTCCTACAATCTAAAACTTAAGCCCTTCTTTGGTAGGTCTATTATTACTAATCCATGCTGCTGGGATAGGAATCACCCACTTTTATTATGTATTCTTGTGGGATCTCAAGGTTCAGATGACTCTAAATGTGCCTTGCAAGCAAATAAAGTGCTGGGAAAGTAAAGATGACCACATCTTATTTAGAAGATATAATAACACGTTGAGTTTTCAAGCCATTACATAAATGACCAAAAAAAAAGGGAAATGTATTATTTACAGTCTAACTCAAAGTCTTAAAAGGTGGAAATCTTAATTTAAAACCCTCCATCTGGCAGGTCTGTCATGTATCACTAAATGATTCTTCTTAACACAATCTCAATAACATTCAAAAGGGTTTCTTCTTGTGATGCACAGATTGCAAAAAATCAGGACCAATGCTGATACCAATGCTTAAACAAAAAGCCAATACTGATGTTTTCATAATTACTTCTATTGGCTTAAGTTTCTCACAAAACTCATATTTTCTTGCGTATTTTGTCGTAAAAAATGAAAACATTTTTCCAACTGGCCAATTTCTTCTTCCCAATAAGACAATCTTTTCTGACTCAGTGGTTATTTATGTCAGATGTCAGCATTAAACTGGTCTGACACAACAAATGAAGATCTAAAACTGTCATCTGTACATGATGGCCGATGTTACTAAAAAGCATTGATATTGGCTGATACTAACGTTACACTGATGCCATCTCTAAATTTTTCCAAACATTGCACATGTCAACTCTGACGTATGGATAAAATGAACAGATTTTGCAGGTCAAAGGTCTCTCTGACTCGAGGTTGTAATGAATTGAGTTCAAAGGTGAAGATCAATTGTTTGTTTATGTAATTTATCATGATAGATTGATTGATTTTCTCAATTTATTTGATATTTATATTTATTTATTAATTTTAACAAATGCCCATTCTACACTTGGATTTTCTGGTGTATGGATTAGATTTGGAGGTCAATAGCTTTATTCTCAAAGTCCATACTTGTCCACAACAGAAAACTTATAAGCAAATGCCATACCTCATTAGCCTCTGAAAATATTTAAATATGATCTAATGTTGAGTCTGGTAGTGTGATTTCCCTAACTCTCCCCAGTAGACCTACCGCTGTTATGTCCTACCACTGTTACATCAGTAGGTTAAGCGAAGTGGCTCAGGATAACAATCAAGTGTACTAAAATGTAGTACCTATGCCATTACTATCAACCAACCCATTTGCACATTCTCATGCCCATTTATACGCCACTGACGCAGCAGTAGAAGCAAACTGGGGTTAAGTGTCTTGCCCATTGACACATGCCATGTGACAACCAGAGCTGGGCTTGAACCTGCAACCTTCTGTTTACCGACCTTCCACACTACTGCTCCATCAGACTGCGCCACCGATGCTCGAGTGGGCAGGTATTTTTGAAAATGCAGCTTTTCTGTTCATTTCGGCCATCTGTCCACAAGCAAACAGCATTTTAGGGCTCTCAAAATGCATACTTTGGAAAACTCCCGCCATGTTAAGGATTTTTATAAAATGCAGCACAGCATTAGTTCAGGCAAGACTGCTAACATGCAACAACAACATTGCATTGTTAAACAGCTGATCCAAAGTTAGCCGGCCACTGCTGACCTGCTGATTTGCATGTTTGTTGATTGATCTGTGATAAAGATTACTCAATGGATTTTGGTGATTTTCAGGGAATGTTGGACATGGCACAGGAAAAAATACTTAGATTTTTGTGGTGACTGGAAGACAGATGCAGACCCAGCAATTTGTTAACATTGCGAGATATAGCAGGTTTCCACATGTCTGCATACAGCTCAAAAGTTCATAATAAATGTTGATGAGATGGTCAAGGAATGTTGGTCATGGCACAGGAAAAAAAGGTGGTTGAATGTTGGTGATGAAATGTATACAGATGTGGATCCAGGATTTTTTTTCAAAGACTTGTCGACATTGTGAGATAGGGCAGTTTTTATCACAACAGAAGCAATGCTATACCTTGCATATGCATATATGTAATCTTCAAACTGTACATCTAGTTTCTTACCTAATAAACTGTGCAATTCCTCAGTGACAGTTGTATTGCTGCCCTTTTTGCATACTTTATATTCCAATCATTATCTATTCAAAGGGCAATTCAAGTCAGCTGAACTAAAAGAAACACAGAGTGATAATTTTGTGGGTGGTGGGAGGCAGATTGCATGCACATATCTCATGTGTGTTTAACCTGTTTTGCATGTTAAATAATGTGAAGAATGCAGAAAAATTCTGCTCAGCTGGTGCTTAAACCTTACTCGAGGATTCATCAGCCAATTGAGCTGGTTAGATAAATGTAGGAGAGGGGGAGAAAAATGAACAGAGTGCAGGCGAAAAGAGAGAAAGAGGAGGACCGGGAGGCAGAGCCAAGTGCTCATAAGTCCTTGTCTCTGCCTACTTGTGCCTCAGTGTCTTTGATTCATAAGCTCTATGATGGCTGGCCAGGGCAAGGGCCAGGTGTGACGTTTTGGCAGGTGGAGAAAAAAAAAAAGAGTGGGGAGAAGGGGGCTGATTTGTAATAGTCGTCCTTGCTTTGTGGTTTACTGTGTCAGCATGCAGCCCCATTTAACAGTGGTCATCGAAAAAGCAATACCATCCCTATATCAGGCTGCCACGCACGATACATCAACCCCTACGTCTCTGGAGTTTTCCTTTATGGAAAGAGAAAAGGCAAAGCAGCAGTTGTCATGTTATGTTTGAAAAGGTGGAGGCAGAAAAAGGGGGTGGTGCAGCTTGTGGCCACTTGGGGGCAGCGATGGAACACAAAATCCTTCTATGATGGAGTTAAAGATGTGGATCAGGATGCTGCTGCTTCTGCTCGCTGCCTCTCCGTCTTTAGCTCCACCAGCATAGGTCCGGGTTATATAACTCTGCATTCATTAACACATCTTTTACCATGTGTTCCCAGCAGATGGTTAACTGAAGGCTACAGGAGGGGAGAGGGTGGGCTTCTTTAGGACGACAAATTATTGTACCATATACATAGAAATGCGCTCAGATCAATACAAGGGAAGGGAAAAAGAGTTCATTCCTTTCAAAGGATTGTCAGCTCTGAAGATGCTCTAAAGAAATAAATATCGCATTAGAAAAGGGCCTAAATCAAGTGAATGGGATAATCTAAGCTTCTTGCTGAATAATAAGGCAAAACCTGCTCTTCTTCAATGGGGTATCTAAGTGTAAGTCAAGAATTGATATCCCATAAGAATAAAACAAGATACAACACAACAGTATAGTACTGTGCACAGCTAGTTAAACTCAGACAAAAACTGACACAGTTCAAAGCAGTCATTGAGCTTATTAACAGCTAGTTAGCCTGGTACAAATTAGTAAAGCATATCAATTCAAAATAAAATGAAAAAAGTATTGTTACTTAGAAACAACTGTGTAATTAACTGCTTATCAGCTATGGAAAAAGAATGAAACACTGGCAGAAACAGTAGACATTTTAACAAGAAAACAAGTGAGAAACTTAATGCTAGTTTGCATGGAAACAAGTCTAACATAGTGTTAATATAACATTTTCTTGATAACCAGCGATTAAAATAGTTACTAACTACTCAGGGGACAAAAAATTAACTAACAGCTTGTTAAAAATTCAGTGACTAACTGCTCCAGAAGAGAGTATGATCAAATTGCTGATAAACAGTGTCGGGATAATGGCGTAATGGTTTCCTGTAATGGGTAACCTAATTAATTGCTATTTCAAATGTTACAATGCTAATATCGTTGCCGACAGTGAAATGTGGTGCGTTATTATGCACCGATGTCTAGCAGCTGTTATCCAACCTGCCTTGCTAAGCCAGGCACAGGACAGGAGCTGCGCCACAAACAGCCTTACAAGAAAACTAGATGCCAGAGTTGTCAGGTCTGCCTATTATAAGCGACTCTGGGCTTCTTTTTTTTTTTTTCTTTTTTGAAAAGTTGCTTGGAAATATTGGCAGCTACAGGTTGCCTATTGGGCTTATTCCAAAAGTGCAGTTGCTCATTTGGGCTTGTTGTTCACCCAAACCCAGGAGGGATCTGATGCACTCTCTACTACCATTATTAACTCAATTCCCAAGTTGCAAAACTATTTTCTCCTGCTCTAAGCACAAATGTAAATTTTACTGTAAAAGGAGGGGAAAAATGATGTTTCCACCAAAAAAAAGTCCTTATAGCCGAACTTAAATTTGTATCTAACGTAGCTTTACTGTTTTCGTCATAATAAAGCTGTAGAGGATCAACATTAAACTTAAATAAAAGCCCGACTATGTCTGTTTGATTACAAAAATCAAGGTTAGACAGACTGTTTAGGACTTATACATAGCAGTAGCCTCTCCCTTCACTTCTGTATAAAGAAAAGGATGTTCCACCTTCAAACAACAGGATGTTGAATAAGCAAATTAAAAGCCAAATAAGAAAAAATGTTGCTGTGAAACTGAAATGTAATGTAGATGAAAATTAAAACGCTCTTCATGTAGATTCCCTTAAAAAAAAAAAAAAAAAATGTAATATGGCAGTGCATTGGGCCTGTTTTATCCATCTGGTGCTTAATTCAGTTAAAAAAATCTGTCAACCCTGCTAGATGCAGCAATGGCGGTCTGTGGAGTTAAACTGCCGTTTTCAGGATGAAGGTGCAGACACTACTTCAATGTCATTGATGTAAAAGGCAAGAACAGACATGTGAAGTGAACATTATGTCCCAGAGCGAACAAAGTGTTTGTTCGCATCTGTTGTCAGTAACTCTAAGCCAGTGACCAAAAATACAGATAACACCGTTGATAATGCCAGCACTGCTGGTAGCAGGCCAGGTAACAACAAGGAAGGACACGTACAAGCAGCAACAGCTTTTTCAAAAAAGTAGTGCAACAATTACTTTCCCTGGTAACTAACTACATTTATGAAGGAGTAATTCTGTCAGTAATTCAATTACTTTTTTAGGAAAGTAACTAGTAATTATAACTAATTACTTTTTTTAAGTAAGGAAGATTGTAATCTAAAAGAGGTCATTCAGAAAGAAATATTTAGTTCCAAATAAGAGGGTTGGTTTATGCTAATCAATTCTGAAAGGTGTCCATATAAACAATCAATCCGGGTGAGTCCTCCTGAATCACTCTCTCTCCTCTCTTTTCAACTCAAATGCGTATCTCTAAAGCTGCTCAGACATACACAGTTAAGTAGAGGAGCATATCCCACTATACTGTCACACTTTATAGTCAGCCCCACTGTACAATCCGCTTTGGCGGCTATCGACCTTTTTCTTTGCTTTTTCTCTTTTTAAGTGCAGCATTTTAGCTTCTCTGATCGCGGAAGGAAAATGCTTGCAGAACACGTTTGGGTTCATTTCAGAAAAGAAAATAAAGATGTCCAGAGTCAGTGACAGCAGCTGGGGAATAAATTCTCTGTCCCTGTGGGACAGAGGACGAGTGACAAAGACAGTGTTTGTTTATGTCAGAGGAGAAGTCTGAGACTGTTGTGTTCTCATAAGAGGACAAACTGAAATAATAACAGGGTTAAAACACAATGTGGGACCCCGTTTCTAATGAATTTGGCCCTCATACCAGAAGAAATCTTTGTCAGCATACACTTATTAAGAGAATCACGTACATGTTTCATTCATATGGTTGGCAGCTGCCACTTGACACTTTTTAAAATCGATAAATACTGACCAGAAACTATTCTTCACAATTTAAAGCACTTTTTCTGTTACATTAAGAGCAAAAGCCATTTCTTTTGCTGTCACTGAAGACAGCTCAGATGCTTTATTCTGATATGTTAGATGCATATTCACTTTGTGAACTGTGAATTGAAACATTCTAATCAGAATGATTTCAATCAAATTAAAGAAAAGGAGCACGTGTTAACATGGCTACTCAAAAGTTTCTCTGCTGATGCCACCCCAGAGCAAAAATTTTCCTTGTTATCTGATGTCCTATGTGGTCCGTGGTAATAACCAGTAAGCTTTAGAGGTTTGTTAACATTTATTTTGCTAAGTGTGTCAAACATTTTCACCTGTATAATCATTCATGAGGCATTTAACCTCCTCTCTAAAACCAGGGTTCATTTTGTTTATCTGCTTACCCCCTTCCCAAACCTTAGACGTAATTATGACTCATAGTCATGGCAATGCTCATTTGATAACTATGAGCAAAAGTCTTTTAATCCAATTTAATTTTCTGTAGAAAAAAAAAAAAAATCAATCAAATTTGTGCACCTTAACGTTCAGTGAATTTCTGCATTTACTCAGTTTGCAGGCCGTCCCTTCAGTTCCCTCTCTCTTTAAAGTCCTCTCAACAACAACCCTCCTCCCCTTTTTTTGTTTTTCGACAAGCAGCATGCCTCCTCTGACTGAGTAATGTGTAAATAAGAAATAGAGCAGGCAGACAGAGTGGACAGACTCAGTTTGCCATTCAGCTAAATGTCGGAATGGGGTGAGCCGTGCGATTTTAATTTGCTTTGAATATGCTATGATCATTACGGACGCGCCGGCTCCAGCATCTGACAAACAGCTGTCACACAGGGGTATTTGCAGAGTGGCAGAGTTTAGCGGGGATGGCAGCACAAACAAAGCCAAAACATTAAAAAAAATCATCCTGACAGCAGCAGCAACAGCAAATCTGAGGACAAAAATGAATCATAAAAGAAAGAGGTCAGAGCGGAGTGACAAGACGTGTTCATGGGAGCTGACAGGAAACAATTGTAAGCTCAGTTAATGCAGTGCGGTGCGGATGGGTTCTGAAGAAACAGGCTTTTTATTCTGGGTGAATCATGTAGATGTGTGCCAGATGAGGCAACAACTAACATGTGACGTCAAATAACTGGAAACTGAGATCATATCTGAGTCACACAGGGCTGGCTGGGCAGTCTTATAAAAGACTGCCCAGCCACAAAATCTCACAAAATATAATAAGTTGAACATGAATAGATAAAACATAAAATGCAAAGTGCAAATAATCAAAACATAAATTGAGCAAATCCAAAACAAAACAACATTTACTACACCTGTTACCACCCTGAGTGAGTGACTTTAAGCCCTCTCTGACTTTGGTGTGCATATTTGGCAACATGCAACTTGGCAACCGGTATCTTTGGTCAGTGTTTTTTAGCAGTTAAATAAAGCCGTCCTGTTCCTGAACTGTGTTGAGGACCATGTCTTTGACAATATGGTGGGTCACTTCCTTTGTGATATCACCCCTTTTTTCACCTTTTTCCTTTCATAAGGCTTAGTAGTGAGGGATAATGAAGCTTGCATCGGGCATTGTTTTGGCGCAGGGGGCTGTGAGGACTTCACACTTTGGGTTGGAGCACAAAGCTCCACAAAAACACTAATCTGTGTCTGAGGTCTTAAACCCAAACTATCTCCATATTATCAAGCCACAATTGTATTTACTCCTCTTCACTCCCCGTCTCGGGCATTACTCTTATTGTAAGCAAGCTCCATGTTGCTGCTGTTATTGCAAATGAGCAGTGGGAGGGGTGGGACTTTGTTTTTTTAAGTTTCCATTTCACTGGGGGGACAAAGAGAAGTACGTGAAATGGCGGCTTGCAATGAATTATTTTAACACAACACAAATTAAATATGTATGTATTTTCTCTATATCTCATTCAAAAATATATTGATATATTGTAAAACTGGATATATTGCTCTTTTTGCAACATATATATTGCTCCCAAATACATTTACTCTTCATACACCAATCTTCTACACCAAACACACAGGACTATGGCTCCAGCTAACACAGGGGAATAAACAGATCCCGATGAGCTTTTCAAACCCACTGATTCCCAAACTGCCAAATGCATTAGAGTGAATTTATCTGTTATGACTGTTTGAAAGGGGAATCGGCACATCTACTTAGTAGGTAAAATCAATTTATTGCCCTTATTTGGCAGTCAAGTTTTATTCCAGCCATCAGTCATTTTCCCCCTGAAATGTCCCCAAAAAGTGTCTGTGATCTCTTCACATTCATTTATTAATCAAAAAAGGGAAAAATGCAAAGTTTCAGACTTCAGATCAATAATTCAACTGAACTGTCACCATCTTAATACTGAGTGTGCACTGCTTTCAGTCTTCTAAAGGCAAATCAGAGCAGACTTTCAGGCACCTGCAGTCACAGTTAACTATTGGTCCCCAAATAAGTTTGTGCAAAGGTAAGAGATGAAATGAGGCACAGATGCATGGTCAGTATGTTTACATGCATGAAAAAATAGGTCTTATTACATAAGTTTGACTGAAAATGTACCAAGTTTAACTTCTCTAAGATAGACTGACTCATATAGATATGGATGAGGTCAATTTACTCTTACAAGTTTTCACTTCAGTCTGATCCAAACTGGACTAGACTGCTAAGCATACTCAATGCTGTTAATGTAAGGCCTTCATGTAAGATTACATAAATGTATCAAATTATAAATATCTATTTTCTTGTCAGCATATTTTGGCAAATGTGTGTAAAACAATGTAATGCCCCTGTAAAGATATTTGCATCTCATAGACTGCATTGGAGGTAACACATGGTCAATTACAACTCAAAGTGTTAGAACAGTAGAACTCACAGTTACCAGTGCATTGGTATCTCACACTGTCCCTGTTAAATCTGTTGGCCTTTTAATCACCTCAGAAAATTTAAACGGAGAGCTGATGGTATATTTATCAGAAGAAGACACAAGCCTACATTATGATCTGTGTCCACAGGCAGTGTATTTTGTGCTGGCAGCGTCCAGCGTACTCAGCACCCTGGGTGAAAAAATGTCCTCAGCATCAGCTTATTTTTGTCGCTGTGCTCCCAGAACTCTCAGTTGAAACAATTCAACTTTTGAGTGCTATGCTTGTCAATGTCACTTCTCTCTCACAAACCAAAAACACAAAGTCGCAGGATTTCTACTTGTTGCTTTGTAAAAAAAAAACCAATGGCTTGGTGGTGGAAATGAGATGCCTCATATTTACAAGGGAACTATTTCCTTAACCTTGCAGAGCAGATGGACCTGCCTGCCTCATTGTATGAAGTCCTGCAGGACCATCTTGCTAACATCCACTGTCCAACGACTTCACCAGCTAAATGCTTACCAGCCAAATCAGGGGAAAGAGGCTAAGAACACTTCCAGCAGAAAAAATGCTTCCTATGGACACAAACTCTTAAGCTTGTTCAAGGACAAAACACATTTTGTTTGTGGTTTTAGAAAAATTACAGTTCCCAAAGTGTCACAGCAATGGAGTGGTGCTGGAATGAGTCCTAAAATACAGAATTTAGCATTTCAGCATGTCTGGATCCCTTGTCTCAAAGCCCATTAGAATGTAGAATGGGTATTTCAAGTAAATTGTTGAAACTGTGTCAGAGATCTGAGTTTCTTTCTGCAACAACAAATACATCTGACATTGCCCAAATTTCAAATTTTAAGAGTCAATGTGTCTTTTAAAGGATGGTTGCTAACGAACTAATAACAAGGAATGGCCAAGGACCCTAATGTGTTTATTGCTCGCAATTTTTTAACAAACAACAAAACATACCCGAAAGCCACAGCAATGACCAACCTGATCAGGTTATTTCAGTAGGAAATTGTTCTCAAACATGATGTTACCTTATGACGTTATAAGTTGGAGGTGTGGTAGAAGCTCTTAAGTTGAATTGCTTTTTACTCTTGCTGATCCTGTTTATGTTTAAAATATCATAAAAGTCATTAGTTTGTGAATATTATCATGATTAACAAAATGTGGAGTTGCATGAACTTTTGGTCACCACAGCCATTTTTATTGAAAAAAAAAAATAAAAAATCCCAAAACACAATAAGAAATCCCATAGGTTTTTAATCAGGAGAACCAGTGCAGTCTATTTTCTGGATTGGCCTACAGATATATAAAGTGTCTGCACCACTCCGTATCTCCATACCAGGTGGAGTTTGCTGTTGTCAAGTGTCATAGATTTTGAGTGAACTACAATACCCACAATCCTAGAGTGTCACAGCAATCTATGATTAGTCCTCTGCTGTTGCCGGTGAATTTTGACTTTCGACGGCAACTACTGAGGATAACAAGAAACTGTTTTGCTATTGAGCTCATGATGGTAAAATTCAGCTGCAATTACAATACCCTGGTTTACTTTGGGCTGAAATACTAAATAGTAAATTTCTATTTATCTATTTATTTATTAAAAAAAAGGGGACGTTGGTGTTTAATTGCACTTGAAGAACATTTGACAATTATAAGAACCTTTACAGACAACAGTGTTGTACATGTTTTTGTAATTCTTCATTCACCCAGTTAGCTGTTTCTTGGTTAAAAGGTCCAATTATGTCTAATCTGAATATAGCCTATAGCAACTCATTCACTACTGGATGTCTGTAGAAACAAACAACTTGATATTCTGGGTTTTGTATAAGGTGTTTTTTTTGCAGTTTAAGGTGAATGGCAGGTTGTTTCCTGGCTGTGTTGGTTGGTGGGGTCCTCTTGTGCGTGTGTGCTGAAAACAGAGAAGCTGTTTTCTGGAGTCATCAAAGTGCTGTCAGACAAAAAGAGTCACGGTCAGTGAAATATTTAGATTTCAACCCATCCTGCGGTTCGGAGTCAGCTCTGGCTGGGCTCAGGTGGACGATCTAACCTCTTATATAAGCTCATGTCCATTTATCATCCACAATTTAATGGAAAATAAACAAACAAACAAAAATGAGTAGAGCTGAGGAGAGAACAGCCAGTACTATGTCGTGGACATACACCATTTAAAACACCATAAGAGCTGCAACAGGTTGTGCTCCTGCCTAACAACAAGGAGGGTGCGTGATAAACTTCCAAGATGGGGCTTTTCTGTATAGAGTTTGCATTTTTTTCCTGATCATTTGTGGGTTTCCTTTGGTTACTCCAGTTCCCTCTCAAAGACCAAAAACATCCTTGTCTCTGTCTCTATGCTGGCCCTGTACAGCCCAGGTACAGCCCGCCTCTCACCCAATGTCAGCTGGGATGAGCACCGGTCCCTGCGACCCCACAACGGATACAGCTGTATAGATAATAGATGGATGGATACACAGAGGTGTCACATTAATAAGAATAATAGAATTTTGCTACAAGGGTAAAATTAATGAGCCACTGCATTTTCCAAACCAAAGAGGTGACCTTTTTTGGTGTCAAATATTAAAAAAGAGACCCAAACCAGCTTGGAGATGGAGATCAGTCTTACAAATGGCTGTACTTTATTTGATCACTAAAGAGGAGATGAAGGAGAAAAGACAATGGTGCACTGAGGGGAAGTGGGGGCAATCTATTTTTGGCCAGAGGAACATACCAGTATTTGACATATTTTGGCCAGCCATTCTAAAAGTCACCTAAACCTTTAAGTTGATCAGATTGATGTAGTTTTTCATTGTTTCATCATCTAAAAAGGATTTACATAATTGAGAAAGACTTCAATTTGATAATTGTTTATATTGTCCTTGTCCAGAAACCATCTAACTCTGACTTTTGTTACAGGGCCAATACCTCAAACATAAGTGGAATTCAGCCAAGTTACCCTTTCTGTGTCCCTGTGTATTCACTACCTGGCAGCGGCCAATCAGAGCAGGTTTCTCTCCTCATCAGCCCAAATGCCAAAAGCTGTGCAATCACTGCCGTAATTGGCTTAAATTGGCCATTAGTACTCAGCGCGAGTCAGAGTCCAAAACACACATCCACTGACAGATGTGAATTCAATCAAACAACCCCAGTGCATTGCTAATGCACAGGGCAAGACTTTTTTTTCACTTCCTGGAGGTTAAAATCGTGCTTTTTCTGTTCTCTCTATCGAGGACACCTGCAGAAGTTTGAAAGCACTTTGCCGCAGGTTTTGTTTTTGCTCATTTTATTCAAAGGTGCTGGATAACACTGTATGCTGATGACATAATTATATAGTGCAACATATTAGCCCTCTTAATTGATGCTTAACACTGTTTTTTCTAGGGCTATGTTTATTTGTTTTCTCTCATTCTATGCATGCATGCTGCCAATCGTCATTATAAGTTCCCGACACTCTTAGTGACATCTAATACTTATAATCAGTTTTGTTTGTTGTTTGTTCATGGCCGTCAGGTGTATCAAGTAAATGAGTTCATAACTGCCAATCATACTTTAACAAATGAAGAGATTGGTGTTGGGACCTGAATGCTTTTCTTTATGATGTCAAGCAAACAGGCTCTTTTAGGTTTACATTGTCAGAGGATACAAAGCTACATAATATCTCTGAATGATGTTAAAGGGTTGTTATGATGTGCCTCTGCATCAAGGACAGCATTTTAAAAACCTGACATGGTGAAGTGAAAATGAATAACCTCACCCATAATGGACACTTATGGATTTACCTTCATTTCATACAACTGCAAACAAAGGAGGCACACTTTTTTTTTATTTGACAGCCTCCTTATTCACACATTCTGTGTCTGCAAACAAAGACCTCCAGTTTGAATAGAAAATGTGCAGCTTTTAAAGTTTTAAATGTGGACCAGCTGAGGGGCACTATCTGCTGGAAACTCATGAACTCAGTTGAAAGTGCTAAGCTATCTCAATCTTTATAACAAACACGAGACAGTTTCTTTAAAACACAGTGTACAAGTCAAATTTAATATCCACCCCGTTGTATTAAAAATACTACCAAACAGGTTACATATAGCTAAAGTACTGCATAAAAAGACAAATTTCAAAGTTTGAGTGCCTTTTTATGCTGCTGTCAAAATAGATTTTTTTTTAAGCTGCTGTTTTTTCATTGTTGATTTAGATTATGTGCTCATTCTTCAATTTAAAATAAGACAATCTAAATTCGAAATGGAGGTACTTTTTGCTCTGTACATGCAAGCTGTGACATGCTGATACTACCTTCCTTAATCCATACTAATATCAGTTACAATCATATAAGATAAATACAAGAACACATACACAATATAAAGGAAATTAGTGCTTTTGTCTACTTAAGTCTAGTCCCCCAGTCTGCATTGCTTCTCCTTATCCAGATCCAAAGATTGTTTCTTAATGCTTAATCTGACATCTCCTTAAAGGATAAGTTCGGTTTTTTGACACCTGGACCTTATTTTTAGGATTAAATACGCTCCTAGACTCACCCAGACAATTTTGGCGGAGCTCGGAGCCGTTTTCGAGCAATTTAGATCTATCCAACGGCGTTTTTTCTCATGCCATAGTAGCGGACGGGGCCAGAAATCGTATTTTGGGGGGCATCAATACGTGTTTCCTCTGGTCTCAAGTCCCACTCTGAGCAGCAAAGGCACTCCTCCTCTGTTGTGTTTGCAGTGCAATGTCCACCACAATACCACCAGTTAGCCCCCATTCGTGGACGTGCAGTGGTTGCTTGTTCTCTGGCCAGCTGTTCAGCTCTTTCCCTCTGCATCCTCCTTTCAAATAGCTCCTCGTCAGTATATTCTGGCTCAAAACGATACGGGCATCCATTATACTCAAAGTCATCGTCAGACACTTCTACATCGGATGAATATTCCGCCATGTTGCACAAAAATAGCCGTGTAGCCGTGTAGCCTAGCAACAACAGCGGCTCTACTCATGTTCTTGTCTATGGCGTCACTAAAAGTTACCCATCCTTGTAAAGCCCCGGATGACCATAACAACAAAGTTGAGCTGACATGGTGATAACACTGGCCATTCATTTATAAAATGTAGCTGAAATGAGCGAGTTTCGCAGCAGATAATGTCAAATTTAGGGGCTTCGATTTCTGGCCCCATCTGCTACTATGGCATGAGAAAAAATGCCGTAGGATAGATCTAAATTGCTCAAAAACAGCTCTGAGCTCAGCCAAAATTGTCTGGGTGAGTCTACGAGCGTATTTAATCCTAAAAATAAGGTCCAGGTGTCAAAAAACCGAACTTATCCTTTAACTGTCTTTCTTTGACTTTGTACCCACACACCCAGACATTAATAAATCACACAATGATATATTAGAACTTAGGAACTGGCATCCAACATGGTCCATTACAATGTCCGCATCAAGTATACAAATTAAATATTAAACTCAAATTTAATTCTTTAGTCATTCTGCTATTTTGTATTTTTAATCTGAGCCTTCAAACCAAACCATGAAAAAAAAAAATTTTGTTTGGTTTTTGTTTCGGATTCAAAAAATAAGTAAGAAAATAACAGGTCACTTCTTCATGTTTTTTTTTTTTTATTTTTGATTGTCAATTAAAATTGGAAAGAACCTGTCAGGATATGACCCAGATGTGATGTTTAGTTGGACCCAAAAGCTCAAGGAACAGGCAAAGGAGCAGTTGATGTTGATTTAATGAAGGATTCAGGGGTGTACAAAAAAATTCAACAAAGGTATATACAAAAGGTTTGAAGGCAGCGGTGGCGGGAGCTCCTGAAGGTCTGGAAAAAGGGAGCAAAAAGGAGAAGGTAAGTATCATGGGTAAGGTTCACAAAAATCACAAGAATGCCCCTGCACGGGGACAAGAGGCTTGAAGCCAGAAACTAGCAACAATGAGGAGCAAAGGAGAAGCACAAACCAACGTCGTGAGTGCAATCCACTCACGCTGCAGTCATCTGAAGAAGGGCTTAAATAGTGAGCGGTGATCAGGAGCAATTTGGATCAGGTGTGGAGGCTGCAGCACGTCTGGAACCACGCCCCCGCCGCCAGGAGCATGAGGAACAGGTGAGAGAGGGGGAGAGCAGACTGGAGCGGACTGTGAATCTTCACAGAACCAGAGATACAAAGATTGATATGTACATAATCCATTTTAGAATCTTGTGTTACACAGTGTGATGTTGAGTTCTGACAGCAAGATTTATGCACAATTGATCCTTTGTTGGCTTTCTGTTTGGTTAACTAACCAACCAATCAAAGTCAGGGAATTCCTCATCTAAGTATCACAACTGGTATGGGGTTACACAGTCAAACATTTTCTGCAGTCACATTTTGAATTAATTTGAAAAATAACTTAAGATTTTTAATTTTCTTTATAGACCCCACTGTAGTTTTGTCTTTATTCTTTATCTAGTGCAAAGTTTGAAGAAGAATTAAATTAATTTAATATGAATAAAAGCTGGTCGAAAATTAGTAATTTTCAGTGGTTGCAAATGGGAGAGGCCAGCAACAACAGATTTTGTCTAGCCTAGTGACAGTAACTAAGGTGGGCGGGGCTTAACAGAGAATTAATTCCTGGAAAGGGCGGAGCTTGACAAGGGGCCAATTATGGTCAAATTCAACAGACAAAGGATTTCAGAGTCTATCAAAAAGATAAACAAAACTTTTATTTCATCTCATATTGTCTTTCATAGTGACCGACAGCAACAGACCAGTCTGGGATGCCTCATGACAATATGGCAGAAAGTCTAGCATATTTGATTTTAGTCCTCCGGCAATTTATTCCTTCATGTCAGTGCCATTGACCAATCAGAACACAGGGGGCTCTGCATGCACGACAATCATGGATATAAACGGAGCGAAGTTGTTGCCTTGAGAGCTGAGAGAGGAAAGGTTTGTTATGCTCTGAAAACAACATCTCTGCCTTCAAAAAGAAACAGTAAATGAGCCTTACCACTTCAGTGAGTGACTGCTTGCATTTATCATCAAGCTAATATATCATTCATCATTCATCATTCATTACATTTGGAAAGACAAACAATAGTATAGTACTGTTTATATAGTGTATTTGTTTACTGTCTTCAGTGTCAGCCTCCCCTCTTACAACATCATCATGTTGTTCGCTATATGCAGGTGGTTTCAACTGTGTAGTCAGTCATGCTTTCAGGCAAGTCACAGCACAATTTTATGGCTCTGCTGTTGACAGCATCTGACAGAAACTGATGAAAGAAATCATGTGGTCTGTACTGAGCATAAATGAATTTTAAGAGCATTTTTTGTCCTACAAAATAATGATGAATTAGGTCCTTTATTAAAAGATGATGAATGTATCGTTTTTGCCATCCCCCCTCCACTATTGTTTCTCATCATTTTTCTTTCTGTATCTGTATTCTTCTCAGTTTCCTCCTGGCTCTTTCTCTGCCACACAAACAGATGCACGCACACACACAGACATCAGGAATCACTCCACACTCGTGACTTTTCTGCGCAGCTTTGTAATGGCTTTGATCAATAATTGATCAAGGGAATCTTCGGTCTGTTCAAAGAGTGCTCTCATCGCGTGAAGCCAACCATTTTCACTTTCTCCTCAGACCCAAGACAGTGAAGAGTCGCCGTCAAACAGCAAGGCAGCCGACAAACAAACCCATCCCACAATTCCACCACAAAAACATCCTCTGCACGTCTGACATTACCTGAAGCTCTCGGAACTGCCATGTCATATACAATATGTCTCCTTCTGAGACCTTAAATGTCTCAAGAGCTGAAATTTAAAATGTCATGGCCTGTGGGGTTCAACTGCTTTCTGATCTGTCTGGGTTCAGTGGCTCGGGTCTGTCACCACCACTTGACAGCTTTATTTTTTAGCCCATGAAAAGGACATGTCAGGCTGTCTAGCGGTGTCATTGTTTCTCAGATTTTTGTGCATGGATGCGGAAGTGATGCTAGACTAGATAACGCAAGTGGAAACCTTTATTCCTCAATTTTTGTTTACTCTACATATTTCCATGTTATCTAAGCTGATTAGCCTATGTCCGTTTTTTAATGTCATCTTATTACCTCCGCCAAGGAGGTTATGTTTTTGCGTTTATCCGTCTGTCTGTCCGTCTGTCTGTCTGTTTGTTTGTGTTCATAATAACTTGAAAAGTTCTGAACGGATTTGGATGAAATTTTCAAGAATTGTCGGAAATGGCATATGGAAGAACTGATTAAATTTTGGGGGTGATCCGGATCACCATCTGGATCCAGGAATTTTTTAAAGGATTCTTTAGCATTGCCAAATAGGACCATTTTCTCCAAAGTGGACCGAAGCTGCTTGGCGGAGGTCTGCGCTCTCTGAGTGCTTTTCTAGTTTATTTATTTATTTCTAATACTTTGGCTCAAGTGTCAAGGAAGGTGGAAGGTGAGTGGATTCAACGGACTTCTTTTACCAGATTTCAGTATCTACTCATGTAACATTCATTACACTGAATGGAAGCTAACAAAAATTCAGGGGGGTTTCATCATTACATTAGTATTTGCTTCCCTCCCCAATGCTAGGACTTTGTGTCCCCTATGATCGTAGAGGATTCTGATTTTGCCATTATGCCTGCAGGATAGAGGAGGCCTCTAATGGAGTAAAGAATGAAGGTGTGCGGGTGTGCTCTCCTCATGACTTTAAAACAAGGATGGGACATGGTTCATTTTGAATTCAAAGTGCTTGGCAAATACCACATCCGCTTGATATCACTTCTAAGTCTACAGCTTTATTTATCAACACACATCTCAAAATCTCAAAATCCTAAATATGTAAGCACTGTTAGACAGTAACTACACTATAGTTTTGTGATATTTAGCGTGGCAATATTAAGTCAATTCATGGCCACCGTCTATTGAAATTTATCACTATATTAATTTCTAACAGTTTATTTTTGCATTTGGTCCAAGATACATAAAATTAATTTCTCCTTAAGTGGGTGATTTCAGTAGAGTGGTGCAGGGACAATGCATTTTTGTAAGTCAACACAGACGTTAGCATCATGCTGGTTCCCTCGACTGCAAGCCCACTAAAAGCCAATTGAATTTTTCACTTTGTTTTGGATCATTGCTGACAATAAGTCTGTGACTATGAAACTTATAGTTTCTGTTAATTGTGATAATCTCAAGCACAGAACCTTCTTTTTACGATTATTTAAGCTGCATGATTGGCAAAAGTGAAAAGCTATTAGTTAGCTACTATTGAACTACATCATGGCAGTTCGACTTCGAGGAAATTACAATATTTTCAGTTTATATCATGTTGCTGTACCCTTTTTTTAAGGGTGTCCTCTAAATCACTGTGGCAGTAGTGTATGAATAATTGAGTACTGGAAAATGATCAGAAATATTTGATTTTGGGGCTCAGGCCATTTTTTTAGTCCTTGTTAGCAGTTAGTTAGCAGCTGTTATTTTTACCACACAACAACTTCATCAGATTCAAAAGCAGGCAACATCATATGCATTTTATTATTTCTCATTAAACATTGAAATCTAATGTGCTTCATACATTATAAACCTTATTTCAGGTTATCCAAAACCAATGTTCTAAATCACATATAATTTCAGGCTTGAGAACCAGGAAGTACTAAATGCTAACTCACTTTCATGATTTTGGACTCATTCCTGCACCACTCTATTGTGCAAGTGAGTTAGATTTAAACAAACAGCAGCACAGGACAGAGCAACAAAAGGAATACACCATCTGCATTTTACCCTGTTTTGTGGACTTATTTTTAACTTTGAATGGGACATATGAGATGGACATGACACAGTGTTTGTAAGAGTGACTCATGGGTGACATGTCTAGTTTGTCACAGCTGCCTCTCAGCTCTGAACGAGTGAAGAAAATAGCTCAGACTATTACTAACCTCACCATGTTGTGGAAAACAAGGGCTTTTATTACATGCTGGTAATCCAGATATGTGCCATATATAAGTATTAACTCAACCACAGCCCCACTAAAGCTTTTCAGAGCAGCAAAGCTAAGAGCGAAAGGGAGGCTGAGCACAGCAGAGAGGGTGCTGTTAACTGGCTACATGTGGACACCAGTCTGTGAGTTAGTCCTGTTTTTAATAAAACTGAAGTGTCATGATAAATGTACTGAGATATGTTTCTGATTGAGTTTTATAGAGATCTGTCTTTTTTTTACTTCTTGGATGTAAATTCAGACAACAATGTTAAAAAAGGTTAAAAACCACTATATATTGCAAAGTTAAGTGTCACAATTCTTATGTATATTGTAAAATCTTAAGAATTGCATTAAAATCCAACTAGGAACCAAGTATCACATACTTTCTTGTTGTTGGGCCACTGGCTATTCCCACCACTACTTGTTATATGTTACTGGACTATGACCAATTGGGGAATATTTTTTAATACAGATAAATCTTGGTTAGTAAGGCAAGGATTACTACAAGAGCAAAAGAACTAAATCAGCAACAAGAATTCGGTAGTGTGGAGGAAAAGAAGAGGTATCACCATCTTTGTCTCAAAAATCTGTCATCTTTCCCCATTTATGTGACCACAAAGTAACCATAAGACCTCCACCAACAGCAGGGCTTTGTGAGTACTAGCTTAGATGTAAAGTGTGTTTGTTGGTGCAGTGCCGCTGTGTGTTCCTCTTCTCCTCTGTGCTGTATGAATGTGTGCAACCCCTGTGTGTATTGTCTCCTGCAAAAAGGATTCCTCTGCATTCCTCTGCCCTCTCTCCACATGCCCAGCCTCAGGGACAACTGGAGAGATGGAGAGAATGGAGTGAAAGAAGACAAAAAAAACAGTGGAGAGTAGAAAACAAAGCATTGTTGTCTAAGAGCTGTTTACTCAGTCTGCAGGCAACATGCTGTGTTTGAGCGAACCGGAGTGTGCGGGTCCGTCTCTGTGCACGCTTTTGTGTCGACTCCCTCTGCTTGTAGGGGTAGCAGGTGTGTTATCGCAAAACTGAGGGAGAGAGACAACACATGTCAAAGAGAGAGAGAGAGAGAGAGAGGGGGAAAGAGGGGGCGCGTGATGGAGGGAAGTGAATGAAAAATTCATACGGCTGCAGGTCCCAAAAGCCCTTCTGTCTTTGCCAGGAGTCCTCAGCTTCAAACTGCTGGGCAGGGGCGGTGGGACTGTGCCAGAGAGATGGCTACACACACCAGCATACAAACACACACACACTGGGAGCAGAGCAGAGAAGAGGAGCAGAGGAGGTGTTATCGAAGAATCAGGAGGAAGCTTAAAAAGAGAGTCAACAACATAACAACAGGATCGTCTAACACCAACAGGATGCTTGGGACAGCATCCTAAATGTCCCCCTGGATCCCTCTCCAGTGATTTGTATAACAGCAAACAAACACGCACTGCTAAAATGGGGAAGTCAGCTAATGCTGAGGTCAGACTGCACAGTAGTTTTGCCTGCTCCAATAGTTACTGAGTCAGATTAGGCCCTCACAAAGATTAAATCCATGCTGACTTGACAGACAGACTACATGTTGTTACCCAAACAAACATCCTGACTGACAGATCTTTGGAAGAAAGAAGGGAGAGATTAGAAGACACTCAAGGAAAGACTGTAAACATACTATGTCAACAAATACTGCAGAGTTCCCCAACCACCAAGGCGTATATCATTTTGTACAAAGCATTGCCTTGTTTTGAATAACTGAGAGCAAAGAATGTTTTATTTTGAATGGACCACCTGACCCTCTTATATCCATCCATGTATCTTGACAAGGCAGACTTAACATTAAGGCTCTCTGTGTTAGTCACAGCTGTGATGAATAGATAAGTCCAAGCTGAGTTAAAATTATTGCTATACCTTGTGCTTATGCGCTCTTTCACCTGTGCTCTGAACAACGTTGCAAATATACAAACCCCAATTCCAGTGAAGTTGAGACATTTAATATGTTAAAATAAAAACAGAATACAATGATTTGTAAATCCTTTTTGACCTATGTTCACTTGAAAACACTGCAAAGACAAGTTTTTCAATGTTTAAACTTAATGATAATGATAAACCTTACTGTTGTGGGACAGGGGCAACAAGAGACTGGGCAGATTGAGGAATGCTCAAAAAACACCTGTTTGGACATTAAACAGGTGAACAGGATAATTGATGAGCATCATGATTGGGTGGAAAAGGAGCACCCCTGAAAGGCTCTGTTGTTCACATGCAAGGATGGGGCTTGGTTCTCCGTTTTGTGAACAACTGCCTGAGCAATTAGTCCAGTATTTTAAGAACAATGTTTCCTAATGTACAACTGCAAGCAATCAAGGGATTTCATCATGTGCAGTCCATAATATCTTCAAAAGATATTATGATAAATCTCTGTAACTGAACAGCAAGGCCAAAAACCAGCATTAAAAGCCTGTGACTGCTCTCCCCCTCCCTCTCGGAATCTCTCTCACCTTCCTCTGCATGGGCGGAGTTTCACCGCTCAGCAGCTCCTGCACCTGTTCCTGATCACCTCATCTACTCCCCTTTTTAAGATGGCTCCTGGGAAGACAACAGCGCAGGAGAATTGCATGCTGAACCTTGGTTTGTGCTCGCTGTTTTGGCTTAAGGCCAAAACAGCGAGTACACCTCATGTCAGTGTACTCGCTGTTTTGGCCTTAAGCTGCTTTTTGCCCGTCCAGGGGCATTCTTATGCTTTTTGTGGCCTGCTTGATCTCTTGTGTTTTTGACTTCTGGATTACTTACCTTTTTCTTCTGCTCCCCTTTTTCAGGTTTCCACAAGCCCTCACCACCGCTAACCTGCAACATTCCCTGCTAATTTATGTTTGTTCCTTGGAGCCCGGTTTTCAATAAAACCTGTGAAATTTTCCTCCTGCTTGGTTTTTTGAGCTTTTGAGTCCAACATTAAAAGACTCTGGTCATATCCTGACAGTGACCTTCAATCCCTCAGGCAGCACTGCATTGAAAACCAACATAATTTTATAAAAAATATTACCACGTAGGCTCAGGAACTCTTTGGAAAGCCATTGTCAGTTAACACAGTTTGTTGCTACAACTAAAAGTGCAAGTATGAACTCTACCCAAAGTGCTGCCAGTTTGGCCCCAGCTACTCTGAGATGGACTGAAGTAAAGTGGAAAAGTGTGCTTGGGTCTGACGAGTCTATATTTAAAATTGTATTTGGAAATCATGGACTTTGTGTCCTCTGGGATAAAGAGGAAAAGGACCAAGCAAAGTTCAAAAGACAGCTTCTCTGATGGTATGAAGGTGTGTTAGTGCCCATGGAATGGGTAACTTATACATCTGTGAAGGCACCATTAATGCTGAAAGGTACATGTAGGTTTTGGAGTAACATACCCAAGCGACATCCTCTTAGGGACTTCCCTGCTAATTTCATTGGCTTGTAAGGAACCTTGGGGGTAACTTCTTGATGTGACTTTCCAAAAATGTGTTGGGATTAAAGTGAGGTTAGGGGTCTCTTCATGGGAGCACGATTACTTTGTGTGTTTTTTTTTTATTTCAATACAAACCCAGCTGAAAAGTCATTAAAACAGTTTGATACAAATTGGGCTAAATGAGACACTCACTGCTGAGAGAAAAGGCTCAGCGCAGGCATGTTAAATAAATCACCACTTAGAAATCTTTGTTATAATAATGACAATATCTGAATGCCAACCCCTGACACAGCCTTGAAAATAAATATGGAGAGAAAAAAGAGCTAAGCGAAAGGGGAAAAATAAAGAGGATTCATCTTTATTCACTGCTGCAGTGTTGCCATGGACACGGCAGCATCTTCAGGATGCCAGGGAAGAGAGAACGAGAGGAAGAGGAGCAAAGGAAGGAAGAGGGGCAAAACTTTTTTTTTCAGCTCTACCTTTCAGTGTGGGAAAGTGGGTCAACAAACACACAGAGTCTCTCCATCTCTCTCTCACATTCACATTATATGCCATTTCCCAAATTACTCTGTGTGTGTCTCTGTTTGTGTGTTAATCTAACAGGGCGGTGATGTGGGGTCTGGGGGAAATCTGTCTTCTCCAAGGGCACATGACACTGAGAAAAGACAAACATGGTGTGTTTGTCAGGGATCGCTTGTCGACTCCATGATGTGCATCAACAGGAAATCCAATCAGGCTAGTCAACACACTCTGCATGGGGTTATTTGATGAACGCACCATTAACACACTGAGTTGGATCTCTCCTTTTTTTATAGGTAATGAACATGTTAAGATTCTGTCCCTCTTATTTTGACATGTGGACCATCTCAGTCCTTCAAGAATAGTAACAGTTTTGTCATTATAAGATGCCATTTTAGGGGGAAACCATCAGCCTGTTAGCATCAATACACTATTTGCTCTTTAATTATCCTTAACTGCATTGCAAACAAAGTTAAAATACATTCCCTGGCCACTTCATCAGGTTCACATTGGAAAAATTGCATTGGAGACCACTTTTGCCTTCAGAACTGCCTTAATTCTTTCTGGCAAGTGGCATGGGTCTGACGCATCTCAACACTGACGTCTGCAGCAATCTAAAACAGTAGCTTCGTTATTATTGGTTCATGTAGAGAAACAGAATAGACCTGTATAGAATTTCTAACATGTTAATAATTAAGCTAATTAACACGGCTGATGACGTTACTGCTGTAGCTGCATGACGGAGAACATTACTATGCAAATGGAGACAGCTAAGAATAAAAAGAATTAGAACTACAGGGGGCAAAATCCAGCACATGAATTTCATGCAATTCCCTCTTAACTACAGAGCTTCATTAAAAACATTTTGAGACGTGTAAATATGTTCTTCTCCCAAAGTGTCATACACCTTTATTAAAAAGAAAGAAAAGAATATGAGTAAATAGTCATTTTAGGGGAAGATCATAACCATGTGTGCAACAACACACTGAAAGATGTTTTGATTTTATTTAATTGCATTGCAATCAATTGGTGTATCATGGGAAATTTCTCATACCCCTTCCTTTCAAATGAGGTCCCAGTTTGTCTTTGTTTCAAGGGCTGTGGAAGCCTTGTGTCTTAGCCCTTCCCTTTAGCCTTATGGAGAATTGTGACACCCCTTCATTAGATGTGAACGCACAAAACCAAGGGCTAAGTGGTACAATTGGGATTGACCCCAAAACCCTATGCCCTTTAACCTTGGTCCATAAAAAGGCTTGGCAACTGTCAGCCTAGAGGCCATATTAAAATATCAAAAGCATGTATGCACATGAAGAAAAGACAACAAAACTGCCACGACAGCATTAGAAGTAGTAATACTCCCAAAGAAAAAAGCTATGGTTTTGCAGGTCCTGCAAAACTCTCTTTTTAAGCATTTGTTGTTAAATAAATATATATGTATATAAAATATACTTTAACAAACAGTAAATACTGTGTTAGACCAGCAAATACTGTAAAAATCACCAGGTAATCACAGGTTTGAATTTTCATGGTCAATTTTTGTGATGAGACTTTTTGTGTGTCACAGGTACATATTCGTAAGAGTACAGTTTTCATTATTACATGCATACTGCAAATTTACAGGAACTAATGGCTACAGAGTTGCAGTGATTATACAGTAGGTATGTTAAATTACAATGGTATATTTTGAGCACTAGGGATGGGAATTGATAAGATTTTATTGATAACAATGCCATTAACAATTCTACTTATCAATCAAAGATACTTCAGTGATTTCTGTGGATTCTCTGTGTGGACTAAAGTTGGCCTACACAAGTTTTCTGTGACAACAATGTCAAACACATGACACACCTGATAGTCAATGCCCTGCTGCATCCTGTAGATGAATGCTTCTGCAAGTAGCTGGTGTTTGTACTAACTGAAAGTTGCACAGTAAATAAGTGCCATTTTGTTTAAAATTCAGAAACAGAATTGATCACTTTCTGCCCACTCCCTGCTGTGACTTCTGATGTTTTTTTTTGTCAATTTTGCTTACTGCCTCTGATGAGAGCATGGTGCCCATGAGTTCCAAAGTTGAAGGAATTAAGAAGGAAACTGATAAGCCAAAAGACTAATGACACTGATTCCTCAAGGGACATGTCATCAATTCTCAACTGGGATGGGCTTTCGATTTCCAATCCTATAGTGAGCACTATACAGCATTTTTAAGAATCTATTTTGTTGAGTTTTAATAACAGGTAATATTGTGTATGACTGTTTTTTGTTTCTTAAATTCATCAAATGAAACAATAATAGTGATAATCAGTAATATCAGACTGCCAGGTCAACAACAGCATTATATTTTAATACTGATGTAATTTGCTATTTCATGCAATGATCTCAATTTTAACAACACAAGCTGTCTGAGGGTTCGAGGAGCATCTGTGAGGGTATCATGGCTGTATATTTCTGCAACCCTCCATGTCACTGCTGGTTTAGACGTAGGTCATGAAGTCCTTTCATCACCCAAAGTGCGGACATCCATCTGCAGAACTATTGGTTTATCCTCATGGTCAGGACACTCATTTCTCTGTCAGAGCTGAATCGGGCCCTAGAGAGCTGTTGGAGCCATTTACCAACAGTGTAAGACATATGGCTCATAAACACCAAACTGCTCACATGTGCACACACATACACATCCACGCCGAGCCATTTACCACCACGACTCGAACGCAAGAGAGATGAGAACAGATCCAGATGTCAAGGAAAAATCACATATGAGGAGGAGAAGTGTGCCTTTTTTTCATGTGTGTGCTCCCCCCCAGTGGTGACATGATGAGCGTGTGACGGGAGCAGGGAGGCACTGAACTGAGTCATAGTTCCCTGGGGTGCAAGTGTGATGACCAAAAGGACCTTTGGGAGAGCAACTGAAGCTTTACCTAAACAGCCCTGCACTCATTTCTAGAGTCATCTCCTTTACATCTCACTAACCCGACCCCATAAATTCACAGGCGAGGTCCCAGAGGAGCTGTAATACTGACGGACCTCAGAAAAGTAAAAGTTATCATAGACTATTAGTCCGATGGGACGTTTGGAAGATGTGTGTGATTGCGGAATTAAGACTGAGCAATGTGAACAAGTAAAATCCAATCATATGAGTTTCTTTAGTTTTACTTATTTTCGATCCTTCACAGTCTGGAATTATCAGTCCTGCAAGTAGGTGGTGATCTCCCCTCCAAAACAAATAAATAAAGCAAATTTGTACATCACCTTAACCACTTACTTGTTATGAAGTATAATAAAAATCATGCACAATATCCTTGTTAATCTTGGAGTGAAGTTTGCTGAGGACCTCCTTTTTTTGATGTAAAGCTCAGCAACTGTCTTTTTTCAGAGGATTCCCGATCCAATAATTCAAGACAGGAATTTTCAAAAATGTATTCACTGAATTTATAAAGAAGCTGATCATTGATGTACTACATTTAGTATTACACAATTTTTCAATATCCAAAATTCTTTGCCATACTTCAATGCCTTGAGATGACTCTGTTTACAATGTAGAGGTAGAGAGCCCTACTGCTGATAGTTGTGTCAATGCTGACCCAGAGATGACCCTGATTGGTTGTACAGAGAGTGTAAGGGTGCTTTCACACCTATGATGTTTGGTTCTCACTAAATGAACTCTGGTTTGCTTTCTGGGATAGTTTGGTTGATTTGGGGTGGTTTAAAAGCTTGCACGATCTTTGGTGCCAACCAAATGACCAAACTCTGGTCCGCAAAAAAAATGGGGTCTCAGTTCGTGGTAGGCGTGAAAGCCATCAGAACGAAACAAGGAAAAGAGTACATTGTGGCTTGAATTTAGTCATATACAACAACATTTTGCAAGCCAATGTTGCAATTATAAACAATTTAAAGCAGGAATTGGTTATTAATAACATTGCTAGTATTGCAAGCCTCCAATTCTCTTAACAGGTTAACATCTACAAATTACAAATTGCTCCAGTAAATATGCCATTTTCATCCAAGCGGCCTAAATACAATGTTATGTTTGATACATATACAACGATATATGGATCAAAATACTGCTGAGCTGTTTCAAGGTAAACGTTATTACCATAGACAGTAAAAAACTGGACATGGCTATGTCTTAGGAGCCTCTGGAATGATGTCGATGCCCTCTTGCACGTGCTATCTCAACGTAACTTTACTTCGTTCTACTTACAAACAGCGAGACCATGTTGAGGCAGGACTTAAGACCCTCAGACCAATATGGACACCGAGTGAAAATATACAGTGCAGGGGCACATTAGGTCCCCTGGAGCAGTGAACTGCCCATTCCAACACAGGGTACTCACAGCCAAACCAAACCACCCATTGCTCTCTTGACCTCAACAGTATTTAAGTGCAAATGGAGGAACAGGCAGAGACACTTTGAGCAGACAACAAAGCTCTAAGGAGCGCCACATGGAAGCACTTTGGGCTCAACACAGCCAATGGCAAAATAAAAAACAGAGTCTTGGCTGTGTGTTAATTAGGGGCAGAGCAGATGGTCAAATCTCATCCACGACAAATCCACCTTTGCATTATTTCAGCATTCCCCTCAAGTGCGGCAGCAGATGAGGGCTCAGCCTTGTGCGACTACATCCCCCTCAGCAGGCCCCCCTTCAGAGGTGCAAAAAAGGCCATCTGAGACAAGTTTGCAAGATTTGATTGCAAGGACATGCGGCATCCCAGTGTGGCCTCGGGAAAGGTAAATAATAAAACAGCTGGGTTTGTGGGTGTGTGGGAATGTCTTCGAATATTAGCGTGTGTGCTTGAAAATTGATTGAATTTGATTTTTGAGAAAAGTGACAGCCCTATTGTGTGTGTGTGTGTATGTGGGGGTGTGCGTGTGCGTGTGCGTGTGTGTGTGTGTGTGGGGGGGGGGGGGGGGGGGGGGGGTTCTGCTTCACTCTGCTGTTCAGGGCTTTAGGGTTGAGCTGTCCTCACGTATGCCTATTTTTAGTTCAGTATGATAACTGCATGTTTTTTACAGGATGGTTATCATCCACACCGTTTTATTGCAACAGCCCTATTAATATATTTGCATTGTTTATTGTACCAAGCAGTATTAGTAAGGACAACCATTAATGTGAGTCCATTTGAAAATGTTACATAAATTACTCATGACAGTCACTGTTTAAGTGCTCCACTAAATACACCATAACCACAGAACCTTAGTCTTCCTTCCCTCCCCTCACCACCTCTGGATTTTCACGTCGGCTGTCCAAAAGCCTAAAGCAATACCAGCAGGCACCAGAGCAGCAGCTGTGTATGACACATGTTTACCGAAACCCCTCCTCTATGCTTGGTTTCACTCCCCCTCACCCTTCATTTCACTCCTTATCCTCCACTTTCTCCTGCAGCCCCCTTCACTTCTTTTCTGAACAGGTGATCCACCCTGGAGGGCCAGCTTACTCTTCATGCTTCCTCCTCCTCCTCCTCTGACTTTCTGAAACCTGACTGGAACTCCCTCTGTGAGTGACAACCAGAGAGAGAGATGTGCCTCAAGAGAAGTCAGCATGAACTGAGGAGGAGCAGAAGAGGAGTTCAATCTCTGTGAGAGGAGATAAGAGGCCAAGGGGCATCTGAAGAGGAAGACTTCTCAAATTGTTACTCAAAAGACAAGTTTGACAGGATTTTACAGCAACTAGTCTCATATAGAGGAACTTTTCAACTGGTTTGTAGACTTATATTTCTTACATTTTCTGCAGGGATTATGGCAATATCCTGCTTTCAGTTCGGCCAAAGTACATGAAATTCAAGGCAAGGCAAGGCAAGGCAAGTTTATTTGTAGAGCACAATTTGTACACAAGGTAATTCAAAGTGCTTTACAGAACAAGCAAAATGTATTAAAATCACAATACAAATAAAAACAAAAATAATCATTATAAAATGAACACAGGTCAAGGCCATGTGGTCTGAGACACAGTTATCAAAAGAGAAGAGTGCAGATAAGATCCTTTCAGTCATATGCACAGTTAAATAGAGCTGTTTTGAGCCTAGATTTGAACATTGTCAGAGTAGAGGCCTGTCTCACATTTTCAGAAAGACTGTTCGAGATTTTAGCTGCATAAAACTGGAACCCTGATTCTCCATGTTCAGTCCTGACTCTGGGCACCAGCAGGAGGCCGGTCCCTGAGGTCCTCAGAGTCTGAGATGGTTCATATGGCACTAACATGTCAGAGTTGTACTTTGGTGCTAGGCCGTGGAGAGACTTGTACACAAGCAGAGCTGCTTTAAAGTCTATTCTCTGAGCCACAGGAAGCCAGTGTAGGGACCTGAGCACGGGACTAATGTGCTTGTACTTCCTGGTTCTGGTCAGGACCCAAGCAGCAGCATTCTGGATGTACTGCAGCTGTCTTACCGCTCGTTTGGAGAGGCCAGTGAGCAGGCCGTTACAGTAGTCTAACCTACTAGAGACAATGCATGGATAAGTCTCTCCAGGTCAGGTTTAGACACTATACCTTTGATTTTGGCAATGTTTTTTAGATGGTAAAAGGCTGTTGATGTTATTGATTTGATGTGGCTGTTAAAGCTCAAGTCTGAGTCCATTATTACCCCGAGATTTCTAACCTGATTTGAAGGTTTTAGAGAGAGAGACTGGAGGTGACTGCTGACACTTTCCCTTTGTTTCTGTGGACCAAATACAATGACATCAGTCTTGTCCGAATTTAGCTGGAGAAAGTTGTTTTGCACCCACACACTGACCCGTTGGATGCAGTGACAGAGTGAATCCACTGGTCCATATTCACCTGCTGTCAGTGAGACATAGATCTGAGTGTCGTCTGCACAGTTGTGGTAGGACACATTATGACTCTGTATTAACTGGCCTAAAGGCAGCATGTAGAGATTGAACAGAAGAGGTCCCAGGACTGACCCTTGGGTAACCCCACAGGTCAAGGCCATGTGGTCTGAGACACAGTTACCAATTTCAACAAAGTACTTCCTGTCTCCTAGATAGGACTTCAACCAATTTAGGACAGTGCCAGAGATGCCCACCCAGTCCTCTAGTCTCTGTACCAGGATCTCATGATTGACAGTGTCAAAAGCAGCACTCAGATCTAGTAGGACTAAAACAGAGACTTTTCCTGCGTCAGTGTTCAGCCGGATGTCATTTGTCACCTTGATAAGAGCGGTCTCAGTGCTGTGATGGGGTCTAAAACCTGACTGGAAAACATCAAAGGAGTTGTTCACTAGGAGAAAGTCAGTAAGCTGTTGATAAACAACTTTTTCGAGGACTTTGCCTAAAAACTGCAGATTTGAGATGGGCCGGTAGTTGTTCAGCACTGTGGCATCAAGACTGCTCTTCTTTAGGAGACGCTTTATGACCGCAGTTTTCAAGGCCTTTGGGAATGTTCCAGATTGTAGTGACATGTTAACTATGTGAGCGAGTGGTGGTAACAAACTGCTCAGCACAGACTTTAGAAATCTAGTGGGTAACACATTGAGGCAGCATGTAGATTAACTCAGACTGGTGATGATCTCTTGGACAGTTTTGTCAGTTACAGGTGCAAAATGAGCCAGCTCTAAGTGTCTAGGTGGCTGCAGGGTTGCTATTGGTGTTGTGGAATTGATGGCATTTTTAATGGTCTGAACCTTGTCGCAAAAGAATACTGCAAACTCATTACACTTAGATGTGGAGATTAGTTCCAATGGCAATTGAGCTGAAGGATTTGAATTCAAAGAAAATCTGGAAAGCAAAGAGAAAGTACACTTGAGCCTATGTTCTACGTCCAAGTTTGATTGATACTGTCATGCTGAGTTAGAAGGTTATGTCTTCACTCTGGACATAGTGGCTGATTAAGCTATAGATCAACACGTAAGAGTGAAAGAGTCTGTAGGCACTGCTGTAAACTCAACATTTAAAGCTAAGACTGCAAATTTTCAGACATGCACTCCTCACAATTTCTGAAAAGTTCCAGGACAGCCTGTCATTTTCTGTCCATAGCTCCTCTTTCTCAGGTAACTTTAGCTGTCAGACAGGTCAGGAATGGTGGGGTAGGGTCTCACAAGGCAGAACATGATGTATAAAACATATATCACGATGTAATGTTATATAAAAGAGAGCAGATCTTTAACCCTCTAATGCACAACATGGGTCAGACATGACCCGCATTCATTTCGATGGCTATTTAATGCTGGCAGAGTTTATCTTTGTTCTATCTTTATAAATCAATTCATTTATGATTAATTATTACAAGCATTCTTTGAGTATCCTGTTTTTGATTACCACATATCCTTATTTTCGTTTTTCCCTTGTAATTTATAATTCGATGATTTGCTCTTGTAATTGTAATTTGTTTCAAGTCATTTCTATAGCGGCACTTATGCCGTCAATATTTATGACACGTTTATTTGTAATTTTGTCACACATACATTGATAACACGTAACAGATAACATGCCTACTAAACTGAACTGTACTGTACTGTTGTTTTATGATTGAAAACTGCTGAAATCTGTTCTGACTGTCTTCAGCTAAACACAACAACATGGAAAGCCCTTTGGGCACAAAATTGATACCAGTTATATCAATCGTAGTTAAGCTCTGCTATTACTCAAATTTGGAGTACATGTACTCAATTTTGGTCAACTAGTGTGAGAAAAGACTTTACTAGTGAAGCAAAATGTGTCACCAACAGTACTAGTGAAGTCTAGTCACTTTTTTCCCACTATTGGGTTTTTATGACCCCCCTGTGCTCAATCAATTCAACTTACAATTTGATACAGTCACAGTATAAATTAAGGAGGAAGGAGGAAACACAAACAAAAGTTAAGCAGAATATCTTGTAGTCTGTGCCCTGCATAATTGTGTGGAATCTGTTAAACAGATCAAAATAATGTCATCAGCATGGAGATGGGGATAACCACCATTTGAAGCGCAAACAATTTGCTATATATAAATGTTGAATAGCAATCGGCCCAAAACTGAACCCTTAAACCAATCAACAAAAACTCACATAAGCTCCATCTAATTAAGCATTAAGGTATTTTCCATAACCTCACAATATGTTACATTCCCAAAAACAGATCACAAACGAATATGTTTTCAAGTATGCATAAATTGTGAACATTGACTAGACCTTTAACAGGATTCCCAACATTTTTTATTCTATTTTGTATAAAAACAAAACAGCAAGTATAAGGTTTAAAGAATCCTACAACTTAAAGAGACCAAGTTTTGGAACTCGGGTCCATATATCCAATTTCAATAACTGCTTGAGTATGTTTTTTTTCTTTTCTTTTCTTTTTTTTTTTTTCATTTTTTTTTTTTTGGATCCCCATTAGCTGCATCATTGCCATGGCTATTCTTCCTGGGGTCCACAAAACTTTTTCAATATGACAGTGACATGAATTCTGATAACTTGAATTCATCATAACACTTCAAACTGAATAACATACAATTTAACAACATGAGCAGAAACAAATCATTCCAATCTCATCAGAAAATGACCACACAATATTATAATGATGGCCTGTAGCTGCAGGACAAGATGTATTCAATGCAATGATAACAAGGTGTAAATATCAGCACTGGAAAGTCTGTTTACAACATCTCATGTTCAGGAAAACGTTTTGACATTCTGAGAACTCCTATTCCTGCTGTATTCTCAGTCAGAAACACTCTGCTAGGCTCCTTTTCCTTTAAAGCACCTTTTCCCACTCTGATTGGTTCACCAATCTGCTCTGTGGTCATTGATCAGCTCAGCACCATTTTGTTAATGACTGTGCATTCATTCTGCTGTCTGTACATCTACAACTCAAAAGGTGTAGTATGGGTCCATTAAGACATTTAAATTGCAAGTCTTTTGAGATCTAAGAAGTAATTTCCAAGTTTAAGCATGTGCTGCATTATCTTGTTAGGCTTCTACCACCTCCTTTTGAGTTTCTTTTAATCTGCACTATGTGTGATATTACCAAAGGTGTATTTTACAAATCTGTGGCTGCATGGATTCTGTGAAATCAGAATCCTATGTCAGGATATCATGCTGTATCATTTTTTCAGCACAGGCAGACACATTACACCTATCAAGCAAATAGTCCTGAAGCTGGTCACATACACTTTGGTCAAGCCCAAGAGAAGATGCATATTTATTTATTTTATTTTTATTTTTATTTTTTTTAAAGAAAGTGATTATAGACCATGTGAAAGGCTTTTGATGGATCTGCAAGTAGGGCACAGTACAGTAATTAAATGCTTGTATCAGTCATGAAACCTTTTCTTTATTGCAATGACAAACATGTTTATATTTGACCAAAAGACACTTCTTGTTGCAACAATAAAAAAACAAGGATTCCACAGGCTTTGACACCTGTTAAAAATGTTTGGGGCAATGAAAATACACAACTAACACTAATTCTACTCCAGTGCAAAAATTCTACACATTTATAATAGTTCACACACAGTCATGTGACTCACAGCAGGTTGGAGATTGTCGGCAATCAAAGTTAATCATGACTTATCAGCCACCATTATTATCTTTTGGCAAAACATTATATGTTATTTTAATAATGTTAGCAGGGGGAATCCATAAATGATTCCAAAAATCCTTACACTTCACCTGCTAAAAAGTATCAGGAGTGGTGGCTGTAATGGTCATCAAAGAACTACATCACCCTCAGGTGTGCATAAATGAAATCCATTAGGTCTAAATCTAACATCAGTGCACACTGAGTCCAGACTCCAGCAGTTTGTTCCATTACCATTCCAGCGGGTTTATCTAGAATGTGCCTTTTCCAGCTCATTATGCCCACTTTAGCTTCACATAAGGTCATTAATCCCAATCACTGTGTTCATTTCCACACATGCCAAACCATTATTCCACACTTGGCATATCTCTTTACCCTTCTGTAATGCTTGCTCTCATGTCCTCATGCACACACTCACATCGCCACAGTCTCCCTCGACTTAGTCATTCTGTTTGTGCCACACTGTTTCTGATTGCATAATAACCTAAAATACTGAGAGGGAGGATCAGGGGGAAGATAATGATCAGAGAAAATCTTGCCAAATATAGGCTTATGGACTTACTATTTATCTGTGATGGCACATTTCAGCACTCTTCAGTTCTACAAGTTAGATTTGCAAAAATACTAGTTTTTGTGGGGACAATATGCCCTCAAGTAAAATATTTGCCATTTTGGAGAGCTCTCAATAGAGAGCTCCTCCAATACTTTGTAGAGACTTCTGCCTTTTTAAGATTATATTTAAATAAAACCACTTGCTGGTGGTTTTATGCCTAAGTTGCCAAAAAACCTTTGACCTTGTACTTCCAAATTTTCATCAGTTCATCCACATGTCCACAAAAAATCGAATTAGTTTACCCAAGAGTCATGTAGGACATTTATTCAAAGTTTAACAGATTCCCCTTCCAAACACCACAAAATAGCACTTTCACAAGCAAGGAAAATATTAAGAAAGAAATGATAATGTGGCCAAATGACCTTAATATTTGACCTATGACCTCTAATTTTGTAATTATGCATCCCTTTTCTTCAAACCCTTTTTTTGATTGGGAGCAAACATCTTTACTTTGGCAATGTAACTGGATTCACATTAATTCGAGTCTGTCATATTTTGGAGATCTTTAAGCTGTACTTATTAAGCTCAGAGTTAGAAAACTTGCAAAGTTTAAAAAAAAAAAAATCCTCTAAATCCTTACAAAGAGAACACATTATCTAGCAGTACATAAGGCCCTGACCTTGGCCTTAAACTTATGACTTTTAGTCAGTTGATTTTTCCTTATGTAAGAATGGATGTTTGCAAATTTGCTGTTTGAGACCAGGAGACTTTTGTCTTCACCTTTGACCTCCAATATCTACTTGTTTATCATTTTGTGACAGAAGATATGTGTACAAAGTGTAAGGAATAAAACCCAAAACTCTTACAGAGATAACACATTCATGAACAGTGGTTGAGCATGTGACCCCTTGACCTTGACCTTTTACATATGACATTAAAAATCGGGTCGGTTTTCCTTTAGATTAATATAATGATCTGCAAAATGATTTAAGAAATTCTCTCGAGTGCTTTTGTGATAATACTGACACAAGAAAGAGGTGAACATGAGATCATAGGACTTTTGTCTTGACATATGACCTCCTTATTCTAACCAGACCTTGGGTCAGAGTGCTCGAAGAGAATTCCCCTAAAGCCTTACTCAGGTAATCAAATCACAAGGATCAGCTGAACATGAGGCCCAATGACCGTGACCTTTGATTTATCAATTTAAATCATTGGCTCAGAATGATTCTTGGTCCAAATTCAGGGATTTCCCCTCAATTAATCTGGAAATGATGTAGTCATAAGCAAAGGGTGAAAATCAGGCCCAACAACATTAGTCTAAACATTTGACTTCAGTTCATCCTGGAGTCAGAGTGGACATTTGTGCACATTAGAAGAAAACATCTTTTAATGTTCATCAGCTATTGTGTCCACATGCCAGGTATTAGCATGAGTCACAATGACCTTGACCTTTGGCTCCTAAAATCCAAATAATTTATCCTTGAGTCAGAGTTAACAATAGATGGCCCCTACAGTTATTGATCCTGACTTGATGGAGGAAAAGAATATACAACTAAGTCCATTAACATTCCTGTATTTGTATATAGTATGTGCATAGTTAAGACTGAGAAAAGTGCTTATCAGAATACCGTTGAGTGTCGTTATTTGATGATTTAGTTATGATCAATGCCACAGTGCTCCGCAGTGAACGCAGCTTTGTGGAGTCAGTTGCAGAGATGTTAATGAGCAGAGCAACAGGACACGGATCTGAACACACAATCACAGAGAGGAGATAAAGAGGGAAGATGATCAATGGGTGTGATTTGTTCCAATGGTCCTTGCTCTGGGGGATTCATGTCTCTTGCTCCCAGGCTGTTCCAGTCCTTGTGCTTGGTTGTTAGAGGGAAAAGAAGTAGTAACAAGCACAGTAAAAGAAGTATAGCTCTACTGGATAAGAAATAACCAAATGAGCTATTTGTTTTACAGTAGCATGGAGGCCTCGAGTCTTCAGACACACTGATGCTAATACTCACTCTTGGCAGCTTAGTATTCACATGAGTCCAGCAGGCTGTGAGGGAAAAGCCCTGAAGTGGATGCAGAGGAGAGTCATAATAGAAAAACTCATTTGAAGGGAACTCAGGAGCACAGGACCACATTAAGCTGAGCCGCCAGCCTGAATGAAAGATCATGTCACACCCTTTGCATGGTGGGTGTGCATGTGTGTACGTTCGAAAAAAAGGGAAAAAGGGATGGAGAAACAGTATAAATGTGATAAGGAGAGAAGAAAGAGATGAGAAAATTGATTAAAGAAGGCTGACTGTGCAAAAAGGGGAGCAAAGATAAGACTGTCATCTAACTCAACAGGTTATGAAATCCTTCAGATCTGATTTCAGCCGCTATATGATACTAAACTTTAAAGCCAAACCCTTTTAATGTTATTTTGACACTTCACTGCTATTGATTTATCCAACCCTATCCAAGCGTTCAATTCAACAGTCCCTTCAGGAAATTGCGAATTCGAAACTGCAACAAGTAACGCAAATTTAGGCGATCCTCGTGAATTCAGCGTGGCCTTGCAACTTCATCAAATCACCGCAACTCTGGCCAATCATGATAGTTCTTGTCCTTTCTCCCATCTCTGCACATGGTCACACTTCAGTCTGACTTCCTTGTCTTTGTTTGAGAGGATGTGTGGCACAAACAGCGCACATTAACCTCTAAAATCACTAGGCTACTGTGAAAAGCAGCTACCTGAGGTCTTACATAAAAACAGGGGTACACTGTTGGCTTTACATGTAGATGTGCAACACAAGTGCCAATCATCCCTACATAGACTCCCCTCTACCGTCAAACATGTCCAGTGGATTGCTGCTGTATGCGTAAGGATGGTTTCAAATTAACTGCCAACAAGGACTACAAAAATGGCCAGTGACCCAATGCAATAACTTCTGATATTTTTCTAATAAACAATAATGCGCACATTATAACCACAGCCAGAGGCATCAGCTTGATCAGGTTAATAGATTAGATTGAACTACTCAAAGGGGTTACAATGTGCAGTTATACCTTGGAAATGTGGTAACTGCTTCTAATCGCCATGCTGTAGATTTATAATTGACTAATAATAGCTTTGCTGATTGAAAAAAATTGCAAAAGTTACATTTGTTTATAAAGTTTGTCATGTTATACGGTAGAGGGGAGTTTATGAAGTGATGATTGGCACTTGTGTTGCAAAATGTGTAATTTAATGTCATTAATTTTCATTTGCCTCAGAGCTTAACATCAGCATTTATCCAAGAACACAATGAAAACTCAACCTGACACACCAGATGGACCGGTAAATATTTCACTACTACAACTGGGCAAGAAAACTCTTTTCAAAAACAAATCCGGTAGGTGATTGGACAATCAGTCCATCAATCACATTTGTTACAGGCCAATCATGTAGTCATGCAGATCATGTAGTAGGCAGGTGCTACTGCCACAGCATGAAATTCAAAACGTATGCCAGGAAAATATTACCAAAACATGTCAGAAGTGGAATGAAAAAATCATGTTACCGACATGTGCCCTCACTGTTGTTGTTTAATTTTCATTCAATAAGAAAATGACATCCAAATCTGTTAAAACTGTTACTGAAGCTGTTAGCATCTATGCTAGTCAATTTACAAACAGTCACTTTCTGCTGTTGCCTCACTTGTAGCCCCCACATCTTCCTGTTCTAAAGGATGCTGATGTAGCAGTGCTGCTTTGGGCCGCTTACAATCGTTATAGGTTGGACCATGGCAAGATGGATTTGTCTGATTACAAATTCGGTGGGTCAAGCTGCTGTGCAAGGTTAATGAAAATTACCATTATAGGCTTTTGGTGGAGGGAACCAGCAGGATGGTAACTTTTGGGTTAGCCTTCAAATATTCGTCTTTCTTTCCAACACTCTACTGTTGCACCAGGCAGGACCCAGAAATATACAACAAGGCATTGAGTAATGACATTAGCTTGAAGCAGTTCAGCAGTATTTTGAGTAATGAAATAAATATTATCTGCCTTAAGCAGTGTCAAGTGACACTTGTATATTAATCAGTGTGTAACCATAACCCACCGTAGCCTAACCGTATTTCACACAAACATGTTGACTTCAGGCATTCAATGAGCTTCTGAAGCTTGAAAGAAAATATCTTGACAAACGGGAAATTATCTGGAGATTTTTTTAAGGCTGGTTCAGATAAAAGACTGACAGGGGGTAAAATGTTCGTCTCTTGCTTATATCAGTTCAGATGTGCTTACAGGTTACAGGTATGGGCAGTAAAGTCCTTTTATGGATAGTTTATAACATCAGTGGGAGTCCATAAGAGTGGTGCTTGGTTAGCTACTTCTACTCCCGGCCTAGAGCCAAACATAAATCTCTGTGCTTATTGATAATGTTTTAAAACTTACTAAATCTTAAAAGATGCATAAGAAGACTTAAAATCTACACTATCATAGACATTAACCTGTAAAAGAGACCAGAGGCTGGCTGTGCTAACACTGCTAACGTTGGCAATTCTCTGTTCAAATTTGTTTGTAAACCCTTTGTTAATTCTCTTACTACTCCCACCAGGAACAAAACTCAGTGGAGTTCAGTGTCTTTGGTCCCCATAGAGTTTGCATGAGCTTTCACACCAGCAAACCAGAGTTTGTTAGGTCTGATCCAAACCTGTTTGCTGTGAAAGCAACCTCAACTATATGTTCGAAAACCCAAATTGTAGTATGATTCCTTGTAATTACAAAGAAAGATTTTGACCCTGTGTGCTGTTGGTTTCATTATTGTAAAAGGTTATTTTCCCTTGCTATTGTTGCCAGCTGCCTCTTCATGATGGATTAATATTTCTACTTGCCAAATAATGCACAAGAACAAACTAGACCTGCTCTTACATATAAATAAAATAGTAAAATGGTTTAGGCTTATAAAAGACTTTATTACTGCTTGAAGCCTTTTTTATACTCGAGGCCACACTTACCTATTGTCACTGCATTGACACACTTATGACAGATATGAATCAGAGCATCTATCAGTATTAATTTAATTTATATAAGTGCCCTAGGACACATTGGCTTGTGACTGCAGAGGCTCTTGAAACACCTGCCTATGCGTGGACATAGCCTTAGAAACCACCAATTCTGAATTGATTCTGGCAATATATCAATAAAAATCAATTTGATTCTATATCTGAACTGATTTCTGTCTATCTGAAATGTAAAGGAGCCTGGTGAAATGTTTCTGTCTCAAGTTTCAAAGTCCCAACAACAAAACTTCTGTAACTGACACATCTGAAGTGGTTTGCAATGATTCCAAACAGCAGCAGATGAAATCTTTTATGCATCACAATACCTTAGATCATGATTCTGTTTTTTACCAGACAATCTCCCGTGTGAACACCCATGTCTTCGAAAGCCTCTCCTCAGTCAGAGGAACACTGCCTCTAATTCCAGCGAGGGCACTGACCTCCTTTTTCCTCCCTCAACTCTCTGTCTCCGGCTTAAATATCCTGAAGGCACTGAGATGAGTTTAGCCCATTTTCTTTCATTGTGTTGGGGTCAGTAAGAAGGAACACCTGTGGGATTCACCCTTTGAGAGAGGGGGGAACAAACATCCTTTTCACTTTCCAGTTCTTCACTTTCCTTGTCCCTCTTTTCCACCCCTTTTTATCCAGGGTCAAGGAGATTTTTGATGGTACTCCCATTCCACAGTTTCTCCCGCTGGCTGTGATTTCACATCTCCAACCCAATTGTCATGCAGAAAGTCAAAGTATGGATATCTTCAGAGGGAAGCATTTATTCAGCTTCATGAATCTACATACTTCTCTGTTTTTAAAATGTCAGAGCAGGGGTCCGTGAATAAAACATGATTAGTCTCAGATTCAGGAAGGATTTACCTCAGAGTGAACTCTATAAACTCAAATTCTCATGACACAGCAGCTAAAAAAAGTGACCCTTCAATTGACTTTTGAAATACATTCTGTCACAAGAACAATGCACCAAAGAGATAACAGATCACACACTTAGCTCCCCAGATGTTTGCTTTGGGGTTGTGAAATCTTTTTGGGAAATAAGATGAACATTACTTAACCTGTTTGAAGCTGTTTCACGTGTTATTCTAAATATTAGTGTACAAATAAAACACAACAGTGAGCACCAGCATTTACTAATCAGTTGGCTACAACATTTTTGTCATTATATCTTAAGATTATCTTTATCTTAAGCAATGTTTTGAATGGTGGCTGCCTTTGGTTGAAGACCTTACAAGTGACATGCAGCTCTGTTGGTTGTAAAGATGAACACAACATGAGGGTTAAACTTTCACCAAACATCCACCTGGGGTCTTTTTCATTACATAACTTTGTCCATCCTACTTCCATTTCTCGCATTGTTTCCTCACATCTTAGCCCCTCCCAGCAAGGAATTAAAAGAGAGAAAAGAGGAAGAGACACAAGGATGGAGGAGGCACAAAATACCAAAGGAGAAATTCTTCACTTCATCAATTTGAGCTGAATCAGGTTTTGAATATGAGTTGCTCACCTGATTGGCTGTTGGCAACTATTTTTTTGTTTTTTGTGTCTTGTCTCACTCCCGAGTCCATGACAAGCAGATAGACACCATTTCTTCGACTGTGTGCATGCAGTATCAAGGAAAAAACTGGCAGAGCTCGCCCACCGCTAATTAGCTTTGCTCAAACACTGGGAGTCAGTGGGTAGTGTTAGCCTGCCTCTGCCTACAGGCATTAGATAAACTTTTCAACTCTAAATGGTTCTGTGTGCTCATTGTGATTTTTTTTTTGTTATGTTGTGTTATCTATTTGTAGACTAAGATTAGCTCTTTATGTAATTTTTAAAAGAAATACATACAAAAATAAAACCATGGTGGACGTTCTTTTTTTGTTGACCTACTTACAAGGACATCCACAGTGGTTTGTGCATGTGCCCTCCGGTTTATTTTCATCAAAGGTCAAAGTCATGAGTCTCGTCATTCTTTTTTGCTTAAAAAAACAATCTTGTTTATGTCATGAAACAAGACTACTTTGAGGAATTTCTCTCAAACTTTGCACAAACGGCCATCATACACAAGGATAAACTGATCGGATTTTGGAGGTCATGGGTCAAAAATGATAATAATAATAATACATTTTATTTGGGGGCGCCTTTCAAGTCACCCCAGGTCACCTTACAGGAGTAAAAGCATATAATCATCAGCCATTGCAAACATTTTAAAAACAAAACATCAACATAAAAGCAAGTGGGGTGAACAATATACAGTTAGAGGGAATATGCCAGTTTGAACAGGTGAGTTTTGAGTTGGGATCTGAATGATGTGATGGAGTCTGACTGTCTTATGTGGGGGGAGGGAGTTCCAGAGTCTGGGTGCTGAGCAGCTGAAGGCTCGGGCACCCATGGTACTGAGGCGTGATGTGGGGGTGAATAACAGTCCAGCAGAGGTTGAGTGGAGGGTGCGGGAGGGAGTGTATTCATGAAGGAGATCGCAGAGGTAAGTGGAGGCTAGGTTGTGGAGAGCTTTGTAGGTGAGGAGAAGGTTTTTGTAGTGGATGCGGTATTGTACAGGGGGCCAGTGAAGTTGGATGAGAACAGGGGTGATGTGGTCAGATGATTTGGTGCGGATGATGATCCGGGCAACCGAGTTCTGAATGAGTTGCAGTCTGTTGATGAGTTTGGTGGGGAGTCCGGTGAGGAGGGCGTTGCAGTAGTCGATGCGGGATGTGACAAATGAGTGGACCAGGATTTCGGTGCTGGATTGGGACAGTGATGGGCAGAGTCTGGAGATGTTGCGGAGGTGGAAGAATGCAGTCCGGGTGATGTTTTGAAAATGAGGTGCAAATGAGAGGGTGCTGTCCAGAATGACACCGAGGCTCTTGACTTGGGAGGAGATGGGTAAAGGGAATCCGTCAATGGTTATGGGTGGAGCTGGGATGTGTTGTGATTTGGTGAGAGGGGATTTGGAGCCGATGAGCAGGGCCTCGGTTTTATTGCCATTAAGCTTCAGGAAGTTCCTGCTCATCCAGCTCCGGATGTCTTCAAGGCAGATGATGAGGGAGGTGGGAGGGATGGCAGTGGTGGGTTTAGAGGAGATGTAGACCTGTGTGTCATCGGCATAGCAGTGAAATTGGATCCCATGGTGACGGAGGAGTGTGCCCAGGGGGAGGAGGTAAATGATGAAGAGAACTGGACCCAAGATTGACCCCTGCGGGACACCCAGTGAAACACCCGAACACCCAGACTTGTGGTTCCTTAGTTGCACGAATTGTTGGCGGTCAGTGAAGTATGATGTGAACCAGGAGAGTGCAGCACCAGTGATCCCAATGCCAGCCAGGCGATCCAGGAGCAGTGGGTGGGAGATGGTGTCGAATGCTGCGCTGATGATTATGACATTAAAGATTAATGTCAGTGAGTATCCAAGTCTTCTTAAGCTTATATATAATTTTTATATCTTATATCTCAAGAATACTTTAAGTATCTTTCCTTAATCTTGGCACAAGTGGCCACTCTAATTAAAGCATGAACTGACAACATTTCAGGGGCCATAGGTCAAAGGCAAGTACAAAGTAGTTTGTTTTCACTTTTTGCTTGGTAACCCAATAAATCAAAAATCCTTGATGTGATTTTCAATACTCAGATAAGAAGTGGCAATGATTTTCAAATATCCACTTGGATGTAAAGATCAACTAAGCACATTTTGAAGGTCACAGGACAAAGGTCAAAATCAAGGACCCCCATGGCTATTATTTGATATGGTATGCAAAATATCATGAACTTTAGGGAATGTTAATGAAACTTTGCACAAATGTGTTCTCTTACTTAAGGTCAATGAGGTTTTCTAAGCATGGAAATACCTGGTTATCCTTTGCTTAATGCAATCTTAAGGAATCTGAAGACCATTCCTTGCTTTTGAATTAAAGTATCTTTAGGAGGATTGTTGTTAGAATTTGCACAAACCTCTTTTGCTCAACAATGAACTACTTAAAGTTGGGAGGTATTAAGTCAGAGGCAAAGGTCAAGGGGTCTTTTTCGAGGGAGTGGTCAGCCCTGTTGTTTGCATTTCTACCACCAGCTGTACCTCCACTTGAGAGTGGGGATGTGAGCCAGGAGGATGGGGACCTTAATGCATGATGTCACAGCAGCACGACACACAGTGGTCTGAAGTAGTGTGGGAATGTAAACAAAGTGCAATAATGGAGGACTTTCAGCACTTCAGTATACTGTGGAACATTGTTTGTGCAGACATTTTTTACAGCAACAGCAGAGGACAAATCACTCTGAATCCGCAGCTTGTTTGAACACGAGGAGAAATGTGTTTCTGTTTCTGCTGCTGTCACTTGAGAAATAAAGATTTTTGTGACCAATCAACAGACTGCAGCACTTTTAGCTCCACCTTTTAGGGTCAGTTTGGTACGCAAGGCATTCCCTTAGAGGGGTGTCAAAAGGTAGGAAGGCACGGGTCAGTTACTCGGGAACCTTTTCTCACCAGTATTGCATGCTGTACTGAGCCAAACTGAACCAGACTGCTTGGTGGAATCACGACTTAAAACATGCTTGATGAAAACCAACCCCTTTACTCTCTGTCAATCATACACCTCATGGAGGCATAAAGCAGCATATGACTGCTGATTAAATGTGAAGTATGTTACCACATTTTGCCTTTCTTGTTACATAACTTTTGCCTGAATGTGTATCTGTGCTTTTGCATAAACAACAATTAAATTGTGTTCAACAGTTTATTTTGAATATATAATCATGCCCTCACGAGGGAGAAAGGCTAATAAAAGCTGCACCCCATGCTCTATGTCATAATACAGTGCAGAACATTTTAGATGAGAAAATGTATAAAGGTTGCACAAGTCACAATATATTGACAACATTTGTTCTTATCGGCAGTAACGATGGACTGTTTCCAACGTTGAAGGCTGATTTACCAAGAACACAAACAAAAGGGAAAGAGCACGGGAAAAAGGTGCTGTGTGTTAAATCAGTACATTTAATGTTTAGACATGAAGCTCTAAAAGAAATGGTTTTGACATTTAAAAAAGCTGTAATAGCTCTGCAGTCTCTGATCTTAGACCATTTCTTTAGCACACTTTATATTTTACTGGACTGTAGGTGTTTCAAATGAGGTAAAGGGTTGAAATGAGGACCTAGATGTTGAGGTAGAGTGGATGTGTGAAGCATATAAATCAATTAAGAAGTTCATCGAAGGACTGGCCGTTTTCTTCAATCACCATCTGGAAGCTAATGTAAAATGTTTACAGTGTAAAAGCTTGTTCAAGGAATCTCTCTTGTGAAAGGATGGTTTGAGTCAAAAGAAAGCTCAATGTGCGTCTCTTTAAAGGAAATATAGAAGTTTTGTCTCTAAATATAAACATGTAGGAGGCAAAATGATGCATTTTGGCCATTAAGCATCATCCCATTTACTCTACAACAATATAAAAGCACTGAGGATCATTGTTAAGTATTCTACCAAAAGCCAGGCTCACGTCAGCTCACACTGTCTGACTAAATGGTTCACTGCAAAAGAAAAATGCACACTAGTCATGATCTCACACGGTTCAATCACTCATACTGTGTGAGCAACCTGAGTGCTCACACAGTATGAGTGAAATTGGCAGACGTCTACAAATGCCAATAAAATTTTATCTGTCATATTGATGCTTTCTTTTGAACACACAGTTAAAAAACACACCAAGAAACAGACATATTTTCTTTGTCCTGCAAAAGTTCCCAACCTCATATACTTAATTAAAACCTTTAGGTTGAAGGAGGAATATCAGGGAGCGGGGAGTATTTTGCAGCACCAATGAAGCATTACTCTGACATATGGAATACAGATGCAGGAGAGAAACAAAACTTTAAATCACACACACGATTAAGATGGTAAGGGGGCTGGATTACGTGTTTCAATGTGTGATGATAAAATTAAACTTTTCCTTTTCAACATTAAGATACCTGCCTGTTATGACATGAATGTGATTATGTGTTTGGTGGCTCGAGCAGCAAAAAATGATTGTTTTTCCTGTGGACTTCTGTCATGGGGTGTAGCTCAGTACACCACAACTATCACTTTTACATTAAGCCAGTGTCTCTAAAATAGTGGGGAGTGATCCCAAAGGGTAGCGCAACTTCTCTGGGCAGGGGCGTGGCCCAAGGAACTTTGATTGGTTACCTATGTGTCAATTCAAAATTCTGCATTGTCCTGATTGGCTTTTTGCCAATTTAGAGGTGGGATTTATGTAAAAATCACAGAGAGCTATGTAACAGCTATGTTTTTTTTAAGTTATTTATGTCTTTCACTTGTGTATTTATACTTGATTCCTTATTTGTCACAAATTTGTTCATCATAATAATTAAAAAGCAAATAATAAATGATGGTAATCAGCCTTGGTCCGCTACCAATGGTTACATAGTACAAGAGGGACAGCAGCTACATAGCTGCATCTGACTTTTTTCACATACCTCAACTTCTTAATAAATCTTCAACCTCTATTTTTTTTCAGCAGCCCTAATCCTAAAATAAAAGAAAAAAAAAATGAAAGAATTGGTTGAAAAAAAAAGGCAGTGTGTTTATTCCATCAGCAAAGTGCCTTTAATTATGTGCTTAGTTAAAGTTTACCTGTACTGCTTGAAAATATAAATACGATTTCTGATAAAAGCAAGGTATTAATCTATTTTTTTTACAAGTTACAGGCATCTAATACCATCTTTTGAATAGTATCCTTTATTTGAGACAAACAGGCCCCCTGAATCTGATAATAACAATAATGTGGCCTTCATGTTGAACAAAGCTGCCCCTCCCTGGGCTGAGAGCTGCATCTTTTATGGCAGCTTGCATGGCAGCAAGATATTACTAAAAGAGCTTTATGACCTACATCTTATATCCTGTCAGTGTGTTAGAACATGGTTAAATGTTGTATCAGTAACTGCTGTTGACATGGACCACTCTTCTTTCTGAGTGGGGCCACTTACATTTTCAATCTGTTGAAATTAAAATCAAATAGAATTTATTGTCATACTATTAGCCGATGATATGCTCTTTCCCTGGTGCTCTAATTTGATATAATCGATTATGCAGAGGCCACAGACGTAACACATGCTTTTCTTTCGCCCTTGCCTCTCTCATTGACTTCTGTTCAAATTACAATTATGTCCTTCAATGTCCAACCCTCATGACTTGGAATGAGCTTAAACAATCAATCCCAGCAGTGAGTTCCTATTGAGTTTTAATCAAGATTTCTTCTCTGCTCTGTCTTCTCTCACGCTTGCCTGGCCAGCAGATTACACAGGTCAAGGAACCATTCAGAAAGCTTTAATTAGCTTTCCAAAGCTAATGACTTCATAGGTATCATACAAATTGTTCCATCAAAGCCTGACTTTGAGACACTTCTGGCCAGCTCTGGTTGTTTTTGGGTGTGAGCTCAACAGAATAAATGACCTTCAATCATGCTCAAATTCATTACTCCCTAAATTAGCAAGGTTCCAATCTTTCAAACATTTAACTAGAAGAAGGACAAAAATCATCTCACCAGAGTCTCTCAGATTATAAATAAAGCTTTAAACTGTGTCATCTCACATCAGTCACTCGATACCAGGAGTCAGCAAATGGTGGGCAACATGTGGCTCCAGTTCTCTGTCAAGGTGGCTCTAAACTCTACTAATAATAAAAAAATGCTACTTTAGTCAACATGAAGAAAACAACATGACAAGCAAAGCAGGAATTTTGACTTGGAACAATCATTTCAGCTGAAAGCTCAGGATGGATCTGCCTGATGATTGATATGGAATCTAGCGAACCCAACTGCATTGCAAGGTTATTCCAAAACAAACTGTTCACTGTGTTTAAACCTAGCGCACAAGAGCTGGTACTATCAGGTTAATGCAGGGATCTGCAACCTTTTCAATTAAAAGAACCATTTTGTTTGATCTCTGAGTGAATTGTTTCACAACTTCAGCTGATTGCTTTCTAATAGGTTGCTGCTTTTACTTGGTATTCAATATTATGTTATTCTTATGGATTTAGAACAAAAAAAAGACTATGATGTGAATACTTTAGTTCTGTTGAAGAGCCCCATATCACTCAACTATCATTTGCCTTTGTTGTATAAATGTTTCATAAATTTTTAAGTTGAATGCTAAAATTACCTCAAATATTTCTTTAACAGACATGGCTAGCATACCATTGCTATGAGAACATGTAGTAGTGTGTGAACAGATGAGCAAAAACTACTACTGCTGCTTTTCTTTTCTGTATCACATTCATATTTTGCGTTGTTCATCTGTGATGGACCACTGTGATTCTGTCCATTCTGTCACCCAAACTTCCTCCTGTCATTAACATTCACAAGTTAAAGGTAGTATTTGAACTACAGTAAACAATGAAGATGGGTGGGGATGACTGTAGGTCACTTCACACTTAGGTTCTGACTGATCAGCAGTTGTTTTGTTTAGTTAAAAGTCCCCAGTGGTGGAATTTTACATATTGTGGATTTAACAGCAGTTACAGAAACTTTTTTCCATTCTCAGAATGATCTGGGACCATTGAACACAAAACACAACACTGCAAATATGTCTTGATTAGTCAAATGATGTGAATATGTCACATCTACAATGATATTATGCTTAATTTGTAAGGTTTGTTCTGCTGGCTTATTGCTTAACTGGGATGAAAGTTGCACCTCCATGATGCACCCAAAGATATTCTAATTTTTACAGTTGGGCAGGGATGAGCCACTTCCTCTTCTACTCCCTCAATCTGGCCTGCAAGTCAAGTTGAATATATGTATATCTATATATATATATATATATATATATATATATATATATATATATATATATATATATATATATATATATATATATATATATTTATAAAGCACAAGCATGAGATTAAAAAAATCAACCTCAAAACATTAAAAACATGTTTAATAGCAATTAAGTCTAGGAAAAAAGCGCTGTAATTGGCTGTAATAATTTCTGTAAAACTCCCTTTCCTATAATTCTTCATGCATTTTCAAAAATTGAAAAGGAATGTTAAAATACACATTTATGACTGATAAACACTGACTACAATTCTGTGTTAAGCTTATTCATATAAATATATATTGTTGCATTGGGTATATACTGTATATGTTGACAAATTATGTCTTAGCTATATGCAATTTTTGTTGGTTTTGGTAAATTAAAGGTTATACAAACTATTTAATTAAGAGTATCTGTCAATTTTGCAATAATTTGGACTTCCAGCAATAAATAAAAAAAAAAACAATAATGTAGCCCTAATGGTGACAAAAGTTGCCCATCCCAGGGTTTAGTGTAACTTTTCACCAAAGTGGTAGCTAATGTAAAATCGATGCAGCAGACAACCAAGGTTCTGTTTTGTGTGTTTTTTTAATACATTTTTTAATTATCTATGTTGATTTGTTCTCAGCTGCTCTGGACACTAACACTAAGCCGCAATTTCCACATTGTCGCCTGTGTAACGCCCTGTCCATGCTGCAGCTTTGCTCTGACCGATGATTCTTGTCCTCTCCAACAGAGGTGAATTGAGCACTGTGAAGCCCTGAACGGCTTGAAACACAACATCACAATATCAGAAATAAACTACAACATCAACGGCTCCAGGTGAAAACTAACTTGCAATGTAATTCCAGTGAATTAGTGTGGAGCTGTGCTGCTGGCAATGTCTCAGTCTGTGCTGTTAAGTGAGATGCTGATGTCTTCCAGATTACAGAAAACAGATGACTGTCGAATGATCTTGGAGAAAGTGCATTTTTGGTGGCTTATTGCAGCTGATGCAGCAACAAACAGATAGTTGATGAAAATGGCTGACTAAATTGTGCTTTTTATTTTTATATACTGCTAATGATATTCATGACATGATATCTTTTACTAAATTCTAAGTAAGTAACCAATAATATTCATATTCTTATAATAAAGCCAAATACACCAGTGGCACATTTTGAATGGAAATTGTTATAGCAAGTCAAAGCTGATGGACTGGAAGCTCAGAAAGGCAACACTGAAGCAGGGTAATTTGAAAGTTGGAGTAAATTCAGGCATCATGCAGCCAAGCCAAAAATATGAGCCTTGGTTTAAAGAGAAAATATGGTGGCCTGGCCTCATTTTTACTCTCCTCAAATCTAATTCGGCTGGGCCTAAATGTGGATGGGTATTGCCAAAACTGATAACTTGCCGGACCTGAAATATCCTTTTAGAACCGGTCTCCTTTGGAATTGAATTTCAATGGTGTGTGCAGTAAATGAAGAGGAGATTTATGTGGCTGTGCGTGGGAAAAAGGGGTATAACAAGGCGGCGGAGGCAGTCGCTTTACACTTTGTCACATCCATAAAGAAAGCATTAGGGCTTTGACCCACTTCAGGCAGAGCTGGGATAATGCTTCTGGTCTCTCATGCTTCCATAATGGTCTAGTCATCATCCTCGTCAGCCTTATTCTCACTGTCATTGTCGTCATATTCATGAGTGAAATCTCCCCCCAGATTATTTGGCGGCTATTAATTTTATGACTGTTTATGATTCCTATGTCATGCTGCATCATGCTCTTTGAAACGTATCCCTTGGGTTTAGGAAAAAACGAGTCATACAGCAAACGAAAAAGCCATTTTTTTAACCTCTCTCCATCTCTGTCTCTCTATTTCTTCATTTCTCTTTCTCTGGCTAGCTTGTGATGTGAGACTGATAGAGTTTTGGAGCACAGCCACTTGCTGTCAGGTCCCGGCTAATGGAATCAACGTGGTTGACGGATAAACCCGCTGAAAATAAGTTGTCAGAGAGCTGTGGGCCCTTCATCAACCTCCCAGCCAAGTATGGTGCTGCCTTGACCCTTCCCAATGCCATTTCAGAGGGGTGTTTCATCTTCAGAATGCTGAAATAAGGTTTCAAGTTTTTATTTATTAATAGATACTTTTTGTTCTTGGTGACATAAAGAATTCTGCCGGGATTGTTCTTCAGATCAGACAGATGCTCTGAGGAATGGGTTTATCCAGCAGATTTTTTAGTTAAGTTTTAGAGCACCAATATTTTTTAGTCATATCAAAACCCTACCACGTTATGCTCATATCTATATGTAACAACCTGAAAAGATGACGATAAGAGTACGTTTTAATGTGTCAAAACTGCAGCTTCTTAAGAGGCTTCACATGGTTGGATAAAAATGTGTTTCAAGGTCCCTTGGGACAAATGAAACATAGGGAAGATTCTGGATCTGATATGCTGAATTTTAGGAATTAAGTATCAGCAAAATCAATACCAGTTTATTTTTTCAAAGGCAGAAAGTCTAAGTTTACTTAAACTTATGTTTTCCTTTCATGGTTATATCGTATACTCATTTAATTAAAAAAAAAAAAAAAAAAAAAAAGGTTAAAATTAATGTGGCCCCAAGCAGTCTGGTTCAGTTTGGCAAAATAACAGGCATTTTGATTGTTAGATTAGGAGAGAAGGTGCCCATATAACCAACTCATGCCATCCCACTTTCTGACACCCCTCTGAAGGGGCGTCATGGGCACCAAACTGACCTTAAAAGGTGAGCTAAAAGCTCGGCAGTCTGTTGATTTATCACAAAAGTCGTCGCTTCTCATGTGACATCAGCGAAAAAACGAAAAACAAATACCTTGTCATGTTCAAATAAGGCATGGATTGAGGCCCTGTTTACACGACAGTGAAACCGTCCGAAAACTGAGAGTGTTTGTTGTGTTTTTGCCTTCTGTTTGCACGAGAATGGTGCCCGGAATGTCTGAATCCACAAGCTTTTGAAACCAGGGTCCAGAGTGAAAAGTTTTGAGCTTGTTTTGGTATCCGTATCTGTGTAAACGGGAATCAATGCTGATGCGCGGTGCATGCTCAGTACTCTTTCGGATAAAGGTTTCACGCGTATCCCTGGAACAACAAAATCAACAGCAGCTTCGGCCGTTTACCAAGCAACATGTGTGCTGCTTAATGTGCTGGGTTTGTTATCCAGACAAAAATATCCACGCACATTTGTTGTCCAGACAAGAAACTCCTGCATCTTCATGCATCCACTCGCCATTGTTGTTAATGAAAAGTTTGTCCTCACCAGAAAGCATACGCGTGTTGTAACACTTCTGTTTCACTACAAACCTACATCGCCAGCTACTGGCCTGGAATACAGTGTTTTCAGTCATTCTCGCGTCCTTTTGAAAACGCAAAGGAAAAACCTTTTAGTTTCTGGTGACAACGTTGTCATGTAAACGGGACCTTAGAATGATTTGTTCACTGCTGCCACTGTGAAGAATGTCCACACAAAGCAATGCTCGACAGAGTACTAGAGTGCTGAAAGTCCTCCATTCCTGTGCTTTGTTTACAATCTTGCACTACTTCAGACCCCTTAACCGTGTTGGGCTGTGGCATCACACACTCACATAGCTGGTGCAACCCTCTCCCTCCAACTCACATCCCTGCCCTCAAGTGAAGGCACAGCTGGCAGTGGAAAGGTCAGGGAGCAGCTCCACACCGTATTAAACTGTACCGAACCAAACCAGACTACTGTTCTTGACCAAGAGAATAAGCTAATCAGCCAAAATGACCGACTGATGTGTCAGACTCAGAGGAAGCATAAGCATCTAAAATAGGAAATGAAGGACAAACATTGAAGGTGGATTCACAAGAGGACAAACTTATGCAAACTGCAGCAAAAAAATGCATAGTCAGGGCAAGTAAGCAGAATAAACCAGGGTTCAAACATCGGATCAAATACTAGGAGCATAAACAAGGACCTCATGTTTGTCCAGTCAAATAATTCTCCTTCTGTCTGATGTGCACCTTCCCCAGGGCTGTGTGAAATTCCCCAGACCTCCCCTGGCCAGCAGAGATAGAGGGGAAGAGGAGAAAATTAAGAGAGTTAAGCACATCTCAGCTCAAAACAGCATGATGCACTCTGCCTAAAATGTACCAGAGCTTTACTCACTTTGTGCCTTAAAGGACATAATGTTCTGCGCTGGAACTTAGCCTGCAGACTGACATAATCAATTCTGTATGTGAGCAAGAGGGAATCTCTCACCAGGATCGCATTCACTGTGGGCTTATTAGAAGAGCAATACATCTCTCACAGTTGTCCCCAAGAGATGAAGCTCGGGAAAACCTGGCATCTCCGGTGTTGCATATAGAGTTGTGTACAAGTAAAATCCTCGTGGGTACGATTTTTCAAAACCTCTTTTCTACAAACTTCCTCCGTTTTAGATTCTCTTGCATGATGTAACCTCTAGATTGTTGCCAAAATCCATAAAGCAGTTGTGCTCAGTGCCAGCAGCGCTCATTTGCCACTGAAAAATATCACAAAAAAAAAATGCTTGACATTTTTTTTTTTTTTCTCCCACATGACAAGGATGAGACAAAAAGCTGAGAACAAAATACCTGGAACTAAAAAAAAACAACAACCAACTAAAATAAAAAAACAAAACAAAACAAATGCACATTGTGTTTTTTTTTCTTGATCAGACAAGTCAAAATTGTTAGAGGTGGGCTCCTGAACATGATAAAACAAATAAGTTGATATTTAGCATGCAGTAGGAAAACTTAAAAAAATGATAGTAGGAAGATATTTTTGCTTTAAGAGCCAAATTACAAGAAACAAGTGAAATTTCAATGTAGCCTGTAAATAACTCAGGCTTCTTGTTGTGTTTTCTAGACAAAAGGTTAAAGCTCTTCTTGGCAGAGTGAAAGAACCACATAAGTACTCCAAATTTACCTCTGCATGTGCAATGCAATCTCAGAGAACAGTATATGTTTGCCATCCCACAAAGAGGCTTTCAGTACAAAAACAAGAAGACAGAAAGAAGCATGAAAACTCTGCAGTGGGCAACAACCATCAACAGAAACAGAAAATATGCTACATTAACTCTACAGGCTTAACCCTTAGGGACCCCTCTGCTATTCTGTCGAAATTTGGTGATCATTATGGCTGTGTTCCATCTTATGGCATAAATGTTACTTTTTTAACTTTTTTTCCTTGAATTTTATAAACTAACACTTTTTGCACTTTCTAGAGACCCTTCAACAAAAAATGGACAAACAAAGAAACTGATAAAAAAATCAAAATATATACAAATCTATTCTGCTTATATCTGCATATATCTATAAAACTACTTAAGCTCTGCTCAAAAGTATCAAATCATTTAAAGAATTTCAGCCCTTTAAATGCAAGTTTGAAAACATGTTGCAACTTGTTTTATTAAAATAACAACACAAACTATGGGACATTTTCCAAAAAATAACTAGTCCGGGATGGGGCATTGCTGGTGGTTAGTCTTGAACATGTCAAATGGGCAAAAAAGCAAATTTAGAACTGCTGTGAAAGTAGCAAGATGCAAAAACACACTAGTACTTCTTGTTGTTTTCTCCAAAACGTTCTCAACAACATCTTTAAGTGCAGCAAGGTCAGGGGGTCATGAATTTATTCAGGTTTTTTCATATCTGTCTACTTCAAATTAAGCCATATGAAATATCAATCCATCACCTATACCAGCCTTTCTCAACAGGGGTGCCATGCCTTCAAGCTTTGTCAAGGGTGCCTTCAAATGTAAAAAAAATGTAACCAAGTTTTATTCTTATCATGCATATGATTAGCATATGATCTGAGACAAAAAATTAAAAACTGCACGTTTCTCTCCTGAAATCGCCGCTTAAATGTCTATGTTAATGAATAAGTTTGCTAACATCAGAATGCATTAAACAAATGGAAATAGACTTTGCAGATGTTTGTGAACCTTTGGCAAATGCTACATAAAAAAATGAATTTTTATCATTATAATGCTAAATTCAAGCCATTAGATTCATCATCATCATTAACACAACTGAAAAGGGCAAGAGATGCTGAAGTGTGCAAAAGCACCTCAGAAAGCTGTGGAAGCTGACTACCTAGAGTGGCTACAATAATATTAGGTTGTGTTCACTTTAACAGACTCAGAATTCTCATGATTAAATATATGAATTGTAGTATAAATGTGACCAATAACAAATGCTTGGATGTCTTTGTTGGTGGTCAGAGCTATGTAGAGTGTTACCATTTCCTGTACATTTTGACAGGGTTGACTTGAGATTTCTCACATTTCTCAAGGATGCCTTGACAGAAAAAAGTTCAGAAATGCTGATCAATACAGCTTTTCCCCTTCAGAGCCTACCCCAGCTGACATGGGTGAGAGGCAGGGTACACCCTGAACCAAGCACCAGTCGATCACAGGGCCATTCCTGCTCACACTCACACATAAGGGCAATTTTGAGACACCATTCAACCTAATGAGCATGTTTTTGGTTTGTGGGATGGAACCAGAGTGACCAGAAAGAACCCACGCATGCACAGGCAGAACATGCAAACTCCCCCACAGAAAGGCGTGGGGAACACAGGTAGCAAACCAGCAGTGTTCTTGCTGTGAGGCACATGCACTACCTGCTGCACCACCATGCCACCACCACATGAAGCACAACCCCAACAATGCAATTACCATGTATACGATGGTAAAAATCTAATATTTTTTCTTTTTTTTAAATTAAACACATAGCATTACATTTAAAAGGTAAAAAGCTTTAAAATTATTGAATATTTGGTATTGGGCAGAGCTGAAGTTGGTTAAGAGATTTATACAGAAAAAAAGCTGAAACAAATGATATGCAATGAAATCAATGTTGTGGCTACTTTTTTAAAATTCCTATCCTAAGATTCCTATCGCCAGAAATGCCCCAACCCCTCACTATTCATCATGCCAAAAAAACTAAAAGTATTCAAACTGGCATGTGTTAATTATTTTAAAAATTATTTAATTTTCAAGGATATTGAGCAGAAATGATGTGGTTTGAGAGATTTATGCAAAACAAATGGATGTAATATGATTTTATAGCAGTTTTTGTGTGTGCACGTTTGGCTTAAGGGTCCCTGGGGGAGTAGTGAATTAGAGGGATGCACAGGGTTTTAACACTTGCCCACAAATAGTCTAAAGATGAACAATGAACATACTCAAAGCCCACTGACATTTTAACACGTTTCAATAAACCTTGCACAGAACTCCCCGGAGACTGCACCTTCATTTACTGTGACTTTGCCTTAAAGCAGAGATCAGGTACATATTAAACCTGCACTCTTTCACTCTTGCAGAGTTTCATAACACACTGCTATATTAGTGTGCTGATACCTTGCACATCAAAACACATTCCTCAATAGCTCCTGCTTCAAAATCTTAAAACATCGACTTTTGCAGTGCCTAAAACAAACCATCTAAAAAATGTTGATAGAAAGCGTCTTCATACATGAATATCTTACAAGATGTGCATGTTTGCTTACAGAGTTTAATCCTGCTTATCTCCCCAGCAATCCCCAAATCATTTTCATGCAGTGCAAAAGAGGAAGAAAGACCGTGATGCATCTGGCAGATTGACGCTTCATTTACTCAATGTTACCACCTAGCAACCAACGTCTGTAACTGAGTCTGCGTGCCTCCCTGATGGAGCACAGAAGGGATCAGCTCCTTATCCCCATTCCACCTTTGAGACGTTCACAGTGGAGGCGAGGTGTCAAAGGGGCGTAGATATTACAACTTGAAATGGCAGTGTGAATAGGGCTAACAGTGGGGTGAGAGCGGGAATGGCATGTGGGAAAGAAGCTACAGGCTTTGCTTTGTGTGGACACTGGGCAGGGACTAAGGGCCACATCAGGCCCCCAACACTTTCCCACACAGCCCCCAGAGTGCTATCATTCAGAAAATGTGAGGGGGGTTATTTTTTTTTGTGATTTTAGACTTATCATTTATCCTTTAATCTCAACAACTTTAAACACAACCACCAAAAACAATTATGATTGTTACAGTTTTATCAGGAATGATTTCATTCTTGATCTGCCATTTCAATTCAATATTAAAACATGAGAATGAATAAAACAATGGAGTTAATCCCACTGATGAAAAACTGTACAGCCCCAGGAAGAAGTAGCCAAAAATATCTCAACTGTCCCCTGTAGCTAGCAGCAGTATTCCTAGCGGGGCTGATCTCTCTTTTAAAGACCCCATATTCTGCTTTTTTTTGTATTTCATATGGCTTTTGGGGTATTTAACATGTCTGCTCCAACTGATCAAGTACTTCTATGAACAAGAGAAAAAGTCCCTGCTTTAAAAAAAAAAAGGTTTTTACCTACAAGACATGGTAAAAGATTTTAATTGGCTAAAAGCGGGCTGACTTGTTTAAGTTTTTGTTTACTAAATCTGGAATAATACCATAAAGGGTCAAAGAAATTACAAAATATGACAAACCTGATTTTCATTCTGCATCAGTAAACTTAACCCCAATCTAAAATAGCTGTCAGAACTAGTACATATTTGACAAGGCTTTTTAAAAAATCTCTTTTTTTTCTCCCAACTGTCTGTAGTATACTGGAGTTTTCATCTCTTATGACGTAACCTTCCCCTTGTTGCCAGAGTCCATGAAAGCAGTCTTGCTCAGTGCCAGGCTGTTGCTACATTCCCTCACGCTCAATCGATGCATCTGGGCTAATCTGTCAAATATGAGGCGGCTGCTCTTGGTCTCCTTCATACACTGTTCATTTCAAGAGAGGTCCACCAGCTTCTCATGCATCGATTTGATTAACAGGAGACACGCAATGTCGACAAGTCTTAGAACTGGGTCAAGGATTCCACACAAATGCAGCACGCCTCATATCTTTCACGCAGTTACTCTGGAGCTCCACAAGGAGCCACTGTAGGCCCATGTGTGTTTGCAGTGAGACAGGCAGATTGAGGGGAAAAGAGTTGGGGGCATGCAGGGAGGTAAAAAGAGCTCAATGTATTAGATCAGCCACCCCACTGGTTTTGTATACCAACAGCTGCGCTCTATAACACACTTGACAAGATTAAAAGTCCAAACATATAAACAAATAGACAATCTGCATCCCGGCTTGCACACTCTAAGCCATCATTCTCCGTCTTTTTTTCCCTTGCACCTTGTGAACCGCAAATAAGACGCCGCAGAGTGATGGAACGTAATTTCAGGTTGCTTATTAAATCTCAAATGTGACCCACTTCAATGCTGGGCTGATTCAAAGACACTACTCGCTGCTAATATATTACAAGATTCCACTCTCACTCTGTGAATCTTGAATAATATTCCATGCATGTGGCTTGATTCAATCCCAAACCTTTCTGTGCCCAGCTTGGGAGCGCCGGTGCATGACTGTGCCATTGTTTGCAGGCAGTACGAGGGAGAGAAAGAAAAAAAAAAAAAAGGGGGAGACTGGGAGGGATGACTGATGACAGATCCACAGAACTCAGCAGCACGTCTCGCACTACACAGCCATGCAGCCAGGCTTCCTCCAAGCTAAAGCATCCATCCATGCGTCCACATACACGCCGGCCTTCGCTTTTTGTTCTCTGTTTAGTTTGTTTTGCTCTGACATGTTAATGGGACAGCTGATGGACTGGCAGCTACAGGGGGTGGAAGGGGGGGCTGGGTTATTTTATCCTGACAGCAAAGAGGGGAGGTCAGCTCACTCATAGCTCACCCACCTGTTTTTCCTCTCCTCACTTTCATCCTTCCAGCCTGATATCTGTGTCTGTATCAGTCACTTCAATCTCCTAAGGTGTGTTTTTGTCGGGTGGGCATACCTGTCTCAGCTCATTTCCGCTCCCCTGACACATTTCCCCAATGATTGACCAGCAGCTGCGGAGGAAATAGGAACAACAAATTAGGTGAGCTTTGATGTTATAGTGAAAGTGATACCCTGCTACAAAAGTAAAGAAGGCTTGTGCAGCACCATCTGCAAAAGGGAGAGAAAAGGCAACAGGAGATAAAATCATTACTAAACTAACAGACCGATTCTTAACTTGAGCTTATAATGGCTCAAAGACTGCCTGGAGGGAAAATGTTTTAAAAGTAAATACACTGAAGGAAAATATAAATTTAACCAAGACTAAGGGCCTTATGCCAGAAGCAAAGCATTTTGGTGTGAAGCGCAGTGGTGTGTTTGAAAAAGAGGAGTGGGTCAGTGCTAAGTTTTCGTGATTTGTACTTCACTAAATGAAAACTGACTGCACATTAAACCCCCTTATATCCGGTCTAAAGTACAATATATGGCACAATATTTAGGATGGCATTTAATACCCAGTAGCTTGGTGACACTTTTACTTTACTTTATTGTATTTTATTATATTGTTTTTTTTTTCTATTTTATTGCTTTTATTGTTTTTATTTATTCCTTTTTTATTTACTATCAATTGTAAAGCACTTTGGTTCACTGAAAGGGTTGTTGTAAAGGGCTGTATAAATAAAGAACATTTACATTTACAATGTGTTTCTGCTATTTTAAGGAGACATTAGGGAAAATGACACACTTTCATAAGATCAAAACACTTTAATGAGTTTTTTCCACTCACATAGGGGACCACCAGCACATCTCTATCATAAAATATTAGAGCATTTGTTACAATTAAAAGTTTATAATGGGACAGAGAGCAGAGCTGGCTTTTTTGCAGTGCTCTATTCCAGTGCGCCCCAGCATGCATAATACTCCTAGGAACAAGACAAACAAACAGAATCAAAAATGTTCACGCAACATGAATCTACGTTCATAATATTTGAATACATATTAATGAATCTCACAGATAATTATGCTCAGAGATAATAAAATGGTAAATTAAGAGCCAAATAAGAAAAAAAAAATAATACTGTAAATGTACCTTAAATTGAAATTTAAGGTACATTTACATTATATGGTGCTTAAATCTTCTAGACCACAACCCAATGTAAGGTCTATGCCACAGCTGCCGTAAAGAAACAGCACTGGTAAATACATCAGTATATAGAAGCTCTTAATTAACCAACTTTATTTTATCTTTGTTTTATCACCTGTCATAAACTGAAGAATGTATTAATATTTTATAAATCCTACAAAAGCTGGTTTAAAACTGAAAATGTTTTTGTTACTTACATATATTGGAACAGGAATGAGGATTTTCAAACCGAATTCACTTTTTATACCCAAAGTGAGCCAACTCACCAGGCAAGTAATTAACTATGTATTGATATCTTAATCAAGAAATGAAAATGTTTTTTAATGTTATTTGTCTGCTTTTTTGTAAAACAGTAATGTTGAAAATTCATAGGTAACAATAATAGTTATACTGTAACATTAAAAACATCATTTCGGTGAAAGAAATTCTACATACTGGTGTATTAATCATCACAGGGAAAGAACAAAAAAGATCTTGTTACTCACCAATGCATCATTTAGGATGGCTATGCCACCTTGCATTAGATGGTGGTCTAATAAATAATCTGTCCTCTTTGTGTGCTTAAAATAGCAAATACAGACCCACACACCTAGAACCACTGTGCAACGGCATGCTTTTATACATTGCACTTTATTTACATTGCTGTCAAAATAGAGCCTAGAGACTGCTCAATGATAAAGAGTATATGTCAGAGCATAAACCTACATTAATCAAGAGCCATAGAGTTCCTGAGCTTTATAATAATACCATAAAAATGCTAAGGTGATTAAAAGTGATCTGATATTGCCTTCAATCAAACCATTGGCAATGTGCAATGTACAGTAACAAAAAACTGATGATTTCCAACTCAGTTCCAAGGAACCAGGAAAGAAACAAAGCATTAACTCTCAAATTTTATGACAGATTAGCATCAGACAGTTATCACTGTTCGAGAGAAAAAGTGTAAAATAGAGACAAAAGAGAAGGCTGGAAAAAGAGGAAAGAAGGATAGAAAATAAATGCTGCCTGTTTTCAGCCAGTCTCTAATTAACTCCCCTCTTTATTTACTCTCCATCCATCCCTTTAAAGCTACAGGGCCTTTAACACTCTTAATCAACCTCTTCCCCCCAGCAGGCCCTGCAGCACGCATCTTGACTCGCCTACGTAATTGATTCTTCGTGTTTGAGAGGCAATAAAGTTTATGACTATTAAACATAACATCAAGCAGGCTGTCGTCTTTTTTTCCTTTCCACCAAACTATTAGCGATGGGAAGGCACGTTGTGAACTGGTAATTAATTGCTCACTCTGGGGATGCCTAATTACCAATTGTTGGTGTTATTAGCTGATTAGCGGGAGGATTTGACAGCCTTGAAATGCCAGCAGTTGACAGAAGAAAGGATGGGGCATCCGTTGGTGTTTGGAGATGCTCACGTAATTGGTCTTCATGTTTATGAAGTAGGCAGCAAGCAGGAAGGGACAGAGCTGTTGAGTTGATTTAATGGTGGTGGACTGGAAATAAAAAGGCTAAAGGATAACTGAGTGCTTGTTTAAGCTCATGTGGCATGACTCATGATGTGATATATGCAGCATGTTAGACATGCCATATAGCAAGTGACATTTCCAGCCCCACAGGACACTCTGCATTTGACACTTTCTCATTCAGGTAACACCTAGGGGGTCAAACATCCAGAAACAGACAGTAGCTTCTTGTTTCTTTCTAAAATTGCAGGTATTTTTGGGTTTCAGTTTTAAAGTGATAAGGGAGACAGGGGTGCTGCTCAGTGATCCATTCTGAGGTGCCAACCTTGGTGGCCGTGGTGACAAATTTAGACGTAGAGTGTTCCTTTCCAACAAATTAGATCAGGCCAATGGGCCATGAAAAACATGTCTCCGTGTCCCTGGGAACAAGTGAGAGCAAAAGTGATAAAGAAATGTACTCAAGGAGGCAAAAGTTTTATCAATGCTTTAACCCTCAGGCATAATTTCAATACTGTATAAATGTATGATAGTATAAGCAACACAAACCTAAGCAATGACAAACAATATCACATTGATTTAGTAAATAATTGTGTTTTAAAATAAAATATACTATAGTGTGGTTTAGTATGGGGCTGTGTGGTGGAGCAGCAGGTAGTGCCTCACAGAGAGAAGGTTGATGGTTCAACTTCCAAAGTCAGTCCAGGCCATCCCTTTTCCAGGAGTTTGTATGTTCTCCCAGTGCATGTATGGGTTTCTCCTTTAACAGTCTAAAAACCTGCTTACTAGGTTAATTGGTGATGCCGAATTGCCTAAATGTGTGAGTGCACATTAATGGTTTTCAGTCTTTACAGGCTGGCCTTGTAATCACCTGGGGCCTCATTTATAAATGCTGCGTACGCACAAAAGAAAGCGTACGCCACTTATAAGCAACTTTTGGGATTCATAAAAAACAAACTTGATGGGAGAATATGCACACCTCCATGGCACCTTTGACCCTGCCATACGCACAAAATCTGGACAAACGGGAAACCGCGACCCCAACAGTGGAAGGATGAAATTTAAGACAGTTATGTGAAATTGTTACATTTGTATGAAATATTTGAAAATTACTAATTTCACAACACATCATATATGAAGCATATATTTGCAAAAACGAAGAAAGAGGAAAAATTTATATCAATGTCCCAGGGAGTGCACAAATGCACACATGCGCGCCCACACACCCGTAGCCTATATTATGTTGTGTCATTGTGAAACAAACCTTACATGTTATTATGATATCCATTCACATAAACACTGGCGCTCACAGTAGTTGTAAACTGGAGCTTTCCTTATTACAGACATTGAATCAGGCAGAACTATTTGCACGGTAAGGTTAGCTCTACCCAAAGTCCAATTGACAGTTACTATATTGCTGATTATTTTTGAGAACCAATATTCTCACAAACTTTAGCAGTTTGCCCTTGTTTTGTATCTAAATGCGGAAACAGGCCCATTGTTCTGAGAGGCAGATCTGATGATATCCATGGTCAAATATGGAGCAATTTCAGAACAACTGTCCACCAAAAAAGCTTGACAATTACAGTCATTTGCCTGCCAGAGCCATAAATCAAAAGTTGCTTTGGAAATTGTTGTTTTCTTTAAGCATAGCCAGGCATACCCTAACCCAAACTGGGTTATTTTTTACACTAACATACTTTAGGCGGGGTGACCAATGTGGCCCGTACATCCTAAGATTTTTTTTGCAAGTGGCCCTCCATAAAAAAATAAAATAAAATAAAAATAAAGTGTAAACACCCCTGGTTAAGATATTGACAATGTTTTCCAGTATTGATCGCCTCTGATGATATGCTTGTGGTAACATAAAAGATAAAAATAGCAAACTCAGTTTCCTATTTCCTGCATAATAAAAATACAGTCCTCCGCTTTGGAAAAGTAAAAAAAAAAAAAAAAGAAGAAGTCTGAGTGATACTCAAGGCAAGAGTGCTGGCAAAGCAACAACGGAGAAGAAGAATGGAAAGAGAAAATAATAACAGGGTAAGAGACATTATTTTCCCCTTTTCTCAGCACAGGCTGCAATTCTAGAGCAGATTATTTCTCTAAGTGCTCCGTAAGAGGCAGTACAGCAGCTTAAGATAACTTGTTGCATTATTGAAAGGGAGAATGTGAATCCCACTCCCTGCTGCTCTGATCTGTTGGGGCAAGGTCCGTATATGTGTGTGTATGCACAGATGAGGACTGAGCTTAGTTGATAGACTGAAGGTGGTGAGTCATCTTATTTCTAAATTCATGGATGGACTGTGTGCAGGAATTACTTCTGACAGAGGGAGTGGGATCTGAATGAAGCAGTCTTTTTATCAGGTAGTTAAACGAGGACAAATCCAATCCTTTTACAGTCGCTAATTTGGTGCTGTGGCAGATGTGTTTGATCAAAAGTTTGGCAAAATTCAGAGCTCATTTTGATAATTCATATCAAAAGTCAGTTCGAGGTAGCTGATGGAAAAGCGTGGACCAATACATTATACATGAGACGAACTTTAGGTTTAGGCTGGTAGCATGTCAGGATGATTTTAAGTCTACATTGGCTTGTCAATTTCTGAAACAGCGGCCACAGCAATAAGAATGCAAAAACATTCCTTGTTTAATGTGAGGAGGAAAGAAAATTACTATGACAACTGTGACTATGCCAACTGTATATTATACTAAGTGGCCCTAATGGGTATTTTTGTCAGTATCTTGAACAGCCCTTATGTCTATCAAACACTAAAAGACTTTATAAACAAGTAACTATAAAAATACTGTAGTGCAGTGGTTCCCAAACTTTTCGCGGCCTGTACCCCTTCAGACACTCGACCTGCAGTCATGTACCCCCTACCCTCACACACTTATAGCAGCTAGAAAAAGAAATGTGTCTGTCAGCCTGCCGCCACCCCCGCCTCCCACATTTCATATACATAACATACAAATAACATCTCTTAAAGTGGTTTATTTTTCACAAAATTGATTTATTTACCAGCAATTTCGGTGGGCAAAACCAGTTCACTTTCAAAAAAAGAAATTTACATTTCTGGAACATATTCAGTTATGAACTTGAAACTGTTACAAACTCGTCACAGCTCTAATGAGAAGGGTGTCTGACCGAACATAATGTTACTATAAGAATCTTAGACAATTCAGGACAGATTTCCTCCTCACCAATCCAGCCTCCAGCCTCTCTGCCAACACTTCAGGCCTTTATCAAAGCTCACCATACAAACATTTGCCAGTTTGGACTTTAACTACTGAAACAACTGTTTGAAACCTGACAGTACAGGTTTCAAACATTCTCGCATTCACGTACCCCCATGTCACTTCGCGTACCCCTGGGGGTACGAGTACCCCAGTTTGGGAATCACTGCTGTAGTGTGATACCATCTCACAACATTTTTTTTCTGCAGCTCTCAGGGTTTTTGGTCTCAGATGAAGATTTTACAAAGCCTTGGAATCTTGGGTGGTTTTCACACTTGCACCTCGACACTTTGTTTTGATTCAGTTGGAAAAAAATACTACACATTTGCATATTTCTTTTTTAACATTTCATGTTCATGCAGAAGTATTTTGAAGAGGACCGTTGAAGGTGAAGTTTTGATTGTTGTTCACCATAACACACAACACAGAATAACACAAGAAACACTGATTGTCACAAGTAACAAGCCTCAAAACCCCTACGACTGTTCGGTCAGGCAAAAATGATACTTTAATCATGTAATCTGACCCCGGCATAATAAGGCTTGTCGTTTTTCAGATTAGATGTCATGATACAGAACTTCTGTGGCTAAGACAAAACATTTGTGGCATAAAGACTTTGTCCTTTCCCCCTTTACTGCACCGGTAACTGCCTAAAACAACTAATTTTCTTTGCCCCCTTGATACCTACCACCGTGATGTCATACCATTGTTTTGTTGGTACTTTAAGCCCTTTATCTCAGTGTAGCAAGCCCAGTGCAGAGCAGAGTTAGACTGAATGCAGAATTGCTCATGTTATGGCATACTGCACTGCTGTTCTGACCATTGACAACAGAGCTGTTTAATCAACCAATCAGAGTGGAATTGATCGACACAGGGAAGGGAGCCTTAAGAGACAGGGGCTTCAACAGAACGTCTCAGACAGTGGGAGAGTACAACTGGATCAGGGGTACTCAGAGTATAAAAACTTGGTGGTTTTTTGAACATTCTCACAGATATAAATGAATATATGAAGCTGAGTTAAGGCAAAATGTGGGCATGCTAAAATAACAAATCACAAGTAAAAATTAAGTTTCCCCCAAAACATAATATTTAAGTACAGATACTCAAGTGAACATACGCACACATTTCAAGTCAATTTGCTATTGTTCCGACTATTCTTGGAATAATCAGTAAATCCTATACTTTTTTCCCAATATTTACCGTCTGACTCATAAGCATCCCTGACAGTAGTGATGACAGGAAACAGAATAAAGCGATCATGTTAAAAAGAGGAGATGAAGGCTGTCTGACACCTTTCCTTGTTAAGCACTATGGTAAGCAGGATACAAGCACTTCAAAAGATGGAAGATTGTGGACTCTTATTTCGCATTCGCTCCCTGTCTTTTGAAGGTTATGGTATCTTAGAGATGCAAAAGTATGCTAATCATTTGAGATAAAAGATTTTAGTGGGAAGTTCAGAGGCCGTCTGAATCCTCATAGACTTGTTTTCTCACTTCTTCTCAACACGTGGTCAGATAATTAGTGCATTTTAGCACTGCAGCTTGAAAGTGTTCTCAATGATCAAGGCTGATCTGACTGGAAAAGTGCTTTTTTATGAAGGTAACACAGCTTGCCTTCAGCCAGGGTTAAAGACTTTGAATGGGAGGATTGCTGGCGATCCGTTTGCTAAATATCGTCCATCTCTTGAAAATGAAAATGAAGAGGAGGGAGGGCTGGAAAAAAGTTTTGATTAGAGGCTGGTTATGGATTGAAAAGTTTATGTTGATGTGATTCACATAGTCTTACTTCTTTTTTTCCTAGAGTCTCAGATCATTTTCTGTTTAAAGCCTTTTCCTGGTTTCCTAGCTTATTTTCTTGTCTCCTACCCACTGCCATGTTTCCTTATCACATTACTGTTTTCATTATCCTTTGTTTAACTCAGCGCATTTCCAGATCTTCCACCTTGTTTCCTCACAAGTTCCTTACGAGTTCCGTTTCAGTTCCTAGTTCTCATAATTCTGTGTGATCTAGCTTGTTGGTTTCGATACTTTTGCAGTCTCCTCATTACCTTCCTCATTGCTTTTTCTTATCCATGAATCATCTCTCAGTGGGATTTAGTTAGGGATTTGAGTGCTAAAAATTGTCTACTTTTCGAAAAAAAAGAAAAAAAAATGCTGTGTGACAATTTCTTTTAACGTAATTTTGGATGTCATTGGCAGGACCATGTCTCCAATGCTGACATGCTCAGGAGGGCAGGTACGGTAAAGGTCTGCTGCTGGAAATGGGAACCTCAGCAGTGCTTCTTCAGGTACCTGACCTGCTTCTCTGGACCTGGTCAAGCTTACCGCATACTGAGTGCCTGTGACCTGGTGGGTTGGACCAGCACACAGGGGCCATTTGTTTTTTAATCTGTACTTTTTATTGTACAGAGGAACTTTAGTGTGTCTTTGGGTTGTTTTGTACTTCAATAAATTTCTCATATAATTTAATTACTGAGGAAAAAAACAGAATGAAGAGCTAGTGATATATGTCTTCTATCATGCAGGGTTGTTACAGTACCAATATTTTAATACCAAACATATTACTTTGTAGAACAAACTCCTGCCAAAACCATAGGACGTGTAGTAGGAATATCGTGTCTATTGAGAGGGCTTTTACTGTTGTTGTTTGTTCTTCATTTCATGAATAAACATAGTCAAGATCTGATAAAACTGCCACTGAGGCTCTTAGCATCTATGCTAATCTCTGAACGAGCAGTCACGTCCTGCTGTTATCTGGCTCATAGATCCCTACCTCTTCTTGCTCGCTGATTGCTGCTTTGAACTGCTCACAATCGTTGTAGGTTGGAGCGTTGCAAGATGGGTGCAAGATGCCTGATTATGGACATTAAAACAGGTAGTTTAGTTATTTAGAATAGGTCATATTCTCAGTTTTTATTCAATATATTGTATCATTTACAGTGCTTAACAAATTTATTAGACCACTACGCAACATTAGGTCTACACCATAGCAGCCCAAAATTAACAGCATTGGAAATTAACAAAATCATTTTTTATATGTCTCTGTAATTAACACACCAGCTTGTAATGACTCTTTAACTGGAATGATGTTTTAATGCACTTTTTTTTCTTGAGATGTCAAATTAAAGTTATTTTCTGACATTCCTGAACAGAAGAAATAGTTTAAGTGGTTGAATGCTGCTTTAAACAAGTTTTTAAAAGATTGCAAAAATGTCTTCATTTTTTCATTTTTATGAAATTTGTTAAGCACTGTATTTCAATCTACAGTGTACTTATATAAAACCACAAAACTTCACTGTGTGCGGGAAAGGCATTTCTACAGAATTTTTTAATGTCTTATGTCATGTGTGCCAATGCTATTCTATGGATATTACACAGGTCAAATGTCAAACTATACAATTACGACAACAACTAACTGATTGACTCATCACACTCCCTCTGTGTGCTTTTAATGCAAAGTACTCAAAATACTCAGTAATCTCAGTACATTTATGACAGAGTCCTGAGTAGACTTACAAAGTGCTACTTTTATTTGTGCTTTGATTGAATTTAAAAAAGTAGCTGCACCTTGACTTGAGGGTAATATTTGAGTACAGATGGACATCAGAGCAAAATTGAAAGGCTCCTAAGATTTCATACTCAAACAAATGGAAGGACAACTCAAAGACATACTACCTTTATCCCTGGATATCACCAGTGAGGTGGTATAAAAAGTTTGTTTGGTTGTGATGCAGCAGCAGAGAGGGACTACCTTTGGGACAATCGGGCCAGAAACTAAGGGGCCATGTCTCTTCTTAACAACAGAGCGCAGTCTCGTTCAATTACCGTTAACTCACAATCAATAAAATGACCTACAACGCATGAGTGGAACTTGGCTGCCTTCACTGATGCCTCCATTTTGGAGGAAAAGAAAATCTTATCCCTCTATAGATTTTCCCCTTGTCCTTAGGCTGGTCAATTACATCAATAACTCCCAACAACACCAGCAGAGAAAGTATAAAGTGAGGGAGCTCCTCTGTGAGTTCAGTCCAGTCTCCTATTTTTCTTGACGATCTGCCAGTCAGGTTGTAATTTTTCTTTTCCTTGTTACTTCGTTTTCCTCTTCGCAGCCTTCCTGCAATTTTGTATCCATCAAACTCTGGCAGCGCTGTGGCTTTACCGCACTCCCTCACCGTGTCTCATGACAAGATGGAATCGCTGCCTACAGGTTGGCAGTAAACGAGACATGGCCTGTATGCTAATGGCAGCTCAGGGGGGGCACACTACCCAGCGGGGCAGCGCTGGTGCCAAGCCGCCATGCCAGTGTGAGTTACAGAGGCAGCAGTTTGCAGGGAGCAGCAGGGGGTCTCCGTGTAATCACTTCACTTTGTATTCAGCAGACGGCAAAGTCACAAAAAAGACCTTTTCTTGGATGGGAGAGACGATGGAACTGAAAGGAAGCTGGGTTTTGGTTGAGCTGTGTTGGTGTATGTCCACACATGGCCATCAATCAAAAAAAGCAGTGGTGCCGCAAAGCTGACAGTCCTATTTTTAATAAAACACATGCTGGGAGAGTGTGATATGTATCCTTTTTAATACCTGGGAGCTACCCTGAAGGGTGGGATTTAAAAGTATAAGCGCTATAGAGGTCACTCATAACAAAAGAGGGGCTTCCTTAATGCACATCATTAGCATCCTCTGCTCCTAATCCCTCTATCCTTGCCTCAGTTAAGTTTAAAAGAATTCCTCTCATTCATCTTCAATAATATTCCCTCTGTGGCTCTTATAAGATGATTTGTAATTGTTAAGCCTCCAAAGCAGAGGCATGCAGGGAGCAAGACAGGACAAAGAAGTTTGTTGGAGTGATTGAGGCAGACAAAAGACTACAGGAATGATAGACATCAGGGAGACTGCAAAAAGATTGAAATCTAGCACATGTAAGATCTACAATGCAAAAAAAAAAAAAAAAAAAATTGTGCTCTCAGCCAAGGCGCTGCAACTTGAGCTGGTTTTCCCCTTGCAGGAATATCAGAGGCAGTAGAACTTTATTCTTTTGGAGATATTTCATGATGCAAGGCATGCAGGGTAAAACACCAGCAGCCCGTGTTCAAACTCAAACAATAAAACTTGTTATTCCACCCACTTTGGTTTCTGCCTTCCAAGCTATGAAATGGTGGAGGGCTACTGATCAGGCTGTCTGTCTGTCTGTGTCTGTCTTTGCCGACAGATCTTACAGTGGTAGTGCGGGCCCTGAGCGAAAGAAAAAGTTCAGCCAACATAGTTTAACATTTGATTTGGGGCTTTACAAAGATCCCAGGCATGTCCTTGTTGTGAACTATGCTGAAACAAAGGTATGACTGCTACCAAGCATTCCTTCTCATTAAAGGCCTATTCACACATCAACGTATATTAGATGACAGAAACATGCAGGTGAAGTATGATGTTTCCCTCCAGCCAGATTTTAAACGTTCACGACATCGATGTGACACATGGGTTGCATGCTCAACTTAGACAGGCTTAGACTTAACGTGGCTTGGCACTGCTGAACGTCACACAAAGGCAGTGCAACGTCACTCAACAAACGCTCAACAAAGTGGATGCCATTTCGCTATGTGCGGTTGCAGCTTGTCTCAGCATTCCAGCACCATGTCTGATATTGCACATCCTGCTATGTGAATAGTAGGAATTGGGATGTATAAATGATATGTTATGCAGCTCCTCTAAGAGCCCTTAAAGTGAGAAAATAAAGTGGGATCAAGATGTAAGTAAAAAAATTGTGAAGCCTCTCTGTCCCTTTTTTCCCCAAAGGCCTTGCTCTCTCTTGTGATCAATTATTAATATTGTATAATATAGCATAATATTGAGGTTTGCAGTGTGTCCTCTCCTGATTTCTCTCCCTTTTCTGAATCAATCCACTGTCCTTTACCTACAGTTAAAGGCCTAAAATGCCAAAAAACATATCTTAAAAAAAAACATATATAGACTATTGAGACTGTTCAGCTACAGCAAAGGCATGAGTCATTTTCTCCACAAGAAATTTTGATCTAAAAGAGTATTTTTTTTTTTTTTTTTTTTGCTTGTCATACATTTTGGTCCTCTTGCAGCGTCTGTAAACAGGCAGATCCATCTTGCAAAGCTCCAATCTACAATGATTATGAGTGGCCTAAAACGGCACAGCCCAGTCAGAATCCTTTAAAGCAGGAAGAGGCGGGATCTACAAATGAGACAATAGCAGGAAGTGACTGCTCGTACAGAGATTAGCATAAATGCTAACCACTTCAGTAGCAGTTTTATGATGTCTGGACTGCATTTCTATATTAAATTAAAACAAATAATAACAATAACTCTGTACCAAATAACAACAAATATGTATATATATATATATATATATATATATATATATATATATATATATAGAGAGAGAGAGAGAGAGAGAGATAGATAGATAGATATATAGATATATATAGATATATATATATCTTGTTTACTGTTAGTGGCGCAGATGGATAGTTGCTTGAGCAAGACACTTAACCCCAAGTTGCTCCCACTGCTGCGTCAGTGGTGTGTAACAGGCATGAAAGGGTGTGAATGTGTTAGTTGATAGTGATGGACAACTCACACATAAACTCTGTACCATCAGTGAATGAATGTGAGAGTGAATGGGTGTGAATGGGTAGATGTGACCTGCAGTGTAAAGCTGCTTTGAGTAGTCAAAGACTAGAAAAGTGCTATATGAGCTCAAGTCAATTTATCTCTTTTCTTTTTCTCTCCTTTATTTATGACATTGTGAGTTGCCATGTTGAATAGACAGTGTCCATGTAAGCACCATGTTACTGGCTTGAATTGATATATGTCTTTTTAAAGTTAAGTTTGAGTTTTAAACATAAGTAACAAGTTTTTTGTAGTTCCTTATCTTTTGGGAAAACGTGTTTGATTCTTAACTTAAAACCTATAAAACAGTATAACAGTATGACATGAAAACATATCATTATTATCATGACTTCTAGAAAAATATGTGTCACGGGATTTTGTTCTACTTTGATTTAAATCTGGTCTGACCACTTAATTATTAATTTTCCTTTGGTGTTGGTCTTCTCTTAGAGAAATAAACTTACAGAAGCCAGGTTTGACTCTAATGGACCAACATCATCCTCTCTCCATAGCAGGAACATGATTCAATGCTTGGAAATTCAAGTCAGGTAAATGTGGGCTGTTGCTGTTGCTCCTTATCCCAGAAGGAAGATGGTTAATGTTGCTGAAGCATGTGGTCAGGATGCTAATATCAAACTAATGCTGTTTTCATAGTTAAGGCACATCTCAACACACCTTTGGGCAAACCAAGAAACACCTACAGGGAAATACATCCTATCCAGGCTGGAATTACCTTGAGAACTTGCTGCATGTCTTTGAGGATTTGGCTGGGGAGATCATGTGAATGGGTTGATGCTAGGCCATTACAGTCTCAGAGGGGTGCGCTGTTTATCTCATCAATGAAGTCTATGGTGTCCAGAATATTCCGTTAATCAGCTGTATAGTGCACTGACAGTAAAAAACAATTTAAGGTCACCAGTCTTCATTTAAATGCTCTGTACTCATACTTAATACAATTTACACTGATTGGCAATATCTAGGAGCAGCAATAAAGGTCCAATATACACAAGAAATGGGCTTTGCACTGATGAAGTCTCCAATATACTTTGTACACTTCCATTATCAGCTATAAAATGAGACTGGACTTTTTTCTTCTTTAATGTACCTTAGCTCATACTCTGGTACTGCTACTGGCCACATTTCATTTTGATATCTGTATGTAATGAGAATGTGTTTTCAAGTGCAGGATCCAGTACAAGGAAAGTACCTCTTCTACACAGCATGCCAGCTGTGATAAACTGAAACAAGGGACATAAGCAGAGCAAATAGATGGCGGCAGACTTCCGTGTGACACAGCAGAATTATTTGGATGGCTGGCGACGGCGAGGAAATGGAGACAGATCTGCATGCTGACGATTGATTGTTATCCCTGGCTCAGCCGAACACAACCTTTCATTCATATGATAAACAACTAAATTTAATCCAAGCACTTGTCTTTTCCCTGCCATCCCCTCTCATTTACCGGTACTGTGGCGTGATCAGTCATTTCTTAATACTTGTGACTGTACCACATTCCTACTCTCAAAGCTAACATGCTGGTATACCATCTTTGAGTTCTGTTTGGAGGAACCGTCAGTGACAGTGGGGGCAACTTGACAATAGATCCACTTCCATTTAGTCCTTACTGAAGTACAAACTTTAAGGTAAAAGGGCAGATTTGGAGCCTGATCAGACAAAACAAAGTACAGTCACAATTTTTTGTTGTAGAGTGACCTGTAAGATTTTCCTGCTTACAGAAACCCTCTCTGCATGTGGGGTTTACTGGTTTTAAGTTCTAATTATCGAACGTGAAAATACATGGCGTGAAAATTTGCCACCATGGGGCTCTTTATCAAAATAATTAAATATGATAGTGAGGGCTGCAAGAAATAAAGAGAGTGATTGCTACTTCACCCCAACCCTACAATTAAAAAAGAAAGAAAGAGAAAACACTTAGTCTCTTTAAACTCACTGGTCACTTAATTAGGTGCACACAGGCAACTCATCATGAACACAAATAAAACCAAGCATCAGAATGTGGAGGCTTAAAGGGATTCTGAACATGACACACAATAGCTGATGCCAAGCGGGCTGGTCTGAATTTTATAGAAACTGCTGGCCAACAGGAATTTTTTCGCACAACAACCTCTAGTGTGGTTTTATGACCATGATAAATATACTGTGGCAGGGAAGGACGACAGTAAATATTAGGTTTTTTTTCTGGCTTTGAAAGCTGTTTAGAATGGAAAGTAATACAACTTTTGATTTCTCTGATGAGTGATTAACATGGCCGCCATAGAAATATTGCCTTTGGAGTCTGTTAGTTTATGATATGCTGCTTTGGCCTTGATATTGTATTTAACTCACTATAAGGATTAAACCATTCAATCTCCTGGTTTCCCATCTTTCAAAATGTCAAAAATTTTAGAGTGTGCAGCATGTTTGCTTCAAGGTGCTTACTCATTTAACAAAGTGATATGTCCTTTAGGGATGTGGACAAGTGTATATCTGTGTACAGACTGTTGACATTGCTGCCAGACTTTGTGTTTGTTTGGATTTAATCCACTGAGATATGCAGCTTGTTATCCTCCACTAACAAACAGCATTAAAGGCACAGCCCCAGGCCATGGCCCATAATGTGTAATGTGACACATGTAGCCTCAAACACAGTTGAGTTAGATATTAAAACATTATCATGGGGTTAATTAAACACAAAGTCAAAACTAGACCTCTGTGAAGCCCAGTACTAACATGATGCCAGCATGTTGCAATTAGCCAATATGTTAAAAGGAACATGCCATGAAAATAAAATAAAGATGCTTTTTTTTTTTTAGTTCTGCATACATAATAAAAAATCAAAGGTATCTAGCAGCCCCTAAATGCAAAATAAGCAACACAGTCCACATGTCTGAAATATGCAGAATCAGATCTGCATCAGGTGGAAAATCTGTCAAATCAGGCTCTGTCCCAAACCAGTTCTGCACAGTTTCTCCAACCAAGAATCTGCAAAACAAACTGATATATAAATATGGTGAACTGTATTTTCAATGGACCACGTATCATTACTATTGCCAAGTTACCCTGTTTTAATCACAAATAAGCAGAAAACACTCTTTAACTAAAGTAATAGAATGAATGGTGATGTAAACTATGTACTATATGGAACTTTCTGGAATTTAACATAATGACCACAATTAAAAATGTTTTCATTTAACATTTAACCAGTCCTTATGGCTCGCTGTTGTTTTTTCACTGTAAAATATTCACCTTTTGATTTGGATTTTCTATTCGTCTTGTTCTATTTATTACCTGTAAGCAAAGACCAAAATATCATAACATGCTTTATTGTACAGCAAAAGCATAAATGAAACTAATACTATGAAATAAATGTTCAAAATGTCCTCTTTTTAATGTAAATGTTATTCTATGGGAGTTAGAGATTGCAAAGATGCCTGTATTTTACAGTTCCATCAAAACAAGAAAAGCGTGGTATATTTGTATGTGTGGAGAAAAGACACCTTTAAAGACCGATAGCAAAAAGTTAAAAGATGTATATAAGAAAATACTGATGATAAAATATTTTTAGGGGCCAATGTCAGTCATAGGCCCTCAGAATCTTCATGAAATTTCCCCCCTGGGTTTAAAACCACAATGTGGGAAAGGTTATGTCGTCTTTTGATTGTTACTGATGTTGTAGGAATGCTTCAGTGAAATATAATTTTATTCTGAGCATCACTATGCATCCACAGGTGAGGGATATTTTCTTTCCACACTTGGGGCCTCATAGTACCAATTTGGAAATTTCCTAAAGGCTACAACCTACCTGAGTATTGGTGCTGAATATGTCCATTCCTTTGTGAACACAGTTTAACCATCCTCTGATGGCTACCTCCAGCAGGATAACACACAGTGTCGCAAAGTTCAAATCATCTCAAACTGTTTTTTTGTTCACTAATCCACTGACCTCAAGTCACAAAAATCTCCATCGAGTAGAACGTTTCCAAAACCTTTTGAATCTATTGCCATGAACAACTAAGGCAGTTTTAAAGGCAAATGGGGGTCCAACCATGTACTTACAAAGTTTATCTAATGAAGTGGCCAGTAAGTGTATTTTATTCCATGTTCTATGTGCTTTTGTGTGTTTAGTGGTACCAGAAAATCACAGACATTAAATGATCCGACCAGAGTTCAGACCAAACAGTTCTATCTCCTAAAGTCCCTGCTAGCAACCATATTGATTAAAAGGGAATGAGAGCTTACACTCTGATTGGTTTGACTAATTTTATGCTGAAAACACATCTATGTATAATGAGCACATCATCCATTGTATTTGAACTCTGCACTGGGCTTTGCACAGGGATCGTGCATCCTCTAAACATCAAAATTTAGACAAACATTCCCAAAGCCATTTTTGCCACGTGCTTTCAGATAATGTGCTTGATGCTGCAAAGTCCGCTGGTTTAACGATAATACAACTTCCAGTGACTGTAGTCAGTCTCCAAGAAAAAATTCCCACCACTAAAGAACACCACCCAAATGAATCTCCATAAGCACTATTGCAACACAACTCTCTGTGTATGCTTGTTTTATCGGTGATGCATACAACTGTTTGGATACAGAACTTTTAAAAAAGAAAGTACATGTTAAACCATCCTTTTGTTCGCTTAATTTCTCTCTTCTCTTCACATTTTTGTTGGAATTTTGGCAAGCTATTGTGTTTCTAGCAAATTAAAGATCTTTCCTTGTCTTGAACCTTTTACCAAGCATGCCTAATGAATCACGAAACAGACGACACAGAGGCAGAGAGAGATGCTGGGAGAGCAACATGAAACATGAAACTTGACTGAAAGTTCAAGCTGATTTTCAAGCCCTGGCAAGATGTGGGCGAAGATGGAGAGGCACGGAGACAAATATGAAAAGGACGAATTTGCACATATCAAGGTCGTCTGAGATCTTCTAGGGAGGTTTTGAAGAATCCACATGGCGAATGAAAGCAAAAGTTATGTTTTTCTCTGATGAAAAGCCATTAGTCACTTTTTCGAATTCTACTGCTTTAACTTAAGCATGTTGACTATATTTCCTTCGCCCGCCCCTTGTGATTTACAAATGCAGGCTTCCTTGATGTTAGTCCATCGAAATAATGAGGAGCTTTTCTTCCTGCACTGCACCTTTGATATGTTAAAGCAGTCAGTCTCACCAACTGGCAGCAGCATCTGAGGCTTAACCTTCTGGGGACTAAAAGGAGAAAGAGAGGGAATAAGATCAACAGAGAGAGAGATGGAGGAGTGAAACAGGTAAAGAAGCAGAAGTTCCCTGGAGGAAATGGTCGAGGTGAGAACTTGACAGGAGAGTGCTACATGAGTTACACGCTTATTCTGATCCACTCACAGATGATTGACAGCTCCACTGGCAGATCCGTGAAATACATTTGAGGGACTGCAAAACCTCCCGTGGGCAGCACGGCAGAGGGGGGGCCCTGTGGGCGATTAGCTCATTGCATCTCGGCGAATTAAAAGCTCAGGACATATCATAGTAGGCTTCTCTTACACATAAAACACCAGCAAAGAGCTTGTGAAATTCTCAGTATGACTCTCATTCGATCTAAGGGAGCCTGAAGTTGCAAAATGTATCACTGTCTCATTTTCTGTAGTGACAAACACTTGCAACACCTGATAAGAAAAATGAGCCAGTGGGGCTGCTTCCAGGTGTGTGTTTGCAATTCCAGCTAAATCAACATGTTGCCAGCAGCTTTGCAGTTTCCAAAGTTTTCTCAGAGAAGCTTCCAACCGATTATCAGCCTGTCGAAAAGTCTTCCAAAACACAATTTTCTGTGATATCAAAGATCTGATTGATTTCACAATAAATGTGTTCGTTTATTTGAGGTATTTAAAAAATCTTTGTAAAAAAAAAAGAGCTTTTTTGTGCATATCTTTGATTAATTTGCAGGATTTCCCCCCTTTTGAAAGTAATTTCTGTTGCTGGGAGGTATACATTTTATGCCCCCCCACCCCCCCACCCCTTCTGCTTTGACCAAATGCATTACCTTTGTCCAACAGTGGAGGGTTGAGTTTTAAAATAATGGCTCATTCAAAAGGTGATGTAATTGAGGAGCTAATTGGTAGTCAGCCATAGGAATGGGAATTGATAAGATTTTATTGATTCCAATGCTTCTCAAACCCTTTATTTTACAATTCCCTTATCAATTTCTGTGGGAAAATTTAGGCTTAAAAAGGTTTTCGATGGCAAACACGTGGAATGATATTAAATGCCGTGCCGAAAAGATTAATACCTCTGCAAGTTGCTGGTGTTTCCACCCATTAGATATTGTGTAGTAAGCATCATTTTGTTGAAAATTAAGCCAAATTTTCAACCACTTCTGTCCCCTGGCATGCAGAACAAAGTAGAAGGAAGTGATAACACAAATGATGTTGATTCCTTGAGGGGGTTGTTAACGATTCTCAATTGAAATTGTTTTTTGATTTCCCATCCCTAGTCAGTTTTAGGTATTGTTCCAGATGTTAGTGTTTAACAAGATGAAACACTTGTTTTGAACAAAAATAGAGTAAAATATACTGATGTACATGCTAAATGATAAAGGGATTTGAGCTTGTATAGCACTTTTCTGATTTATCTGACCACCCAGAGCACTCTCACACTCGCAGGTTACATCATCCACTCATTCACACACTGTTGGTTCTGAATTTCTATGCAAGTTGTCCATCAGTGTAAGCTAACATACTCACCCATTTCATAGCAATTGAAATGCAACAGTTGCAGCAGTGGGAGCAACTTGGGGTTAAGTGTCCTGCCCAAGTCCACACTGACATGTGACAGCCCATTTTTGCTTGAACCCTCCAAATGATGGTGGAGTAAACTGCAAGAGTAAGCCCCCGAGGTTGACGGAGACTTCAGAGCACAAAATGAATAGGACAAACCAAAGTGAAGCAAGATAAGTCAGATTGGCAATTAAAATAATAATTGGTCAACACTCATGGACAGCACTCTGCCTGAGCCTCATCAAAGGCTGTGTTTACCAAGACCACTATATAAGATAAAAAGACAGCCTTCACCTATAAGGGGTTAGCATCAAATACAAGATTAACAGTGCAAGGCAAGTTACTCAGGAGTTAAATTTAATAAGTATCCATTTTAATTATTTTGCTTATTCCTTAACGGGTAGCTACTTACTTTACTATCAGGCTACTAGCACTCCCCCTGCCCCCCCACAAAAAAAAAAAATGATTGGTTTGAAACAAAGCTTGATAACGCTTTATTTCAGGTCACAGATCTCACCATAAATTAGTTGATTATATGCTTAAGGGCTGCAAGATGGTGCTGCAGGAACATTCCACCAGGGAACAGGTTAATGGGAAAAGGGTGAGTGTCAGGACTGAACTTAAACTGTTGGTCTAAGCAAATAGGCCAACAGTTTAAGGGCAAAGTTTTTTTAACATACAACATACAATTGCATTGAACTTAGGGATTTCATCGTGTACAGTCCATAATCAACAGATTCAAAAAATCCAGAAAAAATTTTTTGCATGCAAGTGGCAAGGCCAAAAGCCAACACTAAATGTCATTGACCTTTGATCCTTCAGGTGGCACTGCTTTAAAAACCAACATCATTCTGTAAAGGATATTACCAAGTGGGATCAGGAACACTTTAGAAAACCATTTTCAGTTAACACAGTTCATCGCTTCATTTACTAGTGCTAGTTAGAGCTCTATGTAAAGCGAAAGCAATATATCAACAACACCCAGAATTATCGGCGGCTTCTCTGAGAGCTCATCTGAGAAAGAGTGATACAGAGGGGAAAATATGCTGTGGTCTTACGAGACCAAATTTCAAATTATTTTGGGAAGTCGTGGACATTTTGTCCTCCAGGCTAAAGAAAAAGACCCATTACAGGGGCACAAAGAATTGCAGCAATTGGCTGAATTTGCATTTTTAATATTCATTGTGGAACTGTGATTTCCTTCAGGGACTGTCTAATATATAAGCTATGAATAAACAAAGAAATAGAACAAACGAGCAATATTTAAAGTGGCTAAATCTGACAAGAAGCATCAGTTTCACCCACTGGTCCAGACATTACCAAACACTGCTAAGCGTTGCCAACCTATCTTTGTAACCTAGACAGTTTTTTCACTCTTTTATTTTGAACAAAAGCATGAAAGCAGATTATCAAGAATATGTACACCAAAGACTAATGGGCATCAAAATGTCTTTGTATTGAGCAAATTATAGATCTCATGGACTATGTTGGGCCTTATATTGATTATTGTCTGGGGCTTCCACATTACTAAAATCAACCCTGTATGAGGCTACATAACAGCATAGATGAAAAACTCCAACAAACAGACTGAAAAATGTACCGGAGTATTAAGCGTATCGACAAACAAATGAGGAAAAACATCTTCAAAATTGGAACTTATGTTTTAAGCTGTTTGTATGTATTCACACATTTAAAGAAATCCAAAGATGTCAATTGCTAATTAGTGCAGCAGTGCTGAGAGCTTATTCATGCAGCTCCTCTCAAATAGAGGGGCTTTGAATGCATAGCTTTGGTGCCAATCATAAGTTATTACACTTCTACTGACTGAGTAGGGGAAACTATTTATGTGCTACAGTTCAGAGCTCAGTTTGATGTTTTAATGCTCAATCTCCAATATGAATTACTCCATAAAGAAATCCATGTTTGACAACTTAAAAGGAGCATGCGGCCATTTAAATACATGGTTGCTTTCACTAATTAGAAGGAGAAGGATTCAATCTTCAGAGATATTTGGTCTTTTTTTCTGCAGCTGTGGGAAGTTCTTTCAAGTTTATTAAAGTATTTGGAGTCAGAGAAAAAGTCAAAAAAAAAATCTGGCTACAATATCAATTTTCATCTTACATCTCTAGTATGTTTTAACCCGACAGTTCAATAAACTATGCTGCATATTTTTCACTTGTCCATCAAGGCATCAACCCATAAAAAGCATTGGACAATCGTTCTGTCAATGACATTCATTATGTGCCCATCAGATCATGTAGGCAGGTGCTAGTACAAAACCTAATGCACTTCATGGAACAAACTCTCACCAAAACATGTTAGAAGTGCAGAAAAATATCCTTTCTATCAAGAAATGCTTTCAGTGTTAGCTGAAGCTGTTAGCATCTATGCTAATCTCTGCATGAGCAGTTGCTTTTTTGCTGTCATCATGCTTGTAGCTCCCACCTTTACCTTCCTGAAAGGAGACTGATTGGACAATGCTTCAGCTTGGAGCTTTGCAAGACTGATCTGTCTGATAACAGACAATGAATCAGGTGGATCCAGCTGCACTGCAAGGTTAAGTATGTTTAACCTAACATTGCAAAGCAGCTGGACTGGCTATATTTCATGTATCTCATTAGTCGGATCAATTTTGCAAAACCTCAAGCTAATGTTTGCTCGCAAAGGGGATCAAAGACAACAGAAACATGCATCACACAATCAGAGAGAGGCCAAAGAAAATATCACAGTTCGAGACTACATGCTGGTGGTTGACCTAAAGAGGCAGCTGAGGATTCCACCTAAATTCAATCTAACTTTACCCAGTCCACTTTCAGACTGGACATCCTTGTTGTCTCAGAGGCCACAAACTGCTAATCCTACTAGGAGGAGGAGGCTCAAGAAAAAAGAGGGCTAACTAACGAGCTAATGGAGGAGTGTGGTAGAAAGGGCTGGAGGACATGCATGCCAGTGGAGGTAGGAGGTATGCCAGCCGTTCCTTTCACAAGGCCTGCAGAACCCTGGGCATAACTGGCACAAGTTTAAGAAGAGCCATCAGTAACAACATGGAGGCAACACAGGCCGGGCCTGATCGACCCTGGTCAGGTCGCCTGGATGAGGGTGTCTGTTTTAAAGACATGAAACACCCAATGACTCCAGGAAACAACACTAATGATGTGTCCAAGTGTGTGTATCAGAAGAAGCAATGAAAACCATTTTGACATTCAGGTCATTGGTGAAAGAAGCTAAGACACTGCAGTAAAGCATGAAAGAAAGAGAGTGTATTGTCTACCCACCAAATACAAAACAAAAAAAATGCATATGGTCTTTTTTATAACCATAAAGATGCTTTCCCTAACTTGTGAAAGATTAAAAGATTGGAGAGCAAAAAATGAATAAGACCCATTGAGGATTGCAGAGCTGATCTGATGTTGACTGCAGCGGAAAATATCATAGCGCCTGATGCCTTCCCTCATGTTCCCACATACACGCTCCTCTGTTATTGCACAGGGCTGCAAACACTGCAGCTGGTGTCTGGGATGTTTGAAGATGTACCATGATTTCCTGAGGGATGGTCCGCGGTTGACACCATGGATGGGTGGAAGTGCGTTAGTATGAAAGCTATTGATGTACTGTGGAGACTAAAACATCCTCTACACAGCAAAGCACTTTTCCACACTGGACAGATCTTTCTAAAATGTCTCCAGATTTATAGCTTTGTGAATTCCCTGTGAACTTGTACTGCAAGTTTGAGCTGTCCTTGTAAAACTGTCAATTTATTTTTATGCTCGCAATGAATTTCTTTTGAGTCCTGCGTGCGTCACCATAATTCTCAGAAAATCAGCTCAAGAGAAGCTCACTATCAGATATAAATGAAGACAAGATGAGACCTTCAAGAAATACTCACATTTATAAGTGTAGTGGCACAACCAGGATTTAATTAGTACAAACACAAGAATCCTTTTAGATTTAAAAGGACTTTAGCTTCAAGGTTCCCATGTACACACAATCAAAGAAACTAAGCTAAAGAGGGAGCAAGCAAAGAAGACAAAAAGTAAAAAGGATAAAAGATGCTAACTATACCACAGCAAAACTCAGATTAACCACAAACAGCTGCCCTAAAAACAACCACAAGCTAGAAACCGGAATGTAACGCTGTGATGAAGAGATCGGGATAAGAGTTAAGAGTTGATATTGAACTCAAAGCTAATCTATGTTACTTTTTAGAAGACGATCTTGTTAAGTGGTGACATTTAGGTTTCATAAAAACAAGTTAAAGATGATGGAAAATGCCCCAACAGATGTCAACACGCATGACAAGTCACTGATGAAACTTGATCTACTACGGTATACCAATGCTTAAAAGTTGAGTGGTGGGTTGCTTGGCCTTTGTATTTATACCTCCCAAATTTAATGACTTCAAATTCTAGTCAGAGACGACATTCTTGCAAAGTTTGACTGAAATCCCCTCAGGAACTCTTTTCATGTGAAGTTCTCTAATGTGGCATGCTCGTGAGGCCCAAGGACTTTTAACATGGTCCCTCCAATATCTGAATATTTTGTCCTAGTTCAAGTGGACGAGAAATCCTGGGAAACATTTTTGAGCATTAGCATCCACAAGCAAGCGGTAAGTATGATGCTAGATGCACTTCTGACCTCCAAAATCTGATCAGGTCCTCCTTGATGAGTCTTCTGCTCCTGAATTGTTAATGTTCATTTTGCTTGTATAGAAAAAATGGCGCCATCTTGTGGTAGTCTGGTGCATTGTTTCTGCTGTCACATATTTTTACCTGTACTTCCTGTCTTAACCAGGCGTAGTCAGATTCAGACATTTTGCTGTGGCTGCACAGCTCAGGTCATATTCTTTCCTTTCTGTATGCAAGCAATGTCTGTAAGTTCTGTGTGTTGACCTGTATGCTATGTCATTTCAGCTCTATAATTTTGTGTAAAATGCAAAGCCAGTTTAAGTTGCTGAAAGATAAGCAATGCTAACACGCTAAAATGATCATGCCATATACCTAATAGGTTAATTCCATGTCTGGTTTATGTTTACCCATAATTTTGAGCTGAACTTTAATGAAGCAGTTTTGTATTGCTTGCAGCTTCACACGAAGAAAAAAAACATATGGAAATTTCAAGAAAAGACAGCAATCTTGTTGTGAAGTTTTCAGGAACTGTTTGGCTGTTTGGATAGCTACCATGGGAAGCTAAACTTTGCAATGAGAGAAGACAAATGTGCAAAGTTTAAAGAAATTCTTAAGTGCCGTCTTAAGATACTGCATTCATGAGGAAATTATGACCACAAAACTTCATTAAGCTGACCTTTAACCTCAAGTTTGTTCACACTTGTGTTGCACTGAATATTTGCATTTTTGTGATATCAGGTATAACACGTTGGCTTACATGGGCAAAAGATAATCATCAAAATTCAGGACCTTAACTTCTGACCCATGACCTTGAACATCTAGACAAGTCCTCCTCGAGTCAGAGTGGACATTAGTGCACAGTCTGATATAAAAATCCCTTGAAAGTTTATGATATTGAGTCCTACAATCACAGGATCACCATTTGACATTCCTACCTTGACTCTTCTCTCATGGCCTTTGAAATACCAATTTTTATTTCATCTCATGTCTACCTTGTCTTTCGGCAGAGGGTGATATGATGTTGCTTAGTAGATGCAGTTTAGGTCTGCAACTCAGAAACAAACTACACTGATTGTCTTGCTCTTTTATGTTTCCCTGTAGTTTTGGGTGAATACAAGTAAAAACTCAGTGATGGGTCAAAAAGAAGGGCTGGAGTGGTTATTGAGATGGTTTGACATGTAGAAATTGCAAGCGAGAGTCAAATTGATTTATTTTTGGGTCGAACTGGATATTTGGACAAAATTTGAAGAAAAAAGCCTAAAAGGCATTTTTAAAATGTGGGATTTAAAGAAAGGGATGAACATGGGTCTGAATTGCTTTCACCTTTGACTCAAGCCCTTTTAAGTACACTCCACTTTATCTTCAAGTAAAAGGGGACCTTTATGCAAAGTCTTAAAGAAAACTCTTACGCTTTATATATTGTGAACACAAGATTCATGAAACTACTCAACACTGCTTCCAAAAACAAAACACTTCCATATTTTGACTGCTAATAACATGTCTCACTTTTACTCCAGCCTTTGAAGAAGTCACCACAGAGGTCTGGTGGCGTATTCTCTCTCCCTCCTCTTTCTTCCTCTCCTCTTTCATCCTGTCTTGGTCACCCTCATTCACCTCATTTTGGCTGGAGAACTGATCGGGAGAGGCAACAAATGATAGGAGGGACAGTCACCCATCTGTTGGCTGATGCATTATTGATCCCTGGCCTGCCATCAGGGTGAAAAGTGAAGGTTCCTGTGGGTGGAGTCACGAAGGCCAGACACAGTGGTAACATATCAACACAAGCTCACAGCTACACAAATCTGCTTGTGCACACTAAAAGCTCTCAGCGTTCATTTGCTTACTGTTCAGTTATTTGGGTCTGCTTGAAGCACTTCCAGACGGTTATTACGAGCTGCAAGTCCTCTACATAATCCTGCATAATAAAGATCTATTTTAGTCAATTCTGAACCAAATAGCATCTGATACCTTAGTGTCTAGGTGCTCACAGAAGAAAAAAAAAAACACACCTCCTCTGAACATCAAAAGGTAACAAATGAGGCAGATGACGGCTGGACAGTTTTCTAATGTGTTATCAAATGGCCTTACAAAGATGACAAGATGTGTGGGGAGTGCTGAGGGCAAATTAGACACTAGATTAATCATGTGGAATACATGGTCGTTCTGCAGCTATGCTATAAATGTCCTCATCTCCGGCCTGTCTGAAGGAAAAAAACAGATGAATTTATAAACAGACAGTGGAGGACGGTCTGTTTCCCGAGGCGAAAGACAGGCGAAAGTGAGAGTGAGTTGTATGCACATTCACGCCTGTTTGTGTATGTGTGGGTGATATGTCCAGTCTGACTAGTGTGTCCCCGATGAGGAATGAAACAGACAAGGAGTGATAAGTCATTTCCACTCCATATAAATTCAGTTGGTGTGTGCGTGTATGCGTCTTTATTTGCATGTGTGTTCATCCATACACGCAACACTCGCTCGCTTTCCGTCTTACATGGTTTTGCGGACTTGTCAGCGTGCTGTGTTGTAACCAGCCTGATGTGACAATTTAATTATGTCTACTTGTCCTCTTATTTTAGGGTCAATGCACTGACAGCTGAGGTCTTGAAGCAATTTAAATCCTTTAGTTTCAAACTGGAAAACAACTTAACAAAATAGACTGGAGTTAGATTGATGCTATTATAAGAAGCGGACTTGGGAATTTGAGGGCCAGATGCAAACAAAGGTTTGGGGCCCTCTGCATCCAGCTTTCTCCATCTTTTTATCCATCCATCCATCCATCTATCCGTTCTCCTCTGTTTATCTAGGGCTGGGTCTTAGAGCAGCAAGGCAAGCAGTTCAATGCAGATATCAACACTAACAAGTTCTTCCTGGGGAATACTAAGGTGCTCCCAGGCCAGACAGGATATATAATCCCTCCAGCTGGTTCTGGGTCTGCCTCAGGTCTCCTCCCAGTTTGGCATGATTGAAAGACCACCACAGGGAGGCAACCAGGAGGCATCCCAACCAGCTGTCTGGACCACCAAAAATGACTCCTTTTGATGCAAAGTAGCAGAGGCTCCTTGCCTTATCTCTAAGGCTGAATCCAGTTGAGAAATCTAATTTTGACCGCTTGTATCTGTGATCTCATTTTTCAAACATTACCCTAAGCTCTTGATTATAGGTGAGGGTTACAACAAAGATGGAGCAGTAAACTGAAAGCTTTGTCTTAGGGAGTGAGTCTTAAAGTGAAGGAGTTACATATCTCTGGGTTTAGTTCACGAATGAGGTTCATGATTTTATTACTTATTCACCAATCTTTTCAAACAAAAGAAGAACTCACAAAGACTTTCTAAAGACTGTAGTCTTATGCCTTCTCACATCAAAAGATAATTAATCCCCATTCATACTTGCAGAAAACACTGCAACTATTCTGACTTTATCTGGGTGAGCTGTACGTGTGAATACATGCAGCTGAGTTTTTCTCTGGGACTTTACACAGGTAATTTACATGCACCCCCCCACCCCCCCCCCCCTAGTATTTTTTCCATGTAAAGTCTGGGTCAGCCATAGTATGAATGTAGCTGCAAATGATCAGGGTTATTCAGTGATGACAAGTGGAGAGTGCTGATGTACAACTGGCATATAATCAAAAAAGAAAGACTTAACAGGATGGATAAAACCTACCTTTGTTGCAGAAGTTTATTTGATTGTAAAGAGAGTAAAACAAACGCAGATGTGGATCTGGACATTTGAAAGTGTTTTTCAACCCCATTGTACAAGTTCTGTTGAACGTATGCTCTAAAACGATCACCACCAGTTCTCTTGCACATCCAGTTTGCCCTACTGTTGGATACAGTGCTAAAACACTAAAACACTGCAGCTTTCTATATCCAGTGTAGTCATTGTGCACATAGTGACACTGCTTTATATTCACTTCTGAATGCTACAATGCTCCTTTCAACTCTCAAAGAGTTTTTACTTTATTATTTCAAGTTTATACACCTTCTAGTGTGTCTTACATACTTCTTAGCACAAGATGGAAAGTTTTTCGGCATCTGGACTTATAGACTTCTGCATTTGCCTCTTTAACAGTGCCAATGTCAGCCTGAACCAGCTCATACCACTGCCCCAAACAGACCAACCAGTGTGGCGTCATACTGTTGTTTCTTCTGCAGATCAAGCCCATGGGCTCAGGATGGACTGTCATTGACAATGTGGTGGTGAACAGCACTGAACTGACTATTTACCACTGAGTAGTCCAGAAGTAAACCAATCAGAGTGGACTGGGCCCACATGGGGAAGGCTTCCAAGAAGAATTCTCAGACCAACCATGCTGTGTGAACAACTAACACAGGGAAACTTTAGGGCTAAAGTTTTCAAGCAGTTTTCAGGCTTGCATGTGTGAAATGGCTACTGACTGTTATACTGTGCAGAAACTGAGGTTAAGGGTAGCATAGTCACCACAAACACATAGCTTTACTCACATGAGGGGAGATAAATAAGACATCAACAAATACATGAAATCATTTTGTGAACATAATCCTCTATAATTATTTGTTAACTAGCAAAGCTGCCATGGCTTTTGCCCTGTACCCTGACATTGTTGTTTGTTTTGTCAGATGATAATTACATGGTCGCTGCCACTGGCTGACAGATTACACTCCATTAAGTACAACAGTTTTCTCGACCCCTGCCATTTTCTATTAAGTGGTGCAGTGGCTCACTTAAACAAAGAAGAGTGGCTTTTGAAGATGAGCATCTCTGAATGATTTGGATTTAAAATGCTCCCTTGAAAATAATACAATCACAAAACTGCTTTTTTCAGCTTAGACCAATCAATATAGTTGAGTGGAAAAACACAGCACCCATACATCTTCTACTTAATGCTAAAACTCAGCATCAATGTCTATTTTTCATGCTATTGAAGGAACAGTAGGAATAGGGAATGGTAATAATGTAATTTGCATGTCTCATGCATGCTGAAAACAGATTACAAGAAGAAAACAACAACCTGAAACAAATATAGTAAGTACATAGATCTTTCCAGGCAGCAATATAAAAAATTAAGCAAGGAAAGCTAGAAAAATTTCTGTCTACAAAACATTTGCATGATCAAATAAGTCTGCTACTAAGTTGAAAGAAAATGGGTAACAAAAAAGGCCAAACTCATTTTCTTTTTGCTTTCAGATGGTAATTCTTCCAAACAAGTTGATAGCAGGAACAAAATCACTTACATTGAAAATGATTTGGTTTAAATGAAGAACACAATTTATTCTCAAGATATGTACTATGATTAAAAAAAGGAGTGATGATGCAGATGTAGGTGTAACGTGTAGCAGAGAACTCTATTAAAGTACTCAGATTATTTTTTCCATAAAATGAGTGACATGATGCATTTGTTTTGCAAATCATCACCAGTTACTTTTTTCTTAAGAGTAACTCATTACTGAATAGACAAACTGCCTTATATCACTTTCTACATTTTGCTGCAGAACTAAACAGCACGGTTTCTGTTTTCTCCTACCTATCGTCCAGTCCGCACAGACCTGTGTGAAGGTCGAAGTTAACAAAGCTGGGAAGTGTAAGCACAAAGTAAGTGGTTGCTGTGAAAGAGAAGACAGAGAGGAAAGAAACGTGGAAATACTCAAGGTTTGTTGAATTTTAGAATCAGGGGACCAAAACTAACTTTGCAGTGCAGCTGGATTCTTCTGATTCAATGCCTGTAATAAGACTGATCCATCTTGCCAAGCTCCAATCTTCAATGACTGTGAGTCCTTTAAATCAGGAAGAGGTTTGGAGCTACAAGCGTGACCACAGCAGGAGGTGACTACTCATACAGAGATTAGCACAGATGCTAACAGCTTTAGTAGCAGTCTTGAGGTCTGGACCACATTTCTTTATAAAATGAAAACAAAGAACAACACCAAAAGCATTTCTCTATAGAAAGGATATATTCGCTCCACTTCCGACATGTTTTGGCAATAGTTTGTTCAACCAAGTGGCTAAAGTTTTGTACTTTACACCATGGCAGTAGCACCTGCCTACTACATTATCTGATTGGACCGTAGTTAATTTGATTGACAGAATGAATGTACAATCACCTGTCATATATCCTTTTGAAAGGTTCTGCCCTCCCCAAACACTTTTTTGGGCTTTTACCCAGATTGACTAGTGACATATATTCTGAATTGTATGTATTGAACTGTCTAATTGCATGTGTTAGGTTAAAAAAGAACAACATTAATATGAAACATAAGTTCAAAATGTTGCATTGCCTCACAGAAACTGCTGTGATGCATGTTATTTCACTAAATTTATCTCTCTATCTCTGCCCTGATTATTGTCTTGTGAGCATACAGGGTAAAGGTTATCACAGTTGTTACTCTGTCATTAAGCTGCAGAGATATAGATTTTCGGGCTGGAAAGTCAGCTTTAAGATGACATTACAATCCACAAATTCAACAGTGGACATATGGTCGGGTGTGTACCCTATTTGTAACCAAAGATCAGCTAAAGAGTTTTAATATTTGGTGTTGCAAACATACTTTTACCCATTACCTCTTTTTTTTGCTACATAGGAATAACAGATCACTTTCCTCAGCCTGTAATGTTTCTCAACACAGTTTATCATGACACTTCGAATGATTATGGTGAAAAGAAAAACACATTTTAATATTCAAGATATGTATGATGGGATGTCAGTGGCTTTGTCTGGTAGTTCCCTCCACCATCAGTCTGAAGGTCGAGAGTTTGAGGACAGCTTCGGCTGTCACGAGTTGCTTAATGGGTATGAAAGAGTCAGGATTTGTTAGATAATTCTGATGGACAACTTACTTAGTCAGAAAGAGGATAGAAGTGCTATACTAGCTCAAGTCCATTTACCATTTTACCATGTGTTTTGATCAAGATGAAATTAAAAAAAAAAAAGTAAGTCTTAATTATGTCTGTCAAGCAATGGAATAATCCAAGTAAGATAGATGCCTGGACTCTGAGAGGTTATTATGATTATTCACAGTTTTAACAGTATTTTCAAATTTGTATTTTATTTTGCAACTGAAATGATTAAAGCTGCCATGTGAAAAAATCTTACCATATTTATGTTTTGGAATTTAGAAAAAGAAATGTCAAGAAGTGAACTTACTAATGATAATGGTTAAACATCACAATACCCTGAAATGTTATAAAATGGAACAGATCTAAACTGAAGAAAAACTTTTATTTTCCAACCCCATTTCAGTCTCTGCTTCAAGGTACATGATAAAGCAGTTACAATCAGCACTGAGGTAGACAACACAGCCTGAGGATATGGCCCTCTCTGCTGCAGTACTTGCATGTCTTGCAAGTGTTGTAGACAGAGGCATAGACTAGGACACGGCAGACCACACTGAGGCATCTGGACTGTGACTCCAATATCCCCAGACAGGCATCTCTACCACACCCCCTATAAAATCTAGGTGGCACATGCAGCTGTTTGCATATGCAATAGATTTCAGTCTCATGAATGATCTTGTTATGTGCAGGCAGGGTTACAAGGCTCTTGCTTTGGATGGGCTGTCACCAAAAACATTGAATGTCTTCAAGGTTACCAGCCAGAGGCCAGTTACATCTTGCCCCCCAGCATGGGCTGGACCAGTGGGGTAGGTCAGGGTGGCAGTTTCTTGCAGCCAGCTTCATACGAGCACTCCCCACACTACAGCTTTTGGGACCTTCGAATGGCCTTCTTTTTTCCACTTGGTGTTAACCAGTTAAATTTCTACTTTCTCAAAAAACAAACAAACAAAAAAAAACATATATAGATATATGTTTTCAGACTGGGACTTTGGAATTTTTAACTTCTTACATAAAGGAAATGCACCATTAGTCCCTGCCTAAGGTGTTCAAATCACTTGGGCCACCCCTGTGTACAGTAGAGAGTTGTAAATGATAGAGGAGGTTTTTTCAATGGCTTGTTTTGCAGTAACCAAAGCATGTATGTCTGCGTATAACTGAAACTGATCTCTGTTTGGAGACATATATTGCTTTGCATCTATCATCCCTCAGACATGGTAGATTCTTCTTGTCTGCCCTTTGGTTCAGCTGGAATAATGGGGGAGTACAACACTCCTGTCATTAGATTACATGCCCTGGACATGATTCCCAACAAATCTCACACACACACACACACACACACACACACACAAGTACACAATCTCTGCTCTCAGTTCTCCCTTCTCCCTTTCATTGTTGTAATGGAACTCTGTAAATAAGGCCATTTCAAGTTGAACAAGCTTCAGGATGAATTACACCATATATATAAGCTCCATGAGTCAAGGCAGCGGTCTAATGGATTTTTACCTCTTTACATTATTTTCTCCCCCCTTTCCTCAATACAGCATTAGCATTCTGCCATCCATTGCATGTAGTGCATGAAGAGCCAGTGTGAAGCGAAGGAGCGAAGGATTAAATCGAAAAAAAGGAGGCCTATTGCTTGGAAGGCTAATAAACTCTGTGTTTCTGTTGAGCAGAGGAGAGATAACTTTGTCCTTGGCTTGCTCATAACCTCATCAGAATCGCTCAATGAATCACAGAGCGCCATAACTCATGGCAGGGCCAGCTGTGATACAGTTAAGAAGTACCCTTGGTGGGGAAAAGTGGGCTGCATCGTGGGCAGAACAGAGAAGGGAAAATATGTCGGAAGGCACAAATGAAAACATGATTGTAAACAAGATTTCATTCTTTTAAAAATTGCTTTAACAAATCATTTTGTGATAGGGAAACACACTTGTATGAAGACAAGTGTGCAAGATTTGTCCCAATTTAATAATAAACGGTAGTGGTCAGACAATAGGTTGATCCTTTGGCTTCATTCTCACAAACCCTGTTGGTGTGCTTTTGTAAAAGGATGCAATATTGGTGTTATACAAAGCATTGTTCATATGTCTTTTTTGTACCACCACAAACACCAAGACAAATACTGTTGTTTTCCTTGAGCAGCCCTGTCACCTTGGAACTAAAGGGTTAAATTTGCATTCAGGACATTATTTAAGAGTCACTGATATAACTTTTTTGGTTTGTGTGCTTTAAGATAAAAATAAGGGGGAAAAAAACATGCATAAAACTTATTTAAAAATACACCTCCAGTTGCCAAACACTGAATGTGCTTAACTTGATTTAACTCACACAAAAAAAGTAAGATAGAGCATCATTATATGCAAGTAAAAATGTTCAACTTTGTCTTGTTCTTACATGTGACACTTAATACTAAACTAAGGCCTGACAGTTACTTCCCTGTTTAACGGTCTAAATCAAAGGGAACTTTTACAGAAGAAAACAAAGCTCACAGTTATTTAATTAACCCAGGTCTTTGTGATATTTAATTAAAAAGTCAACAAACTCACACCCAAGAATAAACTGTCCGAAAATAACCCTTTCCATCTCTGTGGTTTTTATGCACTCACTTTGACACACAGCCAATGTTCTTTGTGAAGACTTCGCAGCTTAACTTGTCTCAGACAAACTGAGTCGGGGCTCAGCTCCTGGTTGTGGATGAGAGCGGTGCAGCAAACAGACTTACATTGTGAATTAACAGGATTAAGTGTTTTAAGAGGCTTGTCAGGTAAACCTGAACCTGCCTGCCATAAAACTGAGGCTGACTCTGAGCTACTTTCAGCCACTTTGAAGTCTCAAACTATCTCACACATGACTGGCGTATCAGCGGGGCCATACAACACGGCTGCACCAGTTTAACACCGATTTAGCACGCACCAAAACGAAGAACATGAAAGTGTGTTTGAGTAAATATGCACGCACAGAAACACACACACAGATGAAATACATGCAGACTGCAGCTTTAGATATTTTGGGAATGTTTGACATATTCCCAGCTTTTGCTTTTCCAAAATCCTCACCCAGAAACTCTTGTGTGTGATTCAGTTTCTAACATTGAACTTCTAAGTATAGACTGAATGCAAAATACTATTCAGGAAAGGTAAATAAAAGCTACAGCTCTGGTAAAAGGCCCTCATATTTCAAAAGCATAGGGTAAACTTTTAAATAACCTTTTTGATACATGCTTATAGAAGAAAACCAGAGATACTGGACATAAACAAATTACTAGCAGTCTTGAAAAAAGGAAACATCAGCCTATTTACTTCTGCCTTTACATTTCTACAAAAATAGCATTAGAAACTGACCAGACAACACTGTCAGTCTTTACATTTCATCAATTGTCTTCTGTTAGTCACATTATTGGCTCTTCAGGTATAATCAGAATTATACTGCATTCTCTTCCACTCACTTTAAATTCTTATGGAAATGAGCGTCCAGTGTCGTGAACACAACCTTCTTTGTTGATTATACAACCAAGATGCTACTGACTTTGAACAACAAGGTGCACTGTAAAAAAAAAAAAAAGTAAAAAAACTGTAATTTTCTGGCAGCTGGGGCGCCAAAAAAATACTGTAAAATAACAGATAAAAACTTTCTCAAAAAAATATGGTTATTTTCCATAATTAAAATACAGGTTATAGTTGTAATTTTCAGTAGATTTTGCCTTTTTTTTTTAGGTTGCTTTTAATGTTAAAATAGAAACATTTTCATGTTTTCAAACAATCACCTATAAATATGGTAAATAAATGTTGTAATATGAATAATAATGTTTGAATTTACCAAAATGTGCTGCTATTAGTTGGTTTTAATGACATAATTTTATGTAAAAAGGCTGTATATTCATTTATGTTTGATGTAATATAACAGTATAAAACATTGACTTACTTTCTATATCACTCATCCTTTTCAGGGTCACGAGAGGAGGGGTACATCTGATCGCCAGTTGATCACAGGGCCACATAGAGAGACAGACATCCATGAACAATCACACTCATACTTAAAGGCAATTTAGAGTTACCAATCTACCCGACCTGGGAACCGAACCAGCGATCTTCTTATTGTGAGACACAGCTGCGCCACTGTGTCGCCCATGGTACGACTCACAATATAATGATAGATCATATCAAATGTAAATTTTGTTTTTTTAGGTTGTTTTTACCATTTACTGGCCCCAGTCTGTGCAGAGACTTTTTTTTTTGGTCTCCAGTTCTCTTTCGGTTATTTATCTATTATTTTTGGAGATTAAACTATCAAATTCAACTTTAAAACTATTAAAAGAAAAAATGACTGTTAACGTATAATATTAATGAATGTCACCGTCTCTGAAAATACAGTAATTGTGGTTATTTTCAATTAAGAAATAAGTCCATTAACAAACAAATTCTAGTAAAATTACAAATTAATTAGTTTTTTTACTATTTTTAAATGTAATTTTATATGATTTCTTATTTTTTTAATAGTTTTAAAGTTGAATTTAACAGTTCAATCTCCAAAATAACATAGAAATGTTTGTAAAATGACGATACATTTGTGAATGTATTTTAACAATATATATATATATATATATATATATATATGTGTATTTTAATGGACCTTTTTTGTAAAAGAACAGAATTATAGTGGTTTTTCACAGTTACAGACATTGTGTGTTATTTTACATTTGACATGTAAAATCATGGTCTATTTTTGTCATTTTAATGGTTATTTTAAAATACAGAAAAAATCTGTAAAAATAAACAGTAAAATACTGTTATATTACAGATTTTTTACAGTGTGTGTTAGCTTTAATATACTGGTTACTGTAGATGAACATCTTCACCACACTGAGAGAGACTGCAAACAGATGAATAAGAATGCACCAGCTGCCACTGATAATCACTTTAACAACCATACAGTAAAAGACGAACAGCCTTCATGATTCATAAATGATTAAATGTAGGATGTAGCAGGATGGGAAGTGAGTTTATGGGAGAGGAAAGGGACCACAGGCTTCATAATGACAGATTAACTTTAGAACTTTCCTGTTGTGTCACATTTTTAAGGGAATTGGCTCCTTTTTATTAGTTGAACTGAAAGCTGTGTAAAGCTCCCACAGTGGTGATATGTAAACAAACTGTTGTCTGATGGTACGTTTGTATAATTAAAATGACTTCTCTCACTTGCATCACTTTACAAACATAAACTGGGGACACATGAGGAACAGACAGACAGAATGTATTTGATGTACAAACATCCTTATTTGGTCAGGGTCTCTGGGTAGTCTGCAAAAAAAATGAGAATTTGACCTTTAAAACCCCCAGTATGACCATGTTTACATTGCTGCTTAAGTATATATTGAGTTGTTCAAACAGCATTTAATGGTGTGTATGCCTACCTGGATTTGTTGTCATGCCCCTTTGCTGCAACAACATAAGTCAGAAGAATTATGTGTCAAGGTTGTCCATCTGTAATGCCTTCCATCCATCCATCCATGGATTGAACGTTGAAACTGGTGAAATGTATTTTTGTTTGTTTGTTCGTTTCGATGCCAGCAACATGTTCCAAAAGCATGGGACGGGGCAACAGAAGACTGTGAAAGTTGAGGAATGCTGAAAAAGCATCTGTTTGGAACATTCTCCAAGGAAAGTTTTGAAGATGTTTCCAAAATATTCTTCTTTTAGTGTTTTCTTAAATTTACACAAATGTCTTTGCTGAATCATGTAGATTTAAGACTTCATAGGGTAAAGGTCATTGAACCTCATGTTCAGCTCTATCTTGTAGACAATATATCTAAAAACAACTTGAGGAATATTCTCCAAACTTTGCACAGAAGTCAATCCTTTCACAAAGATCCTTTTTTGATTTTGGTCTTTGCTGATAATCACACTACCATAAGAAAACACTGCAGCTCTTTTTCTTGACCCATGACTGTTCTTTCACTGCTCAGTGATTGTTTTCCTTGTGGAGGCTTATAACCACCAGTATCTCTTATTTTCCTGAGGCCTGGTGTGAGTTTTCTAATGTATTTCTAAAACTGTTGCTTGGGGCACTATGAAAACAACAACTTTCTCTTCAAAACAAAGATGGGAGCATCTTTAAAAAGAAGTTCAAAGCAAATTGGAATATCCCAACATGCAGTCTTGGAGGAATATGAGTTTTAAGTCTTCAGACTGCTCTGAGCGCGCAAAGAGACAGAGATAAAGGGCTGGACCGAGGCTGCTCTGTGACAGGGGTACAGTCAGTGGGTTGTTGAACAGTGGGTGGTATCACCACTGATCTCCTCAAAGCTTCAGCAGTGACACACATGCTCCCTCTTCGCTTGGATCTTCCTCTATATTATTAATGCCTCGACCAGGAGATGGAGTTGCCTTCAGCTAGTATCAAAGGCCTGTGCCGACACAGCACTTCCTCCTTTATTAACAAAATGACTCTCAGATCAGGACTGCACATCACGTACCCGGTGAAGAGAACATAGCCGGGATCAAACAATCTGAGGGAAGGGAGTCTAAATACCTTGACGAAATCTGAATGGAACTGAACCTCTTTCTTTTTTCTTCACAATATTTTCTCCAAAGAGACCCATTTATACATGGCTCCTTTTTCACGCATGGAGCCAAATTCAAATGGCCATAAATAACCTCCTTTAACATCCTTTAGGACAGAAAGGTACACTCAGATGTAGTTGCTGGTACAGTTTGAGAAAGTTATAAACGTGTCTAAAAGATAAGAAGCTCTCTTTGCATTAATTATAATGCTTCTGCCTTTTCTAGTGAAATATGGTGTGCCACAGGGATGTCCAGTTTTATTTTCTTCTTTACATCCTTTTATTCAGACACTTTTTAAACCACCACAGGGTCATATTCCATGTGTATGCTGATGAATCTTCCTGTTTGATCCACCTTCCCTGAGATGCTAAGTTCTTTGGCCTGTCTTTCTAAAATCAGGGGCCCTATTGTATGAATGTTTGATACAGGTCCCCAACCACCGTACCACCAACTGGTACCAGGATGAAAACCATTTGGTACTAGGCCATAAAGAAACAAAATTAAATTGAGTTCATTAGTTTTTGAATAACTGAGACCGAAGGGTGTTTTATTTTGAAGGGATGGCCAGGTGTAAATTGACTGCACAGACTTTACAGTCAGGTTCTTTGTATCTGCCACTGCTGTGATGAACAAAAGAGTACAGCCTGGGATAAATAAAAGTCATGGCTTCCTCTGATTTTGTATTGTGATGAGTAATACTATGAACAACATGTGTGTTTGAGCATTTCACATGAATTTTAATTTACACTTGAATTTTACTTAAATTGCTCTGAAAGACATATTTTTTAGGAGTTCATTTGAATGTCTGGAAAGGTTTATTCTTAATCTTTGTCTTTTGATATTTGACCCTCCAGTTATATTTGCTGTCCTTAAAAACATAGTGTAGCTTGAAAAGTGCAGGGTTTTTTTGTAATTATTATTTTGAGTGGATTACTGTCCTATGTGTTTTTATACAACAGCAAATAATGATAAGACCAACAGTTTTTACAAGCCAGTAACTTCCCAGTCAGACAGTTACTGCCAATTGGATTAGCAAAAAGAGGGCAATTTCTGTTGCAGTTGGCATCTTGAGTAACAAAATATTACATTGTCAGGGGAAAAGAGTGCCTTTATGCGAAAAAAGAGGGTAAAACTGGAATTTTTCATCCTTTTTTTATTCGATAAAATGATATAGGGCTTTTGTTTGCAACTGTTTTGGTCTCAGCAGTGCCCACATCGGTTTTCAGTGATTCCTATTGATGTGTTTGGTTACAAAAAGTAACATCTGCTTCCCTTTATATTTTCCTTTGCTAAAAGTTCCCCAAACAATATGAAACATATAAAGAGCAAGGAAATCATGTCCTGGTACCCGTAAATGATCCTGCAAAAGATGAGATGGATCAGTTTCTTTCCAGCCAATCATGTAGACAAAGCAGAGATCAGAGATCTTGTCCCACATTTTTAAGCTGAGTTCAGGAAATGGTTAATGGACTTGAGCTTGTAAAGACCTTTTCTCATCTTCCTTACCAACCAATTGCTTTAAAACCACTGGTCACGTCAACTCATTCACAGCCATTCACGTTCATATTCACTCACTGATGGTTGAAGTTCCCACAGGTCATCCATCAGCATAAGCTAACACATCCACATGCTTTCATACCTATTTACAGTGGGAGCTGGAACTTGAACTTAACTTACAGACTAAGCCACTGAAGCCTCTGTGCTGTAATTCGCTTTTTTATTTATTTATTTATTTATTTTATGAAAATGAGTTCTTGACAATGGCAGATGAGGACAAAGGCTCAGGGTCATTTCTCTTAACATGCTGTCATGGAGAAAAAAATGTTCTCAATTTGAAAGGGCCATAAAAAATGCAATACAGATTGTTTTGAGAGCTAACTTAACTCAGTAATACCCACTGTTAAAGCTGGGACGCAGCAGGCATCTGCATCAACACTGTGCTTTGAAATAATACCGAGTCATTCACAAAGAACAAAAATTGTTCCCAGAATTACAGCCTCGCATTTTAAGAGGATCTTGTTACAAACAATATCTTAGATACTACCATTGTACATGAAGCTTGAAAGCAGCTGACATCGATGACAAACAAACAGATTGCAGTTGTTGCCATGGAAGAACATTTCTACATGTCTGCAGGATATGAAACAATCTCTGCAGAACTTTACCTCCGCTGCTTTTGTCTATTCATTTTTCAGTAAAGCCGTTAATGTGTTTCATTCAAGGATGCAAACAGGCTGTCAAAACAAATTAAGAGGGTTCAGGAGAAGAAATTCATCACAAATAATATATATCCTCATATTTTGATCCAATCAGATGACTTCTTTACTAGTACATAAGGTGACTGTCATATATTGTTGGCACTTTTCCATTGTTGTCACTTTCCCAAAGGGTCCAAATTTAGGTCTAATATAAAAAGTAGTACTTTTTAAAATCAAGACAATGGGATTAAAAAAGAAAAAAAACTCATTATAGATTTATCACAGTGGATTTGCAGAAATTTCTGGGAAAAAAAGTCCTCCGTAGAGTGATAAAAGAGTGAACTTCCAAACACAGTAGTCCCCATAAAGATCCATTGTAAGGTTTCAAAGACATAAGCAAACAACTCGAGTGTTACCACATGGGGGCGCCGATGACCCCTTGGAGTTGGGAGGGTTAAACAATAAAATCCTTGCATGAGTTTACATAACCTCACTGTCATAAGAGTGTTGGAGCTATAAAACTACTTTGATATGAACTTGGGGAACATTTAAATATCCGTCCATGTTTAGTAAAATGAAGTTTGGATGAGTTTAAAATAGTAACAGGCGGCTAATGCATGACACACCACTCCAATGTAAATCTGCAGTCTCACCCAAATATTCATTGGCAGCTGCGGGCGCTCTGGTCCCTGACTGCTCAATGCCACCCACTCAACTCTGAATCAGAGGTAACATTAGGGATGACCTTCTACAAATATCAGAACATTTAAATTTCATATTGAAGTCCTGTGATGACAGCTATTTAAAATCTAATGGAAGAGGGGCCATTAAATTAAATTTGGTGATTCAGTCTCAATCTGTGTAATGACTAAAAGTAGTTAACCTTGATCAGTGAGTCGAAATGACACACTAGGTTTGTCAGATTTAATTATAGACTTGTAAATCAGTGTTAAACATTAAAAAGTATTTTATATAGTATGAAGGCAGTATATTTAACCCTATTAGTTTAGAACTAACATGACTGATGCCGCATTTTCTAAGGACTGAAGCTTTATTGGGGTCATTCTTCAGCGAAAAATAACAGTGTTGCACAAAAAAGAAATATTATCAGCATTTCAATGACCAAAAGAAGATCAGACACAAAAACAAATATCATGTCTTTTGTTTCTTTGACTGTTTATCATTTACAGTGTGTAATTAGAGTCACCTCGATCTTAAAAAAGACGTGCATCTTCATCAAATCATTAACTCTTAACCCTTAATCACCTGGTCTATGACATAAGCACATGCTCATTATTTAATTATAAAATTAGAAAAATTTATACAATTTAATTACAAAAAGTTCTTAACACAGGAGCTCTGCCAAGGAAAAGTTACACGCTGTAAAAAATCTTACTTTATCGTACTGTCGAGTCAACATAGTTTTATGAGTTGTTTTAACCTTTGGGTTAATGGCGAGGGTTTCGGTGGCACCGTGTACTGCTATATACCGGCTAGCATCCACCCTTGGATATCTCCCACAAGGGACAAAGCTTGCAAGTTTCTCTTCTGGCAGTCATGTTTCTGAGTGCCATGGGCCTCGAGCAACCCCACTTCCAAAAACGCAAACTAAGCCATTCACAGATATTTTCATCATTAAAGTTTTTAATTCTTTAACATTTTTAACACTTGTTTTTGAGCTCTAACATTTCATCACTTAGATTTTTAATTCATGTGTTTTTTTGTAGCATCACTTTGTTAATGTACACATATTAAGGTTGCAGTTTTGATTTACAAAAAAAGAAAAATACTAAAGATTATGGTTGCAAATGGGCGAAAGATTTCTAGTAAATTTCCTGAAACTTTCAATGAAAAATTAAACTGAGGAATTTGGGAAATATTCCAAATTCTGAATTATGTGAATTAAATGGAGCTAACTGGAAATTTGGGGTAATTGGGGTAATTCAAACAAACTTTTTGATATCCAACATATAAAAAAAACCATTTTGTTCTGTCATAGGCAGACATCCATGCAAAAAAAATACAATTAGGAAAACATTACTTTTTTGCAGGTTTATTTTAAGTAGAACCTTATCGAGTTTTATTTACAATCAATTTCAACTTCACTTTACATAGATCCAGGGGCTCAAAAATGTGGCCTCAATAGTGCAGGTTTCTAGGATCATCTGTGCATGTGATGGGGGGATGCACAGTGCATGTAGGGGGCATGGCCTCAATACCCCTGCAGTAAGAAGTGTGTCATGTGCATGTGACTGAGGAATACAAGAGATATTCTGATTATACCTGATTGAAATCTGATTGTTTTAGTCCAGATTATGATGAAATAATTTTGGACAGTTTCCAACTTTATAAAATCTCGGCACTCTGCAACTCTACTTAGGATTTTTTCATTTACATTGTTTGATATCTGATGTTTTGATTCACAGAGATATTTACATTATTCAGATTTTTCACTCCTGTACATTTTCAACACTTGATGAACTAAATCAAAGATAATTTTATCACTTTTATCACAAGCATTTTTAATGCCTAATGCTTCAATACACTTGCACTTCCATCACCTCAGATTTTATGATTTTTTTTTTTTTAATTTCACCCTTGAGTTCCTCTTCTTTAAATCATAAATGAAAAAAGTTGTGCTTCAAATGATTAATAATATTAGTTCAATGATTAACATAATGACGTTTGGCTCTATCTGCATGATCTCACAACAAAATTCATCAAAACAACTTCAAATTAATCACACATCACTGTATGATTTCTTCCAGATTTTTTATCTAAATGCACCTTTATCACTTCTTCTTAGATGTCACACAAGTCTTTATTGCCTCAACTTTCATCCTTTAGTTTTATTACCTTTGCCCTTCAGTGAGCTGAGCCAAGTGATCTGAAGCTAAAAGAATCAGTTATTCCCCTCATAAGGTGCAAGACCATCCAAAAGTTTTGCTTTATGACCAATTAACATAAGTTACCTCAGTTGTTGTGATGTGCCAGTAGGTGACAAATCTTCACCAGGAGTCTCGAACTTTTTTTTTTTTTTTTATTGCCACCGCCCAGTCAATATAAGGTGATATAGTCACTGATCAGCAGTCGTGGGGGTAGGGTAGGGAGTGCAAACAAACACACAGTTGTGCAGAGTATAACTCACCACAACACAGGATCAGATGGAGTCATGGGTTTGTTTCTAAACAAAAACAAAGAGACAATCACAAGACATGTCTCTGCTTTCATCAGCTGCTCTACAATGAGACTGAGGAATGCAGCCAGCTCAAAGTCACCAGTCAACGTGGACACTCCACAGCAAATCGAGAAGAACTAATGTTTTAGTTTTGGCTAAATTTCAGCAAGTACAGAGTTAATTATATTCTAGAATGAGTCAAATCCCTTAAAATGTATTCTAAGTGAATACTGCAGTGTAAATGTTTGTCTTTTTAACATATGTGCTCTAACTAAACATGATATATTTATTAAAGCTAATTTCCCCATTAATATACAGTAAATAAATAAAACAAAGTTTAGAGTGCATTCCTAACACAACATCAAAGTGTTGCTCAAAAGTCGCATTGTAAAGAGTTACAAAGTTTACAATATTAACTCCAAAAAGAGTCAAAAATTACACTTACTGTGTAATTACACACAGATCTATCTTGCCAAGCTCCAATCCCCTATGACTTCACGGCCAAAAGCTGGACAGCCCAGTAAGAGAAGAGAGGCGGAAACTGAAGACGTGACGACAGCGGGAAGTGACTGTATGTTTGAAAACAATGGCGGCTTCTGAAGCGGTCTCTGTGGATGCTGCAATATCTGCAGTTTTATCAGAAATGGACAAAATTTCTTCTTTAAAAGAGGAGCAAAGAATGTCACTATAGGCTTTTTTTTTTTTTTACGGGAAATCATGTTTTTGCTCGTTTCTCGACCGGGGATCACTGCTGGGAAACTGGGAGAGAACGGGGAGTCATCCGTGGACGATGCCAGTTAGTCTGTGGTAGTCATGGTTACGCAACGATACCTGGCGAAATATGCTCTCCTCAGAAGTTTACCGCGAGAACTTGGTGGTGATTGTTACTGACAAGGTTTATGTCGCATGTAAGTGGTAAATGATACATCTGTGTTGTATACCTTAATGTAAGACAATAGTCTAAGGACCGAAATGTAGTTAAAGCTAACGGCTAAGAACAGGGTCTAGCTGCTATGAACTACATACTGTGGCTTGATACGGATTGGTCTGTGACGAGTGTGTTGTATCGAACGATCGTCCAATCACCAGCTGCAGTTGTTTTTGAAGGTTCTGCCCTCTGAAAACTTTTTCTATGGGCTCCTCTCCAGATAGACCAGTGAAATATTTCCGTGGCGGATATATCAAACTGTACGTCTGGTGTGTCAGGTTAGGGTTTTGGTGAAATGTTCAGGAGATGCTGGTAATGGCCCATCTTAATATTGATTTGATTTTGGTGGTGATCCAGATCACCAACAGTCATTTTTGCTCAAAAACCGTTACACTAACAATCATATCAACATGACTGTAGTGCTAGGCGCAGGTTTTTAGGATCGAGGAATCATATCATGAGGGTTACTTCATCATGGAACGAATGCTTACAGCAGCAGCTAACCTTAGTGGAGTTTTGTGCTTTCCAAGTGTTGTCCAGTTTGCAGTTGTTTTGATGCTTTAATTGGTTTAGAATTTAGAAACTGCACTTACAGCCTTGAAGAGTGACCAAGAAGTCTGATTTATTCAAAAATTAAAAATTATGAATAACGGTGGTATGATGTTTCTGCCCGACAGCAGTAAGTTTTTGTCAGGATAAAGCTATGTTTTCATTGTCTTACAGTGTGCCTGCATTAATTAGTAACTATTTGGCCCTCTGAAAGTAAGACAAACATTCATCTCGCCCTCACTGTCACCAAAGTTGCCACTGATCTGAGGCCCTACTTGCAGATGGATGTGAGAGGAAGCCTGTTCTTTCAAAATCAAAAATCCTTGAGACCCTTTAGTTTAAGAAAAAATACTGATGAAATTATCTTTATTTATTTCATCTCTATATGTTTCAATAACAAATATTCCACAGGTCTGCACTAACAAACCAATCCAAATGAAGGCACCCAAGACCACCTCTGGATGCAGTCAGCTATCTGATATGAAATTTCCTCATTACTCGTAGAGGTATCTACAGCAAGCAGTAAGAACCACAAACTGACACCCAAATACCCAGCTTGGATGTTAATGCAAAATGCAGACATGGTCTAAGAGAGTTTGTGATGCAACACAAGCAGCAGAGCCTGGTGTTCTGCCCGCTGTGACTCAGCACTCATTTACCCTTCAAGGCCATTATGAAATCTGAATATGAAACTCTCTGAAGGTGACATAAACAGTTTGAAGAGGGAGATAAACTCTGCTCTGCACTCACATGACAGCTGAGAGGTACTCAAGCCAGCACACCCATCCACAGCATTACAGCTCATTAAGGTCCTATAGTTACCCAATTAAAATGAATGATTGCTTGAGGAAATACTAAAGAACTACGCTCACCACTCAGAGCTCCGTAAATGAAGTTTATATTCTCTGCTTCCCGCACTCCTTTAAACTTCCCCAAATTTAATTTAGATGCAATAAGTGAGCTAAATGTTAGAATATCATTACTAAGGAGCGAGGAGTTCCCCTGCGGTGCTACAGTCAATCTACAGGGCACAAAGTTTAACAGATGTGTGGAGAGGATGTGGCAGCTCTGCTCTGGATGTTTAAGGGTTTGAATTAAAAATAGAACACCTTAAATACTAAATTTATCCCTCTGATTCCTCATTTAAATAGCCAAAAACAGCTTAGCTTCTACCATATGAAGCTGCCGACCTTTAGATTTGAAGGTCAAGTTACACTTTTGGAGGGTGGAGAGTCAGTATAACGAAATCTGACATCTCTGTGCTTTAGCACAGAACGTTTAAGGCCATGCTCTGATCTCAACACCATAAACTGCCAAGAATAACCCCCCTTAAAAAACAAAAAATGTGTTCACATTTGAACAAGCAGGATCCCGCTGGTTTAGCCAACTAAATGATTAAGCATCATCACCTTGCTAGGAAGTGACAAAGTAACATGTCAGTAGAGCTATTCATTGTTTTGTTTTGTTTTGTTTTTTTATCAGGACCTTAATGCCAGATAAATATTTTTGGCCACTATATTTTTCTGCCACTATCCTGGACTATATAGTCTGCACTGTTAAAAAGGTCACAGTAAAATACTGGCTAATAATTGTGGTGATTTCCCAGTATAGTATACTATCTGTTCACAGTAACATAGCTTTACATTAGAATAAGTTGTTGAGTTATAAAAGCAACTCTGACACATGAATACTGTAAAATTACACTGTTGTTAGATTACTGAAAATTGTTTTGAGTTCACAAATCAACTAATAAAAACAGGCAAAACCATAACTCCCTTGGCAGAGATAATTAGTAATAGGTGTCACAATGAAAACAAATCAAAATTGTGGTTAACCCTAAAGAGACATATTTGCTTGAGGGGGCTTTAAGGGACTTCCTCCACTTTTTGCACAAATGCTTACTCTAACAAAAACATACACAGACTTGTTTTTGGAAGTCAGAGGTCAAAGTCAGTGGATCTTATGTTGTTATCTTGATTGTAAATGCAATGTTGGTAAAAAACGCAAAGAAAATTTCACTAAACTTTGCAAATATGTTATCTCTGAAGAAAGGTTTAACTGATTCGTTTTTGGAGGTCCTATGCCAAGGCCATTGGGTCTTAGTTCAGATGTTGCTTGTAAATGTGATAGCTATAAAAAGGGAGGGGGGTTCCCTCAAACATTGCTCTACTGCCTAAAATGACTAAAGAACAAACTGTACACATTTCAAAGGTACAGGTCAGGGACACTGTAGTAGGGGCAAGGGGGTTTGAACACTTCTATAGGTCTGTGGCCAACAGGATAATAACAAAACATTCTTCAATGTATATCAAATTACTAACCTTTGGGGGAGGGGGAAGAGATGTCTTATCACCATACTAATAAAATAGCAGTTTTCTTTGTCTCACCTTGGTTTTTGCTCCATGCAGACAGTAACAATCAATCTTCAGTACCAGCCTCTTAAAATTTCCTTCCCAGCCAGCTGCTTGCCAACTTCGAGCCAGTTATACCTACATTCCATGCAAAACACACCCATCCATGCATTTGCACTTCCCTCTCAAGATTACATGGGTCAACCTTTTGTTGGATAATAAAGTAGCTGCTAAACCAACAGAGGTCAAACTCGAAACCACAAATTCACATAAACATGGCTTAAAGTTTACAATTTATAAGTGGCGGGACGAGTAGGCCCTGTCATGGACCTGCCAGGGACTAGCCTAGACCTTATTAGAGTGTGAGGGAGTTTAAAGTGGCAGTATCTGTACATTTAGGCCACTTTGGATCAAATGTATATTTCATGAATCATAAAAGCACCAAGCAGTACTCTCAGTCTTACTTTTACACTAGTAATAATAACATATATTTTAACCACTATGATATTGGTCATCCATAGGAGCATCCTTTCAAATACTAAAGTCACTTTTTTTCTCACAGTAGAGTTTCATTTCTCAGTCTGGTAAAGTCTCTGAGCTTTAGACAAAAGTTAAAGCCACTCTCACCAAAACATTGAAACTATAAATTGGTGGAGGTGTAAATTCACACCTCTGGGAACCCCTGACTTTCTCCCTGTGTTCCTTGACAGCCCTCCAAATCTTAAGAGTGACTCTGAGAGTCACCCAAAGTCGATGCTAGGCTGTATTAGGTCCATAAAAATGGTCACCTTGTCTAGTTTTTCAGACACTTTTTTGTCTTCTAATGCTACCATCTGGCTGATCTTTGTAATTTTTATTGCCTGAGGAAGGGGGGAGATTTGAAACTAATCCAGTGAATGTGATTTCCCTCGGTCCTGCTGTCTCGGAGGTGTAGATAATTTTGGAGCTTGGAAAAAAAAAAAAAACATCTTAACAAAGACAAAAAGAAAACTCAGCTCCCACTGGGGCACCCCAAGGTATGACCCCCTGAATATAAGAAGTGTGCAGCTGAGACTTTAGGAACTGAGCTGAGAATATAAAAGCAAATTCAAGGATAAGGAAAGAGGATTAATATGGCTGAAATATTACTCACAGCTAAGTATATTCACCCCCAAGGACTAATTATAGATGTAGCCATTACCCCTGAAGTGCAGCAGATGCTTAACAGAAGAGTTTGATAGGACGAAGTGACCTCAAATTTAGATCAAATCAGCATTTTACTTAACTCAGTCAGAGGCCTGACAATAAAGAATTATTTCAAAAGCTAAAATTCATCTCAACATAAAGCTCTGATTCATCTGAGGCACAGTGTGAGCGCTTATAACTTAAAACACCTCAAAGCGTTAAATTCCTCCGGCCTTTCTGTTTCGTGCAACCTCGCAGCAGGCAGTGTCTTTTCCAATTCTGTATCGTACACCATCAAACTGCTCGTCCCAGCCAGGCATTCATATTTAAGGCAAAACAACACATGCATCTGACTCATCATGTCTCAGCTGTAGGCGTAAAATATATAATTTCATGTCCTTTTGTTCCAGTCTCATCAGTTGGCAGAGCTCTCATACTGCAGCTAACAACGATAATATCAAGTCAAGCTTTTAAACTTATACTTGTTTCTGATATTATTATTCCTGAGCTGATCAATTTGATAGAAACATTAGAATGATTGTAATAAAGTTAAAATTCTGGCAAAGTAAACCTTGGTCTTGTTTTCCCATACAAAGTTGACAAGGTATATAACAAAGTTTAAAGGTAATTTACTTAATTAAACTGAAAAAAATAATAGACTAAAAAGGAAACCTCAGAAAATTATTGAAAAAAAAAGTATAAGTCCTGCTTATACTCCACATATTGACATGATATGACATTTAATTAAAGACTAAACAGTTCTGCAGTAAAATACATTTGTGTACTGCGGTGGTTCTCAAATGGTGTATCAGGGTACAGTGGAGTGCCTGTAAAATGGCACAACCAAACGTAATTATCACAACTAAACAGCAACAGTTGGATACATTTTCAAGGAAGTCATTCTGTAGTAGGGCTGTCCCTTTTCCCAAAAATCAAAACTAACCATTTTTGAGCATTCACACTAATAACTGAAGATTTTGTTTTGATTTGTTTTCTCAATTCTTTTGTTTTTGATTGAGTTTTCTTTGATGCTTTATCACATTTCTAGAAGCACATTTCATTTTTTTTTTTTTGCCGTTTTTTTTCTTCGGATTTTTTAGTTGGTGTTTTTTGTAATCTTTACTTCATGACAGGTTTTTGAAATGGTCTATTTTTTTTGTTTTCTGTTTGTTACTTTGCTCTCTAGTTGAAATTGTGTTTTTTTAAATGTGTTTCTCTGCTTTTCTTTGTATTTTCATTTTGGTGTTGATTTTTCATCATTGTTTGGATTTCTTTATTGTTTTTATTTTGTATTGATTTGTTGTTTTTTTGCAGTTGGTTCGTCTGTTTGTCTGTTTGTTTGTTTGTGTTCAAGGTAACTTGAAAAGTTGGGGACGGATTTGGATGAAATTTTCAGGAAATGTGTGGAATGGGATAAGGAAGAAATGATTAGATTTTGGGACTGATCTGGATCACCACCTGGATACAGTAATTTTTTTAAAGGATTCTTTAACATTGCCAGATAGGACCATTTTCGCCAAAGTGGACTGAAGCTGCTTGGTGGAGGTCTGCGCTCTCTGAGTGCTTTTCTAGTTTGTTGTAGTGATATTTGCTTTGCTGTTGTGTTTTTTATTTGTGTTGTTATGTTTTCTGATTGATGTGTTTCTGTGGTTGGTTGATGTGATTTTTTAATCGTCATTGTGCTTTAATCAATGAGTTTGTGGGTGTGGTTTCTAAATGAGGTTCATATACTCATTGGTCTGTTTAGCTTTTTTAATTTATTCTCTTTTTATTATTTGCAATTGTGTTTCTTTATTTGTTGTTGTGTTTTATTATCTTGTGTTGGACATTTACAGACAGTCAGAATCATGACTTAATAAATGTATGTACTCATTTTTAATTTGTTTGTCTTAATTTTATTTTTATGAACTCCTTTATTAGCTACACATTTACAGTTTTCAGAGTCATTACTTTGTACTCGTTCATGCTCAGATTTATTTACTTCTATTTGTCTTTCTATTATTTTCTTGTGCTAAAAAGCGCTGTTTTCTCTGCAGTCAAGTCCTTTCTGACTAAGCAATCATCATCATTAATCATGTAATTTTTTAATCTGATGAGTATTTTATTGAACTAATTAAACAGACTGATTACCATGGTGCTAACTCTTAGCATCTTCAATCAGTATAAATGAGGAAAAATTTGCTCGACTGATGAGAACAACATTCATTTAATTTTCCTCAAGAGGCTTTTGAAAATTTTCAAAAACGACTCATAACATGAGAAGAGAACGACCTGGGGTCACAGCTTTGAGAAAGCTTGAGATCAGTGATTCTGATACAGGGGTCTATTGATTGCAGAAAGTGACCTTTACTCAGAGCATGAAAACACTTCATCCTCATCAGGCAGTGATTCAGAGTCAATACTGAGAAGAAAAGAGGTCCTTTAATGTCACACTGTAGTTAAAAGCTGTCTAGATTAGTGACCCTTGACCACTCATTTCCACATTACTGTCTAATACTCTGATCTTTGACATATTTTAGTTGTTCTGCTTGTCTATGAAGGTTGATGACACACACACTGTATCAATTCTTCTTGTTTTACAATAAAAACATTTAGTTCTTTGCTGCAATATGCGGTGTGGTTTTAGATTCTTACAAATTGTGCCAGGAAGAGTCAGTTTATTTAGTTTTAAAAAGAAATTAACAAGACAATTCTTTTTCAGGAATGAGAGTAATTTCCTCTGGAAGAGGTTGTGTTTGGGTAAACAAAGAAATATTAAAACTTAATCTGTTCAATAACCAAGACATTACAGAGATAAAAACAATCCAACTAACTCTCTGTCTCCCAAAGATGACATTTAAAATAATGAAAGAACCCACTCTGTATGCAGGAAACAGAGCCTGAAATATCAACATATTTCACAAATGTCTGGCTAATGCAAGCAACAAAACTAAACACAGAGCTGGCACACTCCAACAGCTCTTATAAATCAGTGTTTAGTAATGATAAGGTAGACATCCTGGGTCAAAGCCAGTCAAAAGCAGAATGCTAATAGCCTGAGGTTACATTGCGCTTATGCTCAGAGGCCAGAGTTCTTCAAGTGGGTGGTCTGGTCTTTGACCCTGTGCACTTAATGGCATTTTATTTATTACTTTTGTATCTTTGTTCTTGATTCTGTCTATTCTGTCTACATTATGTCCTCTGTAATGGATACACAGAGGCCAAGTAAAAAGAAAGCTTCAAAAATACTAACATCAAACAGATTATCATGAAAATATATATATATATATATATATGTACATATACATAATGAATAGCAAGGTTAAAAAAGGGAATGTGAGTAAATGGGGTGAATTATAGTGGCTGAAAAGGGCAATCAGCCTACAATGGCTTGATGCAGTTCAATAAGAGGGAAACAGCTTCAGAATAGAAAAGATTCAAGTATAGAGACACAGGCAAAGGTTAGAATGAAATTCAAACACAGAAATGTGTAGCAAATGAAAAAAAAGCACTGCAAGGATAATGTACTTCTGGTGTACTTGATTATGCTGTGTTTCTTCTCTTGCAGGTGTTTTCTGGGTTTGGATTGTTTTGGGCTTTGTTTCATTTCTAACTTGCAGCACGTTCACCATTTTCCATGTTTGCGTTACCTTTTGGCCTTCGGTTGTGTTTCTGGACCTGAAACTTTTCTGTTCTTGAGGCTGCTCTCCTCTTATTGAACTGCATTAAGTCATTGTGGCTGTTTGCCTTCGTTGGCCACTGTAGAGTAAATAACTATCCCCTGCAGGCCTGGAGCACTTCCGTTGTGCTGTTGTAAAAGAAAAAAAAAAAAAAAAAAGGTAGAGAATCTCCAAAATGGACAGATATCCTACTACCCATGGATAAGAAATGATTGTTAACTAGTTTAACCTTGAAGAGATCCTAGGGGCCTTTTTTGACGTTCATTTTTTTTTAAGCCATCCTGGCTGTGTTGAATGAATGTAGCTAAAATTTGCCACAGGATATTCATTTTTTACTCTTTATTTTAGAACTAGAGTCTCACTTTCTTAGTTTAGCCTAAAATGGCTAAGCTGCACAAAAACAGACACGTTTGTTTCTAAGGATATAAAAATGTCCAGTTCAAATCATTGAAAATGTCCCTTGACAGAGCAGATACGCAGGGGTCATCCTGAAGAGAAGTCCAATTGATCGACCGTCGCAAGTTAAGCTGAAACAGTTGGGAACCATTTGTCGGATGACACCTAAGTTAAAATCCCCAAAATATAATTAATATTTGATATGTATATTTCAGGCTAAAGTACTTGTTAAAAAATATTTACTCATTTGAAGTTTATAAAAAAAAAAGTAAAGCAGATTTTGGGAAGCTGATTTTTTTTGGCATAGGGACAAATGTGTGAGGACATTGAATTAACTCTTAAGATGTAAATGATCAGTATGTACAATGGAAATGTATATTATGTTTAATTAATTACTAAATTGGCTGCATCTATATATGTATATATATATATATATATATATATATATATATATATATATATATATATATATATATATATATATATATATATATATATATATCGGTGGGAAATTTGAATACAAAAAAACGCAAGATGGAACCTTGGACCTGCACACTCTGCAGAAAGGAGTTTACTTTCGCCAAAGCACTTCCAGCTTAAAGTATCATATTAACGTGAAGAAAATGTCAGTCGGGGATCCTGCTAGCACTTTGGCTAATGCATCGTCTACTTTGCAACAAGCCACCCACACGTGATTAATATAGATTAAAAACAAATGATATTTAATTGCGATTAATTGAAATTAATTCACAGCAACCCTGTGATTAATCTGATTAAAAATTTGACAGCCCAAATATGCACATACATACATATGAATATATGTGTGTACATATATATATATATATATATATACATATAGATAGATAGATAGATAGATAGATAGATAGATAGATAGATAGATATAGATATACATTAAGTTGAATGCTGAACCAGTTTTGAGAAATAAGAATTTTCATTGTATTAAGTCCTTAATTTAAATTTGAGTCTCTACTCAAGTTGTTTTATCAATTTAGGAAAAGTATAAAATATATCAGACTACCATATTAAATCAGCTCTCTCTACATACAGTGATGACAAAATGCATGTAACAATTGAAAAACTGTGTTGAGTGTGTCATAATGAGGTAACTACTGGACAGAAATTATCCTGTGCTCATTAGGGTTTATAACTGTTGCTACCATATATGGGAAATCCAGGCTCCTATCAATCATTAATCAGTTTTTAGTTCTATCGGTGCAGCAGTACTAGTTTACTTCTTCTGCATCTCTTGCTGAGAGTGGCTGACAGAATGCCCCCACATTGAGATAGGTTTTATATTCCAGTCTGTTGCTCCAGGGAGCCTCAATCAGGAGAATCACTGCAGCTCAGTCAGCTATCAGGGCAGAGGATGACACTTTAGACACACAAACTGATCCTGCAGTATATACACGCGGATGACATTATTGATTACTTCACATTTTATAACATGTTGTCAGAGCTAAAGCTGACTTTATGTGAGCTGGAGACTGCTGGGAAAATAGACACTGAGGAAGGGTAGAGGTTTATTTCTGGGACAAAATATATGGTTGTGGTATATCATCTTTGGTAGGTATATATAAATGTGTATAAATGCCAGCTCAGTGAGAGATGGTTATTTTCTAGTTGCCTTTTGGTGTCACTCCAGCTGTGATTATGGATGGTTATCATTTTTGTTCAACACACTCAAAACCTCTGTAAAATGGAATGATCTCTGGTTTAAGCTCCGCTACAGCTGAAAGTAGTCCACTTAAACAAATGTGATTATAGAACAAACATAAATGAAGCATTGGCGCACTGAAAATGATTTTTCACAACATTAAGGTAGAATGACCACATGGAGGTGTTAGGCCTCCACAAAGTTTATAATGACCAGAGTTAGTTTTGTGTTGGAGTGCCTTGTGGAAATCTTTTTCGAAAGAGCACAAGACTCAATGACCTCAGAATCTGATTTTATACCTCCAGGATTTTGCAGGAATATCTTGTCAATGTTGTGGTGAAAAATGATGGATACTACAGCAAAAGCTGCAATATTTTGATAACAACATGTTACAAAGTGGACATTTATGCCAGGTTTGATTAAAATTCCCTAATTTTTTTTTTGGTTTTGACTTTCAAAATGTAATTATCATTTATGACGAAGTTGCTTGAATCGACACACAAGCAAAGTTTCATGGAAATCGTTCAAAGTGCCCTTGAAATATTCAGTACACAAACTGTGTTTACAAGAAAAGGATAAACAAGAGGCCCAGTAACCTGTGACATCCAAAATCTAGTTTGTTAGTCCAAGAATCCAGGTGGCCATTTCTTTAAAGTAGGGATGCCCTGATCAGGCTTTACTGATCAAAGACCACCTGTTTGTGAGGTTGACTATACTAAAACTGATCATTTTTCATGTTTTTCTTTCTTTCTTTCTTTTTTCTTTTTTTTTCTTTTTTTTTTCTTTATTGCAATTGGTTGAAAGATTTGCTCATCAAAGCAAAAGAAAAATATCTCAAGGAGTAATGCAATAAATATCTAACAGTAAGGGCATCTGAATTACATAATAATAAGACTCATTTGTGACTTGTGTTTATTATGTAAATAAATATAATTATTGACAGACTGACTAAAATTATTAATTTAATTCAACAGTGCAAAGAGTTTAATACAAAGGCAATATGTTGAAAAACATAAACTCTTAACATAATTAACCGATGTAATGCTTTCATAATGCTAAGAAAACAAATTTAACCCCCACTCAACATTATTTATTCAAGGTTCAGCAAAAATCTAAATCTCCAACTCTGTAAAATACATTCAACACATCATGTTCTTATCTTTGTGAAAGTCATTTATAGAGCCAGTATTATACTGTTTTTTTTTTAATTATTTTATGCCCCTTTTGTGTGTTTTAACAAGGTTTTTCCATGTGATAGAGCATTTCTATGAACAAGCCAAAAGTCCATAACATTAAGACCTAGCCCTTACCCCCTTCTATGCAATGCCTCAGTTCTCAGTTGCCTAAAATGTTTCATTTTCCCAGCCCTTTGAAATAGATCAAACAAATAACTTGCCACTGTTTTGCTGTCAAGTTGAAGCATATTGACTTGTAGTAGCTGACCATTTCACAGAGTTGACCTATTTACCAATCAGAGTAGGGTGGGCCCACATGGGGAACGGGGCCTCAAAGAGGCAAGACCTCTAACAGAGCATCTCAGGCCCTGTTTACACAACTCAGTTTTCGGCCGTATCCGAAGAGTTTTGATTGCGTTTTGCCTCCCATTTACATGAGACCAGTGCCCGGAGTGCTTAATTCCGCAAACTTTTGAAACCAGGGTCCAAGGCAGAGAGTTTTCAAAATGCATCGCCACCCGGTCTCATGTAAACAGGATTCATCGTTTCAGGGGGAAACGCTGACGTCTACGCATGCGCAGTACTCTTTCACATGAAGGCTGCGCATGCATACCAGGAACAACAACAGCTTCGGCCGTCTACCGAGTAACGTGTGCTGTTTACCGTGCTCAGTTTGTTATCCAGACAAAACTATCCAGACAGATTTGTTGTCTCGACAGATTTGTTGTCCAGACAAGAAACTCCTGCGTCTTCGTGCGTCTACTCACCATTGTTGTTTGTGAAAAGTTTTTCTTCTTTGTATGTGTGTTGTGACAGTACTGTTTCTCTGAAAACCCACATCGCCATCTACTGGACTGGCGTGCACGCTACAGCGTTTTCAGTCATTCTCGAGTCTCCGTCTGAACGCAGATCGTTTTTGAAGACGCAAAGGAAAAACCTTTGTGTTTCAGGTGAGAGCGTCTCCGTGTAAACAGAGCATCTCAGACAGAGTGAGAATACAACTACATCACAGTTACTAAGTATGGACAGATATTTAAACAGTAGTGATGGTGAACATTCTCATACATAGTCATTAAACATGGAATATATAAACCTGTTTTAAGGGAAAAATATGACCTCTTTGAACTGTTATATTCTGACATCTAAATATTTTTATAATGCTGTTTGAAGACATTTCTATCTCTGTAATAACATGGAACTTAATAATAATAGCAAGCTTCCCCCATGCCAACAGTAAACATCTTTGAGCAGGGTCAGTGACTCAGCACTGGAGCAGACACGCTGTAGGAGGATTTAACGACCCCCACCCACTGCACACACAGAGGCTTTGGACGGCGCTCAGCGTGGTCAACCCTCCAAGACTGTGTGTAAACAAAGACGTGGGTGTAGGGGATCGTTTCAGTGAGACCCCTTGAGAACAACAGGCTGAAGAGAAGAGAGTGACTACAGTCTATGAGAAAGACTCCAAATAACCATGGAATCTGGAGTCGGATGATTGTTATTGTCTAGAGTGCGATATATAAACTCAGGATCATCAAAGAAAACAAACCAACATTGGTTTTGGCAGCCATTTTAGATCAGGCCATAGCTTTTAGAAGAAAATGCTTATTAGTTTTAGACATGGTGTAATCAGTTCCTCTCTTCAATTTCAGTCATATCAATCAGAAAAGTGGAGTTTTTGTCAATTACAAAATTAAACTTGAGTCATTACTTTTAATCATAACATCTCTTCATAAACTAATGTAAAATGAAGGTCTCAAAATAACATCTATGGCAGCCATTTGATCAATACTACCTAATACAACTAGAGCATGAGTCTCTTTTTCTTCTTGTTTTGTTTACAAGGTCATAGGTGGTTGGTAGGTAGATAGATAGATAGATAGATAGATAGATAGATAGATAGATAGATAGATAGATAGATAGATAATGTGCTTGTTCCATTCTCAAATCCTCATCATCTATATTGCTTATCCTTGTGTTTTGGGGTTGGGGGGGTGGAGTCTATCCCAGCCCCCCCAACCATAACTCCAAATTTTACCCTTACATTTTGGGATGTATTGTGCCTAGTAATTAACCTTGCACAGCATGCCTGACTGTGCAGCAGGCCTGACTCAAAGTCTGTAATCAAGCAGATCCAACTTGACAATTGCCAATCTGTAACAACTGGGAGCAGTCCAAAGGGGGACAGTCCAATCAGTGTCCTTTAGAGCAGGAAGAGGTGGGAGCTACGAGTCAGACGACAGCTTGAAGTGAGTGCTCACACAGAGATTAACATAGCTGCTTACAGCTTCATCTGCAGTTTTGCCAGATGTGGACCACATTTTTTTGTTAAATGAAAAACAGGCAGCAAGACTAAAAGCAGTTCTCAAAAGAAAGGATATTTTCACTCGACATCCAACATGTTTGGCGATAGTTTGGTCTATGAGTTGGCTTACATTTTGTACTTCACACCCTGGCAGTAGCTCCTGCCTACTACATTACCTGATTGACCCATAATGAATGTGATTGACAGAACGATCATCCAATCACCTGCTGGTTATGCTTTTGGAAGGTTCTGTCCATTCCCAAATGCTTCTTTGGACTGTTGTACAGGTGGACTAGTAAAATATATTAAATGGTCCATCTGGTGTGTCAGGTTACCAAGGGAACATTGTCTTAGCATCTGAAAACTAGGTAAGAACATAATCGTAACTACTTTCTTAAAATCTTCAGGGTATTAAACAAAAAAAATATCAATTGAGATTGTTTCAGAGAGTTATTATAGCTGTAGTATAAAATGAAAACAAATAATCACCAAGACATTCCAAGAAACATTACAGGGTCACTATTGGATGTGTTACGCAACGAGGGGTCAAGGGTTTACCTTGAGCCTCAGAAATAAGGGCCATCTGCTCCAGAAACACACTTTTGATGTACTGTACATTGAGCACAAGTAGGATTGGATGTATCTCTGGGTCAAGAGATATAAAAGAGTAGCACAGGCAAGAGGAAGAATCCTCCACCCCTCACCACCACTTGAAGGACAACACTATTAGTCAGAAGAAGACTGGGGAAGTCACGCTGTGGTACATGTTATTCCTCTCCCCTCTATCGGGGGCTTCATCTCTGTATCTCACTTCCACCTCGTATCGCTCACTCCTGTGGAGGAACTCGTTATCTCCTCACAGAGAGGTCTTTGGTCTCAGCAAGGCCAAGGGAAGGATCATTGCTCCTGGTTGTGTGTCAAAGGAGCGCTTAAAAAAGAAAGGTGTGATTCCATCATGAAAGTGTGAGTGGAGAGGTGAAAGGCTGAAAAAGGATGAAATACGTTAAGAGAGCCAGAGATAACCTGTGGAAACTTCTAAGCGTGAGATTTTTTTTTTTCTTCTCCAACTCTGTACTTATCTCTGTGATATCTTTGGCTCCTTCTGTGGCCTTTTCATCGATTTCAACCTCCTTTCTTCTTTTTCCCATTTTTTTGCCTCAGTTACTGGAAAGAGACAAGGTTGGAGGCATTATGTGTCCCGGTGGTCTGTCAGTCTAGGATATTCTTGTACATGTAATATCTCAATAATGTTTTGTTGGACTCTCTTTAAACTCTTAACAAATGTCCAGTTACACAGGGATGGCCTTATCAGAATTTTGAGGGCAAAGGTCAAGATCAGTTGACCCTAATGTCTATTCTTTGCTCATGCAAACTATATATCCAGGGGCTCTTGAGGATTTTCTTGTAACTTGGGATGGTCTGACTTAATTTCAAATGATGTGTTGGCTAATGCTGATGGACAGATTGCATATAAATTCAGAACCATCAGTGAGTAAATGGGTAGATGTGATGGTGGAAAAGTGCTTTAGGTTGTCTAGAAAAGCACTATATAAGATCAAGTCCATTTGCAATAAATACCTATGACTGAAGTAGGGTGAAAATTGCTGGTATGATGACGCAGCAAAGTGCTGACAGGGCATGTGCTTCCATTCCTGACCTGACTTGACATATTGGGTCTTCAACTCAAGGTTAAACTTACTACATTTTGGGAGTACAGTGATCAAGAGTTCTACAAATCACACAATCACAAAAAAAACACTCAAGCCCTCCCACTACTGTGCTCACAATGTAAACCTAAATGCACCATATATACACAAAAACACACATAACCATCACCTCACAACAAATCTTAAGTTGATCAAATCCATCCTCCATTTTCTCTTCCCTGCTTCTTCACACACCGAATCACAGCAGGCCAGCTAAATATATTGAGTGCTGAAGAAAGAACAAATAGGCAGGAGATTATATTCCCATTAAAATCTTGGCTCCTCTCATTGTTATTGACATGGCAGAGATCCTTGCTGCAGTGAGGGTAAACAGAAGAACTTGCCCATGAATATGCACACACACTATTCTTAAGGATGTGGCGGCTGTCTGCTTTATTCAAACAACACATCCTCTTCAGCGAGAAGGTCTGTTCCTGGCTTTGTGGGAGTCTCCTGACAGCCTCTATCCCCCCTCCTGCACTGCTATGAAAGAATATCAGAGATGTGAGGCTGCGTGCGGATCACACAGAGCCCAGCAGTGCAACACAAGCAGCTGTGTGTACATATGCACACTGAGACTGTGTGATGTAAGTAAATACACCCAGCAGGCACAAATACAAACTTGCTGTAGGACAAAAAAAAAAAAAACAAAACACAAATTGCACTTTAAGTACTTAGAGGCATGAACACTCAATGCCTTTCACGGCGAGAAGAATTCAGCATGAAATAAAACTGATTGGCTGCTGCTCCACACTTGGTCTCACAGTGAGTGCATGTGGGTTGCATGTGTGAATGAATGCAGGGAACTGTCATACATTTTAGTTTGTGTGTATAAAAACATTTAAGTGTTGGGGCTGATGCTTTGAAGAGGATGCATCTCTCCATTTTTATATAACATGTATTTTCAAACCGCTCCATGTTGCTGCCAAAGCACCACAAAATATGAAAGTTTAGCATTCAGTCATGTCAAATAATCGTGCTCTGGCTTTAAAAAGAATGGCCACGGGGATACACACAAAATCTTTACAAGCACATCCAGCAGACACAAAAGGAGGAAGATGTTGTTTGCAACAGTGTCCCTATCCATCTGCTACCAGCTGGGTTTTTAAAAGAAATTCAATCTGTGCAAAATTTCTGCTCAGATTAAAAGTATAATCTCAGTAACTCAGCCACAGGAAGGTGAATTAATTTACATGTTATTTTATTGTTAGCTAAATAAAAAGGCTCATCTGCTGCCTGTGTGCCATTGTGACTTTTATGATCACAGTTAACATGGAGTCAGCATCTGCTGGCTATTATGGATGGCTATTATGGATATGGAAGGCAAAAAGGGAAGTTTGTGATGCTTTAAAGTAGCCTTTCCTACAGTATGGATCCTGACTGGGGTTGCAAAGGGAAGAAAATCTTCAGTAAATTTCCAGACACTTTCCATGGGAAGTTTAGCTGGGGAATGTATGAATAAATGAAAAAACTTTATTCAATCCACAGGCTCAAATGTGTGGCTTCAATCGTCTTATGCTCCGGGCTCAAAATTGTGGCCTTAGAGTGGTACAGGGATTATGTACTTCTGTAGGCCAACCCATAAGTTAGTATTGCACTGGTTCCCTCGACTGCAAGCCTACTGAAAGTCTATGGGACTTTTCACTGTGTTTTGTATCACTGCTGTTATTAAGCTCTGTAGGGAATGACAAATTATGAAACTTATGTGATCTGTTTGTTGTGATAGTCTTAACAAACAAACCTACTTTTCATGATTTTTTAGCTGAAACATAATTGGTAAGAGTAAAAAAAAAGCCAATAATAAGCTATTATGAAACTGCAATGTGGTGCTTTGACTTGGAAGTAGCAACAATATTTCCAATGTAACATCAATTATTATTTCTTGTTTTAGAGTTTCCTCATAATTGAATGACCTGATCAAGTTGGTCCTCATGGCCGTGGTAATAGTTTATGAGTACGTGATAATTTAAAAAATGATGTGAAAAAGCTTGCTGTCGGTTCCCCGGCCATTTTTGTAGTCCTTGTTAGCAGTTAGTTAGAAACTGTTTCAAACACAAAGGTTTAATTTCAAAATCAGGCAACTTCAGATGTATTTCATTATTTCCCTTTAAACATTAAAAATCTTGTGAGTGTGTTCACCATGAACCTTATTTCAGGCACTTATCTGAAACCGGTATTCTAACTCTCATTTACTCTGGGGGGTTGAGAACCAGGAAGTGCCAAATGCTTGTCCACTTCAGCGTTTGTGGACTCATTCCTGCGGTATTTTATAGTCGAGGGTTCATGTACGTGATGGAGGAATGCACAGTGCATGTAGGGGAGGTGGCTGCAATACCTCTACAGTAAGCAGTGTGCTATGTGCATGTGATTAGCAGAGATATTCTCAAGTATACTTGCATGAAATATGGTTGTTTTAGTCAAGGTTATGCTCAAATATAATTTGTAAATTCCAGATTTATTCTGGTTTACTCTGATTTATTCCCATAAATCCCTCTGCATTCCTATGAAAAGTTTCCAAAGTTGAAAATTCCTAGAACTTTGCAACCCTATTTTATTAGTATTTTTATCATAAGTAGCAGAATATCAGACTAAACTCTGTAGAACCACAAAATTGAAAAAAAAAAAAAAGTCTCTTGAACGGGTGAAAATAAGTCCTCAAATTGGTAGAAATGTATCTCTTGATGAGCTGAAAAAATGCATTCCAACATGGATAGAAAAGCACATCGAAATCAGCCGAAATGCCCCCCTCAATTGTTTTTTTTTTTTTTAAATTGCACCCTTTAATGGGTAAATTTCACCCCTATATTGGAACAAAATGCACTCTCAAATTGGTAGAAAATTAATTCTGTAATTGGCCCCCACACTGATAGAAAATCTGTTCCTAACTGATAGATATGCACCCTTTGTTTGGAAGAGATGTGTTCCCAAATTGATGAAAAACATTCATTACAAGGTTACTTTATTTACAATATACAAATGGAAATAACTGATTGGTAACATTAGTAAGACCACTCCAACAAAAAAATTACACTTGTCATTGCAATCTAAAGACATCCAATTGTTACTAAAAGCTGCCCTTATCTTCCTATTTGGATTTCTTTTGAATGTAAAACTGTGTTGATTTAGGCTGCTCTATTGAGTGTTTGTGTGCCTACTAATCAACCAAGCCTGATAGCATGAAATATTGATCGAAGACGCCCCACACTGTGGCGCTTTAGGAGTGTCCGGCCAGACAGCAAGGATCGACAGGCAGGCTTTGGGAATGAAACACACAGTGCATATCACACTCGTATTCTCGCCCCATTTATGGTCCTGATGGTCTCATCAGTGGGGCTTTTTTTATCTCTCTGTTATCAGACCAGCCTGGCCCCAGACTCCTTTGTGGCAAGGACAGTGCTGTTTTTACTCGATCACTCGTTTGTCTACAGAGTCTTTGTGTCTGCAGGGAGAGGCTGCGTGTTCACAGCTGTTACACACTGACAGATGGGAGATGTATCATGGAAGTCATGTGGCAGGATGAAGCTTTTCCTGTTTAACAAAGGCCCAGATGAATCAGTTGATGCCCTTTTGTAAATCTGCAAACTTGGATTTGGTTTATAATCCGTACTTGTTGTCAGCTTAAAGTATTTCAGAGACTTGTAAGAACTAAATAAACACTGAAACTTTTATTCTTCTAAGTGCTAACATCAAGGACAGCAACTTGAACATTTTTATCGAGGTCTGCAAACTAAGGGTGAGGAAGCCCTCTATATGGTGCATTTTAAAGAGTCTAAAAGTTAAGCATTTAGCAACTAAAGAAATTTGACAAGGGGCAGAAATGGATGTTATTACATGCCAATAGTCCACTGCTAAACTTTTTATTCAGCACATGAGGCAGCATGACACGTTCAACCCACCAAAAAATTTTAGTTGGTTAATTTATGTTATCTAGAGCCAGAAAATAGAACCCAACAGGAAGTCTTCAATTGGGATTTTAATTTGAAATTCAGTTTTCTTGGAGGCCATAGTCTAGTAACCTTGCAGTGCAGCTGAATCTACCTGATCCATTATCAGTAATTAATGGATTAATGGTAATTAGTCAGGGCTAACCCTCAGTCTGCATAAGCACCGTCCAGTCAGTGTCCTTTGAAGATGGAAGAGGAGGGAGCTACGAGCATGACGACAGCAAGAAGCGACTGCTCCTACAGAGATTAGCATAGATGATAACAGCCTCAGCAGCAGTGCCAGATCTGGACATCATTTCATCATTAAATGAACAGTCACTCCAGGAAATCACAATTTCACGATTGTAACAATCAACACAAATGCAGTCAATCCATTTGAATTCAGCGTGGCCTTGCAACTTTGTCAATCACAGCAACTTTCCTGCAACTTTGGCCAATAATTATAGCTCTGTGAAAAGCAGCTACCTGAGGTCTTACTGGGCTACACCGTTTGCACTACAAGCAGATGTGGTGCTCACATGGTGATCTCCAGTCTACTGTCAAACATATCCAGTGGATTGCTGGACACGCGACTAAGTATGGCGATCAGAGGATTATGAGCTGGTTTCCCAGATGTGTATGTGTGTGCTTTACACATTAAATCAGACCGGGACTCGTACCTCAGTTAAATATGACGCCCTGTCTAAATTTTTGCAGTCTCTGTCATCAGTAAACCATCTTGTGCTGCAGCTGCCTGAAAGAAAACTAACAAGGCTCCATGGATGCTTATATGAACAAGCAGGGGTGAGGAAGACCTCCCTCAGGACTGAAGTTGTTCAGATCTTGAGTTCTGCTGAAGTGATTGAAGTGTTGACATTTTGTCATAAAAACAAAGTTCTTGCAACACTTTCAAAAAGGATAAAAATGAGAAAAAAAGATAAAAAATCAGTGCCTGTGCAGAAGTTCTTAAAGTATAGATAAAAAAAAAAAAATCTTTGCAGTGCATTCTAATGTAATGCTGTCTTAAATAGTCTTATATTTGATTAAATGAGACACAGTAGACTTAGTGTTAAACGTGAAAGCTCTCTTTTAACTGCACTTAAACAGTTCTTTACTATCCCAACTGGCACATTTGACTAGATTGTCCAGTGAACTGCCAAGAAGTAATCAGTCTGCAGAGATCTCCCATTCTCAGCAGTGATGTGAAGTTAAAAGTGCAAATCTTTCAGCACTCATTTTCCTCTCTGAGATCTTTCAGATAAAATATTAAATGCATAGTTATTCATACAGCTATAGCTCCACAGTTCAATGACTTGTTATCATCCTGGTAAAGAGAGGCTCTTTAAACATCATAGATTTACTGATCTTTAATATTCTTGAGTTATTTGAACATAAAGTGGGGACAGGAGATCACACAGTCACTGAGAAAAGCCTGTAAAAGCCTAGTAAGTATGCATTGCCCTCTTCTTCCCTTCCCTCTATACTTTGACAGACATCAGAGCGGAGCAAAGTGCCCATCTGCTAGGGTGTAGCACCCGCTCCGAGGCTTGTGGCCCCTGCAGAGAGATAACCAGGCATAGCTTTAAACACCCCCAGACAGACCCTTATCCCTCTGGCTTAATGTCCTTGTGGCTGAGGGTAATGCAGAGAGATGGATGGCCCCAACCTATCCCTCCACGCCAGGGTCCCCCGGCTGCGAGATTGCACGCCTGATACCATCCTCCATCTCCCTGTGCGTGACAACCAAACTCCAACTACCCCCCGCCCGACACAACCGCCATGCCGTCTCCTGCCGAAACCTCCCAGATCGATGCGGCTCACTGATGTGCCGTCCGTCAAATCCGTGGGCTAAAGCAATACGCCATCTACCCATAGGGAGTGATGGGCGCGAGACAGTGCATGAAATGGAGGTAACACACTCACGCACCCACATACACACATTTGCCAGCGACCGAAATGGATCACTCAATCTGATGCCAAATGATGAGCATTTTTTCTGCCTGTTGTGCCATCTTTCTCCGTCCTTCGCTCTCCCTCCGCACACATCCTTGACATGTCATGATCAAACGGGTGCTTTTAAAGTTCACCGTTTGACCCCAACTACACGAGTCCTGCTGTTCCATCAGAACCCGCCATCTCACTCCAACTTGCATTCTTTTATCACTTCATCCCTCCATCAACCCCTCCATCACCTTACATCCTTTTCTCCATCAGCAAGTCCGACCATTTCTCCTCAGCTCGGGACGGATAGTTTCCGTATCATTCACCTTTATGTGAACAACCCCTGCCTCTATACCCTTTCCCCAACTCGACTCGTTCCCCCCTTCCACTCTCCACAAGGTTTGATAACCGAGCGGCGGAGAGGTTGATGGTGAAATGGAAGCGTGGCCACAAGCATGAAATGAAAACATGGATGATCCACGGGGAGAGATCTATCTTGAACAGATGCCAAGAGGAAGATGAGCACCTGGGATTCGCTACGAAAATCCTCAATTTTGCCACTTTTTTCAGATTATAAGATGCAGTCCATAAATGGCTGGCAGTCTGTTTATTATCATTCAGGGCACAAAAAAGAAATGACACACGGAGCATGGATATTATTAAAATCTCCAAGGTCTATCTTGCATTACATACTCTATGTGAATTCAAAATGTGGACTAAAGAGCAATATTTACATATCAGCCCACATACAAATAAGATTTACAAATATTTACACCCTTTTTATGCTTCCCAGTCCACAATGTTACTCAACAAAAGCCATCACAAAGAGCAGGGTTTCATTTATTTTCTCAAATTGTGGTTAAAGTTCACCCCTCTTCTGAATACAAATTGACCCTTTGTTGGCACCCTGATTGGCCTTCTGACCCACCAATCAGGAAGCCCTCTGAAAGGGAATGTTGCTGGGCTACATTCAGACCAGATGTTCTCTTACCTTACAAAACAGCTTGACTTGACTGATTCCATCTCTGTCATCAGCTTGATCCATCACGCAAAACTTTTAAGTGAAGTGCTTGCGGATGGTCAGAGAACAGCAGGACCAATCAGCATCCTTTTCAGTGAAGAGGCTGTTGCAATATGTGAGGTTTTGTTGTTCTGAAAGCAAGAAGTGACAGAAAGCCTGTGAACTTTTGGACTGTCATGGCACAGTGATGTATTAATGAAGAGTATGGTGTCAGCCTGCTCTATTCTGCAGTGCCTTGAGATAACACTTGTTATACACTGGCGCTATACAAATAAAGATTGATTGATTGATTGATTACAATTAGTCCTTTGTATGCTCTCAGGTTTCCCTGTTAATCTATCAATCAGAGACACCTCTTATTTATTGCTAGGACACCAGTTAAACAAACTTTCAACCAAGCCAACAATTTTCAGGGCACTGCAGAGGTGAGATCTAGTCATTGTTTTCCAAGTCTAAAGTAAGTCATAAGTCTTTGGTCTCAAGTCCCAGGGGGGAGATGAGGATCATGATCCTTTTATGACTGTTTCTATGCAAGACAAGTTTCCCCCTGGACAAATTTCTCATTCAGAAATTACAAAGTAAGAGAAAATCGTAGATAAGAGCTGGACAGCATAAAAACATTGAAAACTTAGATAAATAATAGGGACATGATGGACACTTCTGGATCAAGGCAACGAACCTGCTCTGGTCTCTCTAGTCAAAGTAAGCTCTCATTTAGTTCATCAATTCACCTTAACACACCACAGAGAAAAGTGCCACACAAGTTGTATTGTATTAGATATTAAAAACGTTTCACACAAGTTTTGAAAGGTGTTGGTAAAATGGGAGGGGAAAGGGCAAAATGTGTCAAGGCCAGAGAGAGAAGGCTTTGCTGGCCCTGACTGCCAACCTCTAGTGCTGTGTGGTATTTTTCACCAAGTTCCCTTAACCAAAGGTAAACTGTGGAAAAGATTTTCTTGGATTGGACTCAAAGGACACCCATGCTGATATTTATCCACTTAACATTCTCAAATGACACTGACAGTTAAAAAGCCAAGGAGAAAACATTTCTAAGACTAAAAAGACATTTTTTCTACAAATATTGAATGGTTATAAAGTCACTAAAATTGTCTAATATTTAATTGCCAGTAATGTTGCCTTTATGTACTGTTGATGCTATATTATGTGATGTATTTAAATCAGCATTAAATCAATTTATAATGTCAGGAATATGGTGGTCAAGGGAAGGAGATCTTACTGTAGGCTATTTTTTTTTCTTGGCCAAATGTTGTGGATGTGCTGCACAAGAACAGCATTGGCCTACAGCACAAGCATTAAATATTGTAGTACTTTGAATCATTTTAACAAGAAAGTAGAAATTTTGAGTTGGCCCCATCGAAAGAATCAAGACAACACATGAAGTAGGTTGTGTGAAATTGAGGTTAATAAATTGTACTTGTATATTTTGGCACTTTTGCTGGATATTTCTTGTTGTTTCCAATGAGAGGGACCTTGGCAATAGATAAGTTTGACAAATCTAGAAACGGCAGCTAAGGGAGGTGGGGCTTAACAATGGGTTGCAGTATTTGAATGCATTGTTACAGACTGATGTAACCAAAAACGGCCAATGATTCCTTAAAAATGAGGGGAAATCGAATAATAATGTAAAATGTTCTACCTTTTTCTACTTTATTGTATGTTTGCTAGGGGCAAAAACCAATAAAAAGGGCCTGTATTCACATTTACAGTGAATTTTACGAGTCAACGCACAATTTTGCGATTAATAATATGACAAACATGCAGGAGGCCTCGTTAAACGTGGTGCTTCGTATGAGGGGGGAAATACAAGCTGTGGTTACTGGCCTCGAGTCGACTGTAGGTGGCAAAAGGTATATGAGAGAGAGGGAAGCGGGGCTGGTGCATCAGAGTAAATATGGGGTCCTGTGTGAGCAATAAAAGAGATATTTACTGTAAATCTTCAACAGCTAGGGGAGCGATAAACATCACAAACACAATCAGCTGCTGCTTTAGTGCCACCAACGCATCTGTTCTTCTCCAGGGGAAGGAAGAGCGGGAGAGAGGGGTAAAAGAGTGGAGGCCGAACAGAAAGAGGAAATCTGCAGCTTCTTTTGCATTGATGTGCGATGAGATGTGTTTGGACAGGAGAGATGTAGATTTTTTTCTGTTCAAACTGCTATGGATTTAACCAAAAAACAGAATTATTCTCATTCTCTGGGACTTTTCATAAGAGGGAAAACAGTCTAAACACCTCATTATTTATTGGAATATAATGGGATCATTATCCATTATTCATCAGTTATTTATGCCTGAATATCAGATATTGTCCATTCCATTTATTTTCACATCACTTAAAGGTTGCTTTCTGAACTGCATTTATAGATAACTACCGACTAACATAAAAGCATGCAGGAGTTTGACCCTTACGCCCACTGCCTTCTACACTAAAGGGCTTCATGATGACCCGATATGTTTAAAGGTGCAACATCAGTAGGCTCAGTTACATTTCAGTACAACAATATAGAGGGAGGACAAATGAGCTCCGAGCAGGGGTACTTTAATGACAAAAGAAAAACACAGTTTATGAGAGCCCTGTTGGTTTTATAATGGTTGTTGTTGGTAGATGGTATGGAACAGTATAAATGCTGTATGCTAACAAGCTGGGGTCAAAAAAGTTGCAAAGATGTGCATTCAGAGTACTTAAAAGGCCTTGAGCCAGTTATTAAACAGAATGAAGTTTAATCTGATGTTACTGAATAAACCATTCATAGTCAATGGAGACCATCATAAATGTGAACAAATTAAAGCACCACTTTTGTAACACAAGAACAGCTTTGGGTTAAATCTACCAGTATTTTTTTATTTTGTGTGAGTTTGTGTTGCCAAGATCGGAGCTGTACATTCATGTTTTTGCTCAAAGTTAGGTTGTTGATGGCTCAGCTTGAATAATTGCTCCAATATTAATCTGAAGGTTGAGGGCTGAAACAAAAATAAAAAGCCATAATGGAGAAGAGCCTAAAATTATCAGTTTTTAACCTTGCAATGCAACTTGACCCATCCATTATGTCTTATAACAGACATTAATAAGCAAGGTGTTTTTATCAGTCTTAAAAAAAAGTTGTATTACAGATTGTGCTTTAACCCTCCCAATTCATCACAAATACTGTAAAAAAGGCACAGCTGATGAACATTCACTTTACTTACTAACAGTCTCCTGGCAGGCAGGACTTAAACCGTTGCCTGTGATGAACACAAAGCTCAAGCAGTGAAAGGAGAATCCAGTGATCCACTGGACCAAATGCAGCAGTTAGTTTCAACAATATGGTGTCTCATGAGGGCAAACAGCCTACAATGGCTCAATGTAGTTGAATAAGAGGAAAACAACTTCAAAAACCAAAAGATTCAAATACAGAAACACAGCAAAGGCCAGAACAAAATACAAACATAGAAATGCAGTGCAAATTAAATAACGCACTGCAAGAGTAAGAAACAAATCCATTAACGGTAAATGCACTGCAAATTAGAAAACAATCTTAACCCAGAAAACATCAGCAAGAGCAGAAATGCAGCACAACCAAAAAACAACAACACTTCAGGCCTGCAGGGGGCATTGTGGCAGGAACAGCATGTGGGGGAGACATATGACAGAGAAAGAGAGAGAGAACAGTTGATCCATGATCGCAGGTGTTTTAATCAGCAGCAGGTGCACCTTGGACTGAAGTTACGGCTTCGCAAGGTAATGTGAGGTTTTTGAGAACATATTTCATATTTGGTCATGGGGGATTAAAGTATTAGTATGATGTATATTGCTGCAGACCTGAAGCACTTCTGTTTTCATTTTCAGCGCATTTCCATTTTTGTATTTTGTTCTGAATGTTGGTGATGTTTCTGTTTGTGAATCTTCTCTGTCTGTTGTTTTTCTCTTATTGAATTGCATGGAGCCATTGTAGGCCGTTTGCTGTTGTTGGGCACCATACAACCGTGTCTCTAAGATTTGAATGTAGGGGTTAAAACATCACTACTATTTTTTTATAATAAAAAAAGATGAAAAAATACCAATTGTGTATTTGTCACAGTGGATTCACATTTACGACATTTCAGAATAAAACACTGCATTTCACATCTGGATTTAAAACATCTTTTTGGTGTATATTTGACCTGAAGTCCTCTATAGACTGACAAAAGAGTGAGCCTCCATTTACAGTTTTCCCCGACAAAGATTTGCTGTACGATTTTAAAGATATTAGTAAACAAAGTGACTGTTGCCACATGGTGGTGCCACCAATCCCATCGAGTTGGGAGGGTTAAAGAGCAATTTGCCGTAAAAATATCTTTTTATCACTGATAAAAACTTATGTAACTGATATAAACCTTGCCTGTTAATGTCTGTTATAAGAAGTAGTTCTTGGTTTTTAATGCTCTACAGAAGAAAAAGCCAAATTTTGATGAAAAGTGGCTTTTTTAGTGAGACTGTCAAAGGCCTTTTTCAGGAATGCATCATATTACTCCACTAAAGGGGATCGTGTTCTTTGACTCCAACAATGATTAATGTAAAATAGAAATTTATTGAAGGTCTGAGTGGACATTTCATGTTAAATTTAACCCATACTAATGTTGTGATACTTTATTTTACTTTTTGTCAAAATGGGTCTGTCTTGTATTTACATCTTTGTTTATGTCTTAAGGTTTGAGGCAACATTAATAATATTTGTTTCCTCATCCTGCCCTGTTTCCTCCTTACTCCTTACAGCTTCATAATTTAGAGTCTGCTGGCCACTGTACACATACAAAAAATAATTTCTTCCTTTTCATTAATAAATCTATTATTTTGATACATAATAATGATGTAAACTATAGGCTAACTCAGTGACGGTTCCTCGAATTACATCACAGCTAACTAACTGACTTACTGGGTTGTCTAAATTGCAAATTTCTCTTTATCTGCTTTTTGCCTAATTAATCCTAACATTCTGGACTTGTCTCAACACATATTCATACAAACCCTAAACATTTAAAACAGAACATGCTAACAATGAGCGGAAATATCGGCTCATCTGAAGGGTACGTGTAGTAGGTCATGTGAGATGACATTGGTGCCAGGGTGAAGAGGACTGATGGAGGAAGAGCTTGATGAAGGTGAGAGCACGCCATCTGTGCTGCCTCTGCAATTTCCCACCTCACTGATGCACAACAAATCTACCCAACTCCTTCTCTCTCCGACTTCCTAGCTTCTCAGTTTTGTCTCATTCTGGCCACCATCCATCTGTAACCCATGCAAACAATTTACTCAACGTGCTTATTTGTTGTTCTGGGCATCAGTATCTGTGCCAATTCAGTGTGCAGCCTTTCCCAGTCATCAGTGCTGACTTGAACAGCTGACAGATCAGGAGGTAGATCAGGTGTCTGTTACTGATTTGAGGTTGACTGATATCAGCTGACAGATCACTACAATACCAGGCTGACAAAAATCTGTTTTCAATTGACAGAGCACTGAAAGGAAATGGACAAGATAAAGAAACAGAGAGAATGACTGTGCTGAACTCTTTCTCTCAGTCATTGCTAAAAATAAAATTTTCTGCTAGTTCTTCATGTGTTCCCTTTTTGCATTAGACTACAAAATGGCTTAGGATATTTCCCTAGCAAGAAAATATTTGCTGGAGTTAAATATGATGTCTTCTGGTTTGTGGTAAATTCTGTTTCACCTACTACTGGCCCTGGACACATACTTTCGATCTACAGATAGAACTTTGCTTTAGATTGTGATGTCTGTCTGGAGAGCAAACTAAGGGGAGGAGACTGTATTTAGTTGGAGACAAATCAGAAGGATACCTGCCAAAGACATGGGCATTCATGCTCCACAACACTCTGTCAAAGTCCTGTACAACAGTGTTGAATTATCAGAACTTAAGCGGGAAATACATGTCACCAGTAGGATCAATGTAGAGGAAAAGGAAATATGACAGACTGATCACAACAGCAGAAACAGCTAACAGGAAGTTTTAAAGACAAATTGATTAACAAGAACACAATCATCAACATCTAAATAATGTGTGAGACTGCAGTAACACAAACATAGCAGTTCATCCAGTTGATGACAGGTAAATTCTCCTTTAGAAGTCGAGGAAAAAAAAGTAACACGTTTGGTGTACTTATTGAACTGCTGACTCATTGCACCCATACACTGAGACAGTAACAACAGTACTGTAGAGTGAATGTGGTGGAAATATAACAGAGCATCGCTGTGGGGCTTTTACATAAAGGCACTGTGAATTGGGCTAATAAAACCCTTTTCAACCAGCCCTCCTGCGATCGAAGCATGTGCTTAAACTGGATGGCTTTTCTCAGAACATGCTGCTTTCCATTTGAAACACAGATGCAGACATGTTACACACATTAGTTGCATATGCTTAAAATCATAAAAGGTTATATCTCAGATTTTTTTTCATGTTTTATCCTTTTCTCCAAAGGCTAAAGGCCCATTTATACTCCCTTTGCGTACGAAAATGTATACGTCCCTTTCAAATGACGTTACCATCACTTCTCACATACTTCCATGCGTCTTTTCATTGGCATTGCTGTTAACCAATACATCCACTAGCTATTTTTTGCATTTGTTTGTTTGAAGTAACATCATGCAGATGTTTGTAATTTCTAAGTAACTTGCAGAGTTTCTCTGCAAAAAGTTCCGCCATTATTTCTTCTTCTTGTCTCACTAGAGCTACGTATTGGGTAGTAACAGCAACACTGCCCTGACGGTTTCCAGTGGTACTGCTCCATTTGGCCCGTATCCATAAGCTTTACGGAAACATGCAGAAATACAAACGGACAGAAGGCTCCTTCCGTATCGGATCCGTAAATGGGCCTTAAGGCTGCAACTTTTACAAAAGCCTTGAGTATAAAATATGCTTGCAAATTTGAGAACCATCAGTTTATTTAAATGTATTATTAATATATGAAAACAAATAAAGCACTATGAAAAAGCATATTAAAATCTTTTCTGGACTGAATGATATCCAAGGAGCAGGAGTAGAATAGTTACGTGGGCATCGCCTGTTATTTAACCATGTATTTTTAATGCATGTTCTTTTCTTTGCTGTCTTTGGTCCAGGTCTCAGCTTGTGTGAAGTTTCTCAGCCCAAGCACCAATTATTGTCAGAGCCTGCCAGTGGACTCTCACATACATTTGCTGCCAAAGTTCAAATGAGATAAATGAGGTGGAACAGAGCAAAGACCATCTCTTTTATGTGTTTGCAATTATAGGGATCACCAAGACATCTGCAAATATATACTCTGATATAACTTGTTTCTCCGCTGTACTCCACTAACAAGAGATAAGGCTGCTTTACATAAGAAAATGTGTTTGTCTTTGAAGTCCAGACCGGCCACAGTATCCGAGGGTGGCTTCTGATCAAAGTCTGCCTTCATGTAACATTAGGTGTTCTTCTACTGAGTCCATATTGAGAAAATAAAACATAGCACCATCATTACAGCAGCTAGGGCATGGAAAAGTATCGCTTACCCATCAGAGGTGATTTATATTTTCAGTAAGGCAAACCTACTCTTGATAAACCATACCACTTTAAAGCCCTGATTCTCAAAGAGTTGGGATGTTGCATGAAATGTACAAATTAATTTTACATCTGTGAATCAGATTTAAGTGTTGTTTAATGTCATACAAAACATATATCTGACAGTACACAATGGAACAAAAGTTCATTGCACCTGGCTCAAGATGCAAAACAACAAAATTAATAAATAAATACATTATCGACAATATTTCATGTACATGTCTAAAGGACTTTACAGACAGGAAATATAATGTTTAATTTTATAAGCTCTGTTGTTTTTTTCCCATAAATATACACACATCTAGAATTTGATGCCATCACCACGTTCCAAAATGGTTCGGACAGGGGCATAGTACTAACACTAATTTGGATACTCAATACTGAGAGGCACATGAAGATTTTGGACATGCATCCAGATAACTTTTTTGAAGAGACAGCCCTGCTTACATCAGTGAGACAATGCTAAGCCACACTCTTACAACAGGATGGCTTCAAAGTAAAGAAATGTAGATACTTGACTGACCATCACGCAGTCCAAATCTGTCTCCCTCTGATAATGAACGGTGCAGTATGAAGTGCAAAGTACAATGCACAGAACTAGTGTGAAACCCAGTATACACCTTGCAAAAGAAAAGAAGAAACTGAACTTTTGATTCTTAAACAATCAGACTCCTCTAGAGAGTTGCAAGACAGCAGGTGTTGGAACACAGTGGTAAACAAATGAATGAATAAAAACTTTATTCCCCCCTTAAATAGTATGCCTTGCACTAACTAAAAGCATAAAAGACACACGACAAAAGACATCAACATTAAATATATCAAAATAGATCATTAAAATAAACTTCAAAGTGCAGAGTGCCAACTTCATATTCTGTGATCTGAACTTACTGAGCAGCTGAATGCTCTACAAAAAGTGTGATGCCTCTTTCAGCCTTCTGTACCTGCATCCTCAGAGCCCTCAGGTAAGAAATGCTGCACATTTGTTCCCCAGATATCTTTGTACCTAGTAACCAGAGAACAAATGCACTTACGCTCCTGTCCCAACTATTTTTGTAACACGCTTCAGGCAACAAATTCATATTATGAAAATTTGGATTTGTGTGTAAAAGTTTCCTCAAGCCGCATAAATGTTTTTAAAAAGCTCCTGAATAATGAAACATTTTTCTCGGTGCTTACAACTTGGACCAGATTCAAACAAGGCAGCAGCCCGGCTCCCCCTGCATGTATCCCCTATCTTCAAGGTTATTGCTGAGCCATTTGTTGCACGTTAGATAATTGACTCTTAGATGAGGGATAACCGTGATTTATGGAAGAAGAGAATACATATTCCTCCATATCTCAGCCTTGATTTATGGCGTGATAGAGCTCAAGTGATGGCCATTTTATCTGATTGTACGTCATGCAAAGTAGTCGATCAAGTCTGCACAATCAGTCACACCTCGTCCTGGCCGAGATGACAAGGATGAGAGACAGGCTGCGCTCTCGCCAGGGTTCCTTTGCTCTACTTAAAGCTCTTTAAGGCACGTTATTATATGCAGAGCTGGGTAAACCATGGCCAGCTAAATCACAGCCACTGCAAACTGGCGCTGGATTTATGATCTGTGTGATGGATAAACCAGAGGCCTTGGTGTGGGATTCGTCATATGCAAAAATAGCCCGCACCGAGGCTCAGCGTTTAAAACACATTTGACCTTTTCATGTGCTTATTTTATATGCTGCTCTCCAGAGAGGCTTATTGGTTATTTTAAATGTTCAAATTGATTTTATATCTGGAGACGGATGGTTACCCTGTGGTTACGTCATTTTTTTTGAGAGTCCTGGCAGCAGTAAACAGAATATATCAAACCTTCTCCTTCTCAGAAACTCAATATTTAATCTAACCAGAACTAACCGACGAGAGGAAACCTCACTTTCTCCTGACCTTATGAATTCAGATTCTTAATACTTCAGATACCTCATGCAAGTATTGAAGTGTGTGCTTTGGGCGTCTGTGTCTGTGTGTGACTGCGGTGCCATCAATTATTTATTCTCCATATCTAATTCAGGATGCCGTCCTCTCAAACTCTGGAGCACTCTCCTCGTGTTGGGAAAGAAATTGGATACAATAGATGCCAGCACACTTGCTGAAATGATTTAGTCCACATACCAACCTCTCCCTTGAACTTAGTGCTGAATATTTGGCATCCAATTTAAGAACATTCCATGCTTTCTTTAATACAGTGGTGCCACTGGGGGGATGTGGATTCATGATAGGGGTAACCTGACTAAAGGCTTGTCTAGACACTGCAGTATTTCTGCTATAGTTCATTTGGGACGGTGCCCTGCCCCCCCAACGGACACCCCCGCCATGCCAACAGGATCCACACTTAGAAATTCAAGCGCAGATTTTAAAAAACTAATCCATTATTTGTTTTTGTTATTTTAATCAAAGGGCGCATAACAGCCATTCTTCTTATCAGATAAAAAAGCTAACTCTAATTTGCGCAATTTCAGAGTCTAATGCGTCATTATCGTTTCACTACAGTCATTAAAATGCCTCTGTGCCTCCTCTGTGACGGGCAGGGCTCTCCCCTCAGTCCTGTCTCATACTCACGTGCACTCACACCAGAACAGACACACCCACTCACACTCAAGAGAGTGGAGGAGAGAGCGTGTTGACATTATGGCAAAAAAAAAAAAAAAATCAGCAACAAACAAACAGATTACTAACGGACGACTGGAGGTTCCCCAAACGTCCATTAATTGAACTGTATGTGGCGAGGCGGAAAGCACAGCTAGCTCTACGGCCGGTGCTAGCCAAAATGAGAGCATCTCTCCCAGACCCGACCACAGAGGCTGCAAATCCACTGCCCCAGTTCACATTGCCACAACTAGTACTAAACACACCTGTTCAGCCCCCCCACTGACACACAGAGTAAGAAGCTGCGCACGGGTCACCACCGTCAGTCTGGCTTTGATCCAGCATGGCTGTCAGACGTGAGATACTATGTATGGCTGTACAAGATCAAACTTGGTGAGTGAATTGATTAATTTGGATAGATACAGTGGTATCTAGTCTACGTGATAAGCATGTATGCGCCGTATGTCCACTAGAAAAAGGTCTGAAATACCGAAAATACGAAAATAAACCACTCAGTGTCTTTGGCGCGTGCTCCTCCGTGTGCAGGTGAGCATAATGATGCAGATAGACACGCATCAAATGGTGTCTTGATAGCTCATGTGCACGGTTAAGTAACACAAAGACTTAAAAAATGACGAATCAGCTTTTTGATGAATCAAAACTTAACATTCTTCCAGCTCTGAGCTGCTGTTTTCAATCACTCACTGTTTTCTAAATGATAAATTCATCCTGAGGTATCCTGCATCACTTATTCTCCATGATATAAGAACAATCTTTGAAGGATCAAGCTTCAAATACATCTACTAGTGCAGTGGGCCTCAACCTGTGGGTGGAGGCCCATAAGTGGGTCTCAGAGCTGTTTTCAGTGGACCGTGCATAAATCAGGTAAAACTGTGGCAAACATTTCTTCAGGGTATGGAGGCCCTAAGAGGACAAACATCCATCAGAGTATGTCAGAGTAAACCCACTAGAATAAACCAGACTACACCACTGGATAGATAAGATAGATAGATAGATAGTTGAATGAAAAAATGAACATAAAATGATTCATATAGAAAGACAGATAGATGAATGAATAAGTTAAAAATGATAAATGTAGATAGATAGATGAGTGAATAAACAAACTGATTAATATAGATGATCCCGAAGGATGAACCGCTCATTCCGGCTCAGGCAATCAGTGTGTCCAAAAAATAATGATAATAGCTAGAGTATTATCACAGCATTAGTAGAAAAGTGGAAAATATTTATCCAATAAGTCAACTTAATCTGAATTTTTTTATCCATGCTTTGTTGAAATACTCTTACAAGACATATAGGGAAGAGTAGAGGCTGTCTTCAATCATAACTGTGCAGAAATGTAAAAAATTCCACTGCCAGCTTGACCCTCACCTGAAGGTGGGGATGTGAGCCCCACTCTAAATCTAGCTTATTTGAACATGGCACGTTTTGTGTTTTGGTTTGAATTGCTGTCACATGGCAAATGAAGATTTTTTTTTTTTTAACAATCAATAGACTGTAATGTTTTTAGCTCCACACTTTAGAGTCGGTTAGGTACTTGCCAAGAAGTGGGATGGCACGGGTTGGTTATTTGGGCAGAAGTGAACCAGACTGCTTGGTGAAAATGCAGCTAAAGTTAGCTTTTAAACAATATCTTGTATGTACATGTACTCGACATAATTCAGATGTGTCAGATTAATTCTACAAGAACTGAAAGAGTTAATGTGACCAACAATCATCACAGCCATCACCGATTTACTTTAATAACAGTGGGTGAACCTCTCTACAATATTTGTCAATATTATCCTTTCACTGCCTCTGTCCACTTCATCATATTAAAACTTTCTCCTCACCCACCTCCTTCACACTAACACACATTTATATCAACTGTGTCAGCAAGCGTTCCTGCTTAAAACCATGTCTGCTATCTCTTGACTGATTTTAATTCGAAAACACTCTGCCTCCCCACTGATTAAAATCATGAGAAAAAATCTTTTAGGTTTCCTCAAAAATGCAGATAAATCAGCTCTTTCTACGGGTAACTACAGTGTGGGGTTAAATCAGAGGAGTCACAGCAGGGGGGCTCCAAGTGCTTACCCAACATTCTTTTTATGATTTGTGAATATGTAAAAGAAGAGCAGCAGGATTAATTTGGGCCAAGAGTTACACTTGATTTGTAAAATCTGTATGTTCAAATAGAGTTTTTGCTTCAGGCACATTTCAGGTCCATGAGAGCCTATCTGATGTCTCATATAGCCTCTTAATTTTCTTTTTTAAAGTTGAAGGTATGAGTTAAGTAAAGAGAATGTTTTGATGAGTATAAAGTGCCATGAAGTAAATACAACAATGTGCTTTATTAAGAAGAAGAAATAATGCAGGTGGGTCACTATTATGAGTTGCTGTGTGTTGGTAATATGCTGTCACTTTGGTTTATTATCACAGAAGCACAAAAGAGAAAACGGTTTCTCATTAAAGACTCTTCATTAGTGCCAGTGGGCTGTCTAAATTAATTATATACAAAACATGAATGCATACAGTGAATAATAGAAGATGTAAGATTAATAAAGAATACTCTATTATTTTGGCATTTAACCTCAATAAAAGTTATTTTGGGTTCTTTATCATACATTTTTCTCTTGTCATATTTGAGTCCCTTCTTAAATCTTCATCTATACATTTAGAGCTGTACACACAGAGACATATCTGCAAAAGTTTTTCATCCTATTGAGGTGACCTGGCAGCTTCTGCAGCATGAATACATTGTATTTCAACATTGTTTTCTGTTGTTGTTGGGATGAGCACATGTGGTTTAAGAGAGAGGCGGGGCTATGAGGTCATTGTTTCTAAAAATGTACATATTCATAGTTATATATATATATATATATATATATATATATATATATATATATATATATATATATGAACACATATATGTGTGTGTATATGTATATATATATATATATATATATATATATATATAGAATGGGCCCCAGAGTGAATAAATCTCAAAACTCCACCCTTGCATTTCCATGTTTACTATGAATATGCACATTTTCAGAAACAATGACCTCATAGCCCCGCCTCTCTCTTAAACCACATGTGCTCATCCCAACAACAGAAAACAATGTTGAAATACATGTATTCATGCTGCAGAAGCTACGGAGCTTGTTATGGCTCTTACAGAAAACATTTTCTCCTCCTCTACTACCATCATAAGCAACAAGAGGACATGAAGAACATCAACGCCAGTGTTTGTTTACATCTCGCATGATGCATGCACATGCTTCATGTATTCCCTGGTTTTGGTGTTTGTCTGCAGCAGCATTACAGTGCCACTTACAGGCCTGGCATATGTACTACAGAGATTTCAGTGAATTCATGTGGACAGACACATTTCTTTAAATGATGCTGTTTACAGAAAACTTTTGAAAACAAAAACTTTTTTATCTCCATGTGGACATGGCCTTAAAGGTGCCATTGGTAGGATTTTGCTAACCAATGCTAATTTTATTTTGTTCCATTTAGATGAAATGTTGGAATATCCATTGAGATCCCTTTATGATAGTATAGTATAACTGCACTAGTGCGAGATCTCTGGGTTTCCATCTGTCTCTGTTATGAGCTGTCAAAAATTTTCGACCACTCCAGGTATCTTTGACCAATCAGAAGAGCCCCTGAGGCTCCTATTCTGATTGGTCGAGGGGTGGCGCTTCGTCCTTCATCTTGATTGGTTGTAAAGCTCTTTGTTCCCGTGAACACGCATGAGGAAGAAGAAGAAGAACAACAAATCTTGTACAATGGCAGACAGCAATAATCCAGCGGGCAGTGGGTAAGTGCCGATTCCATCTATGCCCCAGGCAGCTTCCACCAAAAAGACAAGGACCGTGGAAACACTTACCGGAAAGCAAGAGCACAAGAAGGAGGAGGACCGTGCGTGAAATAAAACAAGAATCAATGTCGGTGTTGCGTTTGAGAGGTGGAGGACCCTTCAGGATCTCAAGGGTTTCAAATCCGATGCAGAGCTAGCTACATTTCTGTTGGACAGGTAAGTTATTGTTTTTCCTCTTATGTTGTTTCGCAACATGCGGTGTATTACTCGGTTTTATAATATAAAACAAACAAATATGTTTAGATTCCTTCTTAGACGAGTGCCTTATTGGCATGTACTTTATACGGGCTTTGTAACCTCAGTATCAGACATTGTCGCAGCAGTTGTGTTGCTCGTCGTTGAGAAGCCTTTCGGTAAACAGCTCACTGTACTGGAGCGTTATGATACCGGCGGGCACATTTTTGTGGGAGGGGCTAAACTCCCGTGAGGGAGTGATCGTATAGAAAACAGGACGGGAGGGGCTGTGCTGGTTTTCTAATCGCCATCTTAGCTGGCTGTGTGCCAAATCTGACCAACAGCACCTTCAAAATCATGATGTGAATACACAAGGTCAAATTGCTGCACACTGTCCTCAAGCACAACTGGTCCACACTACATTTTCATAAACGCCTCTATGTCTACCTATCCATTATAATTATTTTTAAAGGACACTTTATCCAGCCAATAGAGACAAATAAATTTAAAAACCTGATAACTATAAACAAAGAATTAATACATTATATACTGTACATCAGAGGCTGGAAATCTGAAGCATATGTAAGGAATTCTTCCTTATTATTTTGATTGTTTTAATGTCTCGAAGGCCTCCCTAACCTTCAATCACATCATATATCGTTTGTTTGCTCTTTTTTCTATGCCCTCCTGCAATTAAAGGATAAGTTCGGTTTCTACAGCTTTTACATAGTTTATAGAATGAAGTAGAACAATATACTCACCCAGAAGGCTTTCCTGATCCAAACAGTGCTTCGGGAGATATTTAGATCCAAAATCGAGCGGCGGACATCCGTAAAATGGTAGCAGACGGGGCATGTATAGCCGCTCCTTAAACTGCATTAATCGTCCCAGAACTCATTAGTTTCACCAACATTTCATCATGGTCCGCTCGCGCTACTCCTCCACGACAGTCCGGTGTCACTCCATCCATGTTTTTGTGACTGTGCTGACCTCTGAACTGAAAAGTTTCTTTCCGGTTGCGCGCATGCGCAGTACGGCTCATTGTTTCAGCGGCGAGCGGTGGCTACACAATAACTTTCTTCTTCCAGTTTTGTGCAAAATGGACGAATATCTATCGGATGAAGATGTTGTGGACGAGAACTTTGAATATGATGGGTGTCCTTACAGTTTCGAGCCAGAGTATACAGATGAGGAGCTCATCGAAAGGAGGACGCGGAGGCAAGAAACTTTTCAGTTCAGAGGTCAGCACAGTCACAAAAACATGGATGGAGTGACACCAGACTGTCGTGGAGGGGTAGCGCGAGCGGACCATGATGAAATGTTGGTGAAACTGATGAGTTTTTGGACGATTAATGCAGTTTTAGGAGCGGCGCTATACATGCCCTGTCTGCTACCATTTATACGGATGTCCGCCGCTCGATTTGGATCTAAATATCTCCCGAAGCACTGTTTGGATCAGGAAAGCCTTCTGGGTGAGTATATTGTTCTACTTCATTCTATAAACTATGTGAAAGCTGTAGAAACCGAACTTATCCTTTAACACATATCCATAGAGCCTGCACACCTTTAGCAAGATTGAAAATGTATGAAGTCAAAGCAGTGATGCAAGTTAGAAAAGGGTAAATTGCTCAAGGTTTCTAATACTTTTCAAAATGTATTGACTGGATTGAATTTAAAGGAGGACAGTGATTTGTCTTTGGGGTAAAACAAGCTCTCTTACAGTTCTCGTTACACTGCTCTGTATAAAGACTCTTTGCTTCTTTTGCTAAAGGGACTAATGGAAGTTTGAGTCATAAACACTGAAGCCACCACCATGTAAGACCAACCATTAACTTCACATTTACCCATGAAATGAAAGCCCAACAGGAGGCGATGGATCATTCCAGGTCAGGATGCTAAAGCTGTGCCCGTCCTGTTGGGCTCCTCAGTTGGATGCTTCATATTTAAACTTGACAGATGCTTACCACATGTTTATTGCATGGATCAATGTACACAAGCAGGAAGATGGGAACTTGGACAGTATAAACCTTATGCATAATATATTACGCACAGAGACATGGAGATGTGTTCTGCACAAACACACACAAGACCCCACAGCGTTTCTCCTCCTCACTCACTCTGATTGACAATATTCCAGTCCAAACCCCTGTAGGTATCATTTGCAAGCTCATGCGCCCACACTGTCAAAGTTGCAATGTGTGCCTGAAACAAGAAATGAGATGGGAGTCAACAGTGGAAAAAAACAACACAGCAACAACTCTGTGCACTCGGGGCAGCACTCTATCTGCCAACTCGAGCCTTGGCTGCATACCTCAGCTCCAAGATGGCAGCACCAACCCTGTAGTGCCAGCAGAGCTCCCTGCTGCTGATCAGACCTTCCTCTATGTTGTTTTGTGTGGCAAGACACCCACTGCTTTGAGGTTAGCCCAATTCTCTAACTGAAGGCTCAGAAAGAGATAATAAGACATAGAAAGAAAGTGTCTCCGATATGACTAATACAGCCTGGTGATAAGAGAGGTATAGGCAGCCATGCTAGCATTGAAGGTTGGCCATTTAGATATAGATAGAAAGAACAACTTGCAGATTAAATTTAGGTTCAGTGTGTTATAAAACCCTGATAATTAACTAATTTAATTATTAACCGGCATTGACATCTTACACATTTTTCTGGGGGTAAATAGTCTTTGCCATTTCCGGCACTCTAAAACGTTATGAGACACAAGGGATAAGATGGGTCGTTTAAATTTGGTAAAGTTAGCCTTATTTTGTTTCAAATGAGACTACATCTTTAAACTCTTTTTTTCTTGAAAAATAAACAAATTACAGAAATCAGTAAAGAACAGATCTATCTGTAGGGCATATTCCTGTAGTTGTACATTGTGCGGTTGGTAATTTGTGTGAGTATTTGCATGTGACAGTGTTTTCTGGTTTTTGTTGGGGGTTTTTTGTAATAGCATAAGGGGTATTCAGAAAAAAGGCACATCTGAGGTATAACAAACCACATGATTATTCCCACTGCTGTTACAAGAACTCATACCACTGTTTACATCAGAGAAACAGAACTAGACAAAAAATTGGCATAAATGGGCTAAGAAATAAAAAAAAAAAATAGTGCCATGATTGCATTCACAGCAAATAGTAATGTAATTAAACTGTCCAACAAAAAAGATTTATATTAAAATAAACAAAATGACATACAACACATAATTCAAGTTTGAGGAAAGAAGATACTGACATTTTCAGCTCTTGGAATACAATCAAACGGAATTGCAAAAAAAAAAAAAGAAAAAAATCAAGGATCTGAGATGGACTATGACACAACAGATATATTACATACTGCAGCTTTAAGTTACACTGTCATTCTATTCACACTCAATCATCCTTTTTGTGTTTGTTTGCTGCAACATGCAAATGCATGTGTTGATGTTCAGTATAAACTTGTTACAAAGAATTAAAATATTGGACCTTAAAACATTTTCATCCTTGGTCCATGCAACATTCTTTCAACAACTTTCACATGAATCTAGCCTTTTGTTTTATGTAAGGTGGCTGACAAACAAGCAAGAAAGCCCCCCATCAAAAAACAACCTTGCTGGAGGTGTCAAAGAACTCAGCGGCTGCTGGAACTCTATTACGTACCATAGTGGGACTGTTCTTGTTGTAGGTCATATTTTCTGATATCATAGGTCATGAATCACCGCTACACTGTACCAAACACAGACGCAGGGCATTCTTTCTCTGCGTGTGTTATTTTGTAACTCCACTCAAGTGAACGTACAAATCTCAGTTTCAGTGGATCCAGACTTTGACACACTCAACTCAGGCTGGGCCACTGTGCCTTCAGGCTCACAAACAAAAGCAATCCATGTCCATTTGAAACGTTATCTTGTTGACTGCACTCCCGCTGCACTGCTTGGTCACCTCTTTCACTCGGCCAACCACGAGAGTTATGAGGGGAGACGTGACAATATCCATGTCTTCACGCGCTACTGGCTCTAGTGCCGCATGGCATGACGCACTGCTCCCCTTGAAAAAAGAAAATAAAAAAAGGCTTTCAGAACAACTGGCCTCTCTGAGTGACTGCATTCATCTCGATTTCATTCTATTATGGCGTAATGTCAACTTATCATATATTTACTAATGCCTTGCCCCAGAAGTGGCACCAACATGTCCACACACTCATGGATAGATCATGTTGTCTACAACATCTTCAGCAGGGTCTGAAAGCTTAATGGCTTGCATTGAATAACCTTGTGTGGTTTGAGATGTTTAAGTGCTTGTTTATGTTTTTATTCTGCTTTGAGTTCTTGGAATGTTCATTGTAGTCTATGAGTCCATGACTCAAATATATTTATATTTCTATAACTGCTTTAACACTCAGTTTTACAGCATTATTCCTTTCTTTTGAGCTGATTATTATTTATGACATCTACAGGTAAAGCTGAAAAGTACTTCCATGATATATTAATATGTAAAAATCCCTCTGACAATGGCATAATAATGCATGTGACTTCCAGTTGGTGACACTGGGGATTAAGATCAGAGTAACTTGCCTTTATTTGTCTTTCATGAGCTAGACAGTGTGAATGACAGGAGGTGTAATGGGGCTGAAGCTATCATGCAATATTAGTCTGTGACTTTGCTTCAAAGAGATACACTCACTGGCTACTTTATTAGGTACATCTGTTCAACTGCTAGTCAACAAAATAACTAACAGGCCAATCATATGGCAGCATCTGCATTAAGGCACGTAGGCATGGTCAAGACGATCTGCTGAAACTCAAACTGAGCATCAGAATGGGTATTTAAGTGACCTTGAATGTGGTATGGTTGTTGGAACCAGATGGGACCAAAATTGGACAATAGAAGATTGGAAACATATGACCTAGTCTAGTAAGATAAGAGATGGTTGGGTCAGAATTTGGCCTTGAAACCTGAAGGCATGGATCCATCCTGCATTTTATCAACGATACAGGTTTGTGGTGATGTTATGATGTGGGGGATATTAAAAAAAAAAAATTTGCACACTTTGTGCATTTAGTCCCATTTGAGCATAGTTTACATGACACAGTCCGCCAGTGTGTTGTTGCTGACCACGTCTATTGCTTAATGGCCACAGTGTAACCATTTTCTGATGCCGATTTTAAGCAGAATACTGCTCCATGGCACAAAGCTCAAACCCCACAGCTCTAGTTCTCAAGCTGATAAATAAGCACAGGAATCTACTTAGAACACAATTGAGAAGCAAAATTAATAGATGTTACTCTGATGTGGTTTAAGTTTCAGTTTTATTCTTTCACTGATGCAACAAAAACATCTGTTTTAGTGTTAAGTAACCTATTTATTTAATCCAGCAAAAATGACTGTGTTGAAGAAAAAAAAATTGCTTAGAGTCAATAATGATAATGTTTTAATGTATATATGTGTTGTCAGTATTTTAATATGCATTTGATCTTTTCTGCTCATTTTATTTATTGATTTGTTTGTTTAGTTTCACTTTCTGCTCTGTGAACAAGAAATTACATTCTATAGGCAGCGCTGCAGGGGTGCTGAACCACTGGGTCTGTTTGTCTTTACAGTTTATTTTTCTTCAGAAATGTAACACAGAAAATGTTACACATAATTTATTTACTTCATACTGATAGTAGCCACCAGCATTTTTCTGTGTTTTTCATGAGGGATTGGCAAAGGTTAAGTTAAAAAAAAAAGTAGTCTAGTGATGTGATGAATTGAATGACACTGTCAAGATATATTAGAGCTGCAAACACTGGTGGATTTACTTTTAACATATAGCTGTCCACATTAACACCTTTGTTTTATTGTCAACATTAATCTTGTAAAATTTTGTTGTTTTGGTGCATGAGCTACTAGAGAGGGACAGAATGTTACTCGTTGTGTTGTCTCATAGCTCCCACAGTGATGGAAAAAAGTGCCATCTGCATGTGTATGAGTCTAATTTGACTTTAAACCCCAACTTACAAGTTGTGTTGGTGACACCTTACAGTTGGTAAGCGAGACATATTGGAGGATAATGAATATTTAGGTCAAAAGTGACATTTATTTTCAATTACTTAGATTTGGGGATCAACTTTTTTTTTTAAATCTCCATATCTGCGTCATTCAATACATTAATTTATATTTTCATGGTGTCATTCAATTTATTTTATAATAAACTTAATGACACCATGATTATCAGAGGAGGATTTGAAACAATGTTGAGGCCAATCCTTGGATGCTGCTGTATTATAAACGCTTTCTCAATCTAACTTTAGATCAACCTACTCACGGACAGAGAGGCTGTGTTGAGATGGGACTAAAGGTCGTGTGACCAATAGCAACTCCGTATGGATTTGTACCTATGTCAATCATGTCCTTGACTTTTCAAAACCAGAAATTGTCAACAAAATAAAAAAAGGGTTGCAATTTTAAAAACCATACTCCCCTTACAGTGAGAATCTTTAGTTAAATGAAATATTTAGACTAAAGCTCTTTGTTGAACTAGGATATGAATATGTTTATCTAGGCTGCAAAAACATAGTCTGTAAAAGAAGTCATCCTTTGGCACACAGTTGTTGATACCCTTTAATGGATGCTGCCATTCTGCGTATCATGTCAACCAAACTTGCGCCATATATACACTGACAAAAAAGGCCATGTTGAGGCAGGATGCAAGGCTGTCTTATAAATAGTGGTGCCATGATCCATAACCAGAAATCCTCAATAAATCCTTAATTAAAGAAAAACAGGCACAGTATAAAAAATCCGCTCTCTGTGAAGTGAAAGCACCTAGATGTATTATATATTTAGACTGAAGCCATAAAAAAAAATGTTTTCTTCCTGCATACAGTCATTTGGCTTTCAGGTTTCTGCAGCCAGCCTCAAGTGGACTCTCAAGATACTACAGGTTTTGACTCTCACCGATGAGCTTCCATTTTCAGCCACAGAGCTTGCAGCTTGCTCTTAATACGTTGATTTTATCCCTTTCAGAGTCCATATTCCCTATTTTATCTAAACAATGAAACTTCTCTTTCATAAATACTGGCTTCATGTCAGAATGTTTCAGTGGCTAGCTATCTGGGGGATTCATTATAAAAACAAGAAAAAAAGTCAAAAGCTTTCAAAGAAAACTGCTCATCTGACAGGGATGTTTCGGCATTATATCAAAAAGCCAAACAAAGAAACATCAACAAGAACTCTTTTTAATAGCAGTTTTAAAACAACATTTGGGACAATCAAAGTCAGAAGTTTCATGCACCGTTTCATGCAGTAACTACTTTAAGTGCAACATAATCTAAACGTTATGCCCAAACGCAAGGGAAAATGTTGTAAGATTGGCATTCAGATGGTGCTGATGTTTTAATTTATGTCCATCTGTCCTTAGTCTGGACTAATCTGATATTACTATTGATAATAGATAGGTATTTTGTTGGATCTGAAATCGGAGTCATCTCCCTGTACATCCGGTAGTTGTGATTAGCCTGAGCTCTCTCCTAGCCCTGGGTATCCTTCAGTGGAACACACTGTGAGTCAGATACATTTACAACTTGTTTAAAATGCTGTACTTGTACCCAAACATAAGGTTTGACAGTCAAGAAAAGGGAAGTTTCATTAATTATCTATATTTCTGCATGTCCCTAAGTGCTGCCCCTTTTCTTCAATAATTGCTACTTGGGAAATGCATGATTTGCTCAGGACCCATGGGTTTGAAAAAGCTTCCCCATGTACCACAGGACTGTCTCAGTTTGTGAGTTCCATGGACTCTCTGTAAAGTTTGAGACACACTCAGTATTTCATCTTTTCAGAATACAATAGCCCACAGCAACAGCTTTTATCATGTTTAAACAGAGGAAAGTGATCCTCAAGGAGTGAAAGGAAGAGACTATGATACCTGTCTCCACCTGGAGTTTGTATTTCTCTTAGGGAAAAAAAAAAAAACTAACCACTCGTACCCCCAATGCAGTTTGTTCCATGAATGTAATTACTCTACTCCCAGACTCATATTGTCTCCTGAAAAACAATGTTCCTCCAGCAAAAGCCCATCTTCTCATCTTTCTTCATTGTGCTTTCTGACAGCTCTTCATTCTTCCCATCAAGACTGTGCTACTGGAAGCCTGTCCTGAGGCTCTCAGCAGAAAGGAGCCTCAGTCACAGCGATGAGACTTGTCGGGTTTTTTATTTCATTCTATGTTACCCGGTAAACAGAATGAAACATTTATGAGAGTTTTATGCAAGGCACCCTCTGTCTGGGGATGTGATTTGCCACTCTTTACCCAATCCGACTTCCTCCTGCTCAGGGCACAGGGCTAAAAGCTGTACTGTCTTGTTAGACTGCTGTGGGAGAAAGTAGCAGGTCACAATGGCTGACATCATAACTTTGAAATAAGAAACCCCTCTAAAGCACTTACTGCTACACCCACTTATTATCTCCATCATCTTATTCCTCAAACATGGACTTTATGCCACCACGCTGGCATTTAACTTCACACTGCACAATCTCAACCATGATACAGGGATGAATTAAGATATTAGAAGACATAAGTCAACGTTTCAGGTCATAGAGCATCTTGGTCATCCTTGTTGTTGTTGGCCTCATGTTTATGCCTTGTTGGTTACAGTGTTGTTACAGTTTTAGAAAGAATGCCTTTAAACAACATTATTTAGCTTCTTTGCACCACAATTGACATTAGCCATCACTGTCATTATGGTTCAGGAGACTTTCTGGTTATGTGGCACAGCTCCTCTGAGCCTAAAAATTCTCTCCTCCTCCGCTGGGCGAAGTTGATACAGCGCCATCAATTCCATTAAGCACTGGCCTGATACACAAAACTAAAGCTCCCCTTTAGAGCAGGTCTCTGAACCTGATAAGAGCTGCCAAGGAAATAGACTTGAGAGTTGTAATTCATGATATGTGACCGTCTCAAAGTTCCCCTCCCCATCTTGTCCCCATAGATAACTCCAGACATTTCTACTTCATTACAGACTGTGGTAAGTCTAAGATAAAGCCAGTTTGTACACAGGGATTCAGTTTGTCCTGGACTTAAAGTAACTAAAACAGGCCAGGGCAAATGCTGAGAGTAACCACTGATTTCTACAACTGTCAAAATTATGACACACAAACACCTTTTCTAGAATTTACAATGATTTTCTTGATTACTCATCCACTAACCTGTTTAAGAATGCAGCTTAATTCCCCACAATGCCACACTCAGCCAAGCTTGTGTCTTAATTAGTGTCTTATTTTGTAAAGAGTAGCTTATCCAGTACATTCAAACATCCCAATGAACCTCTCTGCCAATGCTCAGAGACCTCCCTGCCAGTAAACTGGTGTATTACCAAGCATAGCTTTCTCTGTATCAATTCAAAATACAATTTTGCACTGCAGCAGACTTGGAACAACGTGCAATACTGGCACACAAATGCTGCAAACAGAATTTCAAGCATCATCTTTTATACAGCATTGAAATAGACTTGGGGTGTTAGATAGTACAATAGAAAATAAGTAGCAACAACAATACCAGCAATAGCAATGATATTTGCAAAAAAATGTATGCCATCCCTTTTATGGCACCATTAGCTCATGGATCCGCATATAAAACTCTATTGGATGATTACAAATTCAGTATTCAAATTGTAATAACTAGGTCTGTCAAGCAATTCATTTTTATTAATACTAACTGCTGAATATGAGCAGCTAATCAAAATGAATTGTATCTTTTATCATGGATCTAAAAAGCCATTATTTCCACTTTTCAAGCCCATTTGGGCAGATATCGTAAGTGTCTTGATTTAGGATTCAAATAAATGTCCAAAAACACCATTTATAATCCTGGCTTTATATATTTATCAGTTTTAGTGCTGTACTGCTACGCCAGTGTTGTCTGAAAACATGATGTAGAGACAGGAGGTAGCTTCTAACTTTGTATTCTGTAAGGTATGGTATTTTGTTCAATTTTGATAACTTTGATTTTTAGTAGAGGTACACAATTGTTAACACCCAGTAATCATTAAAAATACATCTTAATTAAATATTTGACTCACCAATACAATCAAAGCTGTTCAATACTCCATGCAGAACCAGCAAAACAAACTTTTCTAAACTCATCCACAGCTGCTTCTGTTGCTGTGTCACCCACTTGGAGAGGCTGTGACAGAATACAAAAAAAAATAATTTGCAGTCAAATGCAAATTCACTGTTGTAATCTGTGCTGAAAGCTGTGCCAAGACCAGCATGATAAAAGCCAGTAATCTTGCTAAAGTATGTGACAATTAAACACTTTGATATAATTACGGCCCAGCCAGTAAAATTCAGTTATTATGTTGGCTCAGTGGAATGACCATAAGACAAAGGTTTGCATACCATGTGTTCAGATGTTATTTTAATAAAACAAAAAGCAGGTTTTAGCTATGATCTTGAGCATAGACATTTATTTGTTTGCACAAGGGATAGTATGATTTCTCTGCAGTATCATAATAGCATGGGTAACATTATGTCAAATTAGATGATTTTCTGATGCTTATTGCCTTTGACAGTCCCATATTATGCGAAAATCTCTTTTTGAAGGCTTTTGAACACATTTTTGGGTATTTGGCGCTCCTCCCAGCCCACAACATGTGAGAGCAGACAACAAAACCTGTATTTTGCATGCTGCTGCATAAATGTAAACTCATGGTATTTGGTGAGCTGTTGAGTCTGTGGATATCTTGTTACGTAAAAAGCGTTTTATTTGCATAAGCCTACATCTACCTGAGTACCCACCCCCCCACTGGTCTGAGAAATTTCTGTGCGAAGTGCCGCCATATTGTTTACATTCTTAGTGCGAGATCAGCGCACACCATGTCTAGACCCAAAACCTATCACTGCTCGGTTGTTGGCTGTAAACAGCCACATATACAGTATCTTCACATATAGGCTACCATCCTCAGAAGACCAAAGGGCCCAGTGGATTAGTTTTACTATTGAAGGGAATGAGCCAGCTACAGTCAGCTAAAACCTGAATGTGTGTGCCAGTCACTTCACGTCTGACTGCTTCTTCAGCTTCAATCAGTTCAACAAAGGACTGGCAACTAGACTTCTCCTGAATCCGGGCTCAGTACCAACAATCTGTTGTCAAACCTGATAATGGAAATGTGAGTATTTTAATGCAATGTAGTATTTATTTTGCTCATTGCTACGAGCTAATGCTAACAGCAAGGGGAAATGAACCAGCCCTAACCCTAACTGCACAACATATTTGTCAATGTTCATGTTACTTGTTGAAAGTCTGAAGGATGGACTTCAATGTATAAGCATTCTTACATTATTCAAGAGGAGTTTAACCGCTGACTTAATATAATCAGTCCTTCACCCACCCCATTACCCCTCCGTTTCTGCTAATGTTAGCCCGGAAGGTAGGCTAAGTTGCGGCTGTCCCACTACAGTAACTAAGCTGAGGTTAGCATGCTGTGCGTTAGCCTGTGATGTTTGGGGGAAATGAGCTTCCCTGTTATCTGGTAACAGTGGCTGGAGCAGCAGTGCACTCTGCTTCGCTCGAGATATGCTGTGGATCTATCGTTAAGGCTCTGTATGTACACTGCTCTGCTCTGGCTCATTAGCATATTAAGGTGACCACCCTCAAAACCAGTCGTGCTGGACAGAGCGGTTATGTGAGCATGGAAAGAATGCAGCTGTGCTTGATTCATAGGCTTTTTGGACCAAAGCATGTTACTAACGTTTCATGAAGACATCAAGGATCCATGTTAAACTGCAAAAAAGGAGCAAAATATGGAACCTTTCATTTTTAAACTTTTTGCATTGTTTAGCCCTTTGAAAAGTCTTGGTCTTAAGCCCCAAAGCATGCTGTCTAGAAGCACATTGCACAAAGAAGTTTTGGGCGTATCAGTTTTTAGTTTGCTATTTTGATGATGCAAGTACCTAGATATATTATGTTTCTTTATTGTCAACACACACAGGACACTGTCTGCAATGTGTCAATACTCCACAATAACTCAAAATGAAGCAAATAGCAGACCAGTGTCGTGACTCTTTCTACTTTAAAATTACATGGACAGTAGCAACAAACAGGCTAACAGACATCAATTCTGACAAAAATTAGGAATGCGCAGTATTGGGTTTTTACAGACATCTGACATGTTTATGTTTCCAAACAATTTTTCAGGTACCAACATAGATAGCAATACATAGACTGTTTTTTTTTTTAATTTTCAAAGAACTCTGAATCTCTTCTGCACTAAAACTGACCTGTTTCTCTCTTTATGACAGTCTATTTGTGTTGGGCAACAGATGTTGCCCAACACAAATGAAAAAGAAAAATAATGTTTATAATGCTGAGTTCCATAATTCATGACACTGCTTTGTATTGGTAAATGTTTTGCAGTGGTGATGAGGGCATTCATTATGAAACATTGTACATTCTACTGATTTTCCAGTCTATATTCAAAGTAAACTGTATACGGCCAGCATGTACAGCTAATGTATTAGGTATAAATATTAGAAGAAATAATAATCTACTAATTGAGCAATTATCCTCCCATACTGAAAAAGTGCCACTATTACTTTGCATCACAAACATTTGCTTGTTTTTGTTGTTGTTTACTCGATCAGAACATTACTTCCTTTGAGAAAATTACTGAATTTAGAATCTGAAAGTGATCATGATGCCATCAAAAATAACATTAACATGCTAATATTAGCTTATTACTCATTGATGTTTTGATAATGATGACTTTCTTTTGCCTTATTTCTCAATCAGCAGCATTATTGATGCAAATACATCAAAAATACATTGAAAAGCACCCATATAACCTTGCAGTGATGTTAGGGGAAGGATTCTCCAGTATTATGATGTAAACTGACCTTCTGGCAGAGACTTTGGGCTTTTACTGGTGGTGAGGCCCAAAGGGTCTAAAGATCCTAAAACTCACAGTGTGCGATAATGCCTCAGTTTTCACTGTATATAAATTTGTATCGTTTTCTGAAGAAGATAATTAAAAAGACAGTATCACAGCTCAAGACAGTGGTCGTTGGCAAATGACACTAAGTTTTCCCCCTAGCCATCCAAACAGGTACCATGATAAAAGCTTTCAACAATCCTTTTGATTTTTCCTTACAGATTGTATTGGTAGACTGAAAACAAGAAAATAAGAGAAAACACACAGTCAGACAGAGTAAAAAGATGCAGTTCAAAAGTAAAAGTACCACAGCTTGGCTTCACAGAAAATCCAGTGGCTGAGTTTTGAAAGAAAGCCTGCCTCTGAGCTTATCCTTGTTATATAAAGGTGGTTAAAGAAATCAATATAAACAGGGTAGACCAAAGACTGGATTTCCTCTGCTAAATCAATAAAGGTGTCCAAGTAGAGCTTTGCAGAAGAAAGTAGAGGTCCCAAACTCCACAAATTACTCTGAGCTGAATTAAACTGCAGCATACTCTTAGCATGGGTAACATACTAAGCAATATTTCATATCTGGGGCTCATCTGTCTTGTTAAGGGTATCTTAGCAATTATGCATAAGCACTGCTCAGGGATGCTACAATCTATCATTAGGTTCATCATCTAAAATGGATGCTCACTGTGTTGTTGAGCAGGTTTACCCAGAAAGGCCTTTCATCTTTGAAAATTTGATTTCCAAAAAGGTTCAAACATACACAACAGGAAGTTGATTATATTGAAACGTACATTTCTGATTGAGATGTATTAAGATCCAAGTCGGGAGCATTTCCTTCTACACTTCAAATAAGAAAGCTATTTCTGTCTCTAATGTGAGGCTTTTATCCAGAGACACAGAAATTGTCTGCATAAAACCAAAGTTAAGATGCCATGTTTGTGTGTTGTTCAGTTTTAAGGTTTGTACTCAGTGACAAGATGCTTCAGATAAACAAACATAAACTTGGAGCTGGATGTGGAACGCAGCGTTCCCAGTAACAACTACACAGGCACATTAGTTGTTGGGCTTGGGTACAGATTGTTTTTGCATTGACAGAATATGTTTCTGTAAAGTTAGGTTGGTGTTAGGATTTAAAAAACTGAACTTAGCTGTTATTTTATTTTTATGCCTTTGTGACAGCCAAGGCAGGAGGCATTTTGCTTTGGGGTTGTCTGTCCATTTGTCCATCAAGGCCATTTTAAATGTATCGTCTCAATAATTCTTAAAAGGATTTTTTTAAAACTTTGCACAAATGTCCTAACCTGACATACCAGATGGGCCTTTCAATTCATCTCACCAGTCCATTTGGGAAAGAGCCCACAAAAAGTGTTAAGGAAGGCGAAGAACCTTTCAAAAGCACATCTGACAGGTGCTTGGATGATTGTTACGTCAATCACAGTCATTATGGGCCAACCAGATAATATAGTAGGCAGGCACAACTGCCATGGCTTTAGGGACAGAACACAAGCCACTTTGCAATACAAACTCTCGCCAAAACATGTCAGAAGTCATGCAGTAAAAGAGTCAGAGTGATGGTTTGCTGCTAGCTGAGCATTTTTCTAAGTTCAGTGTCTTGCTCAAGGGTACTTCGGCAGAGTCCTGGAAGTCAGCACCTCTCCTTTTCAACTATCAGACCAACTACCAGATGGGACTGAAACCAGCTACCCTCTGGTCCCCAACCTAAGTCCTTTCTGACTTAGCCACTGCTGCCCATAGACAGGATGTATTATACAGGACTTATTGTAATACTTTGCCTGAATGTTTTCTCGCATGGATGCATAACAATGGACATTTTGGACGTCATGGGTCAAAAGCAGTTGTGCATCATGTTCATCCTTTGCTTACGATTGCAATATCTCAAGATGTTTTTTTTAAATTCTCTTCACAATTTGTCTGAATGTCCACCACCGTATAACTTCACTTGACCATCCACTCTCATGAATGGGTAAAATGATTAGATCTTTAAGGTCAAAGGTCCAATGTAATCATGCCTTATGTTAATCATTTCAGTATTTCAAAAACATTTTATTTACAATTCACCTAGATGTCCACTCTTACTTCCATACATTATTGTGCTTGTTCAGGAAGATAATCTTTAAACATTTGTATATTCAGCTAATTCAGCTGGCTGTGCCCTGTACTGAAGTAGCACCAAAACAAAGGGGCTTGCAAGTGATCACTTCAACTCAAGTATTAAGTGATTTGATCATAGAGAACCAAGGTTAAAGTTAGTGGTGTTCCATGATCACCCTTACTTGTCAGTGTACTTTGAAATACCCAGCATTATGGATTTTTGGAAAAGATATCTTAAACAGTGATTTGTAGGTTTCTGTCTCTTTTTTTCCTTAATCTTAGGTCCAGGTCATTGGACCTAAAATGGACTGTCTTGCCCATATGATTTGTTAAAATCATAACCAGAAAGATCATCCCAGTTCTCCTCTTGGTCCATCACTTTCCTTTTATTGTTTTGCATGTGCAGAACTAGCATAAGTGAAACTATGCGGTTGTTTAAGGTTACTCATAAATTTAATATAAATAGCAAGTTTGCATGTAATTTATTTGCAGTGGATTTTCTCTTTCAAAATGTTAACCAAAACCTTGATTTCCCTCTCACGATCTGGAAAGCCACCAAAAAGCTGTCAAAAATATATGCTTCTAGCGGCTCATTACTCCAGTCATTTATTTGGTAAACACACATTTGGATGAGAGGGAACAGCAAATGAACAGTGTCCATGATCTCTGAAAGTTGTCCCTCAACAGCATCATCTTGCATTTTGAATTTTGGGTCAGTCATACTTTCACGGCCCCATGTTTTGCAGATGGTGATTAAATCTTTAATTGTCAAGGGGAGGCGAGGCCGCGGAGAAGGGAGAGGAAAAACTGGCAAACAGGTTTTTAATTATGGCCCACTAAATTAAGACACCCAGATTCAGTCCCATATCTCTGACTGATATATCCCCCCAGCTTTCGGTCTTCTTACTTCAATGCCCCACAGCTCTGATTGTATTACTCATTCTCAGAGATCATCTGTCATTTCCAGTCATCGTACAACATGGCTACAGATCTTAATGGCCTGGGCAAGGGAGAGGGAGGCACAGAGAGATGAAGAGTAGGGAAAAACTGGAATCAGCGCGAGAAGGAGCAAAGGTTTTATTCATATTCAAGAATTCTTCCTCTGGGTTATCCTCTGAAAAAGTTTTAATTAGATGGGATATAAGGTTTAAGAATGGCAAAATAATCAACAATGTTTTTAAAAAGATGTTTATAAAATAAGCCGAATCATGGAAGAAAACAATATTCTTGCAAATACACATTTTGAAAGAACTGTAACTGATTGACCACATGAACAATAATAAATGTAGTGGGCATCCCATGTCATATATGTACTATTTAAAAAAAATGTTTGCTCAAGGTCAGGGAGTCAAGAACTATTGGGCACCCAATAGCCCTTGATTGGACCTTTTCTCAGGATTGTGTTTGACTGACAGCTCAGCAACCTGTGAAATCTGTGAAACCTGTTTTAAGAGGACTGATTTATTTAATTTCTAATGGTGCTTAACTTTTATGACATGACAGACTCTCAGCATAGCCTCACTCGGTCCAGTCAACCAGAGTGATTCAAAACACCCATGTGAGGGCACAGAGACTTTAGTCATAGAAGTCAATGGAGTTACAGGGTTTAGGAACAAACTTTATTTGAAACTTTTTTTTTTTTTTTAGCACTTTCATCTATGAGTTTACCTGATAGATGTAGAGGATGACAAGTAGCACTGATATCTGTGATTAAAAGGGGGAAAAGAGAAAATCCTTAAAAGCTGAGATTAAGCATTACCAAAATATTGTATTATCAGTAGCATATATTTGCTGATGTGAAAAAAAGCATTTCGGCATCCCTGGTATCTATTTTTCCCACTCCTACTGAGCATCCTTTGTTTGAAATTGTTTGAAAATAAGATTTGCACTTGAGTTACATACAATCACTGACTGACTGTCTGTTGTGACTGCCCACATATTACTTTGTCTAAATGAGATATTTTCTGTTGTAGTTTTGAACTGAATTATAGTTGATAAAACTCAATCACCAACATGGAAGTTGACCAGTAGCATGTTTTTTTTTTCTTGCCAAGCTCCCATCTACAACAATTGTGAACGGCCCAATCAGCGTCCTTCAGAACAGGTAGAGGCGGGAGCTTCGTGGGAGACAACAGCAGGAAGTGACTGCTCGTCCAGAGAATGGCATAGATGCTAAAAGCTTCAGAAGGAGCTTTATTGGATCTGGACTGCTTGACTTTACTAAATGAAAAACAAACAACACTGAAAGCATTTCTCAATGGAAAATATATTTACAGCACTTCTGATGTGTTTTGGTCAGAGTTTGTTCCACGTTTTGTACGATTCAGGCACTGATGCCTGCGTTCTACTTCGTTATCTGATTTGCCCGCCATGAATGTGGTTGACAGCATGATCATCCAATCAACTGAATTATATGCTTTTCAAAGGTTCTTCCCATGTAACCACTTTTTACCACTTGTTTCTTAGATGGACTAGTGAAATGTGCACTGTTTAGTATATTTCAAGTAGTCCATCTGGTGTGTCAGGTTACCGTCAGCCACAAAGTGTACTTAATAATAACATATTCTGCTCCTCATATGTCTAAAATCTAATTGTGTCAACTGGCATGCTATGAGATTAATAGTCCCCATACTCCCCATATCTGTCCTTGCGTGTCTGGAAATGCAAAGGCAGTATCATCATGCACTGCAAGCATCCATCAGGTGCGTAACATATATGTGTCTGTATTGCGGTCTTTACAGTGTGAAGCCATGCTTGCCAAAAGATCTGAGCGTTAACTATAACATAGCACACACATGGATGAAGACAGACAGCAGAATGACACTGATGTCTCTTGGACATCATATCAGTAGGGCAGCAGTAGAAGTGACATACACTGTGTGGTTGGGAGCATGACCGCCTGTGTGGGAATTGACTCAGATGTCCTCCCAAGAGGCAGAGTGGCATTATACCAATGAAAGAGCTGTAAAGATCTATCCAGGGGACAGTACCCTTCAGCTGCTATGGAATTCAACTGGATAGAGGTAGAGGAGAGAAGATGAGAGGTAATAATTAGAATAAGAATTTTAGTATATTTCAAGTAGTCCATCTGGTGTGTCAGGTTGCCGTCAGCCACAAAGTGTACTTAATAATAACATATTCTGCTCCTCATATGTCTAAAATCTAATTGTGTCAACTGGCATGCTATGAGATTAATAGTCCCCATACTCCCCATGTCTGTCCTTGCGTGTCTGGAAATGCAAAGGCAGTATCATCATGCACTGCAAGCATCCATCAGGTGTGTAACATGTATGTGTCTGTATTGCGGTCTTTACGGTGTGAAGCCATGCTTGCCAAAAGATCTGAGCGTTAACTATAACATAGCACACACATGGATGAAGACAGACAGCAGAATGACACTGATGTCTCTTGGACATCATATCAGTAGGGCAGCAGTAGAAGTGACATACACTGTGTGGTTGGGAGCATGACCGCCTGTGTGGGAATTGACTCAGATGTCCTCCCAAGAGGCAGAGTGGCATTATACCAATGAAAGAGCTGTAAAGATCTATCCAGGGGACAGTACCCTTCAGCTGCTATGGAATTCAACTGGATAGAGGTAGAGGAGAGAAGATGAGAGGTAATAATTAGAATAAGAATTTCATGTAAATAAAAGTTTTACAAACATTAACGTGATTTTTTTTCTTTAACAATATCAGTTATCCCCTAAAACCACTAGATTTTGTATCAGTTTTATTAACTAAAGGCCCATTCACACATCAATGTATATTAGATGAATTTGATCAATGTTGGGTAATCATCAAAATTTCTGTGAAACGGGTCAATTTTGTTGTTTTAAACACAGATTAGCATATCTAAAACGGTGTGAAATGTTGTGCCAGATGAAGTATGACATTTCCAGATTGTGGATGGATTTCAAACATTCACCAAAGTTGATGTAACACGGGAAGGGCACTCAACTTACAGAGAATTTGACCTAACATAGCTTGGTGCTGCTGATCATTGTACAAACCTATCGTGACGTTACTCAACAATGCCATATAAAGCAGATGTACATGCCATTTCACCACGCGCAGCTGCAGCCGCAGCCGCTGTCAGTTTCCGATGCAATGCTGAAAGGAGGAAAAACAGCTGTCCCCAATATGGTACCTTAAGTCCTACAACTGGATTCCAGTCCTGAGGAGGAAGCAGCAGGACCCAACAGAGCTGAGGTAAATTAAAATAGGAGCGGAGAAGCCCCAACGTTCACCAACAGAGATGAACGCAGCTGTAATTGAGGGGAGAAAAGGTAAGCGGAGGTCAACTCTTGCTGGTCATTACAAGCCTATGGGATCAAAAATCAACGCTGCCCAACTGATACTAACTTTGTTCTTCATGGCTGGACTTAGCTTGATATTTCCATCTACGACAGCAAAAGGTGGCCAAAATGTTAGTGTTTGAATGGGGCTTATTCACAAAGAATAATTTTGGGCCCATATTATTCTCCATTGGGATAATTCCTCTTGGTAACATAATCAGCAAGCATATTATACAATATAGCTTCTACGTCGACGACACCATTAAATTTATCCTTGCCGGTTATGCCGATCAACATCAACTGACCACCAGCCTCTCCATTATCTGTTGCATCTCTTCTCTTCTCTTGTCTAGACTGTTATTTTACTGCCTGTAAGATTTAAATGGCAACCACTGTGTCCACCTATAGTCAGGATGCGAACGATGCTCCAGACAGCTGAGAGGGAAGAGTGACATCTCTACATTGATACACAAACCAAAACAAACTACATGAAGCTGCCAAATTTTGTAGGAGTGTTGAAGCTTGAAGATGACTGACACAACCTGCTCTGTCAATCAGACCTAGAGATGGAGCGGATAGTGGACTAGATAAGGTTGAACCATGAGATTTGCTGCCTTAATAATTTCTTTTTTCACATCTATCAGTCAAATGTAATATCCTGTTGTAATGTAGGACATATTGATTTATTATACATCTTTGGAAATATCCTCTAGCATCCTGGTTCTCAGCCTGGATCGAGGCCCCTCTAATTGCCAGAAGGTCCGGGGGAGCTTGTCAGCTCTGAGGTTGTCAAAATGTGGTTAGAATATATTATCTCAAACAAAGATAGCCCACTAGGAGCGTAGTTTGTGTTAGGGTTTTGGGAAAAAATGTATGTTTGTCATTTATCTTGAGTATATTCATGAAAACAATTGATATTGGTGTTTATTTTGGACAGAAATGTATCAAAGTTTTGTAGGTTTTTGGAGTGGCTTGGCTCTTTTAAAGGAACCCTTGCTATTTTGCATCAGAACTACAGGTCACTAACAGTAATGAGTGATGTTTTGGAAATTAAAGCTGGCAATGCTGGTAAAATACAGTGTGACATTGCAACCACATAAGGACATTGGGGGTGGGGGGCATTCTGATGCATTATTGATATTTCATCATTAAAAAAACGCTAAAATTAATATGTCTTCAATATTGGTGGAGTCATTTTGTTTCTTGAGTAAAAGTGCAAAGGCTCATACATTTAAAAATGCTATAGTATTTGGAATAATTAATTTAAGGGTAATCGAAAATTAAACTCAAATAAGGTACAGATACTCAAAATCTGTACTTAAGAACAGTTTTCATGAAAATGTTTTTGGTACTATAAATCCCTGACTTTCAGACATTGATTATGCATGAAGCTCATATATAATTAAGTGTTACCAGATATTGCAAAAACAAAGCTGAAATCCAATTTTAATTCAACATCAATCTCAAAGAGTTGTGTTCAACATCACTGTAAGAGTAATTCAAACATCCTCTGACACCATTTTGTTCAGAAAACACTGGTATACCTGATTCCAACATAAATCACTTCATCAAACTGTCTAAAATGAAGGAAAAACAAATCTTTCACTTTCTATCCACCTGCTGATTGAAATGTTTTGAACAGGCAGAGTGAGGGCAGCCTGTCGCAGCGTTTGGGGAAATCAGCGAGGTCATTAGGCAGACAGTAATGGGCCATGAGAGAGGCGGTTCTGCTCTGGCAGCAGGGCCGGCTGACCTGTGGATCACACCAACATTATCAGCCGACCGATCGCACCATTATGCCCTTGATGGAGGGGAACTCTGGATGTGTCTGGGGGAGAGCAAAGGGGGGCTTCTAACCTGAAAACTTGACTGTGAGCAGGTGTGAGAGGGCACACTTATGCAGATATGGAGACACTTGAATTCACATTAATAATGTAGGCATGCTCATTAAGGAGGTTCCTTTCTGTTGTCAGATTCATGAGGCTACAGCGAGTAAATTATAAAGGGGTTGTGTAGCTCAACTCTGCAACAGAAATGTTCAAATTCAGAAAGAAAAGTACATTCATGCTTCCACACCTATGACAAAACAGGCTGAAGGCATAATGTTCTTGAGTTGACTGTTGCCACTCTCACGAACACAATGTCTCAAGGACACTTTAAGACTATACATTATTTTAGACTTAAGAAAAAGTTTACTCTGACTATGTGATGATGTAATATGACTGGGCCTCATACTCCATTTTTCCTACTGAATGTGATATCTCAAGATTGTCTTCTATTTCAATACATTTTTCACAATTGCTTTCAGTCAAACTTGTTACAAATTTCCATTCTGACAAAACTCATTTGGTTTTGAAGATTAAAAATCAAGGCCATCAAGCCTCATGTCCCTTGCATTTAAATAAGATAGCACAACAACTCTTTTTAGTGATCATGCTCAAACTGGACAAAGATTTCGCTTGAAGTGAGGCAATGACAAAACATTACAGCTCATAACTAGAAAAGCACTCAGAGAGCGCAGACCTCTGCCAAAAAGCTCAGTTCCAGCAGTGGCTTTTCCCCAACCCCTGCAAAAGATACAAATCTCTATCACCAGATCCAGAATAGGGCCAGGATCCAGACCAACTCAGCACATACATGGAGGTTGTTATCCTTTATGAGTATTTATACAAATTATTGAATGTCGTCAATGGGATTTCTCATTACAAAGTTCAATGTTTTTTTGTGACATCAATCTGGATTGGATCCAGATGAAATTTGTCTTGATGATAGAGACATGGACCCCATATTATCCTGTAAAACTGGAAGCAAATCTGTTGACAAATGGCAGAGATATGATTTCTTAAAATGCTGCCCAATGTTAACCTATGGGATTTTTTTAAATTTCGGGACTTTTTTGAATCAGACCAATATTGTATCACCACCACAAGTTAATGGCTTCTTCCTTGGACCAAACTACACCTGTGGCAAAATGTTCATGTAAATCCATCCAGTAGTTTTTTTCATAATCTTTCTAACAGACAAACAAAAACTAAACAACCACACAGACCCTGGTAAAAACATAACCTCCTTGGCACAGGACATTATTTTGAGTATAAAGTACAAAACAATAAGATTTGTCGCAAGTCATAAACTTCCAAGACTGAGTCATGTCTGACGTCTTTAAGGGGCAAGTTCAAGTCAATTCTTAAGTCCGTCTGAGTATGACTAGAGTGCAACTCAAATCTGGGGTCTCAAAGTCAAGTCCCCATTTCTGGGGTCATTTGGTCTTATAATCATCCTAGTAAAGCCAATATCTCATGGATTTCTTGAGGACTTTCTGTAAAATTTGTGCAAACATCCATTTTTATTTGTACCATTGAGGTTCTTATGCCTAATGAACATCCCCTTCTTATAAGATATCCGCCATCACAACACATATTCAAGACCTTTTTCTTTACCCTCTCTTGCTCTTTCAACACTTGTGCACTGCGTTCTTCAATGAGCTCCTCTCCCTTTCTTCTATCGTTATATTTCATCCAGGGAAGCGAAAGGTCACAAACATCTGCATGCTGCATGTAAAGCTGAATGTCAGGGATCACAGTAGAAGGAGAGACAAGGATCACGTGTGAAAGGAAGACAGAAATGCATTCGGCTGTACAAACTCTAATGACAGTAAATGTCAGCTCAGCCACTCACAGCTGCCACTCCTTCCATGTTTATTTCATTTTCTGCCAGAGACTTGCCTGATGTGTGACTTCCTGGAAAAAGTAAATGTGTTTCTTTTGCTTTGATTCTTTAATGAGACATAAAAAAGGAAAAGTCGTATCTACAGAATTGTTTTAGGGGGAAAAAATAGAAAACTGATCAATGCCAGGGTTGTCTTCCAGCCTGCTCATTATTTCTTCACCTCTGCACTGTGTAAGGTCTTGCTGGGGTATCATGTCCGAGAACTTACCCTACTTGTTTGAGGTGAGTGTAAATGACAGAAACACATTTACATGCCTGATAACTTCAATAATCATATAATGCTAATAATCTGATTAATAATCTCAATTTGACATGTTCTGCTTAAGAACATTTTTACAGTAGTTGTTTTTTTTAGAGACATGATATAAAAATCAAACCCTTTTCTTCATAAGCATCAAAATATGGGAAGTCCTTGGATTTGACTGCATGTGTTGTAATGTGTCTTATGCGTTGATACCTTGCATTGGCACCAATTTTGAGCATCTAGACATGCTATGCTGGAACAACAAATGTTCAGTAATGACCACAAACTTACCTCACTACCTAAGCTTTTTAGCACAAATAGCTCATCTGTGGCCCAACCCCAAACCAGGGATCATCAACTTCTGACACTGTAGAAGCCAGATTTTAAATACCTAGAAATGATACTGTATCATTTCATATTATTGTCACATTGGTGCAACTGGCTGCCATTTTGTACATGGCTGGGCTTGACACCGATACTCGTACTTTTAATTCAGTGTTCATAAAATAATGGCTAACAGGTGGATCTCTGTAAACAGATCAAACATAAAGTCATTCCTGATAAAATTGTCTGAGTCTTATTTTTTGTGTCTGATTTTGAGAAGCTGTTTGGGGCCTGATGTTGCCCTGGGGCCAACAGTAGATGACCACTGCCCTAAATCTGTGTATATATTCTTTTGTAATTGTCCCCCATGACGAAGCTACATAAAGCCGATGGGCAATTACGACCACATCACCAAGGTCCTTAAGCTGAGGCCTCCCTTAAATAATGTTCTGTTAGAACCACAACACTTTGGGGGCCAGACAGTGAACACCGCCATCCTAGAAACACATCCTTTCCATTCTATCCAAATGACATTGTGACTTAAAAAAACCTAGTCTCAGAAAATTCAAGCCCCAGGTAGTGACAAAGTCAGTATACTATCACAAACAAAATAGAAGGTGCCCATTTTACACATGAAAAAAAATTGCAAAGAGAACACAAGAGAAAATCAGGGAAAACTGGTGAAGTAGGGTGAGGGGGGCAATATCCCCAAATTGGGGTTTGTACTTACCCTCCAGTGAATTGGGCTGTCGCTCCAGCACCCCCTACTCGCACATTTTCACAGGGTAAAATCTAACACAGAAGAAAGAAGAATAGCAATACGGAAGGATCTCTCCTAATGTATGTAACAGTGCTAAGGAATCCACATCAAACACATAGGCACGAAAAAGAGCTTGTTAGGCAATAAACAAAATATATTTATTCCATTTTTATATCTGCTAATGTATACCTCTGATTAAGTACAACACATAATGCTGTTAACATGACTGCTTGAGCAATCAGGTAACTCCAGAGGTAAAATATTGATTGGTCTATTAGCACATATGTAAATATACTCAATGAATTCCCAGCAAGAGGAGCAAAAAGTACACAGCTTGGTAAATTGTGTCTTATAAATTTAACAACCCTCTCTTCATCCCTTGAATTTAGCTCTGCCCATTGGTACAAGTTTTTGATGGCCGAGCATGTAGCCGGCAGACATCACAACACTCATTAATCTTAGAGAGACTTTCTTGTGGGAGTCAGGGAATTGCTGCCTGATATGTCTCTCTCTACATCCACCGAGTGCTGAGCCCAACTGCCTGCAGTGGTCCAAGGAAGCTGAGACCAGGCCGGTCTCGATGGAGGTTGATGTGGGCCACAGAGGCCCACAGCAGCTACAGGACGAGACACAAAACACAGTAGTTGGACAGAAAAACTACCTGGAGAGTCAATTGCACTAAGCTAGTTGGCGGTGATCCCTGAATTTTTGAAATGCTGCAGGAGACGATCCACATTTGGATAGAGGATATGATGCACGGGAGGGCATCGCCTTTTAAAATTCAGATTATCAAAAGATGGTTGATTTAACAGTTGGAGATTATTTCATACAATTTCAACCTCCCCCCAACTCATGCAATCTGCTTCATCTGTTGTCTGAGTCTCTTGTAAGACTTTCAAAGAGCACAGACGAAACGTTGAATTTTGTCAGACAACCAATCAGAGCAGGAGGTCTGGACATGTTCCTAATTATGGTCAGTTGGCCAGTTCTTCAGATGGCAGCCGACACAAATGGAGCCCAAATGGCCAAATTCTCCAACACCAAGAGACTTTTCAAAGCATAACTTTCAATCACAAGAAAAGATACACAGCAGGTAAATATGAAGGTTCTACAAGACTGTCAAAAAATAAGCATTTTTCAGCTGACTGACAACACAGAATATACAACAAATGCATTGTGTTGGTTTGTTTATCAGATAGTGAAATGACAGAGATGTCATGGTGTCAAAATGATTAACTTTGTTATGACTGTAGTAAAAATTCAAACTATGTTAATAATGTTTGATACACTGGAACCAAAAACACCAAATCTAAACACCAAATATTGGGCAATTTTCCATCCTAAATTATCCAAAAATCCAGATAAAGTGTTTATTGTAATTCATTGTATTGTATGTATGCAACATAAACTGCCTTTATCCTTCCCTCATATCAAACACTGCAGCTATCCTTGGTCACTCTGGCAATATCCTGAACCAATTACTGTAACTCTTTTCTTATGGTCTCTCTCCAAAATACCCCCATAATCCTCAACCTGTCCACAATTCTGCTGCTATTGTCACCAGAACCCCCTCCATCACATCACTCCTGTTCTTCAGAAGCTTCGCTGGTTCCATGTCAAATAGAAAAAAGGATTTTTTTTTTAAATCAATTTATGGTGCTTGACATTGAGGAGTAAGGATAATTTTTAGATTAACAATTGCCACAGAGGAAAAGCAGACTATATGATAGGACAAAAACATTTAAGGTACAGATAAAATTAGAGCAGCAGTATGTTAAAAGCGGTAGACTGTAGTGGTATTCAGCTGCCCACTGGGCAACCAGTACCATGCCACCCATCTTTGCTGTCTTGAGTTTAGGTTTCTTTCCAACATATTTTTGCTAAACCCATTTATCTGGCATTTGGAAATATATATTGTTGTGTCAAAAAATAATAATAATAATAATACATCTCCAAGTCCTTGGACATGTCAATGTTTCTAAGGCTTCTATAGCTCAAAAACTGCATTATATTTAACATAAAAAGATCAAAATAGAATCCAGAGTAATCCAACAAGTCTTCAATCTTCATTCTAAAAATTAGATTAATGTTAAAGGAAATAATAAACTGTCTACATCAATGATATACAGGAGACTCTGATTCATCATGCATGGTTTTTTAGCATTCATTCATTGATAATGATTGATTGGTATGCCAGCTGCAGAGACATTCAGAGGTGAAACGTCCTTTTTCCAGCACAGTCCCAGCATGCCCTTGTATTCTGACCTTTTCGTCCAGTCCATCAATTACCTCTCTGATCTTAAGATCATTTATACTGACTGCAGAAAAAAAAACAGGACAGTGAGTGCTGTTGCTCTGTGCACGCACTAACACACTGTTGCAGGCAGGCACTGTATATGCACTCGCCTCTCCACATCCTTGTACACAATGATTAATGACCAGGCTTGAGCGGGTTCATTTCTCTACAGGCTGCTTAAAGTCAGGGCCTGGAATGATTTCTTCCTGACATTATTTTAGGCAAATGTGCAAAATACTTTCCCACAAAAGAGAGTCTTTGTTAGAATGTCTGCCAAAACGGCCTTGTTGTAAACTGTTTAACCAATTCTAGCGTGCAACATGGTGGAATAGCTTGGACTCTGATTTTAACATTGTTTGACAGGAAAGATCAACGCGTTACGGTTAAAAAGTTTATCTGACAAACCAAATTTGGAGCATTACCATGTCCTTTGTAAAAGTTTTAAGATGTAATCTGACAAAAACTCACAAAAAACTAGTCTGTCTTATGCACGAATTACCAAAAAATCAACATGTAGCTCCAGCAAAACAAACCACTTATTTCTGAGATTATTTGTCTCTTAATGGTGTCAAAGCAGTATAAGGTCCTTCTTAACTAACTGAACTCATTACTGCAATGATTGAGTATGATTTTGTACTTTTATTTTACTTATTTGCCAAGAGTTAAAAGATTATGATCACACTTTAGGCTTATTTGAAGCTAAACACCTGCCTGTGTTTAATGTTAAGGTCAAGCTGCATGATTTATGTGCGATTATGGCGTCACCTGACAGTCGTAGGGTTTTGTGACCTGTCGTCTATGAAAATCGGTCATCTGTTCATGTACTGTGCCATAGTGACAGACAACAAAAGACCAGTCTGGGTCACCTCATTATTCCACAACAGAGAGTCAAGCATGTTTGATTTTCATCCTGCCTCCTATGATTTCTTCCCATACTTCTTAGATATTGACCAATGAAAGCACAGGAAACTCTGCATGGGCGACAATTACCGATGTACACAGATCAAGCCTTGAGAGCTATGCTCGAGGGCCACATGACTGTTAAACTCTGAAATCAACAACCTCGATATATTGACACATATGTTTCTAAGGTAAAAAAGTAGCATTTTAACATGGCATGGTCATGTGATTTCTGTTGCTTCTGCTGCTCTTCTGCTTTTGCTGTTTTACCCTTCTACATTGATGGTGCATTAAAATAAAGCCCATGGTGGGCCAGAAGAAGTTTCCCTCCAATGCTGAAAAAGAAAGAACATGGATGGATTGGATTACCGCTAGAAAACAAGGTAAAAAGCAAGACAAAAACAAGAAAATTCAACCAACATCTTGTCAACCTTTTTTCTTGCTCCTTGCATGCCATGCCAAGACTGATGGAGATGAGATAACAAACATGGCTTTGGGATAAAAACCACATGCTGCTACTTGCAGCTTCACAGTGTGTTGCATGAGCACAGAAGTGTATTGCATTCACATGAGGACTAAAAAACTGCCATTTTTTCTGTTTTTCTGAAAGATGTCAGAATTATCAGTTACATTTTGGTGAAAAAGCTAAAATAATTTTCTGATTAATGACTTGATAATTACCTTAAGATCTAGAAAAGTACTCATACAATGAATACATTAAGCCCAACAGCTAAATTTAGTCAAGTGGAACTGCTAGCCACATTAGTTAACAATTCCTTCTAACATCTTTCGCCATTTTTGTTTAAATTAAAGTTGTGCTTCATCGCACAAGATAACAACCTGATCCTAACTAGAGACCCTGGTTGTTGGTGAATGTATTGGTTGGAGTGATGTGTGCTATGTGTCTCTCCTTGTGGCACACTACACACTACAAGAACAAAACTGATAAATCTGCCATTATTTTTCTTTGCATGTGGAGTCTCTCACAGTTTAAGGCTTCTTCTGACATGTCACATACTTTTTGTAGTTCATAGAAGTGCTCTATCATGCAGCAGAGACATGATAGAGACACACAAAAAAAGCTGATATGGGCTCTTTAACAAAGCTGAGAGCCCAATTGTATCAGTAAATCTCTTCCAAGCAATTCAGATGTGGAAGCATCTCTAAATACACACAAAAAGGATAAAAAAAAATCACACCCCAGGCTTGTTTTCATTGATAGGGTAGATTCCCCAAAGGCTACAGTCCTGGATACATGACTGCAGATTAAACTTGCAAAAAGGCCAAAAATGTATCTTTAAAAAACACCCCCAGTGAATCAGCAAACTGAGCCTTTTTGTCCTGATTCAGTTTATTACTTTATTTCTATCCATATCTCTACCTGCTGAGAGCAACCGATTACTGTAGAAAAATAACACCTTTTACATAAAGGACACCTGCTGTAAAGCCATTTGCCCAGCTATTCTGTTTAAAAGCATAGCTGCATATTTCTCTCTTATAGTCCAGATGTCTTAATGGTGAGATTTTACCTTGATTTATTCATGCACCCAAATGCATGTTGAATACCTGAAAATGTGTTGAATGTCAGTCAACAGATTAATAAGGTTAATGCAAAGATGGTGAGAGCTGTTTGTGGAGCGTGACAGTTATATGCAGCCTTGGCTATATAAACACATGAAAGCAAGGTCAGATGTTTGACAACAAAAGAATATTTCACACCTTCATTTCTTAAATACTTATAGCAGTCAGAGCAATCAAATGCTCCTTATTATTGAGTGAACTGTTCTCTAAGAGAGGACATTTAACTGTGGACTTGTTGATTCATCACTTTGACCCTCAACGATAAGGTCAAGTATGATTTGTTTACAATGTGTGAAGCCATTGCTCATGTCCTGCAGGACAAACATAATAAATTGTTAAATTAGCACCATTTATTGTTCATGTAAATGCAGATAGAAAGAAAGCCTTGCCAGCCCTGCCATGAAATACCGCCACCTTGTAAGCGAACCTTTGGAAAGTCTTGTGGAAAGCCATTAACTGAGCTATGATGCTTGTCACCCTGCATTTGATCAATGCTTGGATTTTAAAGCCTTCTTTTAAAATGTCACATCTATTTAATATCACATTATTCAGCAGATAGAGGACAGGCCTTTAAAGGTTTTCAAGCTTTCCAAAGCCAATGAGATTTCTGTCCCATGGAAATCTGCAGAAAATGCAATCTGAATGATAATTTGTGTATTTAACATCAAGTGTCCTTCTCAAAATGCTGAATGAATGTAAGGGAATGTATGTTTTTGCCTTGAAGGTTTCCGTTTCTGAAAATTATGGTTCATGCTAGATTCTCGAGTTTTCATTTAACAAATTGTATATGCAGCATTGAAGTAAAAAGAATCAGAGAAGGGATTACATGGTACATACATTATTATTTAAACCTACATATGTAAAACACAAGACAAAATCCCTGAAATACGGCATTGAGCCTTCTCTGCTGCTGTTTTTATATCCTCTTCGAGTACATGAAACTAGACAGCTTAACACTAGAGGGCTCACATGCATTGCCACCCAGTGGAGCTTTTCTTTGTTCCAGAATTTGGGGAGGTTGTTAAAAACCTTCTGTGTTCATGCAGACGACTGTCCAATGTATTATTGATTAGACTTTATTGTGCCGAAACATCCCTTTCATATTCATGAACAAAAACTGCTGAGAAAATAGAACATTACATCTGAATTCATAAGCAAGGCGGCATCAAGTCTCATGGCACCAGAGTGCAAACTGAGGACAACTCAGACAGAGGATTTCATCCAATTTTGAAGACATTTGAGGGAAAGTAGGTTGAAAAGAAAAAAAGAGATGGATTGTTTCATTCAAAACAAGCAATGAGTTTATGTGTGTGTGGATGAAGAAAACATAAAAAAAAGAGACTGAACTGTGACCACTTCTGTGAGACAGTGCTAATTTTGGCAGATAGAGATGATACTACCTCCATATGCTTTAGGGTGCTTTTACACCTAAAACATCCATCAAGTCACTTGTGAAGAGATTCACTGTGGTTCCTAATAAACTCTATATTTATTGTGTTTAACTATTCAAACCTTTTAATATTACACTAATGTACTGTTATTGAAACCTTACGTTTAATTCATTCTTTTATGCATTGTATGTATTGTACTTTATGTATAAATCTATTATTTTTTTCAAAACAGAGGTTTGACTCTAGCCACTACTTCACTGTGCTGTTGTGGTGGGGCCCAATGTGTTACCCCTTAATGGGGCCCACAGTCCCTTGACGCACCCCTGATGAGAGGAGTTCATGCTCACAAAACAGCAAACACATCTGTTATTTCACTGAGCTTTGGCTTGTACTTTCAGGGACAAAATATGTGCTCAGAGGAGAAATATCAGAGATTTTTAATGTCTGCAGCCAAGCACTCACATTCTGGCCTAGTTATGTCTTATTAACAATATTAAACATGTATTTTGTTATTTTTTGCTTCAAAGATCTGTTCTCAACTAGCAATCATCCTATCTTCATTTCTTACAATTTTTTTTATATTTTTGAATGATCTAAACACTGCTTACTGGTGTCCAAGTCTTGTTAAGTTTGTGTTCTCGTGTGCGTGCTCCACCACACTGCAGTGACAGTCCTCCTTGGTGTCCGTGCATGTGTAAGCCTTTGCAAAGCGAGCAGCTGGTCTCCCCTGTGGGAGTCATTAGCAGTGAAGCTCATCCTTTTGTCACACACTCCACTGTCTGTCCCTCACCTCTCAGCCCAACCTTGGGGCCCGTCATGTTTCTCCCCTTGCACACCTGGCTTTACTTCCTTCTTTTTCCATCGACTTCAAGGCTCCTCTGGCTGGCTGCCCCATAGAAACTGAGCTAGATAAATAAAAAGAGGGCAAGAGAGGGTGAGCGAGCAAGAAAGAGATGGGGGGGGGAGAGGAAAAAGACCACAGATAGGGGATGGGCGTAGTGAAGAGAACAAGGTTCTGTCAGCTCTCCACAACCTATTATCTGAGTCCTGGAGGATGCTCTCACCCCTACATCCCTCTCTTTGAGACGCGAAAAAAAGAGAGCTCATTCTCACTTTCTCCCTTTGCACAGGTTCCCATGTTGTTTCCTTAAAGCCCTCGCATCCACTGTCCAAGCAGAATCCAGACTGACTTCCGGCTTTCCTGCCTTTCTCTCTCTGCCTCTTTGCAGTCGAACCACAGGGAGAGCTGGTTCTATGAAAGCCTCCTCTTTTCACCTAATCTCATCATGGCAGAGAGGCTGGAGCTGGCTTAACTTCACATGCACAGAGCCCCCTCTTGCTCGCCTCTGCCCAGAAAAAAATCTCTACTCATGGTTAGCACTGACAGCACGCCAACATCCGCTTCACACCAGCCTGATGATCCTCAACGCCTGTTTCATTTATGGCTCATCTCTGACCCTTACTTGTTCTTATTAAGATGTGAATCAAAGTAGTCCCAGGCCTCCTGTTGGTGTATTTGAAAGGCATACCTGAAATTATGCCCAGCTGCTAAATGGTGTATTAAAAAGAAAAAAAAGGGAGTCAACAGGTTGTTGCATTCAGAATTTAGGGCTTTTGTAGGACTTTAGAGCTCTAGGCTGACATATTCCACCACTCACACAGATTACAGGAAAATCAGTCAGAGTTTTGGCTCAATTTTCTCCTTCTACCCAAAGTCAGCAAATGCTTGATTATTTGATTCTTTTAAATATTATCTTTCCATACCTTCTTGAGGTCTTAGTTGTGTTTGACTATATTCACAGACACATATCTAATCTGGCAAATCACAAATTAATATCTGACCAACTAGTCTCATGTTAATTAAGTACTTAGAAAGTTCAAGTTGAGAATTGTTTCTTTGTCAAAGGATCAGGGTCCCAACAGGTAAATGATGTGGAGTGTGGCTAAGGCTAAAATTTGAAATGAAAGTGATGCTAGCTGTCACTTCTCTCAGTTTAATATCCACATAAATGGTTAGTGTACATACACTTTAGCCACAGTTTCTCAAACTGACCCTTTGATAGCCTCTTGATTGGTTTGCTGACCCAATAATCAGTGAGTTCCGTCTTATAGGAACCGTTGCCAAGGTCCTCTGATTTGACAAGTCTCAGTGGGGTCTTTTCATTGAATTGCAGTGACATTATGACCTTAATTTTGTTACATTATTTGGTTAAAAGGCCAACTTGGGGTTGTGTGGAAGAGTGGCTGGAGATCTCCACATCATAATCTGGAAGATATTTTGACCCTGTGTCCTAAACTGTAAGGTAAATTAAGAAAAAAAATGTTTTTTGACTCAATGAAACTAAATTTCAACCCACTGACAATCTTTAAGAATCCTAATAAATGCTAAGGTAAGAGGAAATATTTTAGTACTGACAATATGATGATCTAGTAATGTCGTAGCATATAACTACATACAATGATAAATTCTGGCTTTTATTAGAATGATGTAATATTTACATAACTTTTCTGGGGGTTTAGCTAAGCGTTACCATGAACTAAAAACATAATATTAGCACAAGTAAGTTAAGATGATAAAATATAGATCATGTCCCATTTATACGTTTTTGTTATTTAAGCCCTTTGTTGATGTGCTGTGGTAGGGCAGCTAACATTAGCCAACACTACTATCATTACAAATTGGTACAATTCCAAGCAATTTCTACAATTTTTTAGAGCCCTTGTGTATTCATCACACATCCTACTATAATCTTGTCTACATTTTATCAATCAGGCCCTATTTCTAAACAATTAAAGCCAATGAAATATGAATAAAAGCTAGATATTTTCAATGGCAACATGCCTGAATGCCTGGCAACTGGAAAGTTTGTCTAACCTATAACCTTGATGAGGGACCACTTCCTGGAAGGGGCAGGGCTAGGAAAAGGCTCAACTGTGTGGTGTTCTTACAAGATGCTGTTGCTACCCATTCATTCATTGTGTTCATTCTTTGTTCTTTGTTTACATTTAGATCCAGGGGCATTTTGTCACACAGGCAGCAGCCATGAGGCAGAGCTTCAGTGGGTACTAGTTGGGCAGCTGTGTTACAGTTTATACAGAGCATTTGACTGGGCTTTTGGGCCTTGTTTATCTGGTGGCTGATATTTAGTCATCTTACTTTAATTGTTTAGCCAGCTTACTGTGCACATCCCAAGTTCAAGTAATTTTACCATCCTAAAGTATTTGGAAGATATTGCCTGTATTTCAAGTTGTAAATATGGTTCATAACTTTGATTAGAAGCCCCGGGAAATGCAAAAGAAAGCTGAGTGCCATTTGCAAAGCAAGTTGCCAGAAGGAGGAAGAATAAAAAACACAGCCATGGTGACCAAAGTACGCGCAATGTAATGTATAAAGTTAGATGGACAGAGATGGAGGAGCAAATTGTTGACATGTGGCAACATCATGACAGTTAATACATAACATCATAACATAACATGTCATGAAAAACATCCCATGAACAAACTAACAAAGAGAGGAGATGCACTAAAACTGCTACCAAAGTGAACAGACCAAGGACCTGTCAGCTAGCTGGTCAGGATAACAAAGCATATCTCAGGTTGCTTTCATATACGGAGTTCATCTGACTCAGTTTGGTTCAGAGTGAAGTTGGAACATGTTCATATAGGTTTGTCAGCTTTAACACAGCAGTTTTACAAGCACACCAGACAAATGTTGTGTTGCCACCCACCACTGGGACTGTAGCTGTGGTCTTTGTCCCTGCATTCTGGCCCTAATGCTGCTCTATGACCCAGTAAAACACAATTGGGATTAAGGTATAAAATTGTTTAGCCACACATCAACATTAGTTCCCCTTCCCTGCCCATTCATGTAAGGGTTTCAAGACTGTGGGTAGGGGCAGTTTCAATTGTTTAAAGGCTCCAGGCAAGGATCAAATATGCACCTATTCACTTCACTTTCAATAAATTGTCATGATTATGAGTAGATAAGTTTGCAGTTTGAAGGTTGGGGCTTCACTGCAAATTGATCAATTGTAACAGCAGTACTGTGAACGTTTTTCTTATGGATAGCTCCATGCTTTGTCTGTTGTTTGTCTGCTGAATCCAAAGAGAATGACATCTTAAGTGAAAAAGCTGTCACAATGTTGCCTTGAACAGTTAAAGTCCCCTTTGCACTTACACTCCAAAAGGCAATTTGAAAAACACACACTCTATGAAAGACCTCAGGGCGGGTATTAAATGAAATGGATCCTGGATGGAGGATTGTTTGGGTTAAAGAAATGCATATTTTCTCAGGCATCTTACTCAAAAATACTGTTGTCAGTACCCTGAGTCTCAGAAAAGTAGCTTGATTTCCAAGCTTGTAATATCTAGCAGGCAGTAGTAGTCAGGACCATAATTGTTCCAGGGAGTTGAGTGGTCTTCAGTGGACATATCACATGCCTCATCTGTGTTCAGTAGAAAATTAAGTGTAACCAATCCTCAGGGTAGACACTTTAAGCAAAAAAAAAGCATTTTTCCTTAGGCAGCTAAATCTGAAATACTGTTGTCATGGTCCTGAATTGCAAGAAATTAACTTGATTTCCAAGCTCGTCATATCTGCTGTACTCCCTCAGGATGGTTTAGGATCCCTCCCATGAGGACTGAGGCCATTTCTCACCAGACCCACATGGAGACAGCGCAGATTGGGAACGGAGTCCCTTTATGGATTTTTGCTCCAAATAAAGTGGCTCATTCCCCCCAAATGACCATGACCCCAACACAATTAACCCAGCAATTTGTCACTTTCAAGGGCATCCACTGGGAGTTTGGGGAAATTGGCCAACTCGTCACCATCCTTCACCCCCGATCGGTAATGTTGGAGAGGAGAGATGAGTGATGATGATCCCCCTCTCTTTTCATCCCTCCTTCTTAGCTGTCCACCATTCCTTCAGATTAAAATCCTTCAGCTAAGACATGTTCACTCATCAGTGCAGTCCAACAGTTTGAGCTTTTACTTAAGAATCACTGTGTACTCTCCCTCAGCAGCCTGTTAATCATGACTGCTGCAGCTGCATGTTGAAGCACACAGGCCCTCTCAACTGGATGAATTCAAATATCATTGATTTCCTATGAAGGCACAGTGCTGTGCCTGATGCACAGGCGCACTGGTTGGATTATGTGTTAAAGAATATCAATGTTGATCTAATGACAGAGTTGAAAAAAAAAGAGAAGAAAGCAAGCAAAGGCAAACAGCACATAAAGAGGGGTTTACAAAGTTATTTAAGCAGCTAAATGACATTAATCTTTAAGAAGTAGAACAGATGATCTACCCAACATCTTTCTCAAGCCTCTGCTTCTGTCCTTAACAAACATCACTTGCCACCTCCACCTCCAAAAGCAGCTTTTACCACCTCATTCCTGCCCATGGACATAACATCTCTCCTTCATTTGTCTGAAGTCTACTGTCCTCAAAATTCATCATCTGCCATCTTCACCTCTACCAGCAGCATGTACGTCCATGCCCCTGATTCTGGACATAACATCTGTCCAACATCATTCTCAAGAGTAAACACCATCTACCATCTCCACGTCCACCAATAGCATTTCCCATCTCACAGCTTCATCTAGACTTAACACTTGTGCAACATCCATCTTAAAGTGATATTTTCACAGGATCTAATGCATGTTGTTATCAGTGTTTACAGTTAATGTTCAAAACTGACTCACCATGATTCAATGCCTCCGTAGGGGGTTGAAATTTCTGTTCAATTCATTTGCATTGAGACCACAAATATTAAGAAGTAATTATTACCTGGGCCAAGAATGTTAGATTTTTTGCCGCTGTTTGCCCATTTGTTTTTTGTCAATCCATCCCGCTATTTGTCTGAGAGCAAGATAACCAAAAAGCTTTTCTACAGATTTTGATGAACTTTTCAGGGATTGCTGTTCATGATTCAAGCTAGGACTGATTTGATTTTGAAGGTTTTAACAATTGAGGAATTCTTTGAAGGTTTCGTTAACATTGCTACATTAAGTTTCTCTCTTTTGGGGGATTTATCGTTTTGTTTTTTTTACACACAATCCTTTTTTGCCAGTATTATTTTCTTTTATGCTTTCATATCGTGATTAATCATACATTAGCTGAGCTGGTTATAGTTCTTACAAAGTCAGTGTTTTTCTTTAGTATATTATCATCTTCAGGAAAATTATGTAATGGTTCAAAAAGAATACTTTTCAAGACTCAGCATTTGAGCTTACTTTTGTAATTTTCTTTAAACAGTTAAATTTATTATTGGTCAAAATGTGTCACATTATTCCTCGTCGATGACATGGATCAGCACAAGAGTGGCTGTCAGAAAGCCCACAGCTGAGCCATGGGACTCCACATCAAACAGAAGCTTTGGGAGCTTTTGGATCGCCTGACGTTTGCTGAGATTGTTGATGAAGAAGGATTTGTACATGTGGACAACACTTAAGGGGCTGGAGTTTATCTAACTCTAGTGTATTTCCACCTAAAGCCTAAAACATTGTGATTCCATGTGTAAATTGTGAAATGTACCACTTGCAACCACCTCCAGGTACATTCAGCAGCAACCAACCCTTCCTCTTCAGTCCGTGATGTCATCCTTGTCACCATTCAATCCCGATGCTGATTGGCTGTTGTGCCACGGCTTCAGGCAAATTTGTCTATGAAGTTGAATATTTTCAGCTTGGGCAAAAGAGGTGAAATTCTCCTCGCTTAACAATTTTGCAGCAAAATTTTGTGTCATCCCATTCACTTTTAACACATTTTATTTGCATAAACTGATATTCAAATTTGGTGTGAACACAGCTTAAGAAAGTGCCTTATAGCAATCTTGAGATACTGGGCTCTAATTTCCTGGTGCAACTTAGGGTGGCGCAGCCTGGAGCACCCCGCGCAGTGGTAATTTCGTCCGGCGCACCGCCGTGCGCAGCCAATTTGGCAATTTGGTAGACCGGCTGCGCTGAGATGGGTGTGACGGCGCACCAGGAGGAGGTGTCGAAAGATTCAGCTTGGCGCAGTGACAATTTCGAGCCAAAAAAACGCACGGAAGGTGCGGTGAAAGCCCGCCAGCTCCAACCTGGTCTATTCTCGGCACAGGCGAGGCACACTCGGGGCAGTGGTAATTTGGCTGACAGACGCACAGTGCGCACACATCACCAAAACCTCACAGGCAGGTGTCCAGAGTGTCAGGCACATTTCCATGCAATAAACAATCACAACAACCACTATTTAATGTAACCGTCTGAACCAGCACATACATTTGTATCTATATTAATTGTCCCGTCACATCTGATGTCAGATCAGAGACGTTTTGTCATAACTAACGAGTTCATAGGCTATCTCTCAGCCAGCCACAAACAGCCACATCATCCGATATGGAGTATCCAGCTTCTCTCATCTCATGAAATTCAAAGGAAAAGAAAAAAGAGAGAGACGCTCACTGAATAAATGTAAGTCACTCGGTGTCTTAAGGATTTACCTGTGATTGCCCATATTTCTCTGTTTTAATCTTTATTGTTAACGTGATCTAAAAAGATGGAGTATATTATTGCAAGGAGGATGAGGAGGAGATATATTTTCCCCTAAGGCGCTGCTATTTGGCGATGACAGACCAGGAATGCAAGTGGATCACAAGCATGATAAATGGATCAACCTGCTGCTGTGTTTTAATTTAATTATCACTTAATTTTGTAGTCCAATTTATGACAAAGGAACAGATTACATCTGTCCCACGAGGTGGTCCGCACGGTGACGCATCGTGTCCTCCGATGCACGGCCCGGTGGCCCCTGTGCTCTCCCAGTTGCTGTAAAAGTGACAGCGGCTCTGACCTTCGCCATTGAGGTGAAATTGTCACTGCGCCACGCCCGCAGTGCATTTAAAGGCGAGGAGAGGTGTTCATTTGATTGGTGAAGATTACACTCGGCTGTGTTAAACCCATTAACGTCTTCTCTCCTCCCTCTCTGCTACTTGCGCCGGTAGGAGGGACGGAGGCGTGGGTGCGCCTCTCTGCACCAGACTACGCCGTGCACGAAACTTGCAAAATGTCCTGGACACACCCTGTTGGCGCGGCGCAGGCGCGGCGCTAGGCAGGTGCGCCCCGCCTGCGCTTGGTCTACGAAATTAGAGCCCACTGCGTTCACAAGAGGAGATATACATGAGACCCAACACTATTAACCTTTGAACTTAATAAGTACATCCTTTAGTCAGAGAGAACATATTTGCAAAGCACAATTGTGTTCTTGAGTTACAGCATTCTTCTGACCATTGACCTATAACCTCAAAAATGTATATGGTCCATTCATGAGTTCCAGTGAACAATACTGCTTGCTTAAGGGAATTCTTCAAGTGTTGATGAAATACTACTCCACAATTCAAACTTGGAGGCACAGACAGGCACATTAACAACCCAAAATCAAATGTTGGGGCATAAACATGGGCATATTATCAGAATAATCCAATTTGTTACAAGATATAAATTCCTATGGTGCTACTTTTAATAAATACAATGATCCATCTAATTCAGCATGAGATTTTAAGTCCAAATAAGACCTTTCCTTGTCTACTCGATGTACCCTGGACCTTTTTCTTTATCACAGCAAGTCTTATTTGGCCTTATCCCTCTCCAGTGAAGCGATAATCAGGACGACAAGGTGAGGCTTGTCGTCTCAAACACACACCAGGTCAAAGCAGCCTGTCCCCCTCTCACTCTCAAACCATTGTTAATTCTCTCCTTTTTTACACCATTGATCTCCTGCCTACCAGCCCAAACATCCAGCTCTTTGTGGAGCTGTTAAGCTGTCCCTACTACTGGACTCTCTGACCTCTATTAACAAGGACAAGGTCAACCTGGAACCCTGATTTACATCCAGCAGGGCTGAAATAATGGAGCCAAGGTGGGACATGAAAAGACCTCAACACAGATCTGTGACTAGGGATGGGGCAATAGTGAATTTTGGGGCCATGATTATGGCCAAAGAAATAAACTTGGCTTCACAGTATTCTTGATTATTTTGCAAAATTATAGCAAGTTGAAAAAAAGGTCATTCATCAAAAAAAAAAAAAAAAACTCAATTGCTGGTTCTTATACACAAAAATAGTTGCAAAAGAAGAGAAAGGGTCTGTACACCAGAAGTTGCGCCAAGGTCAATTTGATGATGATAATCACCACAGATATGACATTTCAGGTCTGAGCCCTTCATCAGAAAATATTTTAACAGGACTATTAATTCACATTGTGCTATATTTTCAGTTCCTGTTTCTGCCTTGTCTGAGAAATTACAGTCTTAAAATCAGTTTTTAAAGAAACTATGAGAATTAAGTTTATTTATTTATCTATTTATTTATTTATTTTTATCAGCTCTGATTATTTTAGAAATAACATTATTTATTAAATCACCATGCTATCCTTGAGGGTTTTTATGAGTTTGACTTGCATGACTTTGTGAAAAAAAATAAGAGTTACTGATGATAAGTTGAGCACAATCATAAAGATCAGCAACATTTTTGCAACATTTTAAGTTGGTTCATTAACCCATTTATGCCCAAATTTTTTTCGGAGTTGTAAGGCATATAATTTTATCAGCTGAGTCCCTCTTAATCATGTTGTGTATTTCTTTATTCCATTTTGTATTTTGTTTTAAAGAAAATAGCATTTTTATGACTGGCAACAATTGTTGCCAGTAGTCACACAGCTTGTTGCTTGGTAAATGTCACCTAATAATAATAATAATAATAATAATAATAATATAGTAATAACAAATAACAAAAATAATAACAAATTATATACTATCATATATAACAAATAACAAAATAATAATATAGTCATAATAAATAATAAAACTATAATTTCAATTATAATATTGTAATTTTGTTACAGAATTTAAAAAAAAAAGTGTCTTTGTTGGAACATTTCTAAGTGCAGTGTTTAGTATGGTGATGGCTTTTGGGGTAAGAACATGTGTGCATCCTTGAGATAAAGAAATAATAATAACAATAACACCCTACTTAGCTTGTGCCACTCTATGCTCACATGGGTGCATAGCATACCCAGTTCATGCTTTTATATCAGACCATATGGTAATAAATTTACATTAGGTTTCTAAAGAGACAAAGGGCTTGAAAATGCTCTCATGCAACAAGTTTTTGGATTTTTTTAATGATACTGTACTTCAGTACATAATTATAACTGAAATTTACAATTTTGAGTAATTCCATTTCCAAAACTAGAAAGCACTGGGAGAGTGCAGACCTCCGCCAAGCGCCACAGTTCCCCCTATTTGTCATTTGCACCATCAATATTAGTCCCACATTTATTTTTGACTACATTTTTAGATTCCTTGACCATGAAAACATACCATTGGCAACTGAATTCATAATGATATCAACATTAGTTCAGCAGTTATTCACGAAAATCGCATTTTCTTCTGGATTGGATTGCTTCCAAAATCTAATCATTTGTTCCTTATCCTAGTTCGGACATTCCCTGAAAATTTCATCAATATCCGTCCATAACTTTTTGAGTAATGCTACTAACTAACTAACTAACAGACAGACAGACAAACAAACCCTCCCAAAAACATAACCTCCTTGGCGGAGGTAAAGAGCAGTTGCGAACAAACTGCTTACTGGTCTACAGTGCTCATATTTTAATAACAAAAAGGTTGGGGGGGTGGGGGGGGGGGTAGGTGTATCACAGACAGTGATATAATTCTAAAGAATTCTGTAAATGTATTAGTGAATCAAATTGTTTTACCTAAATGGTGGGTGCTCACAGATTGACTGATACGACATTAGATGGTCACTGTCTGGGCCCTATTTTATCTTTCATCGATAACCTGATGTGTAACTGCAGTTTGGACCAAAGAAAAACTTGAATTGTCAACCCCAACAAACTTTCACGTTTGGGTCAATTAACCATCACTAACGTGATATCACTGCATTACTGTGTGTAACTTGAAAACTGTGTTGAGACCAAGCACAAATTTAAATTTGTCACAAAGGGCTCTAATTTCCTGGCGCAACTCAGGGTGGCGCACCCCACGCAGTGGTAATTTTGTCTGGCGCACCGCCGTGCTCAGCCAATTTGGTAACTTAGTAGACCGGCTGCGCCGAGATGGGTGTGACAGCCCACCAGGGGGAGGTATCGCCAGATTCATCTTGGTGCAGTGACAACTTCGTACCAAAAAAACGCGCGGAAGGTGCGGTGAAAGCCCACCAGCTCCAACCTGGTCTATTCTCGGTGCAGGCGAGGCGCACCCCGTGCAGTGGTAATTTGGCTGACAGGCGCACAGTGCGCACACATCACCAAAACCTCACAGGCAGGTATCCACAGTGTCAGGCACATTTCAATGCAATAAACAATCACAACAACCACTATTTAATGTAACCGTCTGAACCAGCATATACATTTGTATCTATATTAATTGTCCCGTCACATCTGATGTCAGATCAGAGACGTTTGTCATAACTAACGAGTTCATATCCCTCAAGCCAACCACAAACAGCTACATCATCCGGTACGGAGTATCTGGCTTCTCTCATCTCATGAAATTCAAAAGAAAAGAAAGAAGAGAGAGACGCTCGCTGAATAAATGTAAGTAACTCGGTGTCTGAAGGATTTAATCTTTATTCGTAACGTGATCTAAAAAGATGGAGTACATTATTGCAAGGAGGATGAGGAGGAGATATAATTTCCCCTAAGGCGCTGCTATTTGGCGATGACAGACCAGGGATGCAGGTGGATCACAAGCATGATGAATGGATTAGCCTGCTGCTGTGTTTAAATGTAATTAACACTTAATTTTGTACTCCTATTTATGGCAAAGGAACAGATTACATCTGTCCCACGAGGTGGTCCACACGGTGACGCGCATCATCATAATTCGTGGCAAAATTGTCACATAAACAATGCAAGTTTTCAAATTGTAACAGGAGCAAAACAGATTTGGCCCCTTTCACCCAAGTTGACAATATCTGATTTCTGTGACAAATTTGCCTAAAGCCATGAGGTGACAGCCAACTAGCATCAGGCGTGAAGTGTGAAGAGGATGACATCAGACAGAGGAGGAAGTAAACATTTCTGCATGTCAGCATCAGAGCTCCTCTACATGGTTATTTTGGAGTTTAGAGACTGAACTATAGAGATGAAAAATGGGGAGACACTTTTCATGGCCTGTTTTTGAAACATGTCAGATGCATGTGCGAACAACCTCTGCAAGAGTTCAGCAGCAGTCTGTCTGGTACATTCAAGTAAAATGAAAATGGCTTTTGTTAAATTATAGAAAAAAGTTTGGCTTCAGAAATTCAAGGAGAAACATAAGCAATGACATGCAACAAGGTATCCTTGCTGTATCTTTTCTTTGCCCTTGCAAAGTATCACAAGATGAATAACAAAACAAGCCATTTGTCACTGCCTTACAAGACAAAATATGAGTGTTTTTAGCGCTGACACACCTATCAGCAGAAGGACATCAGGATCCCATATTATACAAAAATTGTGATGGAAAAGTGATTCATATGATTTGTCAGTATTAGGCAAAAATGTTTATTTAGATTTAGGCACAAAGACAACAAAGTTACCAATAGTGTGTTCTTCATCAGAATAAAAACTGCATAAAAGCGAACAGATGCTGATTGAAAGTTAAAGTTTTAAATTTGTCCTTGGAAAGCAGAATCTTGAGTTTGTGTCCAAGCCACTTCCTTTGTGAAATATCCTCCTAAACCTCATTCCAACATTGTTTTTTGATAGCTGATAAAGGTCACACTATTTTCACCTTGTACCTAACAGCCAGTAGTGATACCTCTCTTTGCAATTGCAAAACAGGTATATCATCGAGTAAAAAAAACAATGAATGAGGAATGAATCCAGTTGTCTTTTTAAAAATTATTCTGTAATACTCATAACTACAATGTGCTTTAAAAGATTCATTATTTTCTCTTTTTTATATTTGATTTTTTTTTTTTTCACCAAAGTTTGAAAATAAAAAAGACCTTAGCATTCCAATATCAAAAAAACAGCCCAAAAAATAGAGCACAACCATTTTTTTTTGTTTATAGAAAAAAAAAATATATACCTCTGGAATGAAAATCACTTATGTAGTGCTTGAGGCATATTATTTTTGTTCCCTGCTTCCTTATACAGCTGCAGCCAAGTGTTTCCTGCTCTCAAATTGAAGTGATTGGAAAGTGTGCATTGAATTTTCCGGCCTCTTCAAGCATGTGCAAACAAAATACAGATCCACACATAAAAACCTCTAAAGTAGAGATACTTTAAACCAAGTTGCTCCAACTTTTAAAGATGAAAAAAATGAATGAATGAGGAATTAATCCAGTTGTCTTTTCAAAAAATATTCTGTAATACCCATAACTACCATGCGCTTCAATAGATTCATTATTTGCTCCTTTTTATGTTTAATAGAATAAAAATGACCAAAGTTCTAAAATTAAAAAAAAGACCTCAGGATTCCCATGTCTCTTAAATTAGACCAGATCGAATTAATGAGCAACAAAAAGAAATGTAATAAAATACTGATAAAAGCAACCCAAAAAATAGAGTGCAACCTTTTTTTTGTTTATAGTAAAAATATATACTTCTTGAAATGAAAATCATTTATGTAGTGCTAGAGGCTTATTATTTCTGTTCCCTGCCTCCTTATGCAGCTGCAGCCAAGTGTTTCCTGCTCTCAAGTTGAAGTGATTGGAAAGTGTGCATTGAATTTCCCGGCCTCTTCAAGCATGTGCAAACAAAATACAGATCCACACATAAAAAACCTCTAAAGTAGAGATACTTTAAATCAAGTTGCTACAGCTTTGAAAGATGCCTGAATTATATGAATGAGACTCCATTTAATGTGTATTATCTAGCTCAATAATTCTGGATCTTGTCTTGAGAGTTTTTCTATTACCAAAATGTTGCTTTTAATGTTTACGAAAGACTATAAAGACCATAATTGATTATTTTTGTTGATCATTTAAGCCAGTAAATATGAAAATGTGATGAGTATCTCCATCATAATTGCAGTAATTAAAAAAATAAAATAAAATAAAAATAACACAACTGCTTCAGATGAAAGCGTACTCTACAAAACACATTGAAGGAAAAAGAGCTCTTGAGTGATTCAGCTACTATAGACAATCATTCAGCCCTATTCAATCCCCTTTCTACCTGCTTATTTAGCACAAAGATGCAGTCCTCATGAGGTCAGCAGAGAAACACACACATCCTTCTGCACATTGGCCTCCTCCTGGGGAACAGCCAAGCTCTTCCAGGTCGGCTGAAAGATGTTCTCTCTCCAGTGTGTCCTGCTCTGCCCCGGGGTCCTCTTCAACTCAGCTGCATCAACACCACTGCCAAAGGGATACAGCAGGGAGTCCTGCTCACTGCCTCATTTGGCTTCCTGCAGCATGGATGTGCATGCTGAGTAAGGATGAGTTGATCACATTGGAGATGAAATTGTAAAGTAAGTCCTGCTTGTGGTGGAAAATTTGACCTGAAGTGTTATCCCTTACTTTGGGGTTGCTAAAACAAAAGAACAAGCTGCTTAAAATAGTAGACTGTGCAAGTGTTAAAAATCACTATGGTTGCAACTTTGTTTCTTCAAGAAACAGTGGTTGATTTCTGGACACTAATTATGCATAATTTCATTTCTAAATAAAAGAACTAGCATCCATACCGAAATAGCACTTGCGAACATTTGCACTTAAAGGACAGCAACTGCACTCATGGTCAACAAAAACCTGACCTTGGGAAGTCTCCCCTGATTTATTAGAGAGGACATTTACAGTATAGATACATAAAAGGACAGTTGCAGCAATCTTTATCACTGCAGACGCTAACATACTCATGGAGGTGAAATTATAAACCACCCTGGCTTTGCATATTTGCATGCCATCAGGGGTGTAACACTATTTGCATCTGTCCCAAACTGTCATGGCTCGACCATCACGGTTCAGTGCCAACACACAAACAGCCAATATGTCTGGGAGGAGAAACAAAAAATGTATACATCTGTATACACCATAGACATACTGTATATGTCCAATACAAGAACGTGACGGTGCTAATCACTGTGTCTCGCACAAACGTGGATCCTATAAACCCAATATAGAAGAAGCACAACAAAACACAAAAAGAAAAAAAAAAAAGGTGGACAGATTGTACAGCAGAGCCGCAAAATCCTTTACAGCTTTCGTTCATTTTGTTTCACAAAGCCTCTGGATGTAAAGGCAGAGAGGGTTGTAGATATCAAATTACTTAAAAACAAATTTTAAAATGCAATCTGCAGTTTTTTAGTAACAAACACTTGATGTGATTATGCACAAACAACTACCACGCCAACTGTTTACTGACAAACACTTCATTAACCAGGATCCTATTTTTATATTTATATTTTATAGCTGTAAGTTATATAATGTTAATAATGAAGGCCACGATTTCATTTATTTCTCTCTTTTTTTTTATTTTGGTCTGAAAGCTAATACCCAACAGGCTCAGGGACTACCAAATATCACATGTACTTCTGTAATAGGAGAGTCTGGGGTAAATTGTATCTGACATTGTTCCACAACTAACTCACAGAAAAACTGACATAAACTCATCATGTATAAATAAAATTAGATATTTGATTTGGATTTTTAAGAACAGTCTGTTTTATTTAATTTATTAAATAAATCAATGTTAATACTTGTTAAAAATCACAGTTATCTAAACTACAGACAGCTATGATTGACCATTTGCAGACACATGACTAACATGACTTCTTTTAGATCTATGACGATTGTCACAGGGATTATGACCATGGTGTATTTTGGATACATAAGGAGACTTGAATGCATTGGAGTACATATCACAAAAATTGCTGCTGATGGAAATAGAGCAGGATGAACGGCCAATGGCAGAAACCTCAATGGGAACTGGAGGACACAAGAAATCCAAGTTACCTGTCAATGCCGGTATATTTTGTCAAATTAAATGGAACAAAAATGTATCTTGGTAAAAACACTTGAGGATGTTTCAGGATCAGAGGATATCAGCAGCTGATGTGTGTAAATCTGCAGTTTGTAGCACTCGCGATGTAGATCCTCCTTGCTGTAATGAACGTTTATACATGAACAGACCCAAACAAAGTTTTTTCTTGCTCAAAAGACAAACCAGATGGGCAGAATAACAGTTTATCTTCAAAGTGAGTCTTCAGATTACAGTGATTGTTTATTGGATAAAGAACCCCACATGTTCTTAATTATATGTTTATTTAAACATTGCTAGCATTAGTGTTAGCCTACAAAGTGCTTTTGTTGCACATGAAAGTTTAAGCTTCATAAAATGCCTTGCAGTTGTTGCCGCACAGCCACACGTGACATCGCCTACAGTTCAAACTTTTCAACTTTGGCGACTAAGTGATGAGCGACATGGTCGCCCAGGACGCATCCGTTGCAGGAGGGTTGACCCCGCCCCATTGCGGCTGTACATTGACTTTACACGGAGATTGGTCACCGAGGTCGCCAAGTCCCGTTCGGTGTGAACGCACCTTTGAACTGTTGCTGTGCGTTTAAACTGTTGGTTGCCAACTAACTGCTAACAAGGACAACAAAAATGGCCAGGGACCCAACTGCAAGCATTTCTGAGTATTTCTCCAGTAATCAATCACTCATACACTATTGCCACAGCCATGAGGACCAACTTTTTAGGATTGTTTAAGAGAAAATTCTCAAAGAAGAGATTACAACAAGATGATGAACACTGGAAATATGATGTACAGTGGAAACTACTCTGTTTCAGCCCTGCTCAGAATAGGCTTTCTAGACTTTGTCTGACCACATCTCTCTCAAGCCAGCAAGGTTATGGATTTTTCATCAGTTTAAATTTTTTAACTCTGTTTTGACTTTTTTGTTTTCAATTTAAGTTTAATATTTATTTGTTTAAAACACTGATTTATTTGTTTCATTTTGTTTACATTTTGTTCATGTCAGTTTGAAGTTTATAAATGCATGTCATACTTTCAGTTTTTTGTAGTACAGTGTAGGTCTACTTTTGAGGGGCTGGTATTGGGTGTTAGAACATTTTCTACTTTAATGCAAAAGCTTAATTATGTTGTTCCCCTCATCAAAGGTCCATAGATCAGCATTTAAGTAGCCTACTTCAAAAAGTATGATGCCTCTGCTCATCAGAGTAGCACATTTACACTCATGACACATATCCACTGAGCATCTAATGGATCTACACAGGAGTGTGGTGATGAGACAGAGACACTTGGGAGGTGGACTGCTGTGACCATGGTGGTCCTAAAGGTCACACAACTTCTCAAAGATGTTTGTACATCTCTTTGCATCCATATCTATCACTGCTTAGCTCTCTGACTTGTTATCTATTATCATATAAAATACATAAGGATTATCAAAAAGAGAAGGACTTCACTTTAACATGATACTGTTCTGTAAAATGAGTGTACTTCTCCACACTGATCATAGCAGAAAATAAACAGGAAATAGGCTGCAATAAGCACAGCACATTACTCACAAATAAATAGGCTATCGGCTATTTACAATCACCAAGCAAATTAAAGCTTTTCAGAATGGGCTCATTTCAGTGTTAGAGAAAGATCTCCCACAAATATCTCAGAAGAACTTTAACAGACCCATCCAAAATTGAAATTAGTTTGCCTGAGGCAATAAAAGATGTGCCACAGTCCATAAAGGTTGTTGTCAAAGACTCAAATACAGCATATTTTGTCAATAGTTTTGATTTATTTCCGTTGTTTTGTCACTTTAAAAAATATAGTTTCAGATAGATGCTGTTTGTTTTTTTAACACTTTGTTTTACATTTTGTTTTAGGTAACAAAATAGGTTTTTACATTTTCTTCTATTTTAGTTCAGTTTTAGTCAATGATGACAACCTTGCTCTCATGAAGTCAGTGTGTTTTTGACTATCCAGAGCTGTGATCTAATGGTTATGCTCATAAATGTTACTTGCACCAGAACTAGGTGTGTGGACTGCACAAACACCTTCATGTCTACCATCATAGACAGAGGTTTTTAAAGTGTGGAAGAGTGAGCCTCTCCTGTATGAACATGTCTGTTGGGCCCACCTTCACTACCACACCCTCCCACAAAAAAAAGTTTCAAAAGTAAATATAATACTTAAAACTAATCAATATTTTTATAATTATTAGTAATAAAATGCCACACTCATAGGGCCAGATCTACTAAGGTTCCAAATAACAAGCGCTAAATTGCATGTGCAAACTAAAAAATTGCACTTATTAGTGGGCATGTTTTAGGTGATCTACTATGATTGCATGCACAAATGGTCACAGGTGCAAAAGTGGTGTGGACCGCCCTATTTAAAGGAGGATTTTGCATGTGCTACCGGCTGTCACCATGGAGACTTTGGGAGAGCAGAGTGCCTATACTGAACTCCAGCAGAGACATCTCTGCTTTGCCAGAAGAAACGCGACTTGGGAGGCCTGTCTGTCAATTTGACGGACAAGATTTTCACTTTTCCCTCATGCCATATTTTTATCTGTCATTTTTAGTTTTCCTTTTCTGATTCCAATTAAACACAATCTAAATAGCAGCATTCAGATGGTTACACAGCTTTATCACCAATAACATCTCATGTGAAGAGCAGTCTTACAGTTACGCACACACAGCCTGAGCGTTTATCTTTAACGTCCTTTAACTGAAATTCCGCACAATCCATGTATCCGTGCCGAGAAAATGACAAGATAATTAGGCGAAGAACACTTCGAACCTATAACTGAATACATAATTTACTGTGATTGGAAGCACATGCTGAAGTGGGAGAAAAATTTGCAGCCATAGCGCCCTGTGACTGACCTGAAGCATTCTCAGCTCCTAAATCCGCTGTCAGTGCGTGGAGAGTGTGATGCTTACAGCTCTGAGTGACAAACGGAGTGATTCTGGCTATGGATGGGATCTTTTTTACATAGGTAAAGGACCTCTCCCACAATATATTAAGAGTGCAAAACAGACAGGGTTTACTTTCCACGTGTGTCTGCATGAGTTTGATGGTACACTGGATCATCCCTCTTTTTCCAGTCCATTTAAATGACAGACAGCCTCCAAATCTTTCTGTCATTCATCAAAAAATTTGGTAAATGACGTAAAATATTTGGTTAATGCTGTTTATGACAGTCCAAATATGTTGATACGCACACAGAAGATTCTCTCTCTCCATCATCAGCCATCTGTGCGTAGTGCTGTGCCGGTTTGCACCTGCCTTTCAAACGTGCTTAATACAGACGCAAAACACCAAGCGCAACCAGTTTTGGGTTTGATGAACCACATTGTGGGTTCTAAATGATTACATTTGCATCTCCTCCTCCCAGTATTTTGCGTGTTCTGATAATCTGCATGTATTCTGCATATTCATGAAGGCAAACATGCTAAATGGATTGCATGTGCTATTCTGCTCATTTGACAGACGCAATCCTCAGTGCTCCCGGTTAGTAGATCAGCTTTGCATGCACTATCAAGTTTGCATGTGTTTTTATACGCGTAAACCTTTAGTAGATCTGGCCCTTAATCTTGTTTAAATCCTCATGCGTTTCTTAAATTACTTGTTGACAATATTTTGCATCTTTTTTTATATTGCTTTCTTCTCCTAAAAAGTAGCAAAAGCAGTATTTTTAGAAGTATAAGTAAATCGCAACGTATTTGTCTTATCTTAAATGTTTATAAGAACAAAAACAGAACTTAAATCAAGCATTAGTTGTTTTACTCTTTAAAAAAATAAATAACAATAGCCAGGGCTTTTAGTAAATAATGGACTGTGACTTTGAAGTGTTTTTTAAGACTTTTTTTTTCACAAAAAAAAAAGAAACGAAAATAGCCTGTTTACCCCTCCACAATCCATGTAAAAACCATTAAAAGTAAATTTGCGCAGTATTTGACTTTTAATACTTTGAACTAAAATGTAAAAATGTGCACTATAATTAATAGTATTAAGATACTTTTAAAAGACTAACAGTTACAATTAAGAATATAACATTCCCCGAATTTCCCCAAGAGATGAACAAGTATCTATCTATCCATCTATCTACCTATTGGAAAAAATATCTTGTCAGAAATGTGGGATTTACCAGCACCTTGTTTAAAGAGCAGCTCACTACAAAACCTTTCAGTGAGCACTCAGCCACAATGGTTTTATTTCTTGTTCAGAGTTTGTAAAGGGCAACAATAACAGGGATAGGCACACTTTGCTATTTATTTTAAGGATGGTAACAGTTTCCTCTGCTGGTTTAGATTTGCTCTGAAGCTGAAAAACTTTGCTCAGATGAAAACAAAGCTATGAGCTCCGGTTTGGCAGACCACAGACGACAGTTGAGTCCGCCCTGGGTGCTTTTCTTCCACAAAGATCCAACACCTCCATCCATCTGTCCATCTCTGCCTCCTGTTCTTCTTTTCTCACCATTACCTCTGCCACACTGCACATCCACACATCCACTCTTCACCCCTCCTTCACAGCCAATGGAAAACACTTTGAGTCTGGATTTGAGTCAGCCAAAAATCTCTGCCTGAGAAAGGCCATAATTCTATTTTTCTCGTCTTGGTTCATCCAGACGCCCCGCACACCCACTCCTCCATCACTCACCCCCTCCACTTGCCTGCATTATCCTAAGCCAAAGCATCTGAGGTGTGTAACGTAAGCCTCTGCAGTGCGCCTCATGTTTCATAAAGAGATAAGCGCCACTAAAAATACCCATAGAGTGTGGAGAGATAGCCAGGCATTGGGAGAGGAGGTATCTACGGCGAGCAACCAGAAGAGCCCTGGCTCCTTTAATTCTAACCACAGACGTCTATGAAAAGGAAAGAAAGATACCATATACACTCGAAGATAGTACTAAATACAGAATCAATGCCATATACTCATAGTTAGAACATCGTGGATGCATAATAATAATTAGTCTAGCTGTTTGTATTGACTAATTATATCTAAATGATCCCATTAATTCTCATTTGTGTCCAACCCAAGAATTAACTTTAAAGAGTCACAGGCTGGCCACGTTTAAAATTTCTAAGGTTATTTCTCTGAATTATCAGAAAGATGTATATACAAACTTATAATTTTGAGTTCTGACAAACAGAAATGCACCACATTAAATAATCAAATCTGTCATAAACAGCCCATATTGATTTAAACATAAATTCCACCACTGATTGAGCAAATGAACAATAACAGTTCGAGATTTTGGATTGGCACTCAGGGTGGTCAATCAAAATTTAACAGGAAGTAGGGAACCAGTTTCGCCACGCCTCTGCCCAAACTGGCCACCACCCTTGGGGATTGGGCCTCGCTTTAGAGAAACACTGGTTTAATATAACAAATGTGAAAAGATGCAGAGATGTCTGTGCTGCTTAAACGAAAACAAACACTAGATCTGAAAGCAGACTCCTGTAGTAACCCAGTGAATGGATATTGAGCCTGATCTTCACAGTACTTTTATCCAAAGACTGTAAAAAAATTGACATTTCAGTGACATCACTTAATGTTTTCTTGCAGCACAGTTTTGAGGCCATAAGCTGGCCACCCATTAAAGAGGCTGTTTTGCACAGATATGAATTTGGAGTGCCTCAAAATTTTGCCTGGTCTTCGGTGTGCCTTGGCTAGATTGGTTTGAAACCACTGGGTTATAGCTTGGTACAAAGAAATCCGCTTGATAAAAGGCTGTATTTACACATCATACAGATCCATTATAGTTACATTCACATATAATAGAAATCTGTACAAACAACAAGAAAACATGTGCTGCATATATATCTAAAGTCAGTTACTAAAGTATTGAGCAAATCTTGTACCAAAAGTCTCTCTGCAGGCGTGTATTTGTTAAAATTGCATCTGGTGTTGCCATCTGTTTGTTATTTTCAAGAAATAAAAATGACAAATAGAGATGGCATTACACCATCCAGAGAAACAGCAGTGGATGATTTGTTAAAGCTGCAGGAGGAGTTGTCAAGTTTCCTACTGATTCAATGCAGCTTAGATCCTCTTAGGGAGGTCTGTCCCCTCTGTACACACAAGATATGGCACACACATACACACTTTTGTAGACTAATTGGGATGTCTGTCCCCATTCTAACTCATGGGGCTGCAGATACTGTAGACACATAACCTTAAGTTGCATGGAGCTTGTTAGAGAGGGACGCAGAGTAAAAAGAGAGGCTGAACTTAAAAGTTTCAGCCCTGAGCAAGTGTGTTTCTTTTTATCCATTTGTGTTCCCTGACACTGACCACCGCTCAGTCACCTCTGCAATGAAATTATTATTTTTTTATTACCAAGTAAGGGGAATGTTAGAAAAGCTAACTATCACTCTGTCAATGTATGCATAAAACTCTGTTGCTCACCAACTTCATTTAAATAGTGTGAAAATATCAAGCTATATGTATCGATCAGTCAATCAATCTTTATTTGTATAGCGCCAATTCATAACAAGTGTTACCTCAAGACACTTTACAATAGAGCAGGCTGAAGACAAATTCTTCATTTTATGGATACACATGTATGCATATGTACATATAAACTACACGCACACACTCACACACACACAAGCATATATATATATATATATATATATATAACTATATATATATATATATATATATATATATATATATATATATATATCCAACAACCACAATGAATCCATATAGCCAGTCATGAATCCCTCCATGTATGTATGTAGTGATGCATTGGTGCAGAAATCATTATTGACAGCCCACTTTCTTTCCAGATGTGTATTTCCCTGTTTAAGTCCTTCATTGGCATTTCATAAAATCCTTCTATCAATATTTTTGTTCATGGAACTGAGCCAGCCGACAAACCAAATATTTGTGAGCTGTGACAATAATGAATTTGATGCTGCTCAAAAGCATGATATTAAAATGGAGAAACGGGCAAATACAATCCTGTGTGCATCCCACGATCCATTTTGACACCCTTAATTAATCGATACAGCCAGATTCTAGGGAAATACACACAAATTATCATATTCAGTAACACAAAGGGCAAAAAAAGGCTTATGACAATGCCAAATGGCTGTGAGAAGCCCATTTTGCACAACAGATAACATACAAAAAAATTCCTAAAATGTATTTTACCTAAACGTTGCACAAAACTGATTAGAACTCCATGGCTTCAAGCCATCAACAAAATGATTTTAGTTCCCTGTATGATCTAAAATCCAAACACTTGTACATCTGTAATCATGACTGGGACTTCAATATTTGATTTTTCCATGTTACTGTTTCATAGTTTATGTAATTTTGCTGCCCTATCATGTTCATTACACTCAGTTTGCGTAATAAAGTTTTGTTTATAATTGTCATAAAGACAAAATAAACTGTTTTACTATAGGTTAATACAGTGGTGCAGGGATGACATATTTTTTGTGGGTTAACACTGAAGTTAGCATTGCACTGGGTCCCTCAACTGCAAGCCCACTAAAAGCCTGAGGGATTTTTCACTGTGTTTTGGATAATTGCTGATAATAAGCCCTGTAGCGGACAAAAAGTTATTAAACTGAATTATTTTTAGCCTAAACATAATTGTGAGAGTGAAAAGCTATTATTAACCCACTATGAAACTACAACATGGCAGTTTAACTGAGAAACAACTACAATATTTCCAATTTATAAAGTCTTATTGCAACCTCTTGTTCAAGAATTATCTCATAATATTTCCAGTGTGACCTGATCACACTGGTCCTCATGCCTGTGGCAATGATGTATAAATAATTGGTTAATAATAATAATAAAAAAAAGCTGTCGGTTCCCATTAAATATTAAAAATCCCATGTGTGTGTTCACCACGAACGTTATTTCAGGCACTTATCTGAAACTGGTATTCTAATGCCATTTACTCCGGGGGGGTGGGAACCAAGAGGTGCTAAATGCTAACTCACATCAGTATCAATAAAGTATCTATCTATCTATCTATCCATCTATCTATCTCCATTTTTTTATGATTTTCTTTGTTTTTCATAAAACACTGCTAATCGTAACCTTCCATGTTGGAGAGTGGGTTTTGGACTTTTTAATGAACCAAAGTCCAAAAAATAGTTTGTTGTCAAGAAAATACAACATTTATTCACTCATTATGGGGTCTCTTTTATTTCCTGAAAAGCAGCAGTTTTGGAGATAAGAGGTTTGTACTTGATAGCAGCTTTATATGATGACAAATTAATTCATATTATCTTAGCAAATATAATTATGTCTATTCAAAAATGATTTAAATGGGAAAACAAATTTTGTCTGGGATCTTCATCCTTGGTGTTATTACTCAGTCAGTCATTCTGTGTAGACAACGACCCCATTTTTTTTAGTCTACTAATACAGTATATCTTTACTTTTCAATGGACGGTTAAGACTCCAATATTTGGTAAATGGACTTGAGCTTATATAGCACCTTTTTAGTCTTTTGACTACTCAAAGCTGCTTTACACAGCAGGTCACACTTACCCACTCACACCCATTCACTCTCACATTCAGTCACTGATGGTTCAGATTTTCTATGTTAGTTATCCATCAGTATCAGCTAACACTTTCACGCCCTTTCATGACCATTTACACGCCACTGACGCAGCAGTGGGAGCAACTTGGGGTTAAGTGTCTTGCCCAAGGACACATCGCCATGTGTCCTTGGGCCCCGGAGCTGGGCTCGAACCTGCAACCTCCCGATCACTGACCAAGCGCACTATCCAGCTGTGCCACCGATATTTAAATTTATATCAGTTTCCTACTGTGAGGTGCTTGCATACTTGATAGACTACCAAGTTGGTAGATTTCAGAGGTTGAGATGTCATATATGAGCGATTTCTATGTACCCTGTGGATCACAAACTATTTTTTTTCCCCTGAATTCCTCAAAGCTGCCTTTTCAAACCACTTAATGCCCTACTAGTTTTTCAAGGGACTCTCATTCTTATCAGGAATCATTTACTGGATGAAATGTCAAATGCAGGTCATTTTTCATCTTCAACTCTCCTTTGTCCCTTCATTTTCCTTGTCCATAAATTCTTGTTCCTTTTTCTCTTTTGCTGTACTCTTTTACAAGTTTTTGCTATATCTCACATCAACTATCTTTTTCATTTCCCCACATTTGGCTCCAGTTAACACACAATTTTCTTTTTTTTTCTGCATCCCTCCCCTTATTTGCTGTAATCAAACTTTCAGTCCTGCTATTACTTCTTATTTTCTTCCGCCTCCAGGATCCAACTTTTCTATCTAATTTCCCCTCAGTGGTACTTTTGTTGATCTTTAACTTCCAGCTAATGTTGTACTCCCTACACATCCATTTCCTCTATCTACCATTTGACTTTCACCTCTTCTCCAACCTTTTCCCTTCTTCAATTTTCTTTATTTTATCTGTCAATAGTTTTCAATGTTTTTCTGAGGTGCTTTTACTGCTTAGATTCATGCCTTTGACTTTTCAGCTTTCTTAAGTTTTTATTTTCAACTTTTCCTCCCTTCAGTTTCTTGGTCATTTATCGTACTTCTGGTCTTGTGTATTTTTTAACAACTGCAGGTCTGAAACCTTTGCTTCAAGGTAGGAGACAGCTTGACTGTAGGAGACAGCTTCACTGTTTGTCTCTTTTGTCAAATATACTGTTAAACGCTGACATAGATTAAAACAAAAAATGCAGAAATGCATGTAGAAAATGGCACATTGATCTCCAATAATCTTATGTCAGTTTACTTGGGTTCAGTTCAGTTGATTTCTTTGTGAAGTAACCCAGTAAAGCTTAACAGTTATGATTTAAGATTTTGTGAAACTGTAAATTAAAAACAGCTAAAAGGAGCAAAAAAAAAAAAGGTGAAAAAGTTTGAGATTACAATGTGCAAGTTACATTTTAATTTTTTTTACTGAGCAGAGTTTCTTCTTTCTTTACAATAAACATGTTGAAAGAAATTGGTGTAGTTTGCCATACTGAACATTATAATCTCACGTTTAATTTTTGGCAGTCATACTTCAAGGGTTGGTAATGTGTTGCTTCTGTTCATCTTTTTCTTGTTAACTATATCTCAAGAAGGTTTGGAGGGACTATATCAAATTAACCCAAAGGTCCACTCCGATATAAGAACATACTAATTATATTTTGGAGGTCAAAGGGTTTGGTCCTTGTTTTCATCCTTTGCCTGTAAGCATGATATCTCAAGCATACCAAGAGGGATTTTCTTCCAACTTTTCCCAAATGCCATAACGACCATGTTAAATTTAGGGGTCAAAGGACAGGGTTATTTGGTCTTATCTTTGTTGTTTGCTTGTCAGTGCAAAGCTCAAGAATCCTTAGTCCACTTTCACTTATTAATGTGATATGTCAAGTGCCATAAGGCGATTTTTGTCAAACTATTCGCATATGTCCAATCTGACTCAGGGATAAACTGAACACATTCTGGGGTTACAAGGCCAAAGTCACTATTACCTCAAGTCTTGCTTCAAATCATGCACCTACACCTTCAAAAAAATAAGTTTTTCCACAAAATGTACTTGTCTGCTTATTGTATACCTTATGAAAGCACACAACCAGCAGGCTATAGGTTAACTCTGTGACTTATTTTGTGATTAAATGTGTTCAATGATAATAATACTTTTTCAGTCAGTCATCTTGGCAGAAAAGAGATGACCACAGTCTAAATACTTGAACATTTTGCAGTTCACTCTGAGTTTCTGAGGACCTTCACTATTTGGATTTGCATCAAGCTAAAGTAAGTGTTGAGTCATCACTTCCTCTTCATCCAAGCCGGGTTATGGATGGAAAAAGATTAGTGTAGATACACTCAACCAGCCTGCCTCAGTGGTCCAGCATTTCATCTCTCAGTGTGATTAAACGGGAGACATTCACTGCAGATTTGTTAATTCATCAAAGAAGAACCTTGTGGGATATGGAGGTTGCATTAATCACATTTTGGGCAAAATCATGTTGGCTTGCATAAAGCTCAAATAGCCTTGCGTTACAGATTAGCCTTTTGGTGATGGTGTCTCACCAGGGATGCGTCGCATTAATGTATTACTCCAGTCACAAGGTCTGAAGAGAGAAAAATGAGACAGAGAGAGGCATTGTAGGGGGTGAATTCAGGCAAAGTACTTGGGAAATCAACCAATGATCTTTGAATGCCTTTTTGGGCAGAGAAAGCAAGTGAGGACTATAATAAATGGAGTTAAAACAAATTAAAGTGCCGATTTGAGAGCCTGTTCCACTTCAAAGGTATTGTTTGATGGGATGTCCTGCAATCAAGTACCCAAAAGCAGCCTTTGCTATTAGGGATAGGGATGCAAGGCAAAAGCTAACACCAAAATAGCATCAACAATTTAAATAAAGCCCGTACCAAATTACAACTTATATTTTGGTGCTTCATGTCAGCGCCAGAGCTAGAGATGCTGAACCCTCTGTGCCTTCTCTGACATAGCATGCAATGGATGCCTCATGATGTTTCACAACAAGAGAAAATTTACAGTAATTCCTGTTGATCATACTAACATGATAGCAAGAAGCTATTGTTTGCATGTCAGACGGTGGAAACATGAACAAGTATTACATCCTGTAAACTTCATAGACTCTGCATAGCTACTTGTGGTACAAATGAGATAGACGCCATACCTCTAGCTTATGGTGACATGGATTCAGGGCAGGGCTTGCATAAAGACTTTGTATCATAAATAAAGCACTTCTTCCAGTCTGGTGCAATCAGGGTAATAACACACAAGGAAAAATTGACCCATTATCAAATCAACTGTGGCTGTTCCCAGCCTGTGGGACATTCTGGTGGTATATTTTTGCTTAAAACAGGCCTCTGTGTGCTGGCCTTTAACCTTTAGTGGAGCTTGAAATTTTGATTTTCTTTAGTTCAGTTCAGTTCAGTTCAGTTCAGAGCTTTATTGTCCCCCCGAGGAAAATTTGGTCTGCAGTGACAACACACCCAACAACAACTATAAACAAAAAAATAAACACTGACAAAAAAACATTGCAGTGTACAGCACAATGAAAATGGACATGAACAACCCCAACAAAGCAAAAATAGAGGTATTAAAAGAGTATAGAGGAAGTGAAGAAGTGGGTGAAACCTGTCATAAATTAAAATAAGGATTTAAATAGGTTGTGCCACTGGGGGCAGTGCAATTTAAGGATTATGCAAGTTGATCACAATAATTCAAGTGGCACAAAAGGAAAATTTGTATCTATTTGTACTTTATGCTCCTAGTCATTGTTGTTTTATATTTTCATTCTGTAGGATTTTATTTTGAACTTCAGTCAATCAAACAAACATTATTTGTCAAGCATGTTTCATAAAAAAATATTGCACAAAGTGCAGTCCCACAGGTAGATTGTTTCACAGATAGGGGCCGTAATAATGTAAAAATGAAAAGATGCTACACTGTATGTTTTGGTTCTTACTTTGGGAACAATTGAAAGATCACTACCTGAAGACCTGATGGCTCTACTGGGCTCATATGGTAAAAGCAAATAAGATAAATAAGAAGGATTAAAACCATTAAGAGATTTAAAAAACAATAAAAGAAATCTAAAATCTGTTCTAGGCTGACCAGGAACACTCCACGAGAGCTGCAGTTTTGGAGATGGACTGACCCAGGCATCCTGCTATCACACTTTGGTCCTTATCAAACTCGCTGCAGTCCTTATGTTTGCCCATTTTTCCTGCTTCTAACACATCAACTTTTAGGACTAAGTGTTCACTTTATGCTTAATATATCCCACCTACTAAAATGTACCAGCTTGAACAGTGTTATTTACTTCACCTGTCAGTGGTCAAAACTTCATGCCTGATCAATGTATACTGTGGCACTGTCCACAACATCCTTTTCTATCACTTGGTCTCAGCCATTGTGGAACACTGTACAGAGATGGGCAATCTACTCTTGTGCTGTGAAGCACTACACACTTTTCACAAGATGACTGTGGCTCAATGCAAAACTGACAGAGTGCTATATGCAGGCAATCAGGGCACTCTGAAGTATCAGGACAGACTACATTCTCTATGTCAAGAATTATCCTAATGTTAGATCAACTGTGACACTACTATTTCAGGGTGGGAAAGTTGCATATTGTTGCTATAAAAACTAAGAGTACACGAAGTCTACTGCTGACAAAGAACAGCACAGGGGTTTGTTGATTTATTTATTTATTTATTTTGCTAATTATGTAAATTTTTACGCAGTATTTTATATAAACAAAAATTAAGTGTGTAGCTCAAAATGAAGCTCAAAGTTCCTTTTGCAATTTAAAAAAAAGGGGGGTTTTATGTCATAAACCATTACACTGCTTTTTCCCCTCTTAAAAGTATTGATTCAGGAGCTGTTCAGGCACTGGCACTTATTTAAAGTATCATTCTAGCCCCAGTAAATACAGCTGAAGGCTTTTTGAAATCCACATGGGAGCTGGAGTTAGATTTTTTTGCTAGTTGGCGATCTTGTTATCCCCTCCTTTGTCGTCTAATTTGTCTCATAACTACAAGGTTTTATAACAGTCATTAGAAGGTAAATCCCCCTGGCTCAACTTACAACGGCAAAGCTCTGGCATCCAGGCTTGATAAATGGACACTCAACAGTGGTTATTATGATGAATGGGAATTTCACACTGTTAACAGTGCCAGGTTGGGGCAGAGAGGTAGAAAGAAATTCCTCCAAAAAGTGCTGCCAACGGCAAATTGGAAACGGATGCCTGTAGGATCAGTTGACACTTAGGGTAGGTAGAGGCACCTTATTGGATTGTTGGACTTGCTTGAAGAAAGGCCAGTGTGTATAGAAAGAGGTTGGACAAAATATGGACTATTTCCAAAATAGGAAGTATGAATAAAAGTCCAAAGTCTTGGACTTTTATTTAGTGGTGAAGGTTCACGGTCGTGAAGTCATCAGTACAGATTGCAGGGACATGTATGCAGTCAGCCAATACATTACAGAGCAGAGTGTACTATTATTACAGAAAAACATGAAACAGGAAGAGAGGGAGGGTACATGTTGCACTGGGTGTCTACACAATATAAGGCATCAAGCAAGAGAAAGAGAGAGAGGAAGACAGGGTAAAAAGATGAGCCAGAGAGAGAGACAGAGGGAGAAGACTCTAAGGGAGGTACAGTATAGGGCAATTTAATCACAGCCATCTCAGCCGGGTAATAAGAGAGGAGCGAGAGAGTATAAATAGTGAGCGAGAGACTAATGGAACTCATTTTAGGAGAGTATTTAACCTATTTCAGAGAGAATCCAGGGTAATCAATTATAAGTGCTTTTAGCCTGCGCCTCAACTTTAATTACTCTTCAAATGTGATTATTCTCTGACATGCTACCTCAGTCCCAGAAATAGATGAAATATTTGCTGCATGGAAATGTTGGCTCTTCAAAGCTAGAACCTAGGAGACGACCCAAAAACACCACAAGGCAATAGTGCAATATTACATTAGCTTTGGGTATACACTAGAATAAGCCTGTTTTCACTGTGAACATAGTGTAAGACCAGCTAAAGGGAAGGTAAATCATTAGTTTGTTAGCTAATCGAGTCTTTGACATTTGATTTATGCCTGGTACACTGGTGAGATATTTAAAGTCTTAACATAAACTATGACAGACCCCTCATTTGATGTCAAATGACCGATTTAGCAGTGTTTTTCTTACATGGAGGATGTAACAGGATGACAGACACAACACATCACGACTGAACCAATTCATTTGCCAACAACAATCTCACTTTTAGTTAAAACAGTCATGGTGACCAGGATCAGAAAGAAATAAAGCTAAATGTAGCTAGCTGTATGCTACTTGGGACATCCAAAAGGAACTCCCTCATCCATTTGGTCATTGTAAGTTTCCTAGGTCAAGTTGTACGAACACTCATGTTGTTGTCACAAAAGAACAAGTTGATCCTCAGAACATGCTTTGCCCCCATTGCTGTTTTCTGTTCCTGCTTTAGCCAGCGTGCTTCCTTAATGGTTACCACTCCATTCCATATGACAAAACACAGAAGGTATGCTTGTCAACCCTTGATACTCTCTCCATCCATCAGAATTTCCTCCTGTTATCTCATACACCCATAAACAACGTAAATTTGCGTTTCTTGTGTGATCTCTATAATCTCGTTTTAAGCATCAAGGGCTGTGCATGAGTGGGCGAGGACATGGGTTACAGAGCGTTATCCTAGAGAGAACATTCTGAGAGTAGCAAATGATGATGACTTAAGCCCTTATTTAATTTCATCTGCACATCAGTTTTCTGAAACTGACCGCACTCATGTTAAAATCTAGGACATTAGCAAATGTTTGGCATATCCATTTGTACTGTAGTCTCTGAAATACAGAGAGAAGTGTCACAAAAGCATAAAAATTGCCACTGTGGTATGCTTTTTTCTATCAGCAGGCCTGACATGTAGGTGCTGTAAAATCCTTAAATCCTCTCCCTCGGAGTCTGAAGTCAGTTAAAATCTGGGCCTACAGGTGTTTAGTCAATGTGTGCCTCACAGTCCCCATGACACTGAGGAGTCTGTTACAGCCACAGCAGCAGTCTAGTGGAAGGCCTGTTTGTTCGACAGTCAACCCAACACTAATCCACTGCTCTGAATCCCTCTCAGAAGGTAAGAGGGATAGAAATGGCTGGAGGGTGTACTTGGAAAAAAAAAAAATGCAACTCTGCATTCATACAGTCCCATAGCGACAGTGTGTATTTTTCTCAAAAACATGTGTACCAATTGTAGAAATGCCCATATGGACCAGCACATAATGAGCAGGTATTAAATAAACATCATTTCGTGATGCCCAGTTGGATGAATGAGACAAGAGAACAGAACAGGAGCTTTGATTTTGAGCCTTTAGCGTTGTAAAGCTCCCTGTCAGCTGTCACATCTGATAATTGCCACTGCAGAAATAAAGCTACAAACCAGATTTTTATGCATTTTAAATCATTCACAGGGGGACATTCAGTTCTTTCATGGAGACATGAATGGATGACAAGAGTAGCCACTAAACCACAAGCAGTATTGCTGCTATTTAGGCAATGAAATGGACTTTGTGGCACAATAAAGCTGTACAAATTGTTCTGTAACTAATTAAGAAGGTGCAAAGAAACAGGGACTCAGCAATGTAAAATAGAATTTTGCATGTGTGGACACTGTGTTGTCATGTTTTACAAAAAGGGTTGACAGTCAATCAATCGCTTCAAAATGGTTGTAATAAACTAAGAATATGCCAAGCAAATGCTAATTTAATATCCCTAGAAAAAAATGTTCCATATAGCATGGAGCATCAAAAACATGGACATCTCAGGAAAAAAAGTCAACATTTAGCATGAAATTACATCAGTTTCATATAAAAGTGACTTATTCTTGGTACCTTACTCCAGTCCAATCCATGACCATCAAAAAGATTTTTTTTTTTTTCAATTTAACATTTTAAACCTTTTCAGTACCACTTTAAAATGCAAAAGCCCACCATATTCAAGACGGAAAATAAAATGCACAAAAATCCTAAAGTAAATGAGCCACTGGGGATTTTATTCTGGTTTCTGAGGCTGGGTCATGTCATTAATCAACAATATTCATTTAAATGTTTATTGCATTTTTTTTTTCTTTTGACAAAAAAAAGCCACGTAAGATCCAGTGTTCAAAAAATAGACATAAAAATAGACATACCAGAATGACAATCCACAAATTACTGAACAATAGTGACAATTTCTCTTAGAAATGACTCAAATCTTTTAACTGACATAAGTCCTGTTTATATTCTCATTTTATTAATAAATCATCACACTTCAAACCCTTTTAATTCCCATTGAATGTGATAATCCCAGTGCCAAAGTGCCAAAGATTTACATTCCATATTCCCTGGAGCAGATGCATCTGAGAGTATAACATCCCCAACCAAAAAACACACACCCAAGTACTCACTTATTTCTCTTTACACTCATAAAGTTCTCCTTGGCCCTGTCCACATGGACACGAAAATGATCTACTGAGTTTTCATTTTGTATTACTTTTTTTTTCTGCAAACACAGAATTGTTTCAAGAGAATGAGTCTTTCCACACAAAAACACTGGCAACGCTGTAGAATATATACCAGGGGTATAAGAAGAACTATGAATCTTCCAAAACCACAGAAGAAGACATGGAGCATGCGCATAAAACATGCGCAATGTAAACAGATACAAGAACAAGAGAATGTGCATATTTGTTATACACACGGAAACACAAGGGCAGTGTTTTGAGATCTTCTCACCCCTGATACAAACACAATCCTTGAGCAACAATAAACTAAACTGAACCGAAGTAAAACGGAGAGTAAATATGACAATAGTGGCTAAGTTGTTATGACTGAGTTGTTTGCAATTTAAGCAAGAGGGCAAGGATTTAAGCTTGTCTCCCAAAGTCACTTTGGCTACGTTCACACTGCAGTCGAAAGTGACCTGAATCTGATTTTTTGGCTCAAATGTGACCTGTATCTGATTTGTTTCTGACAGTGTGAACAGCACAAGTCACATTGAATCTGACATTTTCGAATCAGATTCAGGCCACTTTTAAATGTGATACTGAATCGGATACATATCTGATTTTCTTGAATGTTACCGCGGTCTAAACAGCCAGGTCGCAGCCAGGAAAATATTCCCCACAGCATCACACCACCAGCCTGAATTGTTGACATAAGGCAGGGATGGATCCATGCTTCCATGTTGTTTAAGCCACATTCCGACCCTACCATCTGAGTGTTCCAGCAGAAATCTTGACCCACAACCAGGCAATATTCTTCCAGTCTTCTGTTTGTCCAATTTTGATGAGCACATGTCAATTGTAGTCTCCCTTTCCTGTTCTCAGCTGATAGGGATGGCACGGTTATGGTCCTTTGCTGTTGTAGCCCATTTGCTTCAAGATTTGTCATGTTTGGGCCCAGAAATGATCTTCTATATACCTTGGTTGTATTGATCTGTTATTTGAGTGACAGTCACCTTTCTGTCATCTCGAAACCACTCTGGCCATTCTCCTTTGACCTCTGGCATCAGCAAACATTTGCCGCTCCTTTTGTCTTTTTCAAACCATTCTCTTATTACCATAATGATGGTGGCGCATGAAAATCCTAGTAATCATTTTCTGAAAGACTCAAACCAGCCTGTCTGGCATCAATGACCTTGGCATGTTCAAAGTCACTTAAATCACCTTTCTTTCTGATGCTTGGTTTGAACTTGAACGGGTCATCTTGAGCATTTCTATATGTCAAAATGCACTGAGATGCTGCCATATGATTGGCTGATTAATTGTGGTAATATGCAGTTGAATTGGTAATAAAAAAGCCTTTAAAATGTTTTCATCAGTCAGATTAAAATCACAACACATCTCATTATGAAAACCTACTTCCATGAGTAATATGTGGTCCTTTTTTACCCCTCTTATCAACCTCCATTGCTTCTAGTGCAAGGTTGACTTCCTCCTTAGTAACACGACTCTTATAAGACTGATTAAAGTGAACAACCATAGCTGCAGACTCACTGTTTCATGCCTCCATCTCATTGGATGAACACTGTGTGACTCAGAGATTGCTCAACAGATGGATTATGTCCTTGTTGTCAGGGCCATGCTGCCGGCCACAGGGCAGAAGCTTTTCATGAAAAGCATGTCAAAATCATTGTAAAGTTCTTGGAGTAAGGCTTCCACAGAGGGTAAGAGGGGGGCAAGATCACGTCAGCCTTGATGCTGTGTCATGCATGGAAAAGGATTGTGCGTTCACTCGAGGCGCTGACAGAAAAAAAGGCGAGAAGACACACTTCTGCATGGAATTGTTGTTGAGCTTGCATTCTTGGAAAGCAGATTCTTGTTAGTTTGTTTGGTTCCCTGAATAAAATTAATGCTGACTAACTGTTCCCAAGCGACCTTGCATCTATTTTCAGTGTGTTTGTATGACTGTGCAAAAGAGGGCGGGGGGCAATAAAGAAAAGAGTGGGGGCTTCGATGGACGCAGAGCAGCTCAAGTTTAATTGCTTGTGGTAGCAGTCAAAGTCAATATGCTGGTCAATGGCCCGTGCATCCCGCAGGTTCATTTCCCCATAATTACTCTACATGCGCCAGGGCAATGTATAAGTCTGTCATCATTAAAATAATAAGAATGGGTTGGCCAAGAAGGAGGGCAGGAAGAATGGAGGAACAAGTGCAAAAGAAATGAATGAATCAATACCGCAGACAAGAAGGAGAAATGACTTGGCACGGTAGGGGAACAGAATGACGTGTAGGGCAAGACAATTAGAAGCAAACAATCAGACACGTTACATTATTATACTCAATACATGAGTCTATGTTGCAAATACAGAAAACTTTCTGAGTGAGCTTTGAAAAGGAAAAATAATTGTTGAATGTCACTTTATTGATCAATCCTGCTCATTGATCGAATTCTTTGTCAATTACCACTCAGGTTTTCTGTTTGCAGTGTCATAGGCATGTGACTTTAAGTTAAATGTGATGCTGCATCAACAAATGCAGTATTTTTGTGGTATTTTCTGCCCTCATCACACTGCCACAGATATTGAATGTTGCACTGTTGGTGTCAAATTGTGTGAAATTAAGCCTTAAGTCTCCTGTTTCAAATGATTTCCATTTGCTTTTACTTCTGCATTGAAAATAGACAACTAACTGTCAAAAAAAAACAAAGACAGCCTTGCTGAGTTGACATTGAATAACATTATGGAATACAGATTACAATAACGGTCTTATGAAGGAAGAAGGATTAAGAGGCATAAGCATTTTTTATGCTTTCGAGTTGTGGCGCTTTCTGTGTATCACTAGCTTGAGATACAGCGCCATGTGTTCAATAACCTAAACCTGATGGTTAATTTTGTTCTTGGATTGCTCCTTTAAGTTTATATGTCTGGTGTTTCAGCCTACCTGAACTCACTTTTCTATTTACCACAAATGAAATTAAGATGCCACAGTGAGGTGAGTGTCATGATTGGGTATGACAGGAGAATTATTTAAAGCTTAGTCATGCTCAAACAAGGATGTGTCAGGTTCACCACTTTGCAAAAAACTGGGTGAACAAACAGTCCAACAGTTTAAGAAAAGCGTTTCTCAATATCAAACTGCAACAAATTTAGGGATTTCAACATCTACAGTAACCTAACATCAGCAAACCATTTAAAGAATCCCCAAATATTTTTGCACATGAGCAAGGCCAAAAAACAACACTGAATGCCTGTGACACTCGATCCCCTTTTCCTCTGAATGAAAACCTTCAGTTTCTCAGTGAAGCAGGGAAAATTGGCACATTTCTTTGGGCCACTACTCACATGTATAAAATGTGTTGCTCATTCCACAAATGCACAATCCAACAAGTTATACCACATTGTAAAGGTGTATTTTGGTCATCTTTGTTGGTGTTTATTTGTGCCATTACCATTACTGTGGTCTAATTATAACCTGTAATACTGCATTCCCCATTTTGCCTTATGTTATTTATGACATAATTTGTGCTTTTTTTGTCTTCCTTTTGCATGTGTGAACCCCAGACAAGTAGGAACTGGTTCTTAATTGGACCTGGTTATCGATTGCCATCCCTGCTTATTTAAAATCTCTTCGATGTCAGCTGTCTTCATCTAAAAAATGAACATGGCAGGATCCAAATGCACAGACTAACAGCCAACATAACTCGACTTACAGGGAATTCAGTACATCTGACAGCACATGCTGAATGACAAGGCCATGATGAGCACTGCAGTATGAATAACAATTCAGCAAATGTATTTTTAATGCCACTGCCAAGTGCATTGTGGTGTCTAGCAAACTGGAAAACTTCTGCTTTTGTGATAATGAAGCAGTTCGATCAGATTTGCCTTTCCAATTCAGATCTCCTAATTCGATGCATATTTTGGATCAGTTTGCTCCAATGGAAAGTCAGTTATTGACAGAATGGTATTAAGCATTCCCAGAGCAACAACGCAGCTCATTACAGCCCCCCTGAACATGCTGGATTTGCAGCGTAATGCTAAAACATTTTCTCTGCATGTGTCTGCTCGCGTGCTGATCTGTGTGTACTGTTGGTGTGCGTCTGATGTGGCGTGGCCATGTGTTCTACAGTTGCTGAGTGTAATCCTCAGCCTTTACCAGCTGCACGCAGGTCTTACAAAAATGTCTTGCCCGAATTAAAAACAGGTGGACACAGTGTGATTAGCTTGTTAAAACACACCTGCTACTGCGGGGCAAGGCGTCATTGGCAAATACACACTTCACACACAATGAACACACACCCTAACACAGGCTTGCTTGAAAAAATGTTATTGAGGTCTGTTGAGCTCAGATAATTATTATGCAGAAAAATGTTGGTACTGCTGAGGTTTTTAAAACCAAAGGAGAGCATCGCTGATCTCCCCAGTTTTCACACATGACAGTTATACCAAAAATGTGGCATTAAGGACTTATTTGAAATAATTTCTGCTGAAATATTGATTGTAAAATAGGGGGTCCCTATCTTCTTCAAAAATATATTTACCTTCCTTTGACCCCTGTGACAGGTTGCATAAATATCTAAAGAATTATTGGCAGAGGTTACAATAAGTTACACAGAAAATACAGACGTATCTCTTTGGGGTGTTGCTGTTGCTGGCGATTTGCCTCTCTGTCAGAAGGCCAAGGATTCACACCCAGCACCAGCTGCTGCATGAAGATGTGTCACTGCGCAAGACACTTAAAGAGCCAATGTTGTCACTGTTCGAAAACCCCCTAGTTTTCATATACAGAGTACCCCTGATCCACCTTCGTTCTCTCTCTGTCTGAGATGGTCTGTTAGAGCTCACTGCCCTGAAAGTCTTCCCTCTTCCTGCAGGCTGGGTCTGCTCTGATTGGTTGATCGGTCTTCTCTGTGGTAACTGGTCAGTTCAGCACTGGATATGAAATGCTACCGAGTTTATACCAGTCACAGATGTCCCCCGACAATATTTTCTAAGTGTCTTGTCTGAAAAAATACTCTAATATTTGCATTTGGCATTCCCTTAATACCCCTCTGTTACATCCCAGCTCAGAACAGGCTGTGTTAGTGTGAATCCTTAGGAGCTGTGTCTGACCATACCTCTCTCAAAAAATGGATGTGGATTTGGCTTGTGGATACAAATATTTGACTGTGACTTGATCGTTTTACTGAAGCCAGCTGTGTGAAGAACAAACCCTTCATTCAAGGAATATGTCTTCCATCATGGGGAGCTGGCAGATTCCCTAATGACATCATTAGAGGATGATTTTAGACCCTCTTTTAGCTAAAGTCGTATCAAAGGTGGAGCAAATGAAAAATCAATGAAAGGGATTTTTTTTTAATGTTTGCAGTTTGTAGACAGGCAGTGAACATGGTGAAAAAGTTGCAGACAGGTATGAAGAAATGCTGTAAAATAAGGATGCTTTATAAATGACTTTTTTTTTATTGTTTATATTTCATATCAAATGACAAAAACTAAAGTGGGAATATGTGGTGGGACTACCCGTCGCCTTCAAACCAGTCTCTGATTTTGCATCATGTCCTGACTGAACGTGTCAGCAATGAAATCCTGCCAGTTAAAAGGAATCCCATGTGAGAGTCCCTACTGTCATGAAAAGACGTTGCAATACTGTGCAACAATTTTGACTTGAGATCCCATCTCTGTTTTTGTCTCTCATGCAGAAGAGGAGCTAAGAAAGAAGGATTCTGATGAGGTGCAGGAGGGACTTTCTTGTTTTTTTCTTTGGTTTCTCACTCAGAAGAGCTGAGTGGCCATTCACACGACCAAGATAGTGGAACATTCATCTAGTTCAGCGAGTGAAATGATTTACTTTCACTTTTAACTCTGAGGAAGAAACTTTGATTCACAAAGAGCTTTGTGTAGATCAATTTTGTGGTGTCTTCAGCTGGACAGTAAAACCATGTGATGTTCTATTTACAAGGGCACAGAATTACATTTTTAACTGATACTATGTGGACAGCAGGTGTGTAATGTGACTCTACATCTGACGCTTGCATTCATTTAGGATTCTTTATCACAGGTATACTTATCTGGGATTTGTTATGATTAAAGTCAGTTGTATGATGCCAGTGATCCTCATTTTCATGTGTAGGTTGAACGCAGTAATGGAATTAAATATTAAAAGATCTGTCATAGGCTTAAAACAATCAAACTCTGCCACCAAGTTGAGGTTGTGGAAGTAAGATTCAAGCCATAGGTCATACACAATGGCAAGACCGAGCGAAGCAACAAGAGAAAATGCAGTAATTCCTCATCAGTCAAGTCTCTCCCAGCTAAAGATTTCAAAGAAGACTGGTGATTCATGATGTTCTGTTCAAGCTCTTTTGAAGAAGCACAAAGAGACTGACAATGTTGAGGACCACTGACACAATAGAAACTTTGAATGCAAGTGATGAAAGGCACATCCTGCTCACCACTCTTTGAAAAAGGAAGATGTCCAGCAGTGCTATCAGCCCAGAACTGGCAGAAGCCAGTGGGGAAGCTGCCAAGTTCCTTCTAAAGCTGTACGCAAGTGAACCTGGAGATTGATGCTGTTTTGAAGGCAAAGGATGTTCGCATCAAATTTGGATTCGATTGACATATGTCTTCTGTTTATTCATTTTGCATTGGGTCATTGATAAAAATAAGCTAATGAAACATATTTGTGAAAGCATTCCACTTTTCAGCATTTTCATCAGTTATGATGTAAACAGTATTGTGTTGTGGAAAAGCAGCATGAATCATTACCAGATCACAGACTGTAAATGTCAGGCTTCCAATACTTAGATATATTTGCTACCACTGTTGTGTCTTTATCATAAATACTGTACAGCCTCTAAATAATATAGATCAGCCTTCTGGCTTTGTTTTTGTTTTCATCAATATTCCTTTACTGCTCGAGGCTTTTCCATAGGAGCACTTATTAGTTGGTAAAACTATCCTCACTCAATAATTCCTGTTGGAGCTCACAAGTTTTTCACAAAGTCAGTGTGTTGGAGGGGCTAAATTTAAAGATTTATCAGACTTGTCTCTTTCCTAATGCAGACACTGATCCTCACAATGGTGCAATTCCAATTCATTAATTAAACTAATAGATGGTCTAATGATTCAGCAAGTATCTCTGAGATTTATGGTGTGTGGTGATTTTCCCCACTGGCTGCTTTTTAAAAGGAGACAGTCTCTGCAGAAGCCTTTTATGGTATGCCAGCAGGTTAACAGCTATTTGAAAGCCCATTGAGTCATTGTTACATTTAAATGCTCTCAAACATGAAGCGTTTTATTCCTGTGTCAGCCTTTACTTCAGTGACCAGCATGTAAATGTCTGTGTGTGTGTGAGTCTGTGTGTGTGTACGGGGGGCAGTGTAGCTCATAGAGTATTGCAGAGTAATTCCCACCATCACCAATGGGACAAGGGCAATTGAGCCCTGGTACTTCATGTTTTAAATGCTCATTTATGCATCAAATGTACCTTTGGAAGATAATAAGACACCATAATTGATTTTTATGAAAATGCATTACATGGGAGGGGAGAGAGTGCATGTAAACCCTGTTCCCCTCCCCTCATCTCACCTCCAACAAATCCCTTACGAGCAGCTACGCTCCGGGTCCATCAGGCTTCTCCATATGAATATTTAATGCTTGACTCATGTAATGCAAATTCTACTGTGTTTTATTTTTCCCTCTGCCCAGTGTATTGCATGCTGCGACAGACCTCGCTGGGAGCAGGGACTAGATGGTGAGAGTCCAGAGGCTTTTGCACGCGCTGACATTAGCACAGAGACATGACCCAAGTGTTAAATAAACCGAGAGCAGATATGGATTTTATGAATGGTGGGACTTTCTCGGGATTTGTTGAATGCTTATGCAAATTACATGTCTTAATTATCATGGAAATGCTATTTGGATGGGAAATCCAGTAAAGTATTTTTTTTTTTCTATTAACATGGAAGATCTCATTCCTATTAGAGGTAATCAATTCGTTTTGTATCAAGGGAATCTACAAAAATGGGCCCAATTTTGATGACAAAATGCACACCGATCGGGCAATGCAGGGGTGTAAGTCACCACTTTTATCATGATATGATGCAATATCAATTTTCTTAAAAACAGTACATTATTACTGATATTACAAAGCCTGTGGCGATACAATATCCAGTCAATACAATTTAGAAGCCTGAGATCGATGTTGATAATACCATGTGCAAACTACATTTATCATTTAAAAAGTAGTTTTGACTATTTTATTGTTTAAAATATTTTATTTTCATCAGAAAATAGATCAATTTTCATTTAGAAATCAAAAATATGATTTTCCTGTTCATAAGCTTGAAATTGCAGATTGAATATAATTATTAATATTATTTTTTTTTTAAATTTAAGAATTGAAGACCCCAAAGTGGCAATGCATCACAATTACAGGCACCCAACATTTATTTTTTTGAAGAGCCTTTATCTTGTTCTGTTCTCTGGGGATTTTGAAGTAATAATTTGTACTTTTCTGCAACAGTTAACATCATGACTCTGTCTCTTTCCCAATTTCTAAACTCTTTTTGAGTACATTTACATACAGTATATGTGGACTTAAACAGTTAATTTTGGTATCAGTCATTTATTATTTGTTAAAAATGGCATTTAGTTTACAGGTTCTATGTGACATTGTGACACATTCTTCATGAAGTTAAGATTTTCATTTATTTTCTGCTATCTTGCTTTTAGAGAGCTTCGGGAAGCATTTTAATGGACCAGTGTGGCTTAATAAGTGGAGGGGGTTGAAGGGGTTGTACAGAGAGCTTCTGTCCTCTGTGGGGCTCCTGTTTTAGATATATTAACTGTGATACACAAAAATAAAACTCAAAGCATCCAAACAGAAACCTGACAGCAGGGTTCACACTAAACTGGCATTAACAAATCAAAAATGAGACAGGAAAATGTTCAATAATGGTTTAGGCAAATCTAACAAAGACAAATCAACACACTCCTGCTAAAAGTTGGATATATTGTTTGTGTGGGAAGCTTAAAATCTATGTTTCTTTGCTGAATGTGTAACCAGCAGCAGTAAAGTAAGCCTGACTTTGTAAAAGGCAGTAACATTTACCAGTTAGGTTTATCTCAAGATGATGTAATAAAAGCAAACAGTTTCAGTTTTCGAAAATATCTGGAGGGGCAAATATGTGCAGGTTGTGTTTAACCAGCAAAGATAAACACAAGGGATCCTGCAGTCAAATTTACACGAGTAATGCACAGCCTGATAAGTGATGTTGATGATGGCATGATGACAGTGCTACTAAAAGGGGCAGCAAATCTCTCATGGGCCTCTCCATCATACCAACCAAATAGGCAACACACTCAGCAGCACATCAACAAAAAATATCATCTCTTATTATAAATACACTCTTATGATTATAACACTGTACCAAAAGGAAGACATCAATATCAATGGTAATATCATCTATCCCAATAATCTTTACCAATCTTTTTTCTCAGCAATATGACTGATGAGTTTGTCAAAATTATCAAACAGAGAGAATTAACGGAAACAGAAGTAGACATCACTACTTATCATCATCAATAAACAGTTATTAGCTTAGTTCAAATATTCGTCTTTTTCACATCACGTAATTGCATTTTTGAAAGCCAAAGTGGGCAAGTACAATGAAGAGAAATAGAAGCACTGAAGCTGATAGTTGCTTTTTTGTCAAATCTGAAAATAAATCATTGAACCTGATCGTAAGAAACAAACTTAATGCTGAGAACTGAACTTCAGATTACATTCACAGCTTCAAAGTTATCATTTTGAATTACTCTCTTTATGACAAAGTCCAATTAGAAAAATGCCAAAAAGAGGTAATAAACTGTATTGAACAGAAATATGAGGACCCCCCCAGAATTTCTTCACATTATATCTCTGGACATTCAAAACAGACAGTGAGTGAGGTGGCTCCCCTCTGTAAACTGCACATTTAGGCTATGTCCACATGCGGGTTGGTATTTTTTTAGAAATGCAACTTTTTTCTGAGTGCCCTGAGGGCCCTTTGTTCACATGTAAACTGCATTTTATGTCTCTGAAAACCAAGATAAAGATTTACAACAGCTCTGTCAAGGGTGTCTCGGTGTGGACTTGGAAAACTACATTTTGGGCCTAAAACTTTACCCTCTGCGCTGCCCTCTCCTTGGGTTGATGTCACTCTATGCAACATTCTCACTGTTGTTTATGGCTTGCTGTAGAGGCTGATTAACTGTTGCTGTTTTAGGTGTTGCTGACTGGACTATTTACACAATCACATATACTTTCATTTGCTACCTCACGATGATGCTGCTTTATTTCTGAACTGAGTTTAGTAAAATGTGTCATGTTCTTCTGCTCCCCACGCCCCTTTGAACAACACACAAGCAAAGAAATAAGATTTTGCATGACGTGGGACCTTTAAAAACAATACAAATGCTGCTGACATTTTGGTCAAGACCTAGCACTACTGTTTCGCAAGTGACTGTGTTGACTAATGACCCATGGCCACCTGCATCTGTAGTTCCCAGGTTTAACAACAGATGCTGAAATCTACAAGAGTACTCATGAATGCTTTTAAATAACAGAATTCTATGAGAGTTTTTTCTCAAATTAAAAAATAAAGACATATCTACTTTAAACACCTGCTAACACCAGGTAACATAGCTACAAGTTAAAAATTACACCAGATAAGAACAGATTTGAAAAAAATGGAGAGAAATGGAAGCACTAAAGCTTTTCATCCCCATGCAAAATTAGACTGCTAAATGCTGTTATAAATATGTTACAATGTCAATGATATGATTTTTTTCTTTGTAATATCTATGCTGAAGCTGTTTTATTTACTGCTGCGGTGTAAAGCACAAAATGTCAGCTGACTGTTAGAACAAACTCTTGCCCAAATATGACAGAAGTGGAGTGAAAACTTCTTTTCTAGCGAGAAATGCTTTCAGTGTTGATTTTTGTCTTTCATTAAATAGAGAAATGTCAAGATCTGACAAAACTGCTACTGAAGCTTTTAGCATCTATGCTTATTGCTGTAGAAGCAGGCACTTCCTGGTGTCATCAGGCTTGTCATCAACTCCTCTTGCTATAAAGGATGCTGATTGGGCCGTGCCACTTTGAGCTGAAGACAATTGTCTTAGATTGGAGCTTAGACATTCAATAAGGTGGATGTACTTCTAATGACTGAGTGTCATTTTCTGAGTGTCACTAAGCCTGCTCCTGTAGCTGCGCTATTTGTTTTTCCTCCTACCTGATCTCTGTGAAGTAGGCAGCAAGCATCTTCCAATCTCAGGCTGAGTTTGAAGAGATTCACAGGGTGTGGCCAGTGCTGTCAGGAAAATTGAAAAGACTACTGTGAATGACTGCAAAGAGAGAGAACTTAGTTATAACAAAAAGAGAGATAAAAACAGTCCAGTGGTTTAGCCCTTGCATGTTAAATATGGCATATGTGCAGAGGGTTGCCAACCTCTACTCTAGTCTGGTCTACTTGGAGTGATGAGGTTTCTACATATTGAGATAACCATTCTTTAATATTCTCCGTGTTTTAGCTGCAGTCACACAAGACCAGTTACTGCTTACTGAAAATCTAATGTTAAATAAAGACAGCAGTTGCTTACATTGACTAAACTTCCATTGGTTTGTATGTTTGCTCAGTTCCTTCAGTTTGGTTTCCTGTTTTATTATTTGTCACTCAGAGTTTCCAAACTGCAGGCAGGTGAAGTCAAACCACAGAGGACAAACATTTATATGCTGGTCTGCTATTATGGACTTTGAAACAGCAGATGGGCAAAATGGAGGACCAGGCCTCCAACCCCTTCCCTTTCCTTCTGTGCCAGTGTGACATTGCCAGGATGAGAGAGCCAGAGAGTGAGCCCCTTTCCTCCCAAAGAGGGGGGTCTCTATGTGGGGTGTTGGGGGCTTGGCAAATCAGCCTGCGGAGGGCTGAAAGCAGAGGTCAGCGTGTGCGGTAAGTGCCCTGCGGCAAGTCAGCGCCGGTTCCAAACCTCTGCCTGCTTTGGCAAAAGGGACACAAACGTGAAAGGAAATGGGATGGGGTGCTTTGGATGGATAGAGGCAGCAACAGGGAAATGGACTTGTTGTCTGAAGAGTTTTAAGGGATATTTTGTATAAATGCAAACATGCGCTCATACCGCCAGGTTGGTCTTAGGCAAAGTTCTTCCTTTAACCAAATGCTAATGCTAACGAGAAAACCTAATAATGATAACAACGAAACACCCACTTTTGCCATATTGATCTAAATTATCGACGGTGTTTGACTGCCTAATCTTTATTTGCAGTTTTGTACAGCAGCAACATTGACATAACCTTACATAAGTATCAAAAATAATGCATTTTCAGCCTCTCTTTATATTTGAGAGACAGTGGACAGAATCGGAAGGGGTAGAAGGACTGGTAGAATTGGACTTAGATGGGAACCGAACCGAGACCACCCTAACAAGGCAAGAGCCTGTGATGTATAACCTAATCTTTATCTAAACTACTGTGCTTGGTTGGCAAGATAATCCTTAAACAATGTTATTCCATTAATGTTCATTTGGGATGTAGCAATATTAATGTATTTGCCAAATTTTAACTGGAACTGTATTTTAACAAGAATATGTAGGCTGTATTGTGTACTGCAGCAGTACAAAAACAAATGATTTGCGAGTAGAAAAGTAAGTCACTAACCTGACCCTGTCACTAACCACTAACCTAGACTTTTTTAGTATTTTACTAGTCAATCTGGTAAAGAGCCCACATGAAGTGTTTGCGAATGGGCAAAATCTTTCAAAGGCTATCTGACAGATGATTTGATGATAGCTCCATCAGTCACATATCACAGATATTGTAGTAGGTGGGAGCTACTGTGGCAGTGTAAAGGACAGTACATGAATCACCTAGAAAAACATACTCAAGGCAAAACATGTCAGAAGTAGAGGGAAAATTTCTTTTCTACAGAGACGTTTGTAGTGTTGTTTTATGTTTGTCATTTAATAAAGAAATGAAGTCCAGATCTAATAAAACTGCTACTGAAGCTGTTAGCATCAATGCTAATCTCCATAGAAACAGCCACTTCCTGCTGTCATCTCACTTGTACCTCCCTCCTCTTCCTGCTCCAAAAAACTCTAATTGGACAGTGCCTCTTTGGGCCCCTCACCATCATTGTAGATTGGAGCTTGGCAAGATGCATCTGTTTGATTCCAGACATTGATTCAGGCAAATCCATCTGCATGGCAAGGTTAGTAAGTAACTGTTAAGGCTCTGAATCAGTCCACACTGTGTTTGTGGGTTGTTTTCACCCAAAATTCTTTAAATTGAGTGTGTGGCACAATCTCCAGCCATGTTTAGCTCTTTCCCCTAGTGAAGGCGAGCTGATCTCTGTCACTGTGCCTTATGTTCAGGCTAATGCCTTGAGGTACCTCATACAACCATACTTCAAATAATCTAGAACATGCTTTAAATATCAGCCCTGTCATTGCACAGGGGGCCAAACCAGCAGGTGACTTGGACTGCTGGAACACATCTGGATTATGGGGTGTAAATGGACGTGTGTGTGTATTTAATTTTTCGGACAGAGTTGTGAGTTAACGCAGGAAGCAGCACTGCCATGTCTGACACCGAATCTGTGCTAGTTAGCTATTCACATCACAACACTTTGCAGAGCAGGAATAAATGGCATTTGAAAAGCACGTTGCCAAGTCGTATTGTTTGGCTCTAGGCCCATAATAATGAGCACCTTGTGAAGTTTTGACAGCTGCTTTTTGATGTTTGTAGAGATTCAGCAATGCTCTTATTGAAGTTCCCTGCAGCTGGCCTGCATTCTTACTTAAATGAAAAGAAAAATAATAAAATGAAAGAAAAAAAAAGGTCTTTTCCAATTATTCGTAAAGCGAGTACAAAAAAGATGAATGCTATTTGAAGTATTTGAAGTCATTAGTGTAATGATTTCATTATTTATGAGTGCCTGGGCATAACTTAGCATGGGAAAAGCTTTCAAGATATTATTGAAATGAAATGCAAATGGTTTTTCTTCTCCCAGCATCGAGGGCTTGGAAAATAGATTTTGAGTCAGCTTTTTTTGACCTACAAGGAGAGAAGAATCTTAGCTTTGTGTACATCTTCCATTGTCCTATTTTTGTCTCTTCAATTTTCACTTCTCCTCCCTCTTTTCTCCTTATCATACTCCAACCTGTCAGCTCTTTCTCCTGCCACTTTTCCATGGCCCGTCCGCTGTATGTGCTGCCTGTGCATTCAAGATTAAACAAACAATAAACAGAACTGGGTTGGACTGACGTGAACCTCAACATGGTGTCACATTCAAGAGGGGATTACATAAATTCTAAATGCAGAGAGAAAGACCAGCTCTTATTATGTCCTCTTGATTTTCCACTGTCTCCTTTAGAGCCTTATTGCACGGACGGACACTCCTCTGGTGGTGTGTTTTTTTAGCAGTATCATTCATTTTTTGTGCTGTTGCCAGGTAATTTTTCTCCCAGGATGATGTTGAACTTGCCAGTCAGCTCGCACACATGCTGATTCCTTGGTTTCCTGCCTGTCCACGATCAAACACGGGGGCAAAGACCTGCATGTTTTGCTTTCGGCTCAATCATCTGGAAAGACAGAATGAGAGAAGACCATGGCACAGCACAGCCCCTGCAGGGCAGAGCTGGAGCCCTGTAACTTTGCAAATCATGTGGGCTTTGACGGGGTGCATCTTTGGATGCTACTCAAACTTTGTTTAAATCTTTTGGCTTTTTTTATATTTATTTAACCCTCTTCTGCATGGCAACTCTTCTCTACCTCAGCACTGACAGCATAACTTACTCCATAATATGCATTGATTGGCTCGACCATCACTGTAAGTCATGCACAGCTGCCGAATCGATAAATAACATAGGTCAGAGATGGAGAGATGTAGAGGTGAAGCATGATTTGTGTGGCAGTCATCGCCTGCACCACAGAGATGACAAACAGCTTTACTTCAAGATCTCCTCCGTCTTGCTTTTGGGAAGCTTGAATCAGAATTAAATCTCTTCGGTATATTTGCACTCAGGCTTAAAACAAAAACACAGCTTGCTTAATGACACTCATTTTGCAGTTTACAGACACAGCATGGAAGCAATATGTCTATGATTTTGTAGCTTTTCCATGAAAGTGATGATGATTAAGATTACAGGTTGTTAAGTTTTCTTGCTTTGCATGTATTGTCTCAAGAGAACAAAAGTAAAAGCTTTTGACCTATACGCTGGTTAAAGATAGGTCCTGCATTGACAAGGTTCACAAAGTAAAACAAAAAACAAACGCAAATTCGATTCACATTTATATAAGTCTGAAGTACTCATATATGAAATCTGACAAGGTTTGTGCTGAAAACATGACTGGATTAGTTTAAGTATTAATGCAGGCTGCATGCTAAATGTTCATTGCATCTGATACAGCTGTGGCCTGAACAAACACCTGGCTCATGGAGCTTCACTCATCTCGGGGAGGTCTCATGATAACATTGAGGAAACATTTCCAAATGGATTGATTAAGCACACATCTTCTAAGACGTATAACATGAAATAGGGTGTCATTTCATATGACATGCCTGTCATTTTCACACCCAGTGCTCAAGCTGTTTAAATAGCAAATGAAAAGGCAACTTACAAACAGATGATCATGGTGGGGTTCATCCTTAAACTCACCATCCAGAAAGGTCTGGCTTCAGCTTTGTAGCTTGTCTCATTATCCTGCCGAAATCAGCCAGCAAAAATGGGTATGGTCAGCAACAATATGTGGCATTTAAATAAGACTCAATTGGTATACAGGACCCTAAAGTGTGCCAAGAATATCCCTCACACCATTACATAACCACCAGCTTCAGCTATTTATACCTTACCATCTGAAAGCAGAACTCGAGGCTCATCAGACCAGGCCACATTACACCATTCTTCTATTGCCTGATTTTGGGGAGTCTGTGTGAACTGCAGGCTTAGTTTCCTGTTCTTAGCTAAAATGAGAGGCATTGGGTGTGGTCGTCTGCTGATTTAGCACACTGGCTTCAAGATTCAAGATTCAGAAATGGGTTTTTTACTTTAACGAGTGGTTACTTGAGTTACTTGAATTATTCTGTCCATTCCCCTCTGGCCTCTGTTATAAGCATGGCATTTTCACTGCCACTCACTGGATATCCTCTCTTTTGCAGACCATTCTGGACTAAACTATAAAGACAGTTGGTCATTAAAAACTAATGCCTTTCTGGAAAATTCACAGTCACATTATTCACCTTTCCTCTCCATTCTTATGACTGACTCAAACTTCAGCCGGCCATCTTGACAGTGTCTCCATGCCTATATGCATTGAGTTGTTGCCATATGATTTGCTGATTAGCTATTTGCTTAAACATTTTCTCCTACCAGACTCTCATTGACATATACAATAGAACCTAAGCTTTACCCTTCTTTTTCGTTCCCATTTTAAGTTACAAACATGTCAGATGTCTTTATTATCAATGCCTTTACAGTTAGAAGGATCTCCACACCCACATCTCTTTCTTTACACCTAGCACTACCAGCTGGACTCAGTGAGCATCCCTGGTATCCACAATTAAGAATGGGGGTCCAGCAGGAACACTTGATTATAAGGAGAAAGGAAAGGTCAGGCCATTCATCAGCCACAAACCTGGTCATTACAGCATCACCAATGGAAACGGTGACAAATGAACTCTTCTCGCTTTAATGGACTTGGCATTCTGGTATCCCAAATGCACACTCCAGCACTGTTTGGAGTCAACAAGCCACATATATTCACAGCAGAGGACTGGAACACTTGTAACCTCTCCAGCCAAGACCAGAGGCAATTAACAAGCACCTACTTAAAAGAGGAAGAGGTAATGGATGAGGATGTGGGAGGAAACGGATGAATGAGGGAACAAGCATTGTGTCATTATGCAACCTCAGAAAAGAGGCTTTGTGGAGGGAGAGCATGGGAAGAATTGATACTGTGTCCCGGTGTGTCTGCACTCTAATCCTCAACAGCTTTTGTTCCCCTTTTTGTCTCACTTGATTTCCATCCTTGTGCGATTCGCTGCATGTAACCATGTGTGCTGTGTCGATTTTGGATTGTGTGGGCACTTAAAAATGAGCATGCCTGATGTGTTTCAAATTGGAGGGCTTCAGATCAAAATTTCACCTAAATATATGGAAAAAATTGCTGTAATTTTTCAACCACTCAAGATTTTTACACAGCAGGAGTGTAATCAAAGCGGCTTCTCCAGGGACCCTGTATTTTCCCCAAACCTTCCTCTGAAGTTCTCCCTCTCGACAGCACTCTCTGCTCTCAGGCCAAGCCCTAAACACGAGAGCAAGACCCTGGTGGCGGTAATTACTGCACCACTCAAGCGAAATGACAAATGAACAAGCGTCACAAAAGCACAGCCTGCTTGCTCTCTCTTCTGGCTCAACCAGCCTTTCACACAAACACACACTTTAAGGCCCTGAACAATTCTCTCTCTCTTTATTCGAGTTTTTTTGAAGGAAAGCAAAGCAGGTGTCGGCTGTGACGAACACACACACCGCTTTTTTTGGCTCCGAACTAAAAGATTGAGGGAAAGAAAAGAAGGGGGAGGATGAGGGACTGTTAGAATAGCCTGTCAGGAGGCAGGCAGCCATGTCCGTAGCAGCAGGGTCGTATGCCCAACGCTAATTACATTGATGAATGGCGTTGGCTGCGTGTCCCGCTACCAGCGATTTACGGCCTCAGTGACCCAAGCTATCACCATACGTGAAGGACAGAGTGAGAAGGCTGCAGAGGAAAAGAGAGGAGGAAGTGAAGAGGATTAAAAAGAAGAAAGATTTGATGCTTGTTGACATTACTTGCCTGTACTATCATCATTTCACGGCACCCACAAAGCTAATTGAATCTGCACCTCCTCTCTGTACTGAATCCTCTTTACTGCCGACAAGACCACCTTCATTACTTATCTGTAGTAGAACACTTCATGTTAGACACGTCTTACTCGAACAAGGAAAAAGATGGAGCATGTTAGTATAGCTTCATTCCCAATGTGGTTCAAACTGACAAAAAACACAACGTACTTGTTTCTGTGACGAAAAAGTTAGAGGTCTCATAGATCAAATCAGGCTGTTAGCTGACATTATGACGAAAGAACAGGGTTTCCTCAGATACTTGAGAAGTCTTAAATTAGGTTACTGAAATATAAGGCCTTCAAATGCCACTAAGGGAGGGACTTTCCAGATTGTACTAAAACTACTATTAGGGCTTTCCATTAGAAAAACACATTTTAACCTCTGACATATGCCTTAAAGTCATTTTAATGTCCCTGTTTCATTTAAAAAATGATTCCATAAGCTTAATTTGTTTTGATCAATGACACTTTGTTGATTGAATTGATTGAATCTTAAGGTTTTGTGATGAAAAAAAAAAGGAGGGGTGGGGATCTTCCAATAGGTTATGATTTGATTCAATTCCAATTCTAGGGGTTGCAATCCAGTTCAAAATCGCTTTTCTATTCAAAATGAATTACGACTCACAATGGATTCCCCATTTCTTAAAAAAAGGGTTTATTGCATCACCTGCATCTGCCTGCAGTGCACTACAAGCTGGGTAATATGTTTTGACATAAACAGTGCAATAAAATGCATTCAAGACATACAGGTCATGTCTTTGTAATGTTTCTATCAGCTTATTTATGGTTTAGATACACTGCAGTGTGGTGTATGTTAAAAGAGGTTTAGATGTTTAATATCGATTCATGGATGTTTTGATTTGATTGTGAATCTCTTTCAAAATACAAGTGATGGACAGCAGTGTTTGTTAATAATAGTGGGAGTGTTGGTGAAGGCAGCATTCCTACTCAAGGCTAAACTTTAATTGAGTATCAAACACTAGAGCTGAGAAATTAATCAAATTTTAATCAAGGTTACATTTACCACCTCCAACAGTTACATAAATTGAGTAATCGAGATTAAAACATGACTGCTTCACATGACAATGTACTTATTTTCATTTTTCCATTGTTATTATAAGCATTACTTTAAGGTATTTGTATTTTTTATTGTTATGTATTGCCCATCCTTGAATGTTGAAAATGATAGTTTCTAAAACAAATATGATTCCCACCATCCTCTTCAGCACAAGCTGGGTGTCATCAGAACCCTCAACCACCGGGCTGAGAGTGTTCCTACAAGAAAGGAAGGAAAGGAAAAGGAACAGAAACACATTAGAGAAGCACTGAAAACCTGTGGATACCCAAAGTGGGCCTTTTTGAAGAACAAGAAAAGAAAGGAGACGGGGCATGAAAGGGAAGAGAGACGCAAGAACATTGTGATTCCTTATGTTGCAGGTTTATCCGAAAAACTCAAGAGAATCTTTGGCAAACACCACATCCCTGTTCACTTCAAGCCTGGAAACACATTAAGGCAGAAGTTGGTCCATCCCATGGACAAAACACCAAGACATAAACAGAGCAATGTGGTGTATGCAGTCCAGTGCAGTGAGGAATGCTCAGACCTGTACATTAGGGAAACTAAACAACCGCTTCACAAGCGTATGGCTCAACACAGGAGAGCCACCTCCTCAGGTCAGGACTCAGTGGTCCACCTTCACTTAAAGGACATGGGACACTCTTTTGAGGACAGCAATGTACAGGTGTTGGCGAGAGAAGATAGATGGTTTGAAAGAGGAGTTAAAGAAGCCATCTTCAGGGGTTACATCACCCTGTGATAAGTTTCTTTGGGTCGTTCTCCAACTCCTCCCTTCCTTTGTTGTTGTTTTCTCCTCTAGCAAGATAAATATCTGCTTCCATCACCAGCCATTTGGAACTGAAGAAGCTTCTTGGATGAGAAGTGAAACGTCTTCCCAACAAACTCTACACAGTCCAGTTGCCTTGCTTTTGAATCTTCAGGATGACCATGACCTGGATGAATGAGAATCTACACAGACGAAAAACAAATATGCTCAGTGAAAGCAACAATCAGTGAGAAATCTTTTTTTTAAATTATGCCACTACATGTTTTTAGCAAAAATTAATACTGACTAGAAATTTTTTTACAAGCTAGAGCACTTTTGAAACCCTAGTAGGAAGGAACAATACCTGAGGGACTATAAAAGCTGAAATGTTATGAATAATCTTGAGTTCTTAAGAGCAAAGCTGAGTGCTAAGATTTAGGTGGAATGCTAAGAAACAAATGGAAAATTGTGAAAAGATATCAGCTCGGAAAATGTATTTCAACATTCTCTAAACACCTTTTAACTTTATTCTTGACTTTCCCTAAAGTGATTAAATAAACTTTTCTCCCTCTCATTTTCTCTTCTTCCCCCTGACCCTAACACTCTTCAATCCTCCTCCCTGACAGCACCACCTTCATTACTTTGTTTTCTCTGTAGCTGAACACTTCAGACACACGCCTTGTATGGGCACACACAAAAGATGGAGCATGCTGGTAAAGCTTCATTTCCACTGTGGCTTAAAATGACAAAGGATGCAAACTACACGTTTATGTGGAGAAACGAGACGGAGGGGTCTCCTAGGGGATAAATTGAAGCATTTTGCGTACATCATGTAAAAGATGAGATGATGACAGCTGTATATGTTTGATTACATGTGAGGTTGAGGCAGAATGGGAAAAGCAAGAACAGGATGAGTAAAAGGGACTTTATTCACATATGGCTGTGTGGATGTGTTTGCAGATTTCCACCAGTGTGCGTTTCCTTTTTGTGTGGTAGATTGCAAGCAGGTTTGCCCCGTGATTGATTCTCCCTCTGTTTCCCACATTGGCATCATCAAAGGGTGACATGGTGATCTTGAATACAATTAAGTGGGCTCAGCCCTGACCGTTGTAATCAAACAGAGCTGGGGAGAAGAAATAAGGATGTCGACGCCGGCTGCTGCATCTGCACTTTCATCTATTGCCCTTTTCCGATCCTGTAAGTTTTTTGTCGATGTGAGGGATGTGTGGACAAAACAGGGAAGACGACAGCTCGAACTTATCAGGCCTGAGTCACTCAGCATCTTTGCTGTGCAATACTGGTAGAAAGGAAGGGGTAGCAGCACCATATTTTAAATAATGTGTAGGTGACACAGCTCTCAAAGGGCAGCATTTAAAAAACAAAATCTACCTGTGGGCGTCTGCAGCACAGTCTGATAGTGTGCGTGGTCAGTAATCAGAAGGTTGCAGGTTCCCAGCTCTGGCTGTCACATGATGTGTCCTTGAGCACTCAACCCCAAGTTGTTCCCACTGCTGTGTCAGTGGTGTGTAAATGTGCACGAAAGGGTGTGAATATGTTCGCTGATACTGATGGATAACTAACATAGAAACTCCAACCATCATTGCGTGAATGTGAGAGAAAATGGGTGTGACTGGGTAGATGTGACCTGTGGTGCCAAAAATGCTTTGAGTAGTCAAAGACTAGAAAGCGCTATATAAGCTCAAGTCCATTTACCATATTGAATGAAGAGCTCAAGAACAGTAGTGGGTCACTTGGCCTTTGACTTTATACCTCCCAAAGCTAATCAGAGAGCACATTTGTGCAAAGTTTGAATGAAATTTCTCAAAGACTTCTGAAATATCAAGTTTACAAGCATGCCATGTTCACGAAGCCTAAAGACATTTGACCTTGTCCTCCAGAAACTTACCACCTCCATTTAGAGTCGAAGTGCATATTTGTGCAAAATTAAGAGACAATCTTGGAAAGCTTTTTTCATTTGGGAGATATTGTGTTCACAAACAGACCAGGAACAACAGCTAACTGTATCAAATCTAATCAGCTCATTTTTCAATAAGAGAAGACAAATATGTTAAGTTTGGAAGAAAGACCTAAGAGCTTTCATAACATACTGCATTTACAAGAGTGGGTAATAGAAAACTTATTGACCTCTGACCTGTGAAATGTAGTAGGTTGGTATTCGTAACACATATTTGTACAAAGTTTCAATGCAGTCCACTGAAGCATTTATGTGACATGGGGTTTATCATGTCAGCATTCACCTTCAAGACATGACTTTGAAATCTAATTAAGGCATCTTTAAGTAAGAGTGGACACTGGTGCAAAGTTTAATGAAAATCTCTTCAAGTTTGATGCAAAACATGTCCATTACACTCTATAAACCTGACCTGTAACCTTCAAAATTGACATACCCTATCCTTGTTTTAATGTTGACATTTTGGCTACAAAGTGTGTCTTTGTTTTGGTCTGAAAATCTGCACTGAAAAGAGTAGCCTTTTAGCATTTTCAAAGCATACTTGGATGGTGCTGGTAGCCTTTGTTCTGTTTGCACATTCTTTGTCTTCAAGGTAGTTAGACCAGGTTAACATTTGGCCTGTGGCTCCTTTTTCCACAACCACCTTTTTCTCTCTATCGTCCTCTCTTCTTAGCTTCCAACACCATCTACAGGGGCACAAAATCCTTAAAATGAATTTTTAAAAATTATGCATCAGTAATTCAGTTCAAAATTTAAACCAGCATGGTAAAGCATTCCAATTTCTTCTGTATTAAACTGGATGCAATGCTGTCAGAAATTAAGTTCAAGAGAAGGTAATAAAAACATTTGTTACTGCCAACAGTTCAGAGAAACATTCGATGCATCTTTGCCCTCAACATGATCCCTGATACAGACTACTCTGGGAGCTGCCTTTTGTTCAGATACGATTCAAGTTGAGCTTTTTGTTTCTAAGGATGACTCACAGGGAGACTGTTTTAAAGGCTGTAAACACTTTGTATGAACTCTTGGCTGTAATTTCGAGGAGTGTTTGGAATGCAACAAAGGCGCAGAGATCCACTGTTAGTTAAAGCTCGGATCGTCACTGCAGGTGTTGACTCTCCATTTGGGTTATTCAGACATCCATCTGTTTCCATAGGAAGCCATTTACAGAGCACATTACAGGCTTCTACATTGAGCTGCTCAGCCTTCAACCCCTCTGTAATGGCAGAGCGCTTGACTTTTACTGCAAGTGAGGAGTAAAATATTACTGAGGAAACCCAGCTGAATGAGGAGCAGGAATTTAAATTAAGTACAGATGGCTAAGGTACATCTAATGCGAGTATAAGTCAAAAGATTATTTAGGTTTTATTCTTCTGGGTTTCGTTATGCATTCATTTATGAGACTTGGAACAAACTTGGACAATCCTGTGCAGCTAAAACATTTTTGTCCACATCTAAGCAGACCCTTAGAATGAATGAGTTTTCTGGGGAAACAGTCTATTTGACTCAGTATTCACAAAAACAAGGTGGAAATTTCAGGAGAGAGCTTTCTGGGTTGACTTGCAGAGCCTATAATGATCTCAGCCTGACCCAAGGTATGCTGATTAAGGGTTGGATGGATGGACAGACGTAGAGAAGAAGTAGTGCTATATTTACATGCTCAAACAAAGCTATACTGTCCATTTTGTTTGACATTATGAGGCATGCAGCTAGAGAGAACCACTATTGTGCCTCAAAAACAGTTATCAGACTAATCCATGTGTGTTATTGCCAAAACATTGCTAAACACTTGATAGATGATTCATATGCTGATTGACAGGAATCCAATTCTTAATAAGACTGAGTCATTAAAGACATACTATATAAATTACATGTGTAAGTCATTACTAAGCTATTTTGAAAATCTAACCTTAATTTCTTGCAAGTAAAAACCAGGCGTAAAACATAGTCAATGACTGGTTAAAGGACTATGGAGTTTCATTGTTGTTCATCTTTCAACCTACTTTGTGGCATTTTTTTAACCCCTCGACTGGCATTGTAACTGCACAGTTGACTTTTTCTCACTGCAATATTCCTGTATTTAAAACTCTGAAAACCTATCTTTGGCTGTTTGACCTCATTCACCTCATCAAATATTGTTATCACACTAATTATATACACTGGCCGGCACTGCTGTACATAAATATTATTTTCTGAAAACTGTGAGAGAAAAAAAAAAAAAACAGTGACTCAGTGGTGCACAGCAAACGTCCAAGAAGAAAAAAATCCCTCCATCATAATTTGTTTGAAGGAAATAAATTTGACCATAATTTGAAATTATATATCTATGACTCCTCAGAAAACTGGGTCAGCTGCTTGGTTGAGTTGCCAGTCTGTGTAAACAGATTTCTCATCTGTTTACATGGACTGGCAACTCATTTTGTACACATTTTCTAACTATTACTATTCATTCAGCATGTAAGCTACACAGTCACTATACACTAAAATGCTTCTCGTCTTGCAAGGATTCATAATATGTAAATATCTAAGCTGTGGACTTTAAACGTTTTTCGACAGCCCTGTACGAAACCACCCATAAAGATCTGGATAGCAGATTTTTGCAAGTAATACAACAAGAGTCCACTCCAATGGAGGAAGCAGCTGGAGTTGACAGAGATGAATGCAGCTGTAACTGAGGGCAGCAAAGGTAAGCAGACGTCAACTCTTGATGGCAGTTACAAGTGTGTTTGATCAGATGTCAGAAATTTTAAAACATGAGTCAAATTTTCAGACCTACCTGGCTAACATCAGCTTTGCTCAACTTTTGTTTCCTTGTTGTGTGTGGTGCGACTTAGCTTAATGCACCTTCAGGTTTCCTTCTATGACGGCAAAAGTTGGTCAAATGGCAGCATGTAAATGCGGCTTTAGTTACTCTCTTTTTTTCTTACCTTAACCCATCCGCTTTCTTTCCTTGGCCACAGCCATTGTATCAAACAATACCTAGATGGGCTAACTGGCTTCATTTTAGCTGAAGATTGGTGAGTAAATCAGTTTTGTTAAGTGGAAAGTTTTTTCTCCAAAGAGAACTGCCACTAGCTGTTTTGGTTAAATTTAGGTCAACACATGCAACAGGACTTTCTGTGGTAATAGGATGAAGTTACCTTCTTTGATCAACTTAAAAACTTTTTTTTTTTTTTTTTTTACATTGGTACATATTGCTGCCATAAGAGTCAAACAAGGAAATATGGCATCTTTCTGCGGCAGCTTTAATGCATTCATTTCCCTCAGGGTTGTTTTTACAGGAGGAATGAATAAATGCAGTGATTTTCTTAATTATTCCCAAGGAGTTGAATTCAAGGATTGTTGCAGAAGTGGGTTGGTATTGCTCATGAAATGGCAGATTCTTAATCCTTAATAATTCACACAAAATGCCAACAAAAGTTCTCAAGAAACATCCTTTCACAGAGCATGTATGGAGATAGTAGGCGAAGTGAGACTTTACGAATAAAATGGTTTCGCCTAAAGCAGGCTGCAATGCTTGATTCACCACATAAAATGAAAGAGCTGAATTGAGAAATTCAACTTGACAGTGGTGCATGAAGGATCAATGGGTGAGAAAAAGCATAAGGTTTCATAAAGGAGACCATGAAGGTTCAAGCTGTAAAATACTCTTTAATGTAAATGTGGGTATATCATGCCCAGGAGGAAAATGTCATAAAGACAAACTGACTACAGTGACATTTACTGACATCAACTTTCAAAAAAACAGAGCAGTGAAAACATGTCAGGTGTTATATTAAAAGTCAAAGTTCACATCAGGAAACTCATGTTCATAGAAATTGATTTAGCTGTTGGGAAAAAGCCTGCTGCCGTATCCCTGCTCATTATGGAAAAAGCAATCTTAACCTGTGAACCCAAGGAGCAGACAGAGCCCATTATTGAACCAGAACAATTCACAATGCAGAAAAGAGTGCATTTTCCTAACATATGATACTCAGGTGGGCTGCTGAGGTAAACTGATGGTTGCTAGCATGTTACTTCCTAACTTATTTTGCTGATTATGACATGATCACTATCAGGAGCTCAAAGAGGGAGAGAGCAGTCTGATTGTAGGTCTCTCTAATAGTTCACAGTTAGTTTAATGTTTTGTTTGTAAAAAATGATGCTCTTTATGCCTTCAGTATCACTTTTTTCTGCAGCTTTGTGCAACCTGTCTTGCACTTGTGATTGTTCTAATACATGTTATCCTACTACAAGAGCCAAGATGCATGTGGATCATGTGATAACTAGGGTTGTGTACAATTCAATGACTAAACAGAGTGATACATGGCCAACCTGGAAATTAGCATTGCACTGGTTCCCTCCTAAAAGCCTTTGGGTTTGTTCAACTGGTTTTGTATATTTTGTTTGCCAGTAAAATCTGTGGTTTAAAAAAAAAGCACTGATAACACAAGGTAACAGTGGATTTAAAAGAGAACAGGAAGAGCAACATGTAAACAGGTTATTTTCCCTGCCTTTTGTTGATTTGCTGTAGGCATCAATATTGCTTCAACTATTTCTGCTGTACTTTGAAATTATCCAGACACTCTCAAAGCTTGTTTTCAGAGTTGAAAATAGACTTGCCATGTATTTCCAGCAACTCTGCGCTGAGGTCCACTGCTGATAATGCTCCACAGATGGATCAAGGGGGCAGGGCTATGGAAACCAACTTACTGACAAAACAGGGTGATTTGCTGCAGATTGCATGGCGTGTATGAGATGATGCACAGGCGGACTACATGGATATTGTAAGATACTGTAAATCACCTCATGTGTTCTCTGACTCATTACCACACTACTTGATAATTACTGCACCAGCGGATAATTTTATAGTCAGTACAGATTAACAAGTCCTTTAAACTTCTACTTTTTTTGTCTTTTTTTTTTTTGTTTTCAGGCTTGCAATCCTGATTAGTCTCACTGTCTGAGCTGTAATGGAGCTGCTAATAGCCCACTGTTGCTCTGGTAATGGCTTTTGCCATTCTGCCAAAAAGCTCTTCAACGCAAATGCATGTAGAGCACAATGCATATCATAAAAAAGCACCCTCTTGGAACAGGCAGTATTTAGGTCTAGAAATTGGTGGTAAATTCATGTGGGTTGTCAGACTGTACTCACACTCACTGCCACTAGAGTGAAACAACCAGTGATCACATTAAACACAGACATTGGGGAATATTATTGCTTTCCATTTGATCTCAGAAGCCGGATTGTCAGTGGTTGCAAATTAGAAATGTGTCACTGGGAATGCTGCCTTTGGTCTGAATTTTCTACTGGGAAGCTGGACGATTCTCAGGTACCCTTACTTTTTGAACTTGAAACTTGAATGCGTTTAACAGGGATGTGACATAATTCTCACTTACCACGTCCTAGTTCTGGGGTAAATGGAACGCAGTGTGAAAGCTGAGCTAAAGCTCTAGTTAAGGTAGTGCATATACTATTACAACACAACCTTAAGGTGCTTTGATGGATATGTTGTGACTGGAGTACATTTAACTCATTGACATGCTCAAGACATCAGTTTGAGAAAAGCTTTGTAACACGGTGTGTTAACCTGCTGGAAGTAGCCATCAGAAGATGTTGTGGTCATAAAGAGATAGACATTGCAAGAAACAATACTCAGGTGGGCTGTGGTGTTTATTGATGCTCAGTTGGTGCCAAGGGCCCCAAAGTATGACAAAACAAACACCTCACCACCAGCAGCCCAAACCATAGATAAAAAGCAGAATGGATTCATGCTTTCATTTTGTTTATGCCAAATTCTGACACTACCTACTGAATGTCCTTGCAGAAATCGAAATTCAGCCTATCCAATGAGGCTTTTCCAATTTTCTATTGTCCATTTTTTGTGAGTGTAATTAAACTGTATTCTCAGTTTCCCCTTGATAGCTAACAAAAGTGGCACCAGGTGTGGTGGACTAGAAATGGTCTTTGCCATGCCTTTGTTGTTAAAGGGGGTTATTTAAGTTACTGTTGCCTTTCAATCATCCTGAGCCACTCAGGCCATTTTCCTCTGATATCAACAATGCATTTTCGCCCAGAGAACTTCTGCTTACGGGATATTTTCTCATTTTTGTACCATTCTCTGTAAACCCCAGATATGGTTGTGCGTGAAAATCCCAGAACAGCAGCTTCTGAAATACTTATCTTGCACCAACAACCACACCATGTTCAAAGTCACTTAAATCACCTTTGCTCCCTATTCTGATGGTCTGTTTGAATTTCAGCAGGTTTTCTTAACCATGTGTACATGCTTATATGCACTGAGTTGCTGCAGCGTGATTGGCTGATTAGCTACTTGCATTAAAGGAGCAGTTAAAGACCTTATAAAATGGCAAGTGAGTGTAAAAAAAAATCTCATTCTGATTCAGTATCTTATCATCTCTGGGGAAAAGTCTGCATAAAATCGAGACTATATTCCTATTCACTGATCAAGCAAGAAATGAAGTTAACGCTTCAAAATCATCCCCTCAATGATGTCTCTGCGGCGTCTCTTTCCTCACAGCTCCTGCTCCAGTGATGAGGATTAATGATCATGAGACAGCTGGGCCACTTTGGCAAAGGGTGCGAGACATAAAATAACAACAAGCCACGCATTTAATTAATACGACAAATGGCTGCTGATAAATTATGTACAACAAATGTCAACATATTAAAGGTGTGAGGGAAACTGCATCTTGACTATCTGTAGTTTCAAAGGTAAGCAGATGTTTTCAGTCGACTTATTTGTGATTTCACAGCGCAGATGGACTGTTCGGAGTGTGCTTGTGTTATTAGCTAAACAGACAGAGGGAAATATGCACAGAAATGTGTTGGCAGCATTATGCATATTAATGCAGGGCTCTGCTTTTGGCTCTGCTGCTGCTGCTGTGCAGTTTCTAAGACGCTGTTTAAAGCACAGGTCTCTATTGTTAACAGAGGTAATGCTTTTTAGCTGCTCCTCTCTGAAAGGGAAAATGATGACTCTTAATGTATTTTTCTTTGAAAATAAGAAGACAAATTAAAGCAGTGCTGAGGAGAGAGTTTACTGGAGGTCACAGGGTTTTTATGCATACAAATATGAGTGCAGCAGCACACTTTTTAATTGGACTTTTCTGCTTTTGTTGCTGATTTAATACAATAAAAAACTGTCATTTAAGATGTGCTGGCAGCCCCGTCAGTTAGACATGTCAAACAGTTCCCTCCCCTGGCCTCGCCATCTTCTTCTCATCTTTGCCTGTCTTCAGCCAACAGACAAGTGCAGCGAGGGGAGGACTTGTTGCCATGCAACCACCCAGAGTGTATGATTAAAACTTTGATTTCCAATCTATCACCTGAGAGGCTGATGTGGCTCATTCCCTCTGATGCTCTGCGGAGCAGCTGGGGATGGACTTGTGCACGGCAGCTCCACGCTTGCCAAATGAATCTTAACTGTGAAATGAAACATTTGCTTCACATGAAGTCGAGCTACCCCATCTCCACCCTGCTCCACATCCAGCTACACCATCAGAGTGTCACTCTGTGCTGTAATCTAAAGTTGGGCTAACATAACTTGGTTCATTTTGAGGATTTTGGGGTGACATTTGTTTCCTCCTCCTGCACACTTGAGGAGAATATTTGCTAAAGCTCTGCCTCTTTGGTCTTTTGTCCATTTGTGCCATGACTTCAGATAAAAGTGAGTGCAGTTAGAGTACAAGACAGATTAAAGGAAATACAAAAACCTCATTCTTCTTTGCTCTGAATGACAACAGCCACACACTGATCGAGGTGTTACTCCCAGGTTTCATCATTGTGATTGAGTCTAATTTGGCTGGGATGCTTTTATGTTCTGGGACAAGATTTGAAGGAGGAACTGAATAACTAGGCCACGGAAGTGTGTGGTGGGAATTATACACGTGAGTTTTAAGGAGAATGTGTCGTATTCCAGAGTGGGGAACGGCTGATCAAAATTTCCAACACTTCAAATTCTGTGACAGTTAGTAGAGTAAAGGGAATTTACCTAATGTAAGTATTAAAATCTGTTTTAAGTCTGTTTTTGCTTTGTGTTATATGTTTAAAAAAAAAGATCCATAAAATACGAGTTTGCACATGACAATAATGGAGGATACTGTTTCCTGGCCATTAAAGTTCAATACACTGGGGTCCCAACTTCCTGTCATTGCTATATTGGAGGTACAAGGCTGAAAAAAATGGCAACCCCTGATTAAAGTTCACACAAGTGCTCGCACATGCACATTACATAAACCTTTAGATCTGTGACAGGACAAAAGGCATGGCCCCTGTAAGAACATTTACAAAAACAAATAAAGTAACCTCTTCTTTTTTCAACTACATAGCCCCTCTATACGTTGTTGGAAAGGTCAGTGCACATTATGCAGAGCAACAACAAAATATGTCCAAATGCACACGGTATTTGTGAAAATAAAGCTTAACTGTGATGTTAAAGTTATTGGTAGCAAACAAATAATGAGCCAAATTGATTGGAAGCTGGAAACTTCACCTCCAGTTATGATGCAGCCTCTTCTATTTATAAAACCTAAGATACAGCAAGACAATTTCAGATAAGTTAAGATAAAATTAACTTCAGTTTATGTCCTCAGCAGTGACAAAAATTCTCATTTGATGATGTTAAAGCAGTAAATACAACAAACATTAAACACATAAAAAAGACACCGATAAAACATAAAAGGACAGACAGTAAAAATACAAGTTAGCAAAAGCAACAACTGATCAAAAAGTGCCATGCAGTGTCTATTTAATTTTGTTCAGGATGGTTACTGTAGAGCAGATAAAGACTTTTTACAGAATATTTATTTTACTGAACTGACCGTGAACATATCATAATGTAATCATACTTATGTGACCTGGTTTTATTTATTTTGTCTAACTAGCCACAATCAATTTAGCCTCATCTGGTTAACAAACATATGCACATGCTTTGTGTCTGAAGTTTTATACCAAAGATCATTTTTGTCTCATTAATGTCTAATCTTTGCACTGGAATGAAAGGTCACTGACATTTTGTCACTGATTTGTTTACAAAATTAACACTGCCTCGATTTTCTTTTCTTCATCAATTCCTGCCAGAGAGCATACACACCGACATTTTTGGTATCCGCCTGTGAGATTATTTTAGGGAGAAAGAAGGAAATGGGCCATAGAACTGTGTGAGAATGTGTAAGTGTGTTCAAATATGTGTGTTTGTGTCATATTCTCTGATGAAGAGCTGTGGCAAGGCACCATAACAGTCTGGCCCCAGGCAGTATAGTGATACATGACTGATGTATTTCTTCCTGGCAAAGTATGTCTGTATATATATATATATATATATATATATATATATATATATATATATATATATATAGATATAACCACAGGTGTGTTTTTGTGTTTGTGTGTTTTCAGAGCAGATGTGTGTGTCTCAGCTATCCCAGATTCATCTAAACACTCCCCTCTGGCATCCATGGCATCCCAATAGGTGGGAAATCTAATCTAGAGGCCAAAGATGATAAGATGGTGGCACAGAGAGGCAGGGATGAGACAGAGACTCTGATAAGATGTAGAGCTCAGAAGAGGAAAAATGGAGAGGTGAAATGGAAAGCAGGAGAGTGACAGACATTTTGTAGCTTTAGGAGACAGGAGAATATATGGGAGGTCTGAGATTGGAGGGGGGCTTGACAAAGGTGACCATATTAAATAAGAAGATGGGAAAGGGGAAGTGAAGGAGATGTGAAGAGTGCTGACATAAAAAAGCATCTGTCAGTTTGATGCTTGAACCACGGCGGACACGGCTTTTCATGGATTTAGTCTTTGAGAACAGGTGGCAAATCAGGAGCCAGAAACAGCAAAGAAAAGCAGCCTTCAAGGTTTCAACAGGTTGATGTTTACAGACGTGAAGAGGATGAATGATAGAAAAAATACAAAGAACACTAAAGCCAGAGAGAACAGTAATCATCCATCATAGCTTTCCTTGAATATTTCAAGCAGATTGCCTTAACAACAGCTCAACCCTCTTGACATATGGTGCACCTACAGGGCTTGCATGGTTAATGCCTCCAAAGAGACACTGACAGCTTCATTCAGCACATCTGGTGAAATACTAAGATAAAGAACATCTTGAACTCTTACATCAAAAGACCAATTTATCCATGTGCTCAACAATCCATCCACAACACACAATCTTGAGCTGGTTGCACCCTCTCGAGTCAATGCTCATTTTACACTGAAGATGCTACAAAAGTAATGACAGAACTGTTAATGAAGTAGGCCTATACCCAGTTTGTCAAAATGACAACCTGTCAATGAAGGATTATTGCTTTAAATGCTGATTCTTCTGCATTACTACGGTCTTCCCAGAAGCCAAACTCTTATCATTACTGCCAAAATGTAATCAGTAATGAAAAATGAACGGACATTTTTTGCCTTAACTAAAGTTTACATTTTCAATTTTGATAACATGAACATGTTCACAATGACTAATGTTCAACCAATGTTTTGCCCTAGGCCCTCATTCATACACAGTTCAGACACCATGCTGAAGGCATGAGGGGAAATAACACTGATATGTCTAAATTCAAGATGGTCCCAAGTTTCACTAACAAAACAACCTTAAAATGTATGACTTCAATTATTGATTCAAACCAATTAGTATTTGTTTTTTGATAAGGAATGAAACTATGATACAACACATAAAAGATGACGCATAATGCTTTTTTAAGTTTTTGATACCCTTTAGTTTTTTTTTTATCTGCATTCCCTGCATGGTAGTGTACTTCTATGTTCAAGACAATAAGTCTAAAGCGTATGGTATTCTCTCTCCCCCTGTTTAGAGTACCAGTTGCTTTCTGAAAAATACATACAATTCTTTTTTTTTTGGTGTTCTTGACCACATTGCTATAAGGAATTATCATTTTGTTTCTCTTTCATTAACAGATTCAAAATAAATAATCAGCCAATCGAAAATAACTTACTGTGATGCAAAAAAAAAAAAAAAAAATCTCTTTTTCAAGTTCATTCTGACAACTAGCCAGAGTGCACTGACAGCACTGTCACTGATCATCTTTCTTACGTCACAACACATTTGTTTGTCTTTGTTTGTTTGTTTGTGTTAAAAAAACAAAACAATCAATTAGGTGATGAAGTAGCATGATTTCAGTCCAATGAGATTAATTTGGTTTAATTCAGGCTGGAAAATGAGAAAAAGCATCTAACCATTAAAACATTGCTGTTGATTACTGTTTAAAACTACACCAATTTAAAAAAAACAACAAAAAAAAAACCAAACACAATTCTAAATAAAATATATGTTTTTTTATATAACCATCAATGTCCGCTTTAACCAGTATGACCTTAACGTACACGCTCTTTACCAGCGGCAGCATACTGTATGTCCAACAAAGTTCACAAATACAAACAGATATGACCATGACATGCCTTTCAATGACAGAAAAGATCTTAATAATGTCGCTTTTACAGCCTTACCTGCAGGATGGCATCAGATGAGACAGATCAGCTCTCAGCCTGCGTGGGAAAATGTTCGGCCCTCAAACAACTTCCTCCCTGAAAAAGCTACTTCTTGTTCCAATAAAACAACCACTGAGTGGTACTACACCAAACAACCTGACAGCTAGAGGCAGGACAGATTTATGGCAGTTTTTATTTTTATAAATCTCAAGTTTTTAACCAAGGCGTTGGTTGCTGAAACCCACTTTGTTGAGTTAAGCACTTAAAATATATGTAATGGTTGTACATAGTTAGGCTTGATTGGTATTTGAATTCTCTGCTTTTTGTATTTGAATATTTGGTATGACAAACTTCACTTTATTGTCAGGGATCATGTCATGTATTGTAATAAACTTTACTCACTTGCTAATAAGTGTCTGACACTACACCATATGACTGTATGCTAAACTCACACACTGACACACACATTTATACACTGTTAGCCAAGGCTGCCCATAAGGGGGGACACAGGGGAGAGCTTTCTGGGGCCCAAAGTCATGTAGGGGCCCATGAAGGTGAGAGATATAGTCTATTCTAAGTTAAGATTATGGTTTCCTGTTTTTATGGATGCAAAAAATTCCCATTTTTTTCTGAAAATCCCATAAGTTAAAGCTGCAGTAGGCAACATTGTTTTAGTATAACTGAGTAAAAATTTTATAATATCCTCCAAGCATAATGTAAGTCAAGCAATAGGTTCTGCACCTCACCATGGCTCTGTGTTCAGCCTCTAAAGAATCAATATCGGGATGATGTGCATCAACCAATCAAAGGTCAACTCAGACCACTGCGTTCCTATTGGCTGTTCTACTGCATATGTGCGTTCCTGTGCTGCAGGCAGAAGGAAAGAGCAAGCGGCAATGGCGGACTGTGCACCAGGTAAAATAGCTATTCCAGCATTGGCTACAACTGCCTACACGGCTAAACAACCCAAAAAAGGAAGACAGAATTAGTGAAACAAGAAAGAATATACAAGAGAGGCTGACCAAAAAAGGAACAAAAGTCGTGTTAATATCGGCAGAGCATTACAGAAATAGAGAGAACTGCAGGATAGCCTAGGTCTGAAGTTGGATTCGGAGCTGGCCACTCTTCTCTTGGACAGGTAAGCTGCTTAATGAATAACCTTGTAATATTTGTCATAATGTGTTTTGGTGATAGTTGTGTTATGTAGTTAGATTTCATGAAAGCACTCCACTGGACTCTAGCTGACTCAGACATTACTCAAAATTGTGCTAAGTGGACCGGTGAATTCCAGCAGCAGCTCGATAGCGACTCTGTGTGTGCTGTATGCTGTATGTGCGTGCTCGTCTGGTAGCAGGGGCTCAGGGCGGAGACAAACGAAACCTAACTCAGAAGAGACTCAAAAATCAACCGTTTTCTGGCTTTCTACCTACTGCAGCCTTAACATTGGGTGGTATTTTAAAAAAATTCATATCTCTGACATCACTTGATGGATTTGCTTCAAAATTTACAGGATAATATATAAAATATAACTCCATCGCCAACTTCATCTGGATCACATCCAGACTGACGTCATAAAAAAAAACGCTGAAGTTTACAACGGCAAATCCCATTCATTCCTCCTTGGCTGCTGTGACGGTTTTGCCCCCTTTACATCATTATGGGAATTGTAGTTTATTTGAAAACTGATGTCATCGTTTTTCAAACCTATGTCACTACATCGCAGCTTCCCTTGCAATGCCAGCGGAGGAGTTCTCCACATGGACAGACATGAGCAGAGATTCGGCCATCCATTCAGAGCGTGTGTGATCCAGACTTGTATCTTTTACAGGGGTTGTGAAAAAGCCACTGCTGTAACTGAGCTGCTTGGTGGAGGTCTGCACTCTCTCTCGAGTGCTTTTCTAGTTTTCAACTAAAGCAGAAAGAAAATCAGTTTATTTGTTTTTGCCTTTTTCAAAGTGTAAACACTCTTCACGTCAAATGGTATGTTCCTTGTTTTTATTATAAATGCTGTGAATTGGACAATTAAATTTAACGTTTAGCACAATAATGTTTGGTGTACACAGCCATGCTTAAACCTGCAACATTTCTTTGGCTCCAAAGCTGTCCACAGGGAGGATGTTCCTAGCCCCAACTCTACCTATCATGTCTTTTTTTTTTTTTTTTTTGGTATGTTTTATTTTTGGATTTCTTATGCTTTTATTTGAGTGACAGGGCATGGGGGAGAGTTTGAGAGTAGGGAACAGAGAGTGTGAAATGACATGGAGTGAAGGGGCCACAGGCCACATTTAAACCAGCAGCCACTTCAAGGATTACAGCCAACTCATGGGGTGTAAAAATTAACCATGAGGCCACCTGCATTTACAACAAAATTGGTATTATTAAGTAACACCTGAGGAGGGCCCATTTCCGAGTCCTTTTAGAGGCCGAGCCAGTCCTGTGGGTGGGCCTGCTTAGCATAGACAGGCATGTCTGATATCAGTCTGCCACAAACCAGAAGGTTCGAGTCCAGCTCCAACTGTCACATGTTGGTGTGTTCTGGGGCACAGACTTAACTCCAAGTTGCTCCCACTGCTTCATCAGCGGCATGTAAGTAGGTATGAAAGAGGGCGGCTGTGTTAGCTCAAAGTGATGGACATCTGACATAGAAATTGACAAAAGGTAACAACATGCCTGAAGTTCATTACAGGCATAACACTGAGAAGTGCTACACCTCCCAAAGCTAGCTTGATCCACATTTTCCTATGTCACCATGTGAGATGTGTTTCCTTGTATTAAATACTGCTAAAGACAGGTCAAGCTGACAGTCACCTGATGGACTGGTAGGTTTCATGCAGAGCAAAAGTATCTTTCTAATATATGTCATACGCTTGAGTCCTTGACCTGAATCTTGTGCATGTGAACACCATATTGCTGTGAACAAGTGTGTGTATTTCACAACTGGGGAATGAGGACATATTGTCAAACCTGCTTCAGCTCTGGCTTTCTGAGGGATTAACCTGTTCTGCTATATGTTGATTCAGTTGAGTAGTCCAGAGTAGTTTTCATGTTGTTCACTCCTTGTATTTACTTAACTTCTCTCTGTTGGTTGCCTTACTCATCCGTGGAGGAGGAGACACACAGAACAGTAGGAGACAAGAGACGACACAGGCCTCAGGTGTGTCTGGGATTTCTTCTCGGCGTGGGCGCTGCAAAGAGCAGGACGGGGAAACCCTCAGCTCCACAGGAAGTAGGAAGCCTCCAGGAGAGGGGAGAAGAAAGGAAGAGGAATGGCTGCAATAACTTTTTTCTGCTGTGTGTTTTGACCGTTGGGATCTATCTGGGCCCTGCTTGCAGCTGCAGACACATAACTAAACTCACAAGTGGCCGCCCACAGACAGCAAAGAAAGAAAAAGACATTCTCACATGTTCTGTGGCAGAGAAAAACCTTCAGGAGCATAAAGTAGGATGTACATCTTTGTGGGCTGATTAAAGGGTATTTATCAACAAACTTTGCTTACAAAAGGATTAAAAAAGGGCTGTGGTCACTTATAACTCGAAAAATTGTGATTGACTTTTCCATTCATATCTGCTTAGTCTCAAGGCATGTTTCACACTTTACTAGCTAAAAGCACTAATCATATTCAAGTGCAGACATGCCCATCTTGTCTTTGTCTGCATAGTCGACAGTGGTTAAGTCTTTCACCAAATTGCACCTGGTTGTTAGTGTTTGTATACCCAATCAAAAAATTTTAGAGGTAAGCAGATTAGTCATGTATTCATTGATAAAGTCCCATAGTCAACAACATTTTTCAAAAAAAAAAAAAAAAAAAAACTTTCAGTTAAAAAAAATAACTGATAAATAACTTTAACACATTTGTTGACAAAGTTTTATTGTTTGGTTTACCTCTTCTTATTTTGCAAAGAAGAATTAATAGAAGAATGACAAACTGTTCATTTGTGGAAATAAGCTCATTGTTATATCATAAAGTCATGAGCCATGCTTTGTTTGAAAAGAACAGGTAAATTTATCTTAAACATTTACCTTTACCTTTTATTACCTTTACCAAACCCAAAAATCTAAAACTGAATCCAAGGCAGAGCCAGAGTTTGGCTTGTAGGGCTTCAGCTTAAAAAAGTTTTTTATAAAAAGTCCCTTTTCTCAAGGGTTTTTACTGAATTTATGTCTCTGTGCCATTCCAGTCTATCTACTTCTTGCTGAGCATCAGCCAATCAATAGGCTTTTTTAGATGAATGGATGTTGAGCACACCACTGTTAAAAACAGACTGCTTGAAAAAATATTATTTTTACAAACACTATTATTATTATTTATTCATACGAACACTGTGGCGTTATCTCACAGAAATAAATCCACCCCTGAAATCACATTTTCTGCTTTCTTTTTCTGTTTTGCGTTTTGAATGAGAAGTGTACAAGAGTATTTCCACAAATATTTCCTCTGCAAAGTTACTAATTAAGGAAATAAATGGTTTTCCTGTTTTGAAGAAATAAAAAAAAAAAAAAAACTTGATCTTAAACATGTGGTTTTATAGTTTGAAAATGATGAAGGTCATACAAGAATCATCAGATATTTAAATTAATGTTGGTTTTGACAGAGCATATGCAGGAATACTGAGGTTAATTTCAATACATTTTTAAGACTTTTTTTAAAAAACCTTTCCAAAAAATTTTAAGACCTCATCGCCACTTTAAGCTGTTGTTAGCAACACATCTTTAACAGCTGTAGTTCACAATTTAAAGCCCTTTTCACACTGCTGCACGGCAACTCGCCAACTCCAGTCATTTTAACGAGGGACAGGCAGCAGATGGGAAGTGGTTTTAACTCCGGCAGTAGGACCCAGAAGTGTTGCCGCCCACGTGAACGCACAGAGATTTTGCCCTGCCACTCGCAGTCCAGAGTGTTGAGCTTTCTGGCACTTGGTAGCCAATCACATCGAAGGAGGGAGAGAACCTGGAAATAACAGCGAACAATGGAGGAGCTCGTAATGTTGGTGTCGGAGTATCCGTAACTTTACAACATAGCTCTACCTTCGTTAAGATAACCAGAAGAAAAGTTAGGCATGGGACAACATCTCTACTTAGTGTCTTTTGGGGGGGAGTGTTATGAAAGACTTTTGGGCAGGCTCTGCTGTGATGTTCGCCAAATCACCTCTACGTGACTGCCGCCTTGTACCCAGTGGTTAAAGTGGAATGTGACAGGCGGGGGAGCCCTAAAATACGGTGTTGCGGCACAGTAGGAAAATGATGTAAATGATTGCAAAAAACTGTATCGGCCTTATTCTCAACAGAAAATACAAGCCAGAGTAACAGGCAAAACACACACATAGCAATCTAACATGGCTAACTAACACAGAAACACAGCAAACTAACAGCCTAACACAGAGACTCAGGCAAAGACTTAAGTTAAAACCAAACCTATATGGACACACAGGTGAGTGAAACAAGACAGGTGAAACACACAAGGAGATCAAGTAAGGCAGGGGAAACACAGAAAGTAAAACTAACTACATAGGCTACACAAGGAGAAAATGTATTTCAAATAAAGACAAACTAAACAAGATGTGACAACGCAGCAATCTAAATCATCCTCAAATCCGTGGTATAGTCTGTTTTATTCTAGTGGGTATACTCTGACATACTCTGATGGATGTTTGTCCGTTTAGGGCCTCCATACACTGAAGACATGTTTGCCACAGTTTTACCTGATTTTTACACCATCCACTGAAAACAGCTCTGAGACCCACTTATGGGCCTCCACCCTCGGGTTGAGAACCGCTGCACTAGTGGATTGTATTTGAAGCTTGATCCTTCAAAGATTGTTCTTATATCATGGAGAGTAAGTGATCCAGGATAACTCAGGATGAATTTATCATTTAGAAAGAGTTTTGATTCATCAAAAGGCTGATTCGTCATTTTTTAAGCCTTTGTGTTAACTTAAACAGTGCACATGAGCTATCAAGACACAGTTTGAATTATAAAATCACACAATGTGACTGATGATCCCCCACTGTCCCCTGCAATGTTTGTCTATCTGCGCCTTCACGCTCACCAGAACACGGAGGAGCGCGCACACAGACGTGTGACTGACTCGTAGATGCTGCAGATTAAAGAAGGTGGGGCCAAGCAAAAGGTGATACTGCGCTCTGATTTGTTGAGCATCTCAGTGCTTATGAGAGAGCCACACAGGTTGTGCATGTTAAAATGATCTGTAGTCCGCGGCGCTACTGCCAGTTTGAATTTAATAATTTATTTATTTGACTAAGGTGGCGAAGCTCAGCTGTGCCCACTTTAGCCCCTGCTCGTACCCTATGCTTGTACCTCGGTGGCAGCAGCTGCTTTAAAAACGTTGTGCATTCGGGGGACTCCGCTGGCAGGGAGGTGGTATTAAGGGTAGCTGCTGCATGGCAGTGTGAAAAATGCTGTCGCACCCGTACGTGCGCGACCGCGAGGCAATGTAGCTCCAAGTACACCACCAACACATCCTTGTTTGTATAGTTGCGAGGAAAAAAAATATTCATGGATACGTTTTGGAGTCAAAGCTTGAATACCAATAAAATTTCACACCTCATAAAATTGCGATTAAGACTTTTTAATACTTTTTAAGGGCCTTAATTTTCCCACAATTGATTTATCAACTTTTAATACTTTTTAAGACCCCCCGGACACCCTGTTTTAGCATTTTTATGATAAAAACATTTTCCTTCTTTTTGACCATTTTAATCTTGTACTTCTGTTTTGAATGGCTTGCTTATAGTGCGTGTAACTGCCTGAAAGTCAAAATATTTTTGAAAGAGCATTGGTTTGGACTAAGCCCCTAACACTTGTACTCTAAACTAAAGGGCCAATATAATGCTCAAAACATCCACAGCAGCAGGACTGCTCACTGTCCTCATATTTAGGGTGCTGACAGCTGCCTAAAATGTCTTGTTTGGGTGGAAATGTTGCCACCATAAGAAAAGGATTCTTGTCTTGTTATGTGGAGCTGTGTTTAGACACTGAAGTGCTATAAATACATTTAACTGGAACAGTAAATTGTTCATTTTGTCCAGAAAGCAGGCTGCAGTTGCCCACGCGCTGTAGGATCACTGGAGTCAAAGGTACAGTGTGTAGGCGGTCAGAAATAGATTTATTGATTATCTTATAAAAAGCTTTCTTTGCTTCAGTTTTGCATCCATAGTTTTAGAAATATATGACCTAAATGTTCAGTATAGGAGGGTGCTCTGTTATCTACCCTTCTCTATCACCTTAAATATGTAATTTAATCTTAAAGTGGAGCTTGATGTAAAATCACCAGCCACATAATTGCTCTCTGGGTAATAACTTTTGGTTGTGAAACTCGTAGCAAAAGGTTAAAGAGGAGTAGATTTTGCTGCACTGATAACTTCACTTCTCAAATCCTGGTTTTCATTTTTAAGCAGATTAAGCTCCAGTCATTGGCCACTAGTTTTAATTACAATATCACAGAGGGGTGTCATGCAGCCTGACAATTATACAGTATCATTAAAAGGGTTGGAAAGCAAAGCTTTTGGCTCATCAGGTTTTAGAGATTTTGAGGTGCTGTGGAATATATCAAATGAAGGACTGAAGGTTCTCTGTGATTTCATGAGGACAATAAAATGTTTAATGGATTAATTTTATGTCACTGTAATTAAACTGTGACTTTAACAAGTGTCAGGAAGATTATTTCTTAAGTCTGTGCATAATGCTTGAAATATACCACAATCAGTTATTGTTGTTGGAGAACAGCAATGAAGCTGTTCTCCAAAGCCGCACATTTAAGGGGTTATGCTGGTCTAACCTTTGGCCCCAAAAAATCTGTCTACATATGTATATATATATATATATATATATATATATGTCACATAACTCACAGGTCAAAATAAACACAGGCATAACACTGGCTCAAAACATGGCTTGTCTGCCTTCTTTTTTCCAATTGTGAGAAATGCTACTTAAAAAATAATAAAGACAACTTACTTAAAGGATAAGTTTGGTTTCTACAGCTTTCACATAGTTTATAGAATGAAGTAGAACAATATACTCACCCAGAAGGCTTTCCTGATCCAAACAGTGCTTCGGGAGATATTTAGATCCAAAATCGAGCCGCGGACATCCGTATAATGGTAGCAGACGGGGCATCTATAGCGCCGCTCCTAAAACTGCATTAATCATCCAAAAACTCATTAGTTTCACCAACATTTCATCATGGTGTCGCTCCACCCATGTTTTTGTGACTGTGCTGACCTCTGAACTGAAAAGTTTCTTTCCGGTTGCGCCCGCATGCGCAGTACGGCTCATTGTTTCAGCGCTACTCCTCCACAACAGGTCGGTGTCGCTCCACCCATGTTTTTGTGACTGTGCTGACCTCTGAACTGAAAAGTTTCTTTCCGGTTGCGCGCATGCTCAGTACAGCTCATTGTTTCAGCGGCGAGCAGTGGCTACACAATAACTTTCTTCTTCCAGTTTTGTGCAAAATGGACGAATATCTATCGGATGAAGATGTTGTGGACGAGAACTTTGAATATGATGGGTGTCCTTACAGTTTCGAGCCAGAGTATACAAATGAGGAGCTCATCGAAAGGAGGACGCGCAACCGGAAAGAAACTTCTCAGTTCAGAGGTCAGCACAGTCACAAAAACATGGGTGGAGCGACACCGACCTGTCGTGGAGGAGTAGTGCGAGCGGGCCATGATGAAATGTTGGTGAAACTAATGAGTTTTTGGACGATTAATGCAGTTTTAGGAGCGGCGCTATAGATGCCCCGTCTGCTACCATTATACGGATGTCCGCTGCTTGATTTTGGATCTAAATATCTCCCGAAGCACTGTTTGGATCAGGAAAGCCTTCTGGGTGAGTATATTGTTCTACTTCATTCTATAAACTATGTGAAAGCTGTAGAAACCGAACTTATCCTTTAAGACTTAGGGAAGTTTTACTGGCTATATTTACAATTTTTCAAATTTTTTATTTTATATCACAAAACAAAATGTCTTTCCTGACTTTTGAGGGTGAATTTGGGTTACAAAAGTCCATTGTGATAATACTTACTAAAACTAGATGTATTGTTAGGATTTGATATTTTTCAGTGTGATTAGTCACAAAATATGAAAAGAATAAAACAAGGCTACATTAAAGCTTCTTTTTACTGCTGTTGGTGCACTTTAAGCCTGTTACAAAGAGAGACAAAGACCTCGGTTTCTTTTTCTGATCTTAGAAGGTTGGCTAAGATTCTTAGATTAGGTACTGAGCCACATGTAGAAGCAAAAAAGAACATTTTTTATCAGAGGGGAAATCCCTGTCTTTTCTTGCTCTGCCCTATTCTTGCAGACCTACAATTCCATTGAGCAGAAATAATGATGAAACGTCAAGTCCTGTCAAGTCAATTTTATTTATAGAGCCCCAAATCATTGCAGAAGTTATCCCAGGGCACTTTTCATATGAAGCAGGACTCTTTAAACCTGCCTTAGGCTTCAGTGGAGTAAAATTGGAGGGGCGTTCACTCACACATGTGCCAAATTTGAGTGGGTGTGCTGCTGCTGCTGCTCCATACACTCAGGGGCTGAATTGGTGTGATTGAAGTGGAATGACGGATAGTTTGACTTTACAAATGTCTGTGAAGCTGAATAAAGTGGTGGATCCAGCAGGTGTCACACCCTCTGGTATTGGTGGTACATGTTTATTTGACCAGCCCTCACAAAAAAAGCAGCAGGCCCTGAGCTTTTTCATTACAGAGAGTGTAGATGATTGTATTTTCCATCGTGCTCTGGAGCGTCAAATGAAGCTGTAGTCATCACCTCATAGCTGACACTAGGTGCTGCTGCAAGCCTCAATAATGTCTGTCAACTTTGAATCCACGTTTCAAAATCTAGATCAAATCATTGACTGACTTGTAGTGTTGAACATTTTTATGACTTTATCCTCCTAAATGTCATTTAATCACCAGAGAAGCTAACATCTCCCTGTAGTCTCTGGACTGGACTCAATCTGTCATCAGCATTCAGACTCTGGTGCCAGAACAGCAAAGAGAGACGAGCAATCACAGTTTAAAGGCAGCTGAGAAATCAAATGTCTGGCTCTGTTGATGGTGCTTTGGCCATGTGAGGGGAATGTAAACACATTAAGCTGTCACTCTCGCAGTTACTACACTTAGTGGAAAAACTGCTAATCAGATGTAATATGTGTCAGAGTGAAAATGCAGACAGAAAAAGAGAGCAGGGAGGACAGTTCGGTTGCACATGAGAGTTTGCATACAGGATGAAAGATGAATGTGCAAGTTAAAACAATTTAATCATCTGAACAGTGCTAACTAGAACAACAAATATATGACACGCTGGGGCTACAGCACCAACAGGCTCTCACAACTTTTCACATCTCATCAATTGATGCTCCTGGCACAGCCATATATATTCCCCCACCGTGACATTTTCATTCATTAAAAAACTGACACCATATGCAATGAGAACACAGAGTAAAAGGAATGTTAACAGATCAGGGTATTTTACCATCAGCTAAGGCTCTGACAAATATTTAATGTTTGGCATTTAAATAAGATCAGAAGTGCTCTCAAATCTTGGAGAAGCTAACGTCTCACTGTAGTCTCTGTATGAAATAATAAGAAAACAGTATTAAACAATTACTACAAAATAATACTGACAAAAACACAATAGGGGTGGTAGGACCTACTTAACATATCAGAGTGTTTTTGTTTAATTTATTTCATTATTTTATCTACATATTTAGATATTTTCTTTTGGTCTGTAGAAATGATATTATGCAATTGTATTACAAAGTTAACTTATGTTTGTGTCAGAGAAATCCCTCCGTTGCGCTGCTGTCATCTGCTTGTCTCCATGGCTCATCTCTGGTTGAGTAGTACCCCAGTTCAAGGCCGCCCATAAGGGGGGATAAAGGGAACAGCTCCTGGGACCCAGCCTCAAAGGTGGCTGTGGAAAGTTAAGAAAAGTGGTTTCTGGTAAAATTTAATTCTTATGCTGACATTTAAGATTAAACTAACCAAAATTCACTTACAATACACTTAGTTAAAAAGGACATAAGTAAAGTTTGCCAGTTTTATAATGTAAAGTCATTGTTCTTATATACAGGTTTTTTTCTTGATGTTATTATGCACAGGTCATTTAGAATTCATTCTTCTACCTTACAGCCCCATTATGTAAGATTTCGGCTTTCAGCTCTCTAGTAACCTCTATGGACGTTGAGTGTAACTGCACTGTCGTAAAACAGAGCGCCTCACACCAATGTGCATTTGTTGACATACAGAGTGAGGAGAAGCGAGCCGACAGGACGTCCCGAGGAACAAATAAACCATGTGGACTGATAAGGTACAGTCTGATCATGTTTCTTTTCAAATAAATCACTTTTCAAGTGTTAGCTGTCAGTTGTAAGCAACATGTACTTACAAGAACAATAATAACAGGGCCAAATCAGCATCGGTCGGACATCCCTCCTCATCTTTCAGCTCACGTCAGCGAGTGAACGCCAGGCCAGTGTTTATCCTTGTCCGGGTATTTAGCTTGTTACTCTCCCGCTCTTTTTTTTGGCTCTCCGATAAAACTTTTCTTGTCTTCTGGTTTTTCTCTGCTTCCGCCATGATAACAACTTTAAGATTAGCTTTCTTCTTCTTCTTCTTTTTTAACAGCGGTTGGCATCCAAATCTTCGATGCATTACTGCCACCATCTAATTTTTGCCTCGACTTCCGTCTTTTAAATGAGTGACGTATGCCGTAAAGCAGTCAAAGCAGTAAAAATTTGTAGTTTTTTAGTGTGGAAGGGTTCCTACCATCAACCTCGTAGTTACATAGTGCCAGTGAAGGTGATAGAGACCCCCTCAGACCATGACAGAGGTGTCATTCAACCTGTTGTAAGGTGATGTACCATCACAATGACTCTAGAAATATTATATCAAGGTGGAAAAAATACATAGTGTTGCTTTAAATGATGGGCCATGTGTTGCTATTCAAGAACCAGAACAAAATTTGGGATGGCAGTAAATAAAGGAGGAGAAAGAGAGAGAGATTTAGGGATTTTACTACAAATCATGGGCTTTTGTCACTGAATCACATCTGGAAGGGTCTCTACTCAGTTTTTCGGGAGCCCTGTCATTTCTACGTGCACCCCTGCCCCAGTTATGAGGGAAACAGGCACACTGTATTACCATATGCCTATTTTGGCTAAATATAATTATTACAGTTTTTGATTTAGAAGGTTATCAGCCATTCCGGTAAACTGTGACAGCCCTCAGTCAGAGAATCGCTGCAATGAGATAGGGAAATCTGACACAGAAATGATACACGTCCTGCTCTTATCTCTGTATTGCTGAATGACTACAACACTACACAATGTAAACAGAAAATATCAAAGTTTATAAATCTAATTAAAAAACGGTATTGCCAAAATAGTGCTTTTAAATTTTCCCCTATGTAGAAGAACATTGTAACAAACCGTACACTGCACTGGTTTCCTTTAGAGTATAAGATCGTTGTAGCCTGATCTCTAAACAAGGCTATAGGCCCAAACTTATAGTGGACCCATGTTCAAACACACAAATCTGTATTTGAATAATTGATAAATCTGGTGCCAACTAGTGAGGGTGAACAGGTTTAATCGTTTAGCCATCAAATCACGCACATCTCTGTTGTCTCCACCTTAAGGGCCAGTACACAGTCTGACATGTTGATACCCACAGACCATCTGATCTCTCTGTTACATCACTGACGTCTCTGACGGGGAGAAAACTTCATTAAAGATTTATGGATGAGCACACTGTGTACAGAGCCGAGAAGACATATAGTTCCAATGAAAAATGGACGAGCGAACATGAAGAACACATTGACAAGCACAAATAAATATTTTACATTATTGAGAATTGAGATAATGCCTTATGTTACATAAAAAGCCAATACTTGTGAAATAATTCAAGAAAACTAATCGATGTAGTCTGCCCGAGGATCTGAAACTATATGTTTTATTAATTATTATTTTAAGAGAACTGTTGTGATAAGTAAGTAATCTTAGCAAAAATATAATGTCAATATCTATGATTTTTGAAGGAACAACTTATCCTGTTAGAAATGTTAAATGGGCTAAAGGGGTCTTTAGTACCACCAGAGGCTAACATGTTTGTCTATATGCAAACTGTATTTTATTTTTGGTGCCTTTTATTCACTGCAAGCTGCTCCTCTTACATTAAAATAACTAAAAAAACCTTAGCTGCAGGGATTTCTGGCAGAATACCTTGAATCAGCTGAATTAAATTAAAGATGTCTTTAATATCCCCTAATCTCCATAAATAAGTGCACGTTTTACGGATGCTGTATTCATATGCTCTCCAACTCTGAGGGAGGGAGGAGGTACAAATGCTGAGAAATCCTCATCAAGACGAAACAATGAGCTTGTCTGTCATGTTATTGACCCTACACAAAGCTGATTACCTTCCTCGGACGCGGTCTCATTTCCGTTTAGTCAAGTGTTAGTACATGAGAAGTGAAATGAAGATCAAACACTGAGCAGGAGACGGAAGCATGTGATATTAACTTATTCCCTCTGAGGTACGTGAGAGTATTTTTATGGTGAGGCTATATATTTTATTCTGAGGGCAACATAAAGCACAGACATTGTGACGTGAAAGCATGAAACACGTCTTGTTAAGTTTCCCATGATGAGTTTTTTTTTTCTGTTTCTCATAGTACTTAATTGGTGTGATGATGAAATATCAAACAAAACTATAAGTAACTTAATTACTTATTAACTTGGCTGTCCCTCATTAAGTTAAAGTCCTGCCATATCACATCGGTATATCAAATAAGTAGGAAAAAGGCTGTGAGCTACCATTACAACGAAACCTTATGGCATAGACAGTATAGGCAAATGCTGGGGGCGGCAGCCATCTTTGAGAGGTACCACTGACAGGCTAGGTTAGTAAAGAGGAAAAGCTCAAGCTCATAGAAGAAACAAAAGGAAAAATCAATTTTACTGTTGGATAATGATATTTTCTCTACTATTATTTTACAACTATTATTTAATAATGTTACTTAAACTTTTCATGGCTGATGGTCGTAGTCATGGTTCCTTATTCAACTAACATATAGCTCAGTAAAAATTGGTAACATTGTCAGTAATTTTCATTGTGGATGCAAAAGAATAATCTAACACACTGGATTCACATGAAATGCAATACATTAAATGACCATCCTGGTAACACCCCATGGGTTTGGGAATGGCAGAACTGTTGATAAAATAACTTGGAGTGTTATAAAGGTCACAATCTGTCTTGCATCATTAGCTAATTAGATCAACAGTGTGATGTAGTATATACCTCCGATATCAATATTCTAATGATTTTTTTAATTCATTGAACAGGGCTATTGGTCATCGTACATCTTGGTGAGTAGGTTTTATAAACTTTTAACCAAATCATCGTACAAAAAAATAATTTGTTATCAGGACGAAACAATATTTATCAATTTAGTGGTGCATTTAAGGTTTGTGCCAGTGATGTGAACTGTGCTGCCAAGGAGAAAGTCACAATACCAAACTCTGTTGGTTTATCAAACTTCTCCAGAAACCAGTCAAGAGAGGAGCAAACACATTTTTTCAATCAAGAAAACCATTCAGTGTCATTCTCTGTCACATGTCCAGTTCAAATAAAACTACTACTCCCGCAAAATCCATGATAATCCCTTCACAGACCGCCAATGTTTACCATCCTGCAGTTCCTCCACACACTCTGCACTAAACCCTACCTCAAAGGCTGGGGTCTGGTTCACCAGTTTTCTGACCAGAAACAGTTGTTTCAGAGTGAACCTTTGCAGGATAGATCTACCTGATGATAGGCAAGAAATTTCACCAGCCAAAATCTTACTGGTTAGGGCCAGCTCCACCTTGTGGTACTGAGAGGGGAACACAGTGTCACCAAAACTGAGTGTTGTGCACTTACCTGTGCTTTACAAACAAGCAGAAATACAATATAGACTGTGTTTTAACATGTTTCCTTTTACTCTTCTTTCTTGTTTTGAGCACTTCTCATTGGCTTTGGTCACCCACCAACTCAATGATACAAATAAATATCTAATGCTATTGTCTAACCATCAAGTGAAGCAGGTGAGCACTTAACTGTCAAGTAAGCTACTTAATTAAGTTCATGTTTCATCCTCTCAATTGTTTAATAAGCAAAAATGAGCAACCAGCTAAACAGTTGATGAATTTGATTACATCAACTACAAGTGCTAAGCTCTCTCAAGCTAACATATTCAAGGGGGACTATGACGGGCAAACGTGTGAGTGGACTGGCGTTGAAGAACATCAGGCTATTAAGACAGATGTCAAGGGTGCTCTTGAAGAGTTTGATGCTACAGGGGACACGCCAAATTGATTTCTTAGGAATAAAGTCAAGTTTTATTTCCTCATTTGGCCTTTCAGTTGTTTATGATGGTGGATACGTGTGTCATGCTTGGCTTGTTTTTCCTTCTCTTTCAACTCTTTGTTTATGATACTGTAAATATTTTTCAGCTATATGTTGAAATTAGTTGCGACTTTAATTTCCAACTTGTCTTCCAATTCCTAGCTGCCTGTTGTTTTCAGCCTAGTTATCTAGCTTTGTGTGGTTTATCAGAGTTATGGTACAGTTGCAACATCTAGTGTGTGCTTCCACCTTTTTTTTTAAAATTTTTTACAAGTGGCAACTTCTATTAAAACTGGAATTGAAAGGGCTAAAAAACAGAAAATTATTGAATATTTAGTATTTTTGAGAAAAGCTGAAGTGATTCAGCAGATTTATGCAAAAAGACAGAATACAGCAGAAAAAAATATCGTTGTATGATGATTTTATAGCAGTGTCTTTGAATGTCAGTTTTTTTCTTTTGAGGCTCCACAGAGGGTAGTAAATTAGAGGGATGCACATGGGTAAGGGGGCTTCATACGCCTCAATGGCTCTTGTGTGTATGCTAAAATCTCATCCTACCGGCATCAATGTCTTGACCTATATACCACTGCAAATTCTATTCTAGATTTTGAGATACATCCAATCCACCTCTTGGAAATTTAGAATGACTCACATGTACCTGATGACACTTCAAAGTTGTTAATAACCATTTGTAAGTAACAAAGAGTTCCACATAATCAGACTTGTGCTACAACTTTAAAGACTGACAATATTCTACTTTGATGAGATACAGGTAAAGTGAATTATCCTCCTGAGGTAACAAAGCTAAAACACTGATACAAAGATCAGCCACTTGAGATTGGCACTGTTCAAATGAGGGGGCACAGTGTTTTTTGTTGCCATGGTAACGTAGCTTTGGATAGAGGCTTGTTTGCAGAGCTATTTTCCAATCTGGCAGTGAAGTGGGGCGTAGCAGTTTGTAGTGGAGCCTCCCTGTCGAGTGCCTATTACCTGACTAACTGAACAGACCCTCACTGTGTCAGAAAAGTCACGAGGACAGAGGCTGCTGGGTCAGAGAGACGTGTGACGACAATGAGCCTGTTTGAAAAGTTTCCTGTGATGTGGACATATCTATGGAGCTGAAAAGGTGACAGTGGCTGTCAGCATTGAAACTAAAATTTAAACTGAACGAGGAAACATTTGCATTGACACACTGATATCTGAAACTTTTATATTGACACTGAAAGAGTTGGCACTGGATGAAAAGATAAAACACAGGTATTAAAAAGTTACAGTACAATGTCATTATTTTTGATCTTTCTTGTGTTATGTTGTAATTTTTAATGCCAGTCTTACAGTGGCAGACAAGGGCACACACGCCACAAACGAACAAATGTGCCGCAAACGGCCAAATGCTGCAAACACAGGAATGATAGAAAACCAAAAACCCACAAACACATAAAACAAATGCAACAGAAAAACGCTGCCTGAAAAAAAAATGATGCAATCACTGAAACGCCACAGAAACAAAGACATACAAACTGACAAAACAAATGCAAAAGAGAAATGCTGCATACAAAACTCCAAAACAACTGCAAGAGATGTAAGAGATTACGGCCAAGTGTTTAAAAAAGACATAAAGGAAAACATACCTTTTTATTCTCCTCTGCAAACATTTGCTAACTTTCATCTGAGTATCCCACTTTCTTCTTAGGCGACTTCCTCCTGCGTATCTCCTCTCTGTAAAGAGGGTCTGGTCCATCCCTCTGGTCGGCTCCCCCTGGTGGCCTGGCGAAGTATAGTTTTGTTAAGTGAATTTGCAACGTTTCTCTCTTGCAGTTGTTTTGGGGTTTTGTATGCAGCATTTCTCTTTGGCATTTGTTTTGTCGGTTTATATGTTTTTGCTTCTGATGGTTGTAACATTGTAAACAGTTTCCTTCACAAGAGAACAAATGCTACCAAACAGAATGAATTGTCAATTTTTGCAGCAAATACGACCCGCTGTTTACTTTGGATACTTTTACAAATAATAGTAAGTGGGTTGATTGGCTGTTTTCCAATTACTCAAAGGTGGGTCAAGGCAAAAGACCCTCACTCCAAAGGACCTCAATATTGAGTCATTATAGATGAACATCGAATAAAAGGTACATGTCTACAATATTATAAATAATAAGATGTCTGTTTAAATGTACTCCACACTGTCCAAAATGCTCAAATAGGTTGCCAGTGCCTGGCAGTGTTTAGCAAGTGGGTGAAACTGGCAAGTCATCATGATGTCACCCACTTGTCCAAAAAATATGTTGTATATATTAATTTATCATATATTATTTGCATATTTTTAGACAGTTTGCTCTCTCTCTCTTTCTTTGGTAAAAAACATAACTGAAGATCATTACGTTTCTGCTCATCAAAAGCCTCAAAATACTTTGTTCACGTGCTTTGATTGCTGAGATGAAATGAAGAAGGGCCTCATATCCGGCAATGCCTGGGTTCTCCAAGTTACTTACCTTAAGTTTCCAAAAACATCCCAGTTGATTGTGGACTCTGTTAATAAAAAATTGGCGAGCCTTGAGACTGTTGGGCAGCTGACCCTGTATATGTCCAGGTAAATGAATACATTAAAAAATAATTAAAATATATATCCAGCAATGTTAATAAATATGATCACATATACAGAAACATTAATATATGGATTTTATAACATTAGGGATAAACACGTTTCCATTTTTGGGGTGTTTGTTTAAATATTTTACCTATCATAATTAAACTGTTTTTGTACAAATTGCAGAACATCTTTTCCAATTACAAAATGAAATGTACTTCAAATTGTATGTCTAGTACGTATTAGCATGTTGTTATTGACAAAATAAATCTGTCAGTCGACAGTTTACATTTGTGATAGAAGAAGATATTTATAGTGAATTAATGTTTATTCACACAAATGAAATTTGTTAGTATTTGATTATTATATGATTAGGATGAACATATTTTGCAAACGTGGTAATTTATGCATAAATACATTATGAATATCAGTGATAAACATGAATTAACAGTATATCGTGCCTGATTTCACACATAAATCAATGCATTACTGAGGTGTATTAAAGGATAAGTTCGGTTTTTTGACACCTGGACTTTATTTTTAGGATTAAGTACACTCGTAGACTCACCCAGACAATTTTGGCGGAGCTCGGAGCCGTTTTCGAGCAATTTAGATCTATCCAACGGCATTTTTTCTCATGCCATAGTAGCAGACGGGGCCAGAAATCGTATTTTGGGGGGCATCAATACGTGTTTCCTCTGGTCTCAAGTCCCACTCTGAGCAGCAAAGGCACTCCTCCTCTGTTGCCATTGCCGTGCAATGTCCACAACAACACCACCAGTTAGCCCCATTCGTGGACATGCAGTGGTTGCTTGTTCTCTGGCCAGCTGTTCGGCTCTTTCCCTCTGCATCCTCCTTTCAAATAGCTCCTCGTTGGTATACTCTGGCTCAAAACAATACGGGCATCCATTATACTCAAAGTCCTTGTCAGACACTTCTACATCGGATAAATATTCCGCCATGTTGCACAAAAATAGCCGTGTAGCCGTGTAGCCTAGCAACAACAGCGGCTCTACTCAGCTGCGCTCTTGTCTATGACGTCACCAAAAGTTGCCCATTACAACAAAGTTGAGCTGACATGGTGATAACACTGGCCATTCATTTATAAAATGTAGCTGAAATGAGCAAGTTTCGCAGCAGATAATGTCTAATTTAGGGGCTTTGATTTCTGGCCCCGTCTGCTACTATGGCATGAGAAAAAATGCCGTAGGATAGATCTAAATTGCTCGAAAACGGCTTGGAGCTCTGCCAAAATTGTCTGGGTGAGTCTACGAGCGTATTTAATCCTAAAAATAAGGTCCAGGTGTCAAAAAACCGGACTTATCCTTTAATACTATTGATTCATGTTATCATGAGCCATGGGTTACTGATGATTTTCAAATTTTATCAGAAGATCTGCAGTCATAGGGAAATGACCAAAAGACAAGTAAACAAAAACTGTCTAATTAGCTGATTTCCATGAGTTGTAGTCATGATTACCTCTGGTTATTTCTGCAGGACTTTATTATGTTTGTGGATCATAAACTAAAGTTAAGTTTCACACTATTTAACATCAAAAACATCATAAATTATTATCAATAACTCATTATTTATTACCTATATTAATGCATTAATTAATGCATGAACAAGCTTAATAAATGAGTAAAACTCACTTTTTTTCATAAACTGATTTCTGAATTAATGTATAAAATAAAAAAGGTGGACTCTGAACTCAAGTGCTACCCTTGCTAGTAAGCTTCCATTGTATACAAGGAGGGAAATAATAGACATAGACTTTTCTAAATATAGATAATTTTCTCAGTTTGTGTTTTGAACATTGCAACAGTTAATTAATATGAAAAAAATTATTTAGGTGCTGCGCTGTTACCTGTGCGCCACAGCATGTGAGGGTTTGAATCCACTCTACGTCCTTTGTCCCATTGTCCTCCCCACACTTTAAACCCTTTCTTATTCTGTCTCTACCAAATAAAGGCAAAAATACCCCCCTTCCCACCCCCAAAAAAGAACAAACTTAAAAGGTAACTCGTTTTAAAATAATATTTAAAAAAATATTTTGTTCTTGTATGAAAACTGGAAGTCTGTTTGTACTTTTTGTTTAATATTCATCAAGAAAAAAAAGTGAAAAAATCATGTTGGAAGTTTACTTTTTCTGAACAAAAATACCGGCAGTGGCTAGATGCTTTTTGCAAAATGTTGGCAGGGAGTTAAAGGGGTGACACAACTGCATAAAGTTGATAACATAACAAGTAAACCAGTAGACAAGTCAATAAATGTCCTTTCAAATCCGTCAAACCATGTTCCTTGAGAAACAACCCAAATAAAAACATCTCTCTCAGCTGCTTCATTAATAGCTCCTTATCCAGAGAAATGATATTAATTACCCAAATAATTACAGAAATGTGATAATTAATCAATTTGACAGTCACGCGTAGTGAGCTTGCTCCATTCATTCAAGTGAGCTACAAAGGAATAATAGAAAACAGAGAATGAGAGGAAGAGTTGACTCTGAATCTGCTTCCACGCTCGTGCATCTCTTCCTGATGAGCTCTGCTTATTATTATCCCATCATACCACAGCGCCCTGACAGTTCCCTATTAGTTATTGTCCCATTGTTATGAGCCGAGAATGGCGGTAATTGGAGATTCACAGTTGATTGTTATCACAGAGCTTGGATTTTTCTTTTTACTCATTCATTATTCTGGATATAATGAGAAGTTTTCTCTCATTCTTGGACTCAAAAGCACATTATCACGCCGTTATTTCTTATGCTTTCTTATTTATCAAAACACTGTGATATTAGGCTATTTGAAAATGGCTGAGGGGATTGATGCTATTCTCTAAATTTGGTCTTCACTTGTGATGTGAAGAATACATTCTGCATAAGATCTGCATTAAGAATTGATCAAACATTCATTAGGAGCAAAGAGTGCCTAAAATAGTTGATTTCAGTGAATATCCACTGCTGGAAAGCAGGGATTGTAGACGAGTGAGCCTGTCCTGAAGCAACGCCTGTGATATTTTCTCATAATTACAGAGAGACGGCCATTCCCGAGGTGCATTCACTGCAGAAAGTAAGTCAGCCCCCCTGCTGACAAATTCAACTGACAGAGCAAGTATACACTTCCTCTCATCAGTCAGTCCCTTCATCCTTGCTCCAATGTCTTATGGGACAGCAGAGGGTGGATTTTGTCTGATATTAGCCGAGACCGGGGCCGGTACACTGGGGGGATTTGTGAGGGTAAACCTCTCACTTTGATGTCTCCTCAAATATCCCAGCTTGACACAGTAAAACAAGAAATAGCATGCAATCGTGAGGGATGGTGCAAACAAGTTGCCCTTCTGACCTTGCTTTCAACAAACACAGGAAAAGTACCGTACATCTCGGGCTATTGAGCGCACCTGAATATAAGCCGCACCCACTAAATTTAAGAACTCAACACATATAGGCCTCACTTCTGTATATCTTCTCTATAGGCCGCAGGTGTCCAGTAAGCGCAGCAGAGCTGGAGCGACAGGGAGCACGAGTGGAAGGACTTTGGCCAGAACGCAAAGCGTTTTTTTTTTTTCTAAAAAGCTGGAGCGCGCCGAATCTTTTGCTCCTTCCAGCTCCACTTTCGCTCCAGTACCGCTCACACCATGCATCTGAAGCTGGTGGAAGTTTTAGTGGAAGGGGGAAGGATATTTAGGCGGGGTGGGAGGGCTCCTCTGAGGACGAGCAGGCGCATGAACAGCTCTGTGCGCAAGGAGCTGGAATTTCATCACCCCACTCTGGTCACATGCCCTGGCACTGTCCACGTTGTAACATGAGATATTTACACACATATTTGTTACACAGACATATTTTTTAACCCCAAATTAAATTTGATGTGACGAGGCTAAATGTAATGTAAAAAATACTTTAAATTAGCCACATCACAGGGTTCAAAGCGTGGGAAAAAAGTAGTGGCTTATAGTCCGGAAATTACGGTAATTATCCCTGAGTAAAGAAAGAAAGAAAGAAGAGAAAGTCATCCTTTATTAGTCCCTCATGGGGAAATTCCATTCTTTACACTCTGTTGAAACATGCTACACAAATACAGGCTGAAATGCAAACAGGTCCTATGATCATGCATTAATGGAGAGATGTCAGAGTGATGGCATGCTGCTCCTGAAGAAGCGCTACCGAGCAGTTTTTGGGGTTCAGTGCCTTGCTTAAGGGCACTTCGGCAGTGCCCAGGAAGTCAGCTGGCACCTCTCCAGCTACCAAACCAAACACGGTCCAGTTGGGACTTGAACCAGCCACCCTTCGATCCCCAACCCAAGTCCTTACAGACTGAGCTACTGCCGCCCAACTGAGCTACTGCTGCCCCGGCAGTAAAAATCGAAAGATGAAAATTATGTGATTATTTCTTCTCTTCAGGGTTATGGTTGAAATAAATATATTGAGTGTGGGCAGTGACAACATGTTAAAAAAGAATGCAGGCAATTATATGATGGAACAGTCAAACATGAAAACATGTTAATTTAATATTTTATTGTAAATATTATCTTAAAGATAACATTTCTTTTGACCTGTTTACCAGTGCCTGGGCTGTGTTGCAACACCACTTCCTGATGTTGTCTATCACATATTTAGAGCTGTCTAACTCACTGTCTTTGAAATACAACATAGAAGAAATTGTGGTGTTCAGAAGCAAATTTAGCTTCCCTTGACTTAAAAAGGCCATATTTGCAACAACTCTGGTTTGTATATTTGGTTTCTATGACTGCAAGAGTATGCCATTGCTTGTATTTACAAAACCATTTTGGATTTCACAAATTGAGTACCTCTGATCCACCTCTATTCTCCCTGTCTGAAATGCTCTGTTGGAACTCCTGTCACTTTGAGCCCATTTCCCAACATGCCTAACCTTGCAGTGCAGCAGGATCCACTTGAGTCAATGTCACAAATCAGGTAGATCCATCTTTTTAAGCTCCAGTCAACAATGGCAGTGCTTGGTCCACACTCTATTATATTGAGTATTCTATTGAGTATGGATAAGCCCAAAGCCAAATGCAATGTCCACTTTGTAATGGCATCAAACCAACAACTGAAGTGGGTAGAAGTCTAAATCTGAGTGTAGGCTTTCCTCAATAATACTCTCCATGTCTTCTAACAGCTATTTTAAACTGGCACTGGGGGAGTGTAATACCATGACTCGTCAGTCAATATTTGCGACAAATCCCTCCCTAGACTTGCTGCTAGCCATTTTGTCCCATCTTTACATCTGTCAAACTGATAGAAATAAGTTTGGCATATTAATCCAACCACTGACTGTGTAGATTGGTGACACACATCTGATGGGGATATTTTGACATCATGATGAAAACTGAACTGTAAGGCATTTGAAGGGACACTTCTGTGAACTCTGAGGCTGTAACAATGACATCTATTTAAGCAGTCAGCTGAAAATTAACAATTAACACAGTCACTCATTAAACAGTATCACAAAGACAGTTCCTTTGGTACAGCGAGGACAAAGGTTTGAGGAACAGACTGCAGACACCAAATGGTGTGCTTTTACCATCTTTAATCAGTTGGATAAGCTCATTTGATGATAGCATTGATTATTCCAACATAATTTGTCAGTTTTGATTCCATAAGAAGTGTAACTGTTGACATGTTTGTAGTTTACTCATCACACATCAGGTAACTGCATACAGCCTTAGTTTTCTCATTATCCAAGAACACAAGAATGCTTACAACAACAGCAAGTATATATTGAATTCTTCATCTCAGTTTAAACTGAAATTCTTCTTTTCAGCTAAATTGGAAAGAACAGCAGAATGTTATAGGTTCATCCTAAAGTGAAGACAAATGTAACAATGAAGAGGCTAGTTTTCTCCATTGTTTTGTTTGCTGTCCTAAGCTTACCCCTTTTTTGGACTAGTGTATTCCAAACTCATACACATATAATTCACATAAAACTGGAACCTAATCCTAAACTTGTGTAGTTTGGCGTGTCTAACAAAACATCCAAACTTAACAACTGTTAGCAACAGCTGCTCTCCTATGTACTCATTGTAGCAAAAAAAAAAAAAAAAAAAGGAATCTTAATGTTTTGGAAAAGACCTGAAATCCTACCTGTTAAGTTGTGGTTAAAGAAAATTCGCTTTTTATTATTAAACTAATCATGGCATTTTAGCAGGATCTGGTATCCCCTTTATTTAATACATTGAAAACATGAATTAAACTGATAACCTGCAACAATATTGCAGCTCCCTTATGAGTGACATGAATTAGACAGAACAGTCCCAGAGTGGGGTTAGAAGGGGTTATACAAGGTCACTGTGTTGTTAAGCACCCCTTCTTTGTTATTTTATTTAATTTTGTTTATTTATTAATAACATTGTTATTATTATCACCTTTCTTTTTTTGTATTGTTTCTTATAAAACGATAGTATGTAATATTAAATATTTTATTGTTCCATTTTCAATAGAACAATTGAATCCACATTCTGAAGCAAAGAGAAAGACATCCAATGTCACAGATGGTAGAAAAAAGTTTAAGTTGAATCTCCATCCCACAGCCATGGAATGAAGGCTTGTAACAACAGCAGTGTTTGTGCACAACACAAGCTGAGTGACTCAACTGTTTTTAACCAAAAACAATTACAGAAGGTTTTAAGAGGTCACATTTTGCCTTAAACCGGGTTAATGTAATCATTTTTTAATGACTGCTAAGGTATGTGCACCATCACTTCATGTTAAATACATGTGTAGTTTTAGTGCTGTATACTCAGTCTGAGACACTCTGTTGGAGCTCTCGTCTGTTTAAGGCTCCCTTCCCCACATGGCCCCAGTCCACAAAGCACTTGAGAAAACACTGCGTCCTGTCAAATGCCGCATTGTGATGTTTTTGTTTCATCATTTTCACCAAAAAAAGTCACCACTTTAAACATTCACCGGATGAATCATTACACTGCAGCTGTTTCACTTTTTTTCCTGACTTAATTTACCAGTTTGACTTTAAATTATGTGTAATATTTTTCTGCTGTTATGTTGACTGGCATGTGTCCAACGCCTTTACACAGATCCTATTGCTTGTGTGCATCTCATGCACTAGTCTTGAAAGATATGCAAGGCCAACATGCTAGACCGAATTCAGGGACCCAAGGCAGTCAACATGCGACCATGCTGTTCACACGTAGTGCTGTAAATCTCTGGCCTCAGTCTGACTATATGCTTGATGTATGTGAACATGTGTCATAACCACATCACTTTCTCTTCCATGTTTCCAACAGAGTCGGAGTCCCCAATTAGAATAACATTAAATGAATAAAAACCTTTGGTAAATGTCTACAAAGATGTATAAAAGCAGAAAGACACATAAAATATATAGATTAAGCCAAATGTGTTACCACTGAGCAGTCCAAAAAGCATTCAATAAAAAGCACTGGCTGTCCCCAAAGTCTGTGCAAGAATGGAAGAGAAGCTGAACTTGTTTGTAGAATAACTACAACCTTAAAACCCCATGAACTCTTACAACACCCAGACCTGCCCTGGTTGCAAGTTCTGAGATGAAGTTCATCAAAGAGCACACTTATCTCTCACAAACATATTCATAATGAACATGACATAAACCAGAACAAACTATGAGGACAGGTTCATGCAAACCGTTAGTGCCTAATGCAAACACAGCCCCAGCAGCAAGCAGATTGATGACCACAAAAAAAAACTTTCCTTTTTTTCTGCTACAGAGTGCGCTGAATAAACAGACAAACCAATAATTGAAAAGGGTATTAAGATGTTATGAGTATCTTTTGGGGATGTTTCAATGAAACGTACTGTTCTTAATATCTTTCTCTCTCTAGTGGATGGTAGCATATCATTTGTTACCTGAAAAGTCTCATAATAAAACAGCTTTGCCAAATTCTACCTAAAAACCCAGCACTAGTCTTCCTTAGTTTGCTTAGACTGAGTTTATTAGCATTATTACTGACTATTCTTATGTACAGATTTCTCTATTTTGTTGCAAAACAGTTTAAGCTAAATCTGCATCATTCCAATGAGAAACTCATAAAATTTGATTTATTTTTGAGGCAGAAAATATATCTTTAATTCATGATGTTTGCCAACTAAACTTTCTCTTGCTTAGCCACATTTATATACATGTATATCTGAACAAAACTCAAAGTATCCCTTCAGTATGATACTTTTGTTATTTAAATAGACAGTCTTAGGAACATACTGTATCTATTATTGGCATGCAATTTTCATGAAAGAGACCCAAAATGGGAGTGAAGGGTCAAATGGTGGACTTACCACATTTTCCAGGTAGCTTACACAAGACTTAAGTTCAGAAATTACCTTCATTAATAACATACAGGACTATTTCTCCTAAAGAAAGACCCAACACACACATACAACCCTGTTTAAACAGTGTATAAGACCACTGAACATGCACTGATTCCATCTATATTTCCCTCCACACAGCCTCTTTGACAGAAATTTTAGGAAACAGCCCACTTATAAACCTTAATCAAGATGAGGACATGCTTAATCCCTAATCATCAATGATTTTTATTTGATTTGATTTGATTTTATCCAAATCTCCAAAACATAGCTGCTGGACACCTGTGTAATTGGAGGAAGCTGCCATTTGAGAACAGACAGCAGAGCGTTTGTCTGGAAGCGTGATGTGTCAGACTGAACAAAGATAAAAGTGACAAAGCTAATTGTCGTCTCACATCCTCAAGCTCAAAGAAACTCCAGGGACCTTTATAAAAAGCTCTCCTCTCCTATCCTTTCTTCTCCTATGAAGTTTCTCTCCTTGATATTAAAAGGCCTGAGGGAGACATACGTGAGGCACCGTAGAGAAGAAAAGGAGTATAACTGATGTTGACATTATGCAAGATTCTGAATACCGGCGTGGGAAATATGAGTGACTTAGATTTATTTGGGGAAAAATTAGCATGCCGTCATGTTAACTCATGGGAGTGATGATGGATCTGCGATCTGATCAGAGAATTTACCAGAATTCACAGAGGCAACGATGCACATAAAGAGATTTTTTAGTGAGCCACAGCAACAGGCAACTTTTAAGTAATTTAAATCCAAACTACAGCCATCCAACTGGTTTATAAATGACCCCCTTATGAGGATAAACCATTATTCAGTGCAAATTGAGCAGAATCAGATTTTAGTCTTATGAGGAGGCAATCACAGAGAGCACTTTGAGTTCATAAGATGCTGACATGTATGATTTATCCACCCGGAAACTAAATCAATGACTTCTTTTTGATCTGCATCGTCAGTGGGTGATAAAGTGGAGCGGCCATTGAGTTAATCCTCGGCATTGACTCACGACGGAAACACTCAGGCCATGAACAATTTTTTCAGGTCTGGTCCTGAGGACGGAGGGCTAACTGGATGCTGTGAGGGAACACTCTGGGGTCAGCAACTTGACAAGGTTTGATTAATCACCGTGGGAAACCTGCTGGAGAACAGGGGTGACTAATGACCCGTGTATGGCTGTTGATTTAATCAATCAAGAAAAGGCTCTAACCTTGCCGATGCTTTGGTGAAACACAGCCTCACACTGGTCCGAAGGTACACGCACACACAAAGACACACTCACTTGAACCAGCAGGAGTTGTCATTAAATATTGTGTGTGATACAAAATGCTCCCCTGAAACAACAGAGCAGTTATACTGCAGTTTGTTTTCTGGCTTACTTTTTTAGAAGTGCCACAAGAAAGAAAACTTCACATTTGTTACTTTGACTTCAGTGGAAAGAATGTAGAACTTTTGCAGTAAACATTGAAATTAACTCAAAGGCTCTATGGGATCACGTCTGACAGCTGACTTTATGCTCTGACCACCTTCAATCACCTGAACAGTATCCCACCAAATAGCTGGATATGTACCTGCAAGATTTCTGCTCTCTTCCTCTGCTTTGCAAGCTCTGCCCCCCAGCACTGCTCCCTTTCCTTTAACCCTCCACTAGCCCAGCATCCATTAGTAAGCTTGGATATTAATACTTTGATCTACATTTACATTTGTACATACACCAATCATTCCATTAGGTACACTTCTCTTGTTCTGGGTTGGACCTCATTTTGCTTTCAGAGCTGTCTTAATTCTTCGTGGCATAGATTCAACAAGATGCTGGAAATATTACTAAGGGATTTTGGTTCCTGTTAACATGACAGCATCATGTAGCTGAGGCAGATTTCTCAGCCGCATACCCATAATGGAACTCTTCTGTTCCAGCACACCTAACAGATGCTCAAATGGACTGAGATTTGGTGACTGTGGAGGCCCACTGGAGTACTGTTATTTCATTATTGTGTTAAAAAAGCCAGTCTGAGAGGATTTAAGTTTTATGGCATGACATGGTTATCCTGCTGGGAACAGCCATGAGAAGATGGGCTGTAATCATAAAGGGATGGACATAATCAGCAACAGTACTCAGGTAGGTTGTGGTCTTTAAATGATGCTCAATTGGTAGTGAAGGGCAAAAATGCATTGAGAAAATATCCCCCAAACCATAACTCAACAACCACCAGCCTGAACTGTTGATAAAAGGCAGGATGGATTCATGCTTTTATGTTGTTTCCATCAAATTCTGACCCTACCAATTGAATGTTGCAGCAGAAATGGAGAAACCAAACACTTTTTCAATCCTCAATTGCCCAGTTTTGGTGAGCCTGTGTGAATTGTAGCCTTAAATTCTTGTTCTTAGCTGACAGCAGTGGCACTTGGTTTGATTTACTGATGCCATAGAATATCTGCTTCAAGTCTGGGTGTGTTGTGCATGAAGAAGTTATCTTCTGCATTGCTTGGTTGTAAGACGTAGTCATGAGATTTCCTTTTGCCTCTCTATTACCTCAAATTCAACAAGGCAATTTGACCCAGAGAACGGCCACCCACTTGACATCTCCTCTTCTTGTGGACCATTCTCTGTAAAACTAGATATGGTTATGTATGAAAATGGTAGTAGTAGTAGTAGATCAACATTTTCAGAAATATTCACACCAGCCCGTCTTGCACTAACAACCACACCACATTCAAAGTCACTTAAATCCCCTTTCCTCCTCATTCGTATGCTCAGTTTGAACTTCAGTAGGTCATCTTGAGCATGTCTGTTGCACTGAGTTGCAGCCATGCACGCCAACTTTATAGATAACATCAGAAATTGAATAACTGTATAGGAAACAAGTTCACAATAAAATCATGTTGATATCTGAAGTGATACTGTGCTTTTAGGACAGGGACATGTTGACAGTAAAGATGCATCCTGGAACAGTGATTCTATTGTAGCACACAGTGGTTTCAAACTCTTGGTACCTTGACGACAAGGAACAATTTTTCAATAACTTCAGAGCTAGTAAAGCCCATGTTCTTGTTCATGAAGAAATGAACCAGAACTGTCACCCATAATGTTGTCTTTGTTATTCTTCAGTCCCCTGATGGCAGATTTTATATACTATGTGTTTCAGGTAACTAAAAAAAGCCCTACATGCAAAAATGACCTCAAATAAAAAGGCAAAGATGTTTCATTCTCCATATTTGTATGAAATCAATCCATTTTCTCAGCAGGCAGAGTCCCTCTACAAAAAGGAGGCTGTAAGGCATTTTCAGCCGCCATTATTGACTTTGCTGCCATAGAAATAAGCTCTAAATGCAGCTCTGGAGGCGTTATTTTATGTCTGTACTGTCAAAATGTGAGATACACTAAATGATTAAGTGCAGAGTCTCACACTGTTTTATGAGTATGATGCTTGACATCAATGATACATTATTTGTTAAGGTAATTGTCAATTTTGGGGGCTTTTAAAATCTCATTCCCTGTCTCCTGCTGCCGCAAAATCCTTACAAAAGCTGACACTGGAAAAAAAAGTGCGAGTCTTGCCTCTGTGTCACTTAAATCTGTACGAAAATATCACCATTTAGTGTTTGTGAACATCATTATCCACCGCTGAATATCCAGTCTTAACCACCGTTTACAAAGCATAACCCACTTACTTACTTTATGCATCAATACTTAAAATTACACTGGGTCAGGTTACAGGTCATAAAGCAATACATAGAAGAGTGTTTCTATCCTTAATCTGCATTGTTGCATCTATGAGATAATTATTTAATTAAAGGCAAAGTATGTAAAATCTGTCCACCACATGGCTTCAAGTAAACCAAAAAACTGCTGATGTGTCAAAACGTAATAACCCACTCACCCCCACCTGCCTTTACTGTTCACTGGTCTTTAAATTAAGGCCTATTCAGTAAAAACTTCCCTTCGTTAAGTTTATACATAACTTGCTTATTCATCTGACACTAAGGGAACATGTGGGCTTGTTTTGATTATTGTATGGCTTGCTCGTCCTAGACTGACTGAGGTTAACTTTAGTGACATGAGATATAACTGGATACTTATTGTATGTATCAGCTGATGACTGTTTAATATTCACACAATGTCTAGTTAGAGGTCTCTGCAGAATTCTCAAAACATCTTGATATAAAAGCTTTTCTTTAGTGAATTTTCTGAATTTCTGAAGACTGATAAACATCAATCTAAATAACATTCTGAGCCGCCTGATATTGAATCTGTGGTGATATATTGATGAGACAGCTAGTAATGTTAGTGTTGCAATGTAAATTCAAATTAGTGCCCAAATACCAAATGCAACCCGACTGATTCTCAAACTATTTATCATCCTTGATATTTTGCCATCTATTGTGAATGAAGATGGCCGGTGGTTGTTTTAAAATTACGACTGCTGCTCCTTGTACCTCTACAGCAGTGTGATGTGCTAGCCTGTTTGCTTATTAGTGCTGGTTGCTGGGTTGGTTGTGCTCTTTCTGCAAATAAACCTCTCCAGGGTTTGACTGAAAGCCAGTTGAGACCACCTCTTCTCTGTGATCTCTGCTCAATTGCTTGTTCCCAAAGTTTTGGCAGTTTGGTTGCTGTGTTCACGCATGTTCAACAGAACCGAGCAAAACAGGGTATGCCTGCTTGTCCATTTGCTCCCAGAAAGTCTAGTGGTGAAAGCACCCTTAAAAGATCTGAAGCACAAAACAAGCTCGAACTATTTAAACTATTACCCCTTACATTTTAAGGGGTTGTTTTTTAGAGGACGAAATCACTTTTAAAGTAAGGGCTTACTGCAGCTTCAAAGTCAGTATAAAGAACATGACTGCACCTTAACCATCTTAAAGGAGCTTTTATTTCTTGATGTTATGGTTACATAAGTCTCTCTCCCACTCCCCTCTTGTATAAAACAATGTTACAAGGAACACTCATATAATATGTCATTCCCACATTGTGTACCTGTGCATGTGCTTGTCTGCTCTCTGCTGACACCCCCGACTTCCAGCCATGCCAGGGCAAAGAAAGTGTTAGTTGCTTCAGCACTGTACAAAGCACAGAAGTCAAACAATCTGGACTTTGGAGGGTCAGACATGCTTGGGCACATTATGGACTGCCTTGTGAGCGCGCCTTCAGACTCTTTGTTGTCTCTTGGAGGAGTTGCCAAGATTCGTGTCAACTGGCCTTGCTGGTAGAGAAAAACTGTGTGAATCACGTGAAGGGGTGGGATTTAACAATTGTTAGCCTGATGCTTGGACAACTGCTGGGATTTGTTGTGGAAGCTATCCCCGATTGTGAACTTCTCATCCAAAAATTAATGCAAGAAACTGAATTTGGGCAGTCTTATGGGACAGTGTTACCTTAGGATACCAAACTAAGAGCTAAACAAAACATTCCCCTCAGTTTTGGAGGGGATTTGTGGTGTGGGAGTGGTAAGAGGTTGAACTATAACTATAGCAACCAACTTCTCTGAAGCTGTTGGAGAAAAGCGGGTCTTTTCTTCTTTACATGTGGGTCTGTTGAGGTTTGTAGCAGACTACAGTCAGTACCTGCTCTCAGGGGGTGGGGAGTTGGGGTGGTGGACCTTTGTGCTGTTGGTGGTGGTATGTGGGAGTGTAGCACCTTTGGGATGTAAATGGTGGGATGAGGGTTGTAGACCTCTGCAGCAAAGGGAGTAGAGTTACAGCTTGAGTCCCATCGGCCCTGCCTCCACGTTCTTATCTATTGTATTCAGATAAAACATTCACTGTATCTTTTTGAGGCTTCATATTTTCTTCATTAAAATAAATAAGGTAGGAAAAAACAATCACCATGTACCGAAATAAGATTCCCTGCTAGTGAAACAGACATTTTAACTAACTCATCAGAAAACATAAATGGTTGTGCTGTTAAAAGAAGTATGAATAATTAGAATCTATAGTTTTCAAATGATGGAAGAAACTTCCTAAACATCTGGGGTACACACAGACTCTACTTCCACCACAGATCAGGGCCTTTAGATACTTAGTAGTAATCCCCACAGCAGCTCATACAATAACTCGAACTGCTATGGAAGTGACCTGGGATGCATTTATCTGTTTTAGTTTTGCAGTGTGGATCACACCACACCAGTCCTTAGATCACTACACTGGGTTCTTGTGAGTCAAAGGAAACTGTGTCCTTGTTAATAAAGCACTGAATGGTCTTCTATACTTTACAACACTCCCACACAGCTAGCTTAGGTAAAATACAAAAATGACATAAACCATTCAGTTACTATGACACATGTAGCATAAATATGAATGTGGTGTGTTGTAAAATTTTAGCTTGACAGTAAAGCCTTTTGAAAAATCACTGGTCTACAGTGTTTGGGAAAATTATGTTGAAAATGTATGCTGAAACTGTCTGTGATCGTTACATTTAAAAATCATTTAGTCTGTTTCGAGCTGAATTTGCCAGTCTTCAGTCTGCAGGAAGAACATTTGATGTAAACTTCAGACACATAAACACAAGGATGAAAAAGGCGTCCATACTCCTCAACGAAAGTTTGGAAACGTTAGTTTGGTCGATTATTTCTCCCCAATAATAATACCAATTGGTATTGTATTTTATATTGTTGGAAAGCCTGATTAGTCACCTTAACAACAAGGTATAACCTGTAAAGAACACGCCTTTGTGGAATGAGCAACACAGCTAAATGTGTGGGTAGCACCTGAAAATGTGCCAAAATCCCCTGCAACTGGGAACTGGTGTTTCAGAACGTAGAGAGGCAGAGTTATGTGGTGTCAGCCCTGGAACCATTTCTAGACCTAGAACCAAGGTCTGTGAGACTGAAAAAGTCAAAGAATGACCACAAAGTGGAGATCCCAAGAAAACCAGGTCCTCACCCTTGCTTTTTCAAGGAAATGTTGGCTTCCTTGCAGGGGGAAGAGGGGATGTATGTACTTTTCTTGGGTGCAACCCACACATTTAGCTGTGTTGCTCATTCCACGAATGCAGGATCCTTACAAGTGGTACTTCATGGTAAAGGTAACTAATCAGGGTTTCCAACGATATGGAATACAACACCAATTGGGGAGGAATAATTGCCTGAAATAACATTTCCAAACTTTTTTGATGAGTATGTTTTGATCAAAATAAATTTCTAACACAGCTTGCAGATGCAGATAAGAATCAGATATGAGCAGTAGCACCACGAACTTTCGTTTTGTGCAATGGTGTAGCTTTCAATCTGAGCCACTGGAGCATGACAAATTAATGAACCAAAGCACTCATACAATAAACACCCAGGTAAAAATAGGTTTTATATTTTATTCCAAAACCTTCAAAATAAGTTTCAAGTTCAAGAAAGTAGAATAAGCTTAGACACAATGCAAAGCATCATATACAGACGGATAAAATACATTTTATATATTGCAGACAAGCCATGGTGGGTCTTACATATGTACAGTATGTATGTAAACTTTTATGTACAATCTTTTTTACATATACAAAAAGCCTTGTTTCTATTTTCTTTGTATATATTTATATATATATTTATATATTTATATATAGAGATTTTTCATATACTCCCCACTAGCATTTGTACTACAATAATGAAAAAGAAAAACATTTACATATATGTCAATCCATTTTTTCTTTTTATATTACAAATGTATTTCCATAAAAATATATCTCTGTACAAAAAAAGTTTTTATTCATTAACATATTCTCTTTTCTTAGAGACTCTTTCCCCCTTCTAAAGTTTCTCTCTGTAGTTACACACAGTCTGCTGAAGTCCACTTTTGTCCATGTCTTTACAGGTAACCGTTTGGTGTACAGCAAGACATTGACACTGAATCTTTGTCTTCCACTGTGTTGTTGTTGTTTTGTTGAGGCGTTCGAGGGCCTTGTGATCTGGCTTAGGCGTTATGGGTTGTCATGAGCTCCGGTCTCATTGAGAGATCTACTGGGCATGAAATAATGTCATGGGAAAGAAAATAAACCACTAACCTTGGCAGAACAAACACAGGAGTATGACATATAGGAATATAAGGACTTTTGTACCAAAAAGCAGCTCTATAAATACTTTGCCATATCATATTGTAGATAAATTGGACATTCTGTTGGTGATTCAAGGTTGACACAGTGGCAAAGCAGATATTTTCAATTACTGCACACAAACAGAGGAGCAGTTGTGAATATCGAACACAGTACAAATAGATAAATCTGATGCACTCAGTGAAATAAAATACATTCAGTAGTTTCAGTAATAACCGCAATCCTCTGATCTCAAATGATGGAACTATTGGTCCACTCTTATCTCCATTTTTAGAATAAAATTAATCTGAGCTCCAGAGCTTCTCAAAAATACCTTTCCCTTCCCTCTTCCGTGTGCTTCAGTCCAGTAAACGCACTGAAATGGGCTGAATAGTGAAAGCAAATTGGACGGAATGGGCCTGAAAAACACAGCAGTGAGAGTGGCTTTGTCATAGCCGTCGATTTTTGCAGTGACAATGAAAGATGGGAGATTACGAATGATAGTTGATGCAGAATATGTCACACAGCACATCTGATGGATTGCTTGGTTTTCCAATACGTGTTCACTGTGGCCTGTGCAGAAATGTCAGAGCTCTGACTGCTTAAAGAACTGGGATGCTTTTTGGCCAAACCCTGGCTGTGAGAAAATTCACAGAAGTGAATGGGGAGTAAAAGAACACAGCTGTGATGGGTTTCATAATGGAAGAGATGGTGAGCAGGAGAGAGCTCGGAGCTGTGCCCGCCTGATAACGAAAATGAGCCTGGGATAAACCAAGTTTCTGTCTTAAAATATGCAAAGAGAACCAGGAAGTAGCCAACTGCTATCAAGAAAGAGGATGACTCAAAGTCTTAGAGTGCAGCTCCGTCCAGAACTCACTGATCTTAATTTTCATAGAACTGAACTTTTACTTTCTTTGGGAACTTTCTGGACTAACCCAGATTTGTTAAAGAGAAAAAAAACTATGTATTTATCATTCCTTAAACTAAAACTTTGGCAAAACATTTTATTAAGGTCATTATCTCCATTATTAACAAGACATTTTGGAACAGTAATTGGTAAAACACTGTCTCCTTAGTCAGAATTGACAGGCAGGAGTAGAAAGAGTAAACACATTTCGTAATGAGGTAAAAGCACAGTAATTTTAAATAATTATACAGAATTACAGAAAAAATATCTCTCTTTCAATCTCCTAAATTGAGTTAAAAGCACTTCATGTAAAAAATTTGACCCAAATATTTTTTTAGAATATAAAAGCAGATCACAATTAATTAGTAGCATAAGCACTGAGTATCAAACCACTGTTATTTTAGTTTCATGCATCTATTCAGAATCACAGATTCTGTTCCCAAACTTAGTCTGCACTAAAATGAAAACACAGAAATAAATCGCAATATTAAAGTAAAAGCACTGACTTTGAAAACTTGTTAAGAAAAAAAAAAAAAAAAAAAAAAAAAAAAAAAAGTAGTACGAGTACATAAAAAATGTCCTTTATTACAGTGATATGAGTAAATGTAATCTGTTACTTTCTGCTCAACTTGTTAGTACCTCATTCTCAGTGTTGGGGTAACGCGTTATAAAGTAAGCTATTAGAGTATCAGCCAGTCAAGTAATTCCCCATTAGTTACTTTTTTTCTTTCATAAAAAGTAACTAATGTCTCCATGGAACAAAACAGCTCTCTGTCAGTTTCCTTACAACCTGTTGGATGTAATGTCCTCTGTGTGCCATATGTATAACTAAAATGAGGGAGGATAAGCTGGGGCCTCTCCTCTGTTTTCTGTTTTTTCTGTTTTTTCAAAGAGTATGATAAAAGTGAATGCTCAAGTTCAGGATACTCATTAGGGAGTAGGTGTGAAGTAAATTTACAAAATAAATGTGGAAGTGGGAAAATGGTAGTTTTTTGGACATGTAAAATAAATGATTTAATACTAATTCACGATTTCTTGCAGATTTGTTGACCAACTACAAACTCACCTTCATGCTGTATCCGAAGCTCAGGTATGAAACAGAACTGGACTTGGTATAAAAATGCCTTCACTTGATGCTAGTAGCAATAGAGTGTGATCATGTAAGAATAAGGTACTAACATGCACTGAGTAACAAGCAGCCTGCATTGTCACAGCCTGGCTTCTAATATGCTAATAGCCATAATTTAGGTAAATATTGGGACCTTAATATCAAGCGTAATCAACAAAAACTATACGTTTTTGTAAAAAAAAAAACAAAGTCTTGTTTCCTAGGAAACTCTTGTGTAAAACACCAGCCAAACAAAATAAAAAAAAAAATCCTCAATTGGGTATTTAATCAAATTTGGCTAAATGTGTTTGAATGTCTTTGGTTGAAAGGTAAATTTTTAAGTTCTACAAACACACAAAATGCCTAAGCAAACACTTGAGTCCATGACACTGATCCTAGCACACAGTTAAAAAAAAAGAACAAATGAGCCCAAAGCTGATTCAGGCAGGGTAATGTTTTTTACTGTCTCTGAGGTAATTCTAACAAGCTCATCTTTCTTCTCTAAGAGATCACAAACACAGATACCTCCTTTTCTCAGTCTCCCAGCGTGTCTGTGTTATACATGCAGAGAATATTACAAGTACTCAACTAAAAAATCATAAAAAAAGGTACTCTAATTTTCTTCCTGACAAAAACCTCTCAATAACCCCACTCCTTGTGAAGAAATGATGAGGCTCGGAACTCCTGAATGCAAAAATAGATCCACTTGAGTTGTCTCATCTTGTTGTGGGGCTGTACCAAGGCACTATAATGAAGGTAAAGTGCTTATTGGAGACTGGAGGAGGTACAAACATTGGGACAAAAGAGTATGATTCTGGTCCTCTGACACCATCTGATTTTCTCAAGACTGAGCCCTTGTTTGTAAAAAAAAAAACAACCATAGATGTGTTTGCTTTAAGTCTTTGTTATGTTTGTACAGATTTATAGCCTTATTCTACTCAAACAGTACAGAGTGAGGTCTCCGTGTCTTATCCGAAAGCTAATCACACGTGTTTAATTCTGATAATAGCTTTAAAGCTTGTTTTTTAATGGATAAGTGTGAACAAAGAAAGACTGGATGGATAGGAGATACCAAATCAAAGTGACCTTGACAAATACTAAATAGGGAATGCATGAAGCAGTAAAGTATTTGAAGCAGTTTCCGAAAAAAGAGAAATGAAATGTACAATGCAACAGAAGTATGAGAACTGAGTAACAATGTCTTCAAGATAATGCGAGTGCAACTGCTCCTCTCCCGTGAAATCTCCGGGGTAATTCAATCGTTTCCTTTTCCATCAATTCACGACCGGAGCGGGCAAGGGGCAATATTCTATCTGTACTGTGGAGATAAGCGAGAGCTTTAAAAGTAATAAAATTGTAAAAGCAATTACCGACCCACAGCGAAACTGATTGAAGGAACAATACAGTGATTGGTTTCTAAGGCCTGGATTTCTGAGGGAAATTATGTACTCCAGGTGACTTTAAAGACTCCATTATGAGAGAAAAAGTGTTGGTTTGAAGGTTGTTGTTGACTGTGAAAGCCACAAAGGTGCATTTTAATTCCTTATCTTTAAAACGGTGGTTCTCCACAGGTGGAATGAGACCCAAAGTTGGGCCATGTAGCTATTTTCAGAGGGTCAGGAGAGGTAAATAGTTGTAGTAAATAGTAAATAGTGTGGATGTAGTAATTACAAAACTATGGTTGAACAATACAGTTGTATGTCTATTTGTGGGGACCGGGAGGGATCAGACACTTCTTGCAGCTACTGGCGCTATTCTCAGGAAGAGAAGAGGATGTCCTGATCATGGGGACTTTGTTTTGTGCTTTCAAGTACTCTGACATGCAGAGGAGAGCTGTAAAGCACACTAAAGAATCTAAAAAAAATAATTAAAAGTCTTATTTACCCATTATAGATGGCAAAGTTGGTTTCTCTTGTGACAATATGTTCATTTCTTGTGATCTCCAGAGCAGTGGCCCCCAACCTTTTTTGCACTTTGGACCAGTTTTATATCAGAAAATATTTTTACTGACTGGCTTTGACAATAGTTGACATGAAATCAAATTAAAAACATGTTCATATTTAATATAACAACTGTAAAACTAAATCAAAACAAGATCAGTGTTTTAGTTTAACTCACAGGTAAAAGTTTCCATGGCTGTGTTTATGTTGATGTAGCTTTTCACTCTGATTAGTTTATTCTTATATCGATATGAATTAAATAAAGACACTGACAAGAGCTCTCTCTGTTTAAACAGCTGCTGTAAAAACACTTGGGAACTCAGTAGGCTCAAGGTAACCAGTTAACATAGTGACTCATTACACCCAGGCATGTTGCTGACCTTGTGTTTTTCTCTACATTCAAACATTTTTAATGATACTATTCATTACCGATGGCTGTTATACTTATTTATCTTCATGTTCTCCAATTCATCAGGTAATCATAAACAGCCTGAGCTCTCGTGTGCATTTGGTATTCTCCAGTGACACATCTTCCAGAGTCAACTACATTTACTACCACGCTTATGTCACAACTTGAGGTAGTCTCCAAAAGCGATGTTTTGTGGCCACTTTTTCTCAGGCTTTACTCTGTCATCCTAGCTGTGACAGTCTAGCCAGTCTAGTCTAACTACACAGACGGATGTGAGAAAATGCAGTTGCTTTTCAAAGTCAAACACACTGCAGACTATGTTAGTCAAAACAAGAAAATTAATGTTATCATTTATGTGTCTAGACATCCGGGTGCCAAAGGGTCCAGGGTTGGAAGCTTAGAGGCTGTAGGCCCCTGCTCTAGAAAAAAAAACAAATTTACTTGATTTCACAGGAAACAGAGTAATATGAAATACATAAATGCATGTCATCCAAGGGCTTCTGCAATACTCTTTTTAATTTCTTGCTTTTCTTGTTTGTTTTTTCTAAACCAGCACAATATCCCGAATAAATTTGAGTGGTCAAAAATTTGAAGGACTTTCGGTTGTACTTTTTCTTTAAGGGGAAATTGGGTCCTGAAGATAAAATATTAGTGAACTACTGGTCCAAAATGAAGAAACAAAACAAAAAAATGCCACAGAGAACACAGCAAATACCATAAGTTCTAGTGCTGTTTCTGGTGTCAAACTGTATGCAATTGACTATCTGTCCTGTCAGTGGTAATGGCGGGATGAATTCAGGGTTTGATATGGTTTCCACAGTGAAGCAGAGCTAAATTTAACCAAATTGCGAGTAATGGCTCAATTTGCTGCTGCGAATTTTAAGCACTATTCACCCCACTCAGCATCCACAGGATACACACATAAGGGGACAGAAAGTGGTAAATAGCTGGGAGCAGGCTGTTTGAAATCCAGTCCTTGCTTTGACTTTGCTACTCATACACTTTGTACACATACACACACATTATGAGGTTCACACAAACGTTAAAGTTTTGCACTCTTCCTCCTCATCGTTCCAAGCCACTGTCCTATTGTTCCATCTGAGGACAGACCCCACCTGTGTTGCCATTTCAGAACATTTTCTACACATCTCTCCTCAGTTACCACATATTTGAGGAGTGTCGGCATAAGAAGCATAAACACTTTACCTCCCGTGTCATTTTCATAATTTCCGATTTAATGCATGGGAGTAATCAGTATGCCTGCAGCTTCCCCGCTGTCATGGCTCTGAGGAAGCCTCCTGCAACATTTTCATGATGAGCAAATAAAGCAAAACAAAAGCAACACTTCTCTCTTTCAAAACGATGGAGCTGTCAGAAGTTAAGTTGGAGGGAAAAGACCTGAATGTTATCCAGGGGGAGCAGATCACTGACTCATCCATTCTGCAGGCTGGAGCAGCGCCTTCAGTGGAACATTTTGTGGGCATTTAAACATGACCATACTTTGATCTTTGTTTTCCTGCGGCAAAGTTCAGAAAGCCCATACTGCATCTTAAACTCAGAAGGAATGTACAGTACGTACTACCTTTGAGCCCGAGGAGTGTGCGGATCCAGGATTAAAAAAAAGAAAGTTGAAAGTCGAGGGGTTGACATCAAAACTTTCAGGCCTTTTCATTGATGTGCCATTTTTTTCTCCTTCACTTGGTGCTACAGCTTGTTCTGACTTTTGGTAATGAAGAAAAACAAAAAAAATGGTCCAAAGGCATGTATATATCCATAGAAATGTGATCTGTTAGAGTTGCCATCCCTTTATGTGAGACAGACCGTTTCTTTTTCTCCTCTGGTTCCTCAGTTTTACAGTTGCAGGAGGGTCACTATGTCTCCATGGAGCAGCGAGTATTGACTCTTGTTTTAATAAATGCATCAGTTCCAGACATAAATCCTGTTTTTAGTCCGCCTCTGACACTAAAATGGAAGGTAAATGCATCGCAGAATAAAATAGAGTGGAGCATAGTTGGAGCTCGACACCGCACCAGCAAATCTCGACATTTCCAGTGTTTGTTCTTGGTACCTTTTTTTTTTTTTTTTTTTTTTTTTTTTTTTTTGAATTTGTGTCCAGAGCATCAAGGTGCCGTGATAATGATAAAAACTATAACAATGATGGAAACAATAACTTGCTTCGTTTAATCTTTGGGGCCAAACCAGACAGCAGATATTTTGTGTAGATTGCACATGCCGCCATTATGAACACATGTGCACACTCTCTCTCACTTATTTTTTTCCGCATATATTCTTTCATCACCTTCACTAAGTGCTTTTTTCAGCAGCCGAAGCTACCCATAAACCCCTGCTCTGGACACAGATGACTCGCAAGCAGAGATCCATCGCTATTAAAAAAAAAAAGTAAATGTAGAAAGCACCAAAAGTAAAAACTATTGATTAAATATGTCTCCACCATGGCCCTCAAAAATTACTGACTTATAATTCATCTTCAGCTGGTGCTCAGTCCTTTGATGAAACCTCTTAGCAGCCTTAGGAGCAGACCTTTTTGGGAAAAAAAAACAACAAAAAAACAAAACATGGCTCCCAATTACTCATCACAGAAAGCAAGCAGTGTGTAGAGAAGAAAAGGCAAAAAAAAGGTGAATGAAAACCAGTCCAGACTCTCTCTCTTTGAATCACAAAGGCCAACACGGGGCTGTCTGCCGTACAGTTCGCTTGCACATAGATCTTTGTTAGCTACTGGTCAATCTCTTGACTTGAAGTTGACCATTAAATTCCTTTTGGGTTTTAGGCGGAGGGCGGTAAGAAAAGTCATCACAGCTTTGCTTCCAGCGTGGCCCCTGCTGGCTTGCTGCAGGGTCTGATGAATTATTTCCTTTAAAGATGGAAAATGATCAAGAAACCATGTAATGTTAGATTAGCATGTTGACGTTGGAATTAGGTACAGTCGATGCCTTCACATGGTTTCTTTTTTTCTTTTCTCCTGCAGGTAAGAGCCACATTTCCACTGGAGATGTTTCTTGAATGTGTTTCAGTGAATAAAATAATCTTTGTCTTGCCCTCTGCTCAAGGAACAATGGATGTCCTTCGTTGGCAGGCGAATAAGTGGTGCACTCCTCCTCTCCTAACTGAGTCAAGGATGAGTGCATGCATGTCAGGGGCAATGAATTAAGGGAAAAGACAAGACAAGGAAATAGTGGCAGGGAGACAGGAATTTAAAGAAAACAGACAACAAGGACCGAAAAAAGATGGTTGAAGGGAGGGAATTGAAGAAAAAGGAAGTGATGTTCAAAAGGATGGATGCAAAGATGAGGGGGATCAAAGAAAAAGCAGAAGAATTAATGTTAAATCCTCATCAGTTAGCTAAAACATGTCCCAGCTTTTCAATTAAGTATAAACAGACCAATGAAATTCATGTGAGAAACACATCAAAGAGCTGCAACAGAAAAAAAAAATCTAATCACAGATTTTCTATCCTCAGGAAAACCGTGTAAAAGATTTACTTCAACTGGATGCTGAATCTGTGTCCTGTTGCTTCAGCAATTTTGATGCCTTAGAAGTGTGATTAGCTCAAGCTAGCCACAAGCTTATAACTTCATCCACTCTCAGAGAAATGTGCATCCAAGAATATCTGCTACTCCAAGTGTTTACTTTATCATAAGGCAAAACGGTATGGGGGTGTGTGTGTGTGTGAAACCTGACCTCAGGAGGGAGTGGTTGCTATACTGCTGTGCACACTGTGCTGACTGTGAACTCTGTTTCGTTGGCCATGATGTCAGTAGGCTGGATGTTGCGGTCATACATGGGGTTCTCAAACGTTGCTCGTCCATTTGTGTTCTCATGGCCCACGTAACCATTGAAGGGGACTTTGGGTCTTCTTCTGAAATGACAGAATCGAAAAGATAACCCATGTGGTCAGTATTAGTAGGATCTGAAAGAAGGGTAAAACATTTTTGCAGCTGAGATACTACTTACTACAACAATCATGGCTAAAACAAATAATACCATCAATGTATCTCCTAATTAAAAGACTATTCGGCTTTTCATCAAGTAGTTGCTTTCAATGGTCCAACTGATCAAACGACCATAAAGATTTTACTGTTTTCTATCATGGAGGGGGGGCATTTTAGTAAGTCTAAAGTAGTTTTTCAACAGTTTGTGAGAAAATTACATACAACATGCTGTACAAAGTGATCTCCTGCACCTCTTATCTCACTGTCACAAAGCATTATGTTTTCTGGGCAGGAAAGTTTTTCGGTATCAAAAGATGCTGACTTGAAAGTTTTGAGGTTCACCTTTAAAGAACTGCAGTGGGTTAAGACATCAAAATGTTGTAACTATCTTAGTAAGGTTTATCTCTATTTAGTCTTACGTCTCATAAGTAATCAAGCAAGATTCTGCTCAAGAAATAATGACCTTAAAAGGTGAATCTAATTTTGACTCAACTTTTTGTAAATGGATGGAAAAAAATATAGGGGTCAGTAGCTGCACTAATTACTTGTTATGGATGATTAGTAAAGGTTGAAAAATTACAAGAATTTATTTAAGAGTAAAAGTACAGTGTCTTGGATTAAAATTAATTTAAAGTTGCAGTGAGTGGTTTTCCAGTCCAGGGGTTCCCCAAACTTTTCAGCCGATGACCCTTAAAATTAAAGTGCTAAAGGCCCTGGAGCACCACTGTCCCTTGAGGTGGTCAAACCATATCTCACATAATGGCAATGGCTTTTTGTGAAGTTTAAATAATTTTATGTCTATATTTAAAGGAACACTCCAACATTTTTGTTGTTTTTGTGTCTTTCCTCGCTCCCAAAGTCCATGACAAGCGGATAGACTGTGCGTCCAGTGACAAGGAAGAGAAGGACAAAGCTGGCCCACCACTAGTTAGCTTAGCTCAAACACTGGGAGTATATGGGTCTTGTTTGCTTGTGTGACTCATTCTTTACCCCTTTATGTTACGTTATATTTTATTATCGTCATATTATCTTCTTCTACTCCTAAACAGAGGCTTTGTTTTGTTGACCTTCTTCTGCGGTGGTTTTGTGACGTTTGCAAACGAGTCGAGTCTTTTGAACAGCTCCTTAGAGTGAATGATGAGAATCTACCCATATACTCCCAGGGTGTTTCTTAATTCACAGCTCACAAGTTCGAACTTGCATTCTCTGGAAGTTCGGACCTGGCAAGTTCGTCCCAGAGTTCGGACTTCAGGAGCATGGAAGTACACAGAACGATCCTAGCACAACTGGAACGGCACTGACTTTGCTAGCATCCCTTTCCACGTACCTACACGTCACATCCGATTGCCTTGCCAGTAACCACCAACATCGTCCATTTAGAATTTATCGATGATGAGTTTATTCAGGTTTCAAACACAACTCTATCACAAATAAGTATTGTATTCATAATTATACACAGCAATAATGGTTACTTACAATTGTGCAACTTCTCCTCCGCCATGTTGGAGTTTCCTGCTGAATGGTGTGAATTGCATTGTGGGACTGTAGCTGCGAAAAGTCTGCTCAAGTTACGTTAGGTAGCAGACTTAGTAAAAGGGGTGGGGCGAGTCCACATCCAGGTACGTGAACCAAACTTGTGTCAATGTGGACTTTGAATTGAAACAGAACATCCTCTGTGATTGATGACGTATCATGACTTCCACAAGTCCAGAAGTAGGCTGAAGTACACATATTAAGAAACACCACTAGTGTCTGAGCTAAGCTAACTAGCGGTGAGCGAGCTTTGGCTGTCTCTTTCTTGTTACTGGACGCAAAATTGAAAGAATGGGGTCTATCTGCTTGTCATGGACTTGGGAGTGAGGCAAGACACGAAAGCAACAAAAATGTCGGAGTGTTCCTTTAGCAAAAGGCTGAAATATGCCATTTGAAAATATTCTAATCTCACAACCCCTCTGCAGCAGGGGTGGGAATCGAAAAGATTTTATTGATGCCAATGCCATAAATGGTTCTGCTTGTTGATCCATTACTTAGTTTATTCCTATATTGTTTTTTTGTGGATTTTCTGTGTGGAAAAAGTTGGTCCCTATAGTCCCGACTGTCCCTACTTGGGAGGTCCAGAATCTTTCTCTTACTTTGGGAACCATTTTTATTTTACTCAGACAGAAGCTTAAAGTAAGCTGCTCAAATTTACACAAACTACTGAGTACTTATTTATTTACAACAACCCTCTTGAATTAAAGGTAAACATTATAAAAAAGAGTAATGAAAAAGCAAGTTTCGATGTAATGCAGACTCATTTTCTGGCCATGGGTGCAACTGACCAACATCTTGTGGGTACGTCAAACCACTTATCAGTTTCATGTAGTTAATAAAAGCTTTAAATCTTTTCACAGTACTGTTAATTTTTCTTTTTTTTAATTGTTAAATATTGTTATATCCAGAAAAGCGTTGGTGTAAACCTTACCTGTGTTTGTAGAGGTACAGAGCAAAGCCTGCAATGATCATTGCTATAAAAGGCACTAGGATGGCTGCAGCCACTGAGCTGCTGTTGGACACAAAGCTGTAGCCTGGGTTGTCCCTGCCAGGATCCAAACTCTCTGAAAGAAATGAAAGAGAGGAAACATCAGTATATTATCTAGCATTTAAATCATTCAAATCAACTATTCAAACCAAATGACAAAACCATCACAGTAAAAATAAACATAAGAAATGATCACAATCACTCACTTTAGGATCATATAAAAGAAATATATGACAAACAGAATATATATATATATAGAGAGAGAGAGAGAGATCGATATAGATATAGATACATATATATAGCTCATTAAATTTGCTGAGTATATCTCAGGATTTGAGATTCTTTTCCTTTTATTGTAATCCTTTTTCTCATACTTCACCCTCTAGTAATGTCACATTTCATTACCCTAACAATTACTCTTAATTACAGATATTAAAGGCTGACAGCTATTAAATCATTTCATATTCCTGGTATAATGTCCGGAGGTTTGCATCTGCAGCAGAACCAGCAGAGATGCGACAGCCACCTGTTTGCCACAGAATGCCAAAAAAATCTTCCAATAACGGGCGATAGACAAACAAGAAGGAATTCAATTAGTTGGCTCTGTGGTGTTTGCCAATCAACCCCCTGTTGCATGAGGGTGAACACACAAACAAACACACTCACAGAGGCAAAGTGCAGTCGACGTTACACCACTGCTGAGCTCAAACAAAACACAGATACCTCAACAAATTGAGTAGGATAGGATCCAAGACAAGTAGCCCATCTCCAAGGCTCAAATTCCTTTTACTCGCACACACTTAAACACACATACACATGGGCGCCCTGGTACCGGCCCTGGTCCTCTGTATTAATCAAGAGCTGTTTGCTTAATCAGTGTGTGCTGAGGCAGGGGGAGCGGACTCTGCACCTGCTGTTCAAGCATCACTCTCATTACAGAGGATTTTCATATCCACTTCCACCGTGTCCACAGAATCATCCCTGTACATACACATGCCTAATATGTGTTAACACCAATTTCATATTGGTCAATTCCACATCCTGACTCATATCTGATCTTTTTCTTTGCAAGACTTCACTTCTGCTCTTACGTTTGTCACTCTGCCAGTATAAAAGCTAATCCCAGCTGCACTCTGCTGTAGTCATCTGTCACTATCAACAGTATCAATACAATTAAATAGCAAGAGGCCAAATGTACGTGCACCAAAACTGTTTGCATGGATCCAATAGTAAAAGGTCTGTGTCTAAGATTAGATTAGATTAGGTAGAACTTTATTTATCCCTTTGGGAAACTCCCTCAGGGAATTAGGAATTTAAGTACATTTTTGCACAGGGATATCAACTTTTATGTCCGTAATGTTTATGATCCAAAAGGAGCCTCAGAAGTTTATTGACAGTTCAACAGATCTTTTTTTCACTGAAAGGAGGTACTTCCAATTTAACATTTTTGTGTCTAGAAAGTTCCACCAAAATACAATGTGAAAATTAGGAAAGCATGATAGTTTTTTTGTTCTACATTTGTTGTTGTTTTTTCATTCTCATTTTATCTGATACAGATATACAACTTTTTGGTCTCCTTTTAACCAAGACTCTGTAGTAACTTCTAGAGTTTACTTGTGTCATCTATAGCAACAGTCTACATGGTTTTGAACCTGATACAGACAAATAATATCGGATTCTAAAATAATTATGGATGCTTTTTTTTTTTTTTTTTTTTTTTCATTTTAGACATTCAGTCTGTAGCAATCAGTTTTTGCAATATACTGTACATACATGACGGGCAACAGCACAATAACGTTTTGTCTGTCATTTGGATAGCTATAACAAGCACTATAACAATCTGAAGACAGATAGTGAGCAATGTAGAACACTGAAAATTCTGGATGTTCTTAGGTGGACAATTTCAAAACCAGCCAAATCAAAGTAGAAATCAAGTTCATTTGACTTGTCTAAACTTCTTAAAGCACTCTACAACAGTCAAACTCAAATTTCTGTCTTCATGGTAGGATCATAGCATCATTGGATAAATGATATGAAGTTGTTTTGCAGCGTGAATTGTGTTTTTTGTACAGCTTAATTTCAAGCCTTTATATCTACAATAATACTGCTAAACTCTACTGTTTCTATTAGACTTTATTGATGCTATCCTTTCTCTATACTGCACTCATTCAGTTGCCTTTGTTTATATCCAGGTTTGATGGCACTTGGGCAGCCAGTCAGCATCTTTTTCACTGAGCTTCAGTGGTTACTTTGGTGGGCAGCTGAGTTACACTTTAGACTGAGCATTTGACTGGCATTTTAGGCATCTACTAATAACACGTATAAGGTTTTTGTTCCCACCATCTTCTGATGTGGCACAAGCTATCTATGTACCTACTCTGAATTATTTGGTCGTCTATCTGCATGCATCATTTTTGAAAATACGCTCCTTATTAAATCAGTCCATACTTGTACGACAAAATTCCCCTCCAAAAACTAAATGTTTCCTGATGTGAATGCTACACTTGATCACTTGGAATGCATTTGTTCATGGACAATTTATTAACAGTTCATACTAGCTGACATTTGCACATCTGCCAAGTGTTTTCCATCAATTTCATTCAAACAAATGTATTTGTATTTTATGTGGTTGCTCCTTGAACTTGTCAGTTCTTTAAGGAGGCAGACCTGATCCAAGTGGAGCTCCAAAAAAACAAAAATAGGAAATTAAAATAGAGGGTTATCTTTATCAATTCAGGGTGTGCCCCGCCTCTCAGTGTAAGCTGGGACAGGGTCAAGCCCCCCGTGACCCTGAATGGGATAAGCTGTGCAGATGGTGGATGGATGTATGGTTATCTTTATCTTTCCAAACTTTGTACTATCTTGCTTTTGATAAACTTCAAGGTATGTTTTCATCATTGCAATAAGCTGGACTGTAACAGTGGGTGGCAGCAGTAAGCTGGTGTTGTGAGCAGCCAGAACAGCTATAGTAACCATTTAGAATTCACCAATTAAAATGCACATCCACATCCGCAGATGAGATCCTACTTTTTCTACCTTCCTCTTCCATGTGTACCTTATTTAGCTCACACAGAAAAACAAGAAGTGCTTGCAGTTGCAAAGCATCAAGTCATGGGGGAAAAATCACCTCCAACAAACACATCTGCTCAACTGCAGCATTCACCTCTATGGAGTCTTGATGTAAGGATTTGCTGTATACACAATGAAACAAAACTCCCAGTGTAGAAGATCACATGGTTTGGATTTCTAGGTCACAAACATGAAGCAGAATATATGGATAACTGCAGCCCTCTGAAAAAAACAATGTTTTACACCAGTGGCAGCAGAGCCGAAGCTGCTGAGTGAAACAAGGAGTGACGCACAACAGAGAAAGGAGACTATCTACTGTAACAGAACTGTGAAATATGAGGTTACTTGATATTATGATGACTCCAAAGGCATCAACACACTACCCACAAACTCCCAGAGGAAAGATTTAGTGGAGCTGAGTGTGTGTGCATGACTATTAATCATGTTTGTGAGCTGTGTTTGCCTCTTCCACAGCCATGTTTTCTGGGAGTGCTCCTTTTGTGAAGAAAAAAAAAAGACCTTTTGGGGTACCTTTAAGAAACTACATACTTTAAAAAATAAAATGTATATTTTCATATTCAATATTACTGGAAGTATCAGAGTTATTAAAGGAAAAAAACGTATATACACTCAGACACTACCCAAAGCTTTTGCAAGGGTCAAATAAACATGGTGATCTCATAGACTGCAGACAAAACTGGACAAAGCTGGATGTAACATGTATCTACCAATGGCAGCTGCCTTGCTGAAAATGCTGTCTCAGACTTACGTTCAACCTAACATGAAACAAAGAGTCTAAGTCAAGGTTTTAAGTTCCTCACAAACATCACCTCATTTTTTTTATATATTAAGCATTTCTCAAATCTGAAATAAAATCAAGGCAAACAAAGAACAGAAAAAAAACATCACAGCATGAAGATATAAAGACAAAACTATTCAGACCATTTTATAAATCAGACTGTAACATGTTCGAATTTGCTGAAAAAAAAAATCTTAACTTGTAAATGGAGTGTGGCTGTTGCAGCTTAGGTGTGTTACAAATACAGCATTGATTAAGGGAACCAATTTCTTGTTTTCTGTGTTTTCATAACAACTATGGGCTAAAGCAGGGTTTCTCAAACTTTGCAACCAACAACCCTTAAATCAGAGACCAGGGACCCCCACTCTGTGTTTTCAGAGGGCAGTGGACCCTTACATTTTAGTTGACATGAGGAAACTAATATTTTATGAAAACTTTTTACACACCATTCTTATTTAAGCTGAAACATAGCTTAATTAAACTAGTTTTAATCTACAATAAAAATATTTGGTAAGTTTATTTTACAGCAATGTGTGCAATAAATCATCTGAAATTGTTTAACATTTTTCATTATATTTTACTAAGCATCTCGCAAACCCCCACTACTGTGCTGTGACCTCTATCCCAGGAATCCAGAGCCCTACTTTAGGACCCACTAGGATAAAGAACCTAGTGGCAAAATACGCAGGAAGGTGCATGACTGTTACTGAAACTGTGCTTCTTCACAGTGGTGCAGGGATGACACATTTGTAGGTCAATCTTGAAGTTTGCATCACAAAGGCTTCTCTGACCTAAAGTCTGTTGTCTTTATTAACATTATTTGTTGGACTATTGGTGAAAAAAAAAGTCTGTGACAATCTTCAAACATGACCTCTACATTCATAAGTTTTGAAGTGCAAATGTAAACATTAATAGTTTTAAGCTATTGTTAGGCTAAAATGAAACTAAAAGACAGCAGTCTTAACTAACATCACAACTAAGCTTTTTATCTTCCTCTCTTACAGCTTCTTCAAAAGACTTTCTCCTCAGTGTGGGCCAATCATATTAGAGTCATTGCTGTGTCCAAAATGAGTGTTAGACAAGCAATATGATATTTATAATGCCCAACAAAATCTATTGTCCTGGTTGGCAACTTGTTAGCAACCATCTTTTGTAAGATGTGAAATAGCTTAAAAATTAACAAATGGGAATTTTAGTAGCATCTAACGTCTGAAACAAACAACAAACAAACAAAACTGTAATCTATATATACCACAGAGTTTATGTCATGTCAAAAATCCAACACAGCTCAACAAGCTTTATTAAAATACCACTCTGTTGAAAGGTGAGGAAGGCATGTGTCCAGTGGCTCTTTTTAGTGAGCAATTAGAAATTGAAAAAAATAAAGAAAGTCCAGAGGGTATTTTCTGTAGCTGCATTGGTGAAAAAATGTCTGAAATGTACAACTTCTAGATGTAAAACAGCTTCTGTAAACAATAGAAAGTGAATACGAATGAATGACAAATAATAAAAAACGGTTTGGCAGAAATAAGTTCTGGCTAAATTTTAGCCAAAAAAAGCTGATCACTTTTGTCAGTTGGTAAGACAAAAACGTAGTTAAAATCTTGATCAGCAATGTTAAAACTGAGTGGATGAAACAAAATTTTCTTGCTGTTATATCTGAAGACTAACTTGATTGAAAACTACATGGTAATAATGTAAAAATGCCCAAAACCATTTCAGTATTATGCAAACCAAAAACAACCTCAACCAGAGGTCATTATAAACACTTAAATGCTCTCTCTTAAGAATAGGAATCAAAAATCAATTCCAGTTCAGGCTCAATAACAATTTGCAAAAGCAATCGATATCATTAGTCTTTTTGCTTCACAATTCCCTTATCAGTTATTTTCTAGAATCTAGCTGTCTGCAAATCAAGGATGTCAGACTCTAATCAAAGGCAGTCAGCTCAAAGGAAGTCAAAAAAGTAAACATTGGGGAAGGGAATCGAAAACCAATTCAAGCTGAGAGTCTATAAGAACCCCCTTTAGGAATCGATACCATTAGTCTTTTTACTTAAGAATTCCCTTATCAATTCCTTCCACTTTATTCTGCAGGATTTGTAAATCAAAGACATCTTGCCCATCAGAGGCAGTCAGAGATATTTAAATGGCAGATCGAGCAAAAGTAGTCAAACTTGTTGCTTAATTTTTGTCAAAAAGATGCTCACTGAATAACATTTAGCGAGTGGAAACACAAGCACCTTGCAGAGGCATTCATCTATTCAGCACAACATTAAATATTGAGAGTGACATGTGTTTGATGATGCTGCCTCTGAAAAAACCTCTGTTGGCCAACTTTTCCCCACTCAGAAAATCCACAGGAATCGATAAGGGAATCCTTAGAGAATCTGATCGATAAGCAGAATCGGCATTGGTATCAATAAAATCTTATCAATCTCCATCCCTTTTCATATATCACATATTGGGTAACACATACAAAAACCAACACTAACACTGTTTTCAAGGTGAAGTGATAAGAATTGTAAATTGGTCAAATTACAATTAACCAACCACTGAATCATGTTTCTTATTGCTATGCCCTTAAATTTTATAGTTGATTTTAAAACAGAACAGATAATGTATGAAGCAAACAAAAATTAATGTTGCCATGATATCCAGCTGTTTAAAATCAGAGTCCATATGAACTTAGGGGCAACAGGTATTTTTTTTTAAAATATTAACACTAGTACAAAGGAAAAACTTGCTCCTGTCTGAGGGGTTACCTTGTAGAAAAGCTAGGACAATAATTCAAAAATGCGTAGTTTATTTAACAGAATTAGAAAAATGGTTTAAAATAGTATGTTAACAGTTTTAAATAACAGGGATGACAAAATAGATAGATTTATGTTTGGATATTCAGATGTTTCAGATTCTTATTCTGTTGAAGTGTAACTAAAGGTAGCAGTCAGTTTTCTTGAAGTATATTTGTTGTGAAAAGAGTAGGTATAATAACCTTTATATTAAGCTTGTGCTTCAGCCTACATCTCACGCAGTTTAATTCCTTTTATGTTTTGTTGTGATCCTCCATTGTACCCCCTGTGGGGTTGAATTGTAAACACTGGCTGATCAAACAATTGGTTTCTTTAATGATAAATTCTGGTATCATAGAATCTCTAAATTTTACACAGAAAGTGTCCTGCGGTGCAAGTGCTTACTGTGAAGCTTAAGGACTCAGCATGCATTTTCACAGACAGATTAAATGATAATAATCCATTCAGGAAAAAAATAGACATGCAGTCATCTCCTGGAGGGGGAGGTTATAACCAAGTGGTCAGCTCACTTACCAAGTCTCTGGAGACCAAATTGGCCAAAGCCTTTTCCTCTGACAAATCCCTGGTACACAAAGGAGTTGGATGAAGAGATGTAGGACACCTAGAGAGAGAAGGGGGGGGTGGAAGACAGACACTTTATGTGTCACATCCAGGCTTTACAAAGGAGCGTATCATCAAAGTGTCAGCAGCTGGTGCACGCAGAAAATGAAATATCATGTCACAGGAGCTGAGAGGCGCTCTTATAGCTGACATTTAATATGACGTTTTTCTGCTCAGGAGGACAAACTCAAACACATCCAGACACGCCACACACAGGCATGTTACACACAAGGTAAACTCATCCCATATACACAAACACTCAGGTGTAAGGCTCTGGGAAAAACGCATACAAAACTACACATAGTGGCACACACACACACACACACACACTGTGACCTGCTTTTTTAATTATATCTAGAGTGAGTGAGCATTAGGGGTGCCTGGGGTTGGGGGATAATGTGGGAGAGAGGAGTGGAGGGGGTCTGTCGAGTCCTGATTACCAGGCAATGATTTAACTGACGTTTTAATTAAAGAAAAAACTCTGGGTGGGCCCTCCATCTCCCCTGGGAGACAAGGTTAGTGTGTATGTGTGCTCGAGCATATTTCACAATAAAGGCCTGTGTCTGTGGTGTAACACATTTGTCATTACAAAGCAGGGCCTGAGTATTGAACCTGACCCCGGTCTTGCACTTACATGTCCGTCTAAGGCCCAGTTGTCAATTTTGAACTTGTTGACAAAGATCTCCACAGGGCCTCTGATCTGGTGGACCTGTAGCAGCAGCTGGGCCTCCTCCCTCTTATATGTGCCTGTGAGGAGGGCAAGAGGGGATTACAGTTACCTTTGGAACAAAATCCATGCTGCCTAAAAGAGAAAAGTGTAAGATTATGCATTTACAAAACAAACACAAGAATTCAGACATATAGAAATCAGCTTCTGTGGTGATGTATTGACTGTCCATCCCACTTTTTTTTCTGTACAAGTGTGGAGATGTAGCGCTCCAGAAAGAGACTCAAATACAGCAATAACTGTAGCAACAATCGGGAAATTCTGTCACATAAAGGGACATTAAAATTGGACTTGTTAAACTTTCAAACTAAGTAAATGCTTTAATTTCTGAAAGTCTACAAGATTGTGTAAGTAATGGAAGGCAGTGTGAAGATCCTAATGTACACTTCAGTGATATTAGATGTAAATCCAATAAAAATATAACCATAAAGTACTTGCCCATAATTAAGAGGTCACAAGTTCACCATTACAAACTTTATTTTCAAAAGAAAAGGCTTAGTTGACATCATGATATTCAAGATTCTTTTAGAACACCAAACTTAAATACAACTTTTACTGGATTTGCCCCGAGAGTCGCACCTCACCAGACTTTGTAAGACTTATTCACTCTGGGACATGGTTTCAAAAATATGTGTTTTTTAGGAACTCCTAAAACAACAGTTTCATGTGGACAAAACGCTTGTATGCCAAAAAAGCAGTTACTCTAAAACTCATCTGAAACAAACAGGGGATGCCCCCTCAGTTGAGGTATTTTTATTGGCTCTCCAGATACCTGGAAATAAGGAATGCACCAATTTCTTTGACAAAGCTATTAAAATGATTTACCCTGTAAATAATGGGGCATGACCTGATGTCTGTAGCAGAAATTCATCTGTAGGATCATATCAACTTAATGCTGGCATATTGCAACACCTGACAGCAGAATAAAATATGTTTTTTTTATGATGCAGATGGAGTCACCTGTTGGACAAACTCGGATCCTTTTTCATGGTCCAACACTGAATAAATTGTTGGCAAAGTAATTTAAAAAAAATCAAACTCCAGCCCTGATTTTCACAATCAGTTCATCACTGTTAGAAAGCAATAGCAGAATATGACAGAATTTGTCCAATGAAAAAGGCTCTGAGGTGACAATTTCTGAATGCTATTCAACTACAAGTGCAAAAAACAAAACTGGGATGTTTCTTTGTTCAATATTCTTGGTAATTATAAAAAAAAGATTCACCCTGGATGGATTTTCAATGATAAAATTAACTTAGTTCAAAGAGAGAACACAGGAATAATATTTTGTTCTTAGCTGTAAATATTCGTCAGGTATTGTGGCATTGCTGAAGCAGCCAATTTTCCTACACTGTGACAAAGACTGAAACAGAGGTACGAGTCAAGTGATTACTTATGCAGATTCTTGTCTTAATGATCACAGCTGTACAGCAGTAGTGTAGCAGGGACAAAACAAGCATGCATATGCTTATATTTTCCAAAAATATGTTCACCAACCAGCTAGTTTGAGTTCCACTCCGCTGTGGTCGATGAGTGTCCCGTTAACCCGGTTGCTGAAGTGTTCGAAGGCAGTGATGCTCAGCATAGCTGGCTGCTTCTTCCCCAGGTACTCATAGGACCCCCTCCAAAGAGAGTTCTTTGCAAAAACACCACCTGGGACTGAAAGAGGCAAACAGTATCAACAAAAGAGGAGAAGAAAATGTGTTGTTATTTTTTGTCGAGATAGTTTATTAGTTAGAATAATAACTTTTTTGTCTCTAACAACAAAAGAAACAAAGTGAATTAAAATTCTCAAAGTCTTAAGTTAAGCTTCAGCTTGTTGAGGCTATGCAACTGGAATACTGTCCCTTTTGCAAAGCAGATTTTGTTTGTCCAGACCAAACATGTTAGGTGTAAAAGCACCCTAAGAGTAGGAGGGATATATGTGTATATATGTGGAAAGAGCACCTGAATTAAGGGTTATTGCAAAGTGTCAGTAGACTTACTATAACTACACACTCAGACAGATCTTGCAGAAAAAAATCACAACTGTAGGTTTCTGTTTGCTTCTGTTGTTACCAAGTACTGTCAGCCTCAGTGAATTTAAGTTTATCTCTCACAAACAGTCTTGTATCTGGAGGGCTTTTATTTTGAAGGGGGAATACAGAAGTGCTGTACTTTTGAACTATTTAAGATTTGTGAGCAATGGTGGGACTTTCTTGTTCAAACTACTATACTGTGGGTGTTTTCTTTCCGTCAAGAGGCAACAAAAACCCTGGTTATATTACCCTTACTTATTCTTTGAATAAGACAAATTAACAAATTAAGTAATAAAGAGGTCCATGAGTGTACATACTTAAAAAACGATATTGAACAAGTACTCAACTACTCATTCATCAGAAAACACAAAATCTCAAGAGCCTGATTTACTATAGAATCTCTTTTACTTACTGTTTTTAAAAATCTGGCACTTGATTTCCCCATTAGAATTACTGAAGTTCTGTCTACTTATTGTCAAATTCCCTCATTCCAAATTACACAATTTCTGAGACAACCTATGTACTCAAGGTTAGTTAAATTAAACCAGCCAAAAATGTAAAAGAACTTGTGTGTCACCTGGTAGTTTGGGGGATGGCTCCTGCACTTTCCCTTCTGGGCTCTTGCCACTTGGGCGGTCATCAGCTGGAGGAAAGAGAAAAAAATATATAATTTACACTGTAGGTTTGACCTGTAAACAGGTAATTCACTAGCCTTTGTAAGTGATGATAAAAGATGCAGTTTCCTTCTATAACACGACAGCTCAAAGGTAATTGCAGTGGGAGGATATCACCGTCAGCACTTCTTGTCTACCTTTACAACTCAAAACCCCGGCAGTGGCCTGAGCGAGAGCTGCCAGCGACAGGACTTGACTCATATGTCAAAGAGCAGCTCAGTTGTCCCTCTGGGGCTGCGGCTATGTCAGAGAGACAGTTTCTCTGCTTCAGGGGGAAGCACTTTAATAATGCCTTACTGCTCACACGGGGCCTAAGGACTACACCACAGTAGTAAACACACACCCACACAGGCAAACAGACTGAGGAGGGCTTTACACGAATATACAAACAAAGACAGGTATACTGACGGTAGTTTATGGGCACAGACATCACCTCGAATATACAGACACAAGCAAACACATGCACACACACTCTCACAGCCTCAAACTTTATTATCTGCCAGTCTTTTGAGCTGCCCTTTCATCGCTGCACCCACAGGCACTGTTAATATCCTGTGTGTGCTAAGGCCGGTTCACTCTTTTCCTCTCTCTTAATGGCACGGCCTTAAAAATACCCATCACCCTCGATATTTTAGCAGCAGTTTGGCATGGAATCCATCAAACAGATATTCCTCTTTAGTACTTCTTCCTCGTTAACCCATTAACATTCGTCTATCCCAGGTAATTGTGAGTCGATGCCTCTATTTTTTCCTGTATGTATTTAGGCCAATGCTTGGGGGTGTCTTAATGGCAGTCTATTTGTCTGCAAGACCTTGTTAACACTGCCTCACCATTTATAAGAGGTACTTCTGCTAACCTAATCAATGGGAAGCATTGGCCTAATCAGCTTTTGCACCCTCGTTAATGTTTCCAGGCTTGTGTGTCTGCATGTGTGCGCATGTAATTCCATGCAGTGTAATTCTGTGATGGATGGGCCATCCGAACCTGGCATGTGTCTTAGAATAAGCAAGCGTTAACAGCGCTATTCATCAACATTAGCTCATTCCCAATTTCCCAACCTGAGTCACCACTGAATCCTGCACTATTACAAAGCCTAGTGGTTTTACCGAAGACACACAGTGCAAACAGTGTATTACAAATATGTAGTGAAGTATTTTAAAAGGGCAGCGCATCTGTCCAGTTACCAGTTTGTCATGTGAACATGTCTGTCTCTAATAGAGCTGAGGGATACGGATAAAAATTCATAGCTTGTTTGTAGATTAATGTGAAATATGGTTTGACTTTGCAGAGTTGCTTTTAGGAGAACTTTGATATGACTCTGGTAAAAAAAAAGATGAATATCACTGATATTTATTTGATACCACTGCAACAAAACAATGGAGTCCTTGAGGGAGTGTCAGTTCGATGACTACAGCCTTCAAAGGACCCAGCTTTCATGGCTTATGTCGACTGCTAAATCAGTCCCATCAAATGAGGCGGTCTCGCCTATTGTGCTTCCGGATGCCTCTATGCACCGCCCGCCTCACATAGAAACCCCAGCAGATGCATCCTAACAAGCCAATTTAAAAAATCAGAACATTATTGCCAAACAATGAACAACAAATATACTATAGACCAGTTTCACCAAACTTTCCATATGTTGCTCATGTATTTGTGCAACTTAAAGAGTACTGCGGAGTGTTCCCCTTCTTTTAACTAAAAATAAATATATAAAAATGGGTCCCTCTTTTGATATCAGCCTAGTATAAGTATCACTTGATTATTACTGACAATATAAAAAACAAAGAAAATAAAGATGATCCCCCATTTTTATTTTTCATTTTTTTGTAAGCAGATACAAAGATAGGAAGAATAATTAATTTTAAATTTTGTTTAACTGAGCATTTGGCTCTGGGTCTGTTATGTCTTTCATAACGCCATCGACATTGTACATGAATAATCAACTCAGAATTAAGATATATATTTTTGCCCAAATAATAGAACAAAGCTCTGTCTTTCCTGAAGTAATGATTTGTTTATGTCAGAATTCCAGGATTATTTTTTTTCCTATTTTTCCACACTGTTTATATAACACACAAGATATTTTTCTTGGAATAAGGAGGTGAAAACAAAATTTTAAAAAGTCAAAGTGGATGAAACTGGCCTTTTAACTTCATTCAAAGACCTGAATTTGTGCCTCTGTTAAGGTTTTTAATTTAATTATTTAGGAGCACAGGGCAAATGTTTCTCAATTTGTCCATTTTTTTATTATTTCAATATCCTGTATTATTGTTTGTTCCAAGTTCAGAAAAAAGATGCTGAATTTGATCTTTTCTCAAAGACATACCTTGCAATTTAATGACAACAATATTGTTAATTTGAAAAATACATCAATTTTGTATTTCTTCCTGTGAAGACATTATGCTACAGTTACATTGCAATAACCAAGGTCAAAGATAAGGCTTGACATTATTCCTCTGTAGAATAAAGTATCCATACAAACAACTTTGTCTGACCCAATATCTCGGTTAAAGATAACATTGATATACTTTAAATCAATTCATCCCCCTGCATCCCCTGGCTTTCAAATATCATGAATGTGTGCTTGTGCTGTTGGATCAACATCAAATGATCCTTCATGGTTGCAAAATCACAATTTTTATACCTGCACAGAGAGGTGGTTTCCCTGTCCAGCTCCCATCGGACCTGCATGTCCTGTGCTCTGATCCTCCGGCCAAATAGAAGCCAGGCTGACATGTATAGATCAGCGTGTAGCCAAGGGAAGGCAGTTCAATGGCTCTCACATCAGACTGGGCTGGCAGCTCTGGCTGGCTGCAATGGTGAGCTGCAGAGAAAAAGGGAAGGAAAGATTGAAGACAGCAAAACAAAGACAGAGAGGTTTTTGGGCAGACAGTTAAAAAAAGAGATGAATCTAGAGGGGAGGCAGAGGAGCAAACTACGAAGACAAAGCGAGGTGGAGGAGAATGACTTAACAAGGTCAAGGAGAAGAACATTAGCAACAGTTTATGAAATATCATACAAAAACTTTTGCATGTACTTCTGCACTCCAGGTTGAGTTTTCCTTTTCATTCAGCATATATTTCGTTGCAACACAAGATGTGTGAGCACTTACCAATGCACTCAGGCTGAAAACCACTCCAAGTAAGATTGGGGAGACAAGTGCGAGAAATAGAGCCCTGAAGTAAGTACCCCTTTCTGCAGCTGAAGAAGACAGTGCTGCTGATCTGTAAGGACACAGAAGCATGCGATGACATTGAGCTTACAAATTTAACATAACAGCAAGCCTAGTTTGCGCTCAGAGGTAGCAGTCTTTTCTTACGGAGTTCTTAAACTCAACTGCTTTTATTCTTACCTGATAGCCTTGGCTGTTGTTCTGATTTCCAAAGAGGGGAGCGCCAGGGTCTCCACAGGTAGTGTGAGTGGGATCTGAAAAAAACATAACTTTTTTATTGAACACACTCTTTTGAAAGCAAGTTCTGTTAAACATGCCGTGGTGGGCAGTAAGCAGTAATCAATACTGTCACCGGAGTTACTGCTGGCACATAATGGATTTTGGCAGTACTACTATTATAGGTTTAAACACACGTTTGGTTGGTATGCTCACAAAAAGGCAAAGGTGTCTCCACCTAATAGCCAAAATTACCAGCTACAATGGCAGATGAATGAATGAATGAATGCAGTATGTAAGAGTGATTTGTGACAGAGAAGTGCTCAGAATGGGCTCTATTCCACTGCATCAAGTCGTGTGGATCAACAAACTAACAGAGCAAATGGCACTGCCTCCTTCTTGTGTAGAGTGGGTGTCAGGTCAGGTTAGGTTTGGGAGCAGGTACTGGGCCAGCACTTCACCATTCATCATTCCTGACGACCTGGTGTTTACGATAAAAGCTTAAAGCAGCAATGCCATCAGATAAACTTTTCTTCTCTCCTCTTTAATTCTGAGATCAGACTACACAATTGATGCACCATTATTGCCCAGTCCAACAGCTGTAGTGTTTCGGGATCCATCAGTCACGAAAATTGGTTGTTTCTTCTTATGTAGTGCATCATTGTGAATGACAACAAAGGACTGGTCTGGGACTCCACACGACTCTATGTCAGAGTCGAGCTTGTTTGTTTTTTGTCCTACCTCCTATGACTTATTCTTTCATGTCAGAGATGTTGAGCAATGACAGCACAGGGAGATCTGCATGTGCAACAATCGCAGATATAAACAGACCAAAATCATTGCCTGGGGTGAACTACAAGATAAAGCTCTGAAAAAAACATATTTGCCTTTATGTTGAGTCATAGAGGAACTACCATCATGAACTGAAAAAAGAGAAATGATGAAGAGAAACAGCAGAGGTACCACAGTGCTAGAATTTAGTATCATGCTGACATATTATTTATTGTCACGGAAAGACGAACAAATGTATAGTACATTTAAAACAGTTACTGTCTTCAGTATATCCTCTCCTTCAAACATCATCACATCCATTGTGTGCAGTTGATTTCATTTGTGTAGCCTGTCATGGTTGTCGGCCAAGTCACAGCATGATTTTATGACTCTGTGGTAATCAAATCTGACACAGTGACTATTGTAACTGAAAAAACGTGTTGTCTGACCACAGAATAAGTGCTAGTCTGGAGTAACAACTACATGTAGTGAGTGTCTCTAACACAGGATATGCGCCAGAATAGGTTGACTTTTACATTGGACCTGGCTGGCAGGGATTTCAGCTTTTTTTATGGCAGCTTTAGGTACGATTTAAAAGTATGTTTCAGCTCATGTCTCACTTGACATAAGTCCTAAATGATTAAAATCTTGTACTCTGGTTATGGCTCTTGGAAGCACATGCAGATAAGTTTAGCTCTTTAACAGTTCAGCTAATTCAATAATAAATTCTAACGCACTTATGTTCCTTCCTGCTATGTTGCATGGAAGCTTTTATGATGAAAGTCATACAGAGAAACCAGCACAATGCCACAGTCAGGCTACATGGTTTAAGCATGATGATAGCCTGACCTGACCGTTGTAGGGTTTCAGTCATAGTAAACAATAGTTAAAACCCTATCTGGGGCACCTCAAAACCTCCTAACAGAAAAGTCTAGCATGCTTAATGTTTGTCCTGCAACTTAAGATATGTTCAAAAATGTCAGAGTCATTGACCAAGACACACAGAGAACTCTGCATGAGCTCTTCAGTTTAGGATGTAAATAAACAAAACAGTCAACCATAGGGTAAGGTTATTGCCTCAGGCTGTAACTAAGAGACATCACATCTCTGGTGGAAGAAACAGCAACTCATCTGGTTACTGCTATTAGCTTCTAACTAACGTAATTCATCTTTAAATACATAATCAAATGCAGTACGGTTTTGTAAATGATGTATGTTTGTTTGCAGTCTTTTGCTGTCACCCCTCCGACTGACATCATCAATCAGTTGTAACGTGTCGTCTGGTACAAGCTTGTAGCCTCATGCCTATCAGTTGATTCACTACACAATTCTGTGACTGTGATCACCTACCAGACATAGAAACCACAGAAACAGACTAAAAGTTTGTGTCTGACCCTGGCACAACACAACTCAGCAAGAGAAAATATTTAATCTAAACACACATATGGAATTACAAGATACTGCAAATAAAAAAAGAAAAAAAAAAAATCAACGGACAGAAATTTCAGGTCATATCTTTCAACTCTACCCACAACATACTGAAATATCACATTGGAGACATTGTAAGAAAAATGACTTTTTCACGGCTGTAGTGGGAAGCACTGATGATGAGAGCAAAGGCCGTAAATGACTACATGCAGACAAACACCTGAACACGCACAACATTTGCATGTGAGCCAGCAAAGACACTCACACCTGCATAAACAAAACCCTGTTTATCAGATGACAAACAATTAGCAAAATGTGTTTGGTTGAACGCGTTTCCCTTTGTTCAACAAATGGGCAGGTCTACTCATGAGCAGTAACATCATTTTGACAGTGAGTCTTCAGGTTTCAGTTGGTTTTAGACACAAATGCCCATTTTAACCATTTTTTATTAGGTCCCAGTTCCTGAAGCAGTGCCTGCAGTGGCTACATGCCTTAGAGAGCAACACTGGCTGATAGATTAAATTTTACTACATCTTGGTCTGACCTTTTCCACATGCCAAGCACTAGTGGTAAAACAAAGTGGCTGATAAATTATTCACATTAGCTAGAGTACTTCCAGGAGACTTTTGTAATAATAAATTGATGTACAAATGGTTACTGGATCATTTCTTGGCATGTGTACATATTTTATAACACATTTAAGCACCGCGGCAGGCCTGCATGAACAAAACAGATAATCTTATATATACATTTGATTTCTTGAACATACAATTTGATTCATCACTAACAGCTATATCTATTGTACTTTGTCTTGGACTTATTATTTTAATAGAAATAATTTACAAGCCTTTTTGGATAGGGTTAGCAAACTCAATTATTTAATGAGTACTAGTGTACATGATAAATTAGTGGTGCTGAATTGTTCCCAAAGCCAACAGGTTTAGGCTTTTAAGGCTAGATGCTTTCAAATCTTTTCTGTAAGGGTGTGAGGGCTGAAGGCCTGCACCCTGACCCTTCAGCAGGTCACCTATCATCAGTGGCTGGCTACTTCTTCTGTTGTGGAAAGCCCTGCATAAAACAGAATAAATGCTTATGAGCCTGTATAAAAGTGTGGAGGGATTAGCACAGTTTGCCTGCTCAACAAATGTAGTGGATATTCTGTTATATGGCCCCAGAATTAAAAGCTTGTTAAAATATTTCCTTTTAGAACATATTTTATCAATACGGGCCAACATTTCTGATCATATACCTTGTGTAAACTGTAACTGACCAACCAATGGTACATGGTGAACAGTTTAAATTTAACTGGTTAAATTGGTGACAAAGTCAGTCTGGCTAGCAAGAAATGTAAGATAACACAACTGAGCACTCTTAGGCATCATGCTCATGTTTGATTTTCTTGGGTCTGATTTCTTTTGTTTCCCCTTTTACATCACTCTCAAAATACGGCATGCACCTCAAACAGGTGATAAATAATCATCCGTAAGAACCTTTGCCCTCAGATGAATCAGATCTCTGATCACAGAGGTCAGTGAGCTTTTTGTGATAAGAAAGGGAAGGAGGTAGAGTGACAAAAAGTGAAAGTTTATAATATATATTTTCTCCTTCAATGTATATGATTTTAAAATAGAAAATGATAAGGTAACTATTTTACACAAGTGACAAAGAAGAAGTAATTGTTTACCTTTTTTTTTAAAACACAAACCTGATAATATTTACTGTCTTCAACTGCATTTTGTTTGGAGCACTAAACTCAGAATATATAAGTAAAAATACATATAATCATTACAAAACTGGTATTGGAAGGTGAAAGCTTATATAGGTGATGATCAAATTTGGCAGATGTCAAAATTTAACCAATAGCAACATTTAGCTAAAATTTAGAAACCAGAATTTGCTAAAAAAAAAAAAAAAAAAAACATCAGCTGGAAATGTTTTACCAGGACCAATCTGAAATACTTAACACTGCTGTTTGTACTTCAAAGATAGACACAAGTATGCACCAAGAGTAATGAATAAATAAATAAAAATGTACCACCTGAACATATTATGGTTGACACTTTCCACCAGGGCCCTAATTTCTGCTACAGTTAAGTTGAATTCTTACCATAGCTGACACCCTATTGTAGGCTCCGTTGCTCTGGTTACGGCTACGGATTTGTGGCCATAATGTTTTCACAAGACATAAATGGAGGACATTGACCTGATAACAGTAATAGCATCTTGTAGGAGTATTGTAGCTAGGCAGTAACTTGACCTAAAAAATGGGGATACAATTTATGTAGGCTGTGTCAGGTTGTGCCTGCATTTAGTGAGTCAACCAAAGCAATGAGTAATCTGATTCTGCACAGACATGAATGTTGATCTGCAAGGACGATCAAAGGCTGGTGATGCTGATACTGCAAATGACGATCTCACTGCACTCTCCGCACAAAATTCTTACCCCCTGACACTATGACCCCATATTAATGATTAAGATAAGACACATTGGCTTTAAAAGAGGAGGTATTAGACCTGATGTTGCCCTGCACACCACTCCTATCAAAGATCTGGTAAACCCGGCACAGATTTAGGACTTTATTGCAGAGCCAGCCCAATAGTTTCTGCACATTTTGTCTGCACTCCTATGAACAATTCAGCTGGACCTGAGGCTACTCTTTAAAAGGTGAAACAAAATGTCCCAGGCTGCTTTAGTTAATTAAACAGATCAAAATTGAAAAACAAAATCAATATAGCTTGTTAGCTGGGTCAAATGGGTTTTGCATGCATAATGTGTTGCATGTGGAGAGCAATCTTGACTCACAGGGGAAATGGTAATGGAGCAGAATGTAAGCTAGCCAATGAAAGGCTTTACTGAGATCAAATGATGCCAACAACACTTAATCCCTGAGTATTCACAGATTGGTTTATTACATTAAGTGTTGGATTCAAACATAAAAATAAGATGGGGTGGGGAGCATAAATGATCACAGCACTAAGTTACAAGTACAGTATCTTTGATCAATATCTACGTCTAACAGAATAAGATTATTTGTCTCTTAATCTACACTAGCTAAAGAAATATTCATTCAAAGTTTCCTTTATCTTTGGAGTATTTTGTTGTGGGGTTGAAACTAGGATGTTTAATTAATGGAAACTTTTATAATTAAGTGCAAGAAAAGGTTAATAAGACACTTCATTTTTCTAAATAGTGTGAAGTTTCTTTCCTAGTGTGGATTAGCTGGAGGCAAAGCAATCCCCCAGACCTGTTTGCTATTGCTGGCTGGTGAATTGTGTTTGCTTGGTTCTTGATAACTGAGGGAAATAATACAAGTCTCTCTAAATATGTGGGGTCAATTCTTCAATGGGAATGAGAGTGCTAATTAAAAATAAAATTAACACTGAAAAAGTTGAGTAGACTACCTCATTTTAGCTAGGAGCCATTTCTACTAGTCCCTTTTTATATCCCGTTTTTCATTTGAATACCAAATCAACTGCAATCAAGTACATGCAGTCTCCCAATGCATCACTTATACATATTAAGTGGCAACCTGTGATTTATTTGCATGTGTCCTGCCACCATTTGTTGAGTGTCCCTATATGCTATGTGGGGTGAAGTGAAGTGTAGAGGGGCAAATTAGCCATGAGCTAAGCAGCTAGCAGCACTCGCTAACAGCTTTCCACTTCATTTTGTCACAAAATATGCTACAAAAACACACCAGTGACACACATTTTGGTACATAAACCCTGACGGATACTGGTCCTCTTTAAATGACAACTCAATTCAAGAGTAGTAGTGATGTGTTGTTTACAAACGAGCCATTCTTAGAGCCAACTCTTACATGTGAACAACTGGAACTAGTTTCCTTAGGGGAAACAGCTTAAATATTTTCCATTTTTGTTGCTGAGATCAGAAAAAAGTCCATACTGGATGTTATGTGGAATCATTCACTTGTTATATGTGACGCTGACAGTTGTTTTGTGGTGTACGCCATGCGGCTGGCTAGAATTATTTGATTAAGAGAAAGCCGAGGAGGCCTTTCCTTGCCATTTTCTTTCATTTGTTTTTTTTAAGTAAGGCACGGAGGATCACTAAAATGTTTCAAAGCACAACACTTCCCCAAATATCTTCTTCAATTAAATCACAAATTTGATTTGTTTTTATATCTTTTTAAATAAAAAGAACAAGTTTATACAAAACTAAACTGTTGGTTTCTACCATTCTAGTTTACTCTATTATGTAATGGAAGATCTAAACAAGTGGCTTACCAATGCAGGAAGGCTGTGTGCCACTCCAGGTGCCATCATACTGACAGTATCTCCTTGCAGAGCCCACCAGGATGAGGGGAGGGTAGCAGGAAAAGGACACAGAGGAGAGATAGGTGAATCCTCTGTCTTCCCTCCTTCCCTGGGCTGGTATTCCAGGGTCTCCACAGAACACAGCTGTGAAGATGAAGACGGAAAGAGGAAAGAAAGAACAAGGGGAGTGTGAGGTGACACATTAATGAAGTTGTGCTTTAATTTGATACTTTCCAAGGGGGGGGGGGGGGGGGGGGGGGGGGTGAAATGTCACACAAGGAGACATACAGACTGTACATGTGTGAGAGAAAAGTCTTAAGAATACCAATGACTTCTAATGTAATTACGCATTTCAGCGTGGAGCCACTTACGGAAGCACTGGGGTTTCTCTCCGCTCCAGTTGCCGTTTCCCTGGCATGTTAACACGGTGGGGAGGGACAGCTGGTAACCTTGGTTACAAGAGTAGCTGATGCTGGAGCCCCAGGTAAAGTCTGTACCGACAACCTGCCCTTGAGGGATTGTAGGTGGCGGACCACACACGATTGCTACAAGGAGAAAAGAAGCAGGAATTAATGTGCTCTGAATACTGATTTCAATGACTGCAGATGTTGTAATAGTTGGACCTTTGTCTCAGGGTCAAAAAGAACACATCCCAATCATGTTCTTTGTGATTTTGTTTTACAACTGTTTTTTGATATTCTTATAATCTATTATTTTTTAGAGGTAAGGGTTAAAAATGGGTCAATTATTGCTTGAGGTTGAATTGCTCATTGTAAATAGAAAAGAGGTCTGCCCACCAGAAGCTGCTCCAAATACAATTTAATGATTATGACCACAGATGTGGTGTTTCGAGTCCTCGCCCTTCATCAGATATGAGAAGGGCCAGGAACCCAAACATCACATCTGTGGTAATAATCATTAAATTCACTTTGGAGCAGCTTCTGGTGTGCAGACCCATTTTCTCTTTTTGTGACTGTTTTCATGTCTAACACCCAGTACTTGTGTTTTTTGGATGTGCGTGTTATTGTCCTCATTGTTTTAATCTCTTGTTGTCCCAATGAATACACATGATCAATATGTTAAAAATGCTTTATGATATTCAACTCTTTAATGTCTTTTCATTTGTGACTTTACCTTTGCAGAGAGGTTTGGAGCCATTCCAGGTTCTGTCCTTGGTGCACATGAGAGTGGAGGCTCGGTCAGCATCCATGGTGAAACCAGGCGAGCACTGGAAACTAACTGTGCGGTTGTAGGTAAAGTCACTGCCCAATCTCAGACCATTGGCTGGTATTCCTGGGTCACCGCAGTTGATTACTGCAGGATCAAAACAGTATAAATAAATTGGCATGAGGGCTTCCATTGATTAATTCAAACAATTAATCAATGACTAAAAATCCAACACATTCAAAATGTAACACAAATTACTTCAACTCTGATGTCATATGCTACTAATCATACAACCGACATAAGATAAATCCACACAAGAAAGGTTATTAGCTTTACCTGGACCCACTTTGTTTTGATTTCGTCCCGTCTAGCAGAGATGGGCAATTTTGGGAACTATAATAGGAATATTAATCTTATTCTTTTTTTCAGAGGGCCACATTTTAACCAGCTGTAGGCGAGTCTAAATAGGACAATGATGTTTACTCGTAATTTGACAAATCATGAAATTAAGTGGCTTTTTTTAGAATCTATTAGCTTAACACAACATTTATGTTATCACCTACCTTTACTAATCATGCATTTGGATACAACACATTAATTGTATCCAAATGCATTTCATTATGCTTTGCAAGACAGTTGTCCAAACATTTAAATCAATAATTTACACATCTTCCCTATCTCTTTTCTTTTGAACAAAAGAAACAAACAAAAATAACTTGTTATGGAAGTATTCTGGATTTTTGTGCATCCTGCCACACTGGAGGCTCAAGTTAAAATATTTCTTGGCAGACCTGTCATGTCTTCTGTAGTGCACCATTTAATGACTTGTGATATGGATTCAAGGGCCACACTGAGTAAGCAGGCGGGTTTTATGTGGCCCCCAGACTGCCAGTTACACATCCTGCATGACTGCCTCTTCCTACCCACACAACTCATGTGTTGCTAGGACTTTTGCAATTTTGTAAAACACAGGGTTGACTTTAACAGACCCACACCAAACACAAACATTAAATGTTTTCTTAATGAAAAATAAACGTGATTTGTTGTTTGAGAGTGAACAACTTCTTAGGTAGAGAACTGCATTTAGTTAGAACTTAAAAATAAAGTAATGTAACTTGAAAATAAAGTAACTAACCGCAGAGTCCTGCTCTAGGTTAGTGTTCCTTACAACACTGCTACATGCAAATAATCACTTTACTGTTAAAAAAAACTAATGCTAATTGTGTTCTCTTATTCACCCTATTCAAACACATAGTAGAAAGGACAGAGGACTGACTCAAACTCAAGGACAGAGAGGTGGAATGTTTAAAAAGGGTTAAGGAACAAGGAAATGTAATATAAAAAACGTCGGCTGTTCTGAATATATTATGTGTGAGTCATAAAATTTGGCAGCTCTGACTGTTTTATTATACTCTATAAAAAGGGATTCAATACTTAAGACAACTTGCAAAGGAGAGAAATGTTTTAAAATCAATCAATCAATGGAGAATAACACTCTATTTTCCAAAAATCCTTCTTTACCCATAATCACTGACAGTGTTGTCTCTAAAGCAGCTGTACTTGTACTTTGAAAGCCTCAGGTTTCGAGGTTTCACTTGAACAGAGGCTGGATTGTGTGATAAATCTTGTATAGTGGCTCCCCAAAGCTCCACAATGGTCAACATTTCCCCTTGATTATACATTTATGTCCTGCAGGAGCAAGTGGTGTGATTGAGTAACAACAGAAAGAATACCACTGTGTGACTCAGCAGCATCATATCTCAACACTGTTGCAATGTGTGAAATAGAAAAACCAGGGCACAGAAGGACAATTCACAATGTTCTAGTTGCCTTGGGACACACACAAAAAAAAAAAACATTATTAAATGCATGTGACCAACATTCCAGCAAAATTCCCACTAGGGCGAGGAAACAGTGCTTCGTGGAGGTGTAGTGTCTCCTCTAGACTGAGCAAGCACTTACATTTCCCAGTGGGCTTGTAGGAGTGTGCAGCCTGGAGCTACTATGTCTATCTGTGATGGTTAGGATGGTGTGTCCTGAAAATCTACCTACAGTGCATAGATACAGTGACACAATTCTTTCTCCTGCATAATGTTATTCTGGGATTGCCAAAGATAAACAGTCCACTGCTCAGCACCACTGTGTTGTAGATGTTCAAGTTTGTTTATAGAGATACAAAAAAAAAAAAAAAAGGCAAAATAGGTAGCCATGTCTGCCTGTAGGGCTGCAAAATTCAAAACTGATAAAAACTGCTTGCACATGTCACAAGTAAAGTTTTGTTTTTCTGTAGCTATATTTGTGCTGCATGAATAAGGCAAACTTTTGTGTATTGCTATGAAAGCCAGGGCTGCCCCAGGCCAAAGTGATGCCAAAAGCAAAAATGGTTACTCTTTATTTTAAGGTCACAAAATTCCTAATTAACTAATTGTTTATAAGCCTGTTAATTAGAGACATACTGTCTGCTTATTAGTCATTACTTACTTAAGCCATTAACTAGGATTTTGTCCTCCATATTCTTAAATCATTATTTTTTAAAAGAAAGTTGAGAAGTTGTTGCACTAGAACTGTGATATTAATAAGTTCTCTTAAGTATGGCTCATATAAGGTTTACAGTAAATTTTAAATCAAGTCCCTTGCCCAAGGACACATAAACATGTGACAGCTGGAGCCAGGTTTGAACCACTGGCCCTCTGACTGATGGTGTAGCGCCTTAGTTTAGAGACTAAACCACCATTGTCCCATTGTGTACTGCATGATTAATTCCACTCCCCTAAACACTCATAATGTTAAAGGTTGCCCTTATTAGACTGTTAATAAAATGTTAATAACTCAATATTATGTCTCTGTAACCAAAATAAGTCCTCTGATGTAATGTGTCTGATAACTAATTTACAAGCAGTTCCACACATTTTATGTAACAGTTTTCTTGTATTTAAATGCTGCCTTCTCTTCCATATAATGCATTCAGTACATTTAATATTCCATAGATCATCTACAACCAATAAAATATTAAAAGGCTTTATTTGGACAAAATATGGGAATTACTAAGACTAGCAGTTTTGTATGAGCAAATACCATACTTACTTATCGTTATTGAAGTAAAAGCACTATTTATGTGATCCTAAAAGGGCTGCATTAAGCAAAGAAAATTTTGATCATAATTCATGAACCACAAATTGTAGTTTATTTTCAATAATAAGAAATCAATGAGATATAAAGGAAAAAGTTCTTAGTAATGACCTGTAGCCACAGCATTTGTTCATGTAAAATAAGATCCTATTAAGCTCTAGTATGCTAATAATTTGCATGCTATTTAGAAAAATGTGAAGTTTGTAACTTTGAAATAAAGTGTTCCCTTTAGGAACCTGCTTTTGTCAAGGGCAGTCCTGAAAATAACAACCATAAGTGATAGTTATATTTGCAAAGCTGAACTACAGCTGTGCACTGTTTATTAAATCACCTCAAAACCAACTTAAGTTTTAATGCCTTTATACCCACAATCTGTTGGTACAACAGCTGCACGCAGAGAAGGCTTGGTTGTTATCGTTGCTTTAGGTTAATTCAAGTATTAAAAGTCAGTGTTCTAACTTTACCAAATTACATTGGGTACAGAGAGCTGAGGGGAACTGCGCAAACACGATGACACAGGCCAATGCACAGGGCCTGTCCTGTTTATAGCAGGGATGGGCAATTTTGGTTATCAAGAAGGCACCAATAAATTTTTCCACATCCTCAAAGGGCCAAAAGTTTTTGCATTTTGTGGCACATTTTATGTTTAACAATTACAATTGCTCATAATCTGACACAAAGAAAAATGCAAAACTCTAAAAATAAGTTATTCCATCAACTTTTGTATATATGAACTCAAATCAAAGTAGCAATCCTTACATTAACAAGCTAAACACAGGATCTGAAATGGTTACATGTACTTCTTCCATGCATGTGACAGTATTTACTTGTTGATGGATGTATTTTGCTAGCATCTCAATGGTTTCATATTTGTTTGCTTCTAAGTTCCTCAATCCAGGCAGGCAGCATCTAGGGCACATATGGTTGCCTGGTGGTTGGTTACCCATTCCTGGGTTTAGGAAGAGGCAAGGCTGATATTGGCACTTCATTAGTGTTTATTTAGAAATAGGTTATAAAGATACATGTACGCTGAAGACTGATATAAGAAATTGACAGTCAACTGTAATGTTTAAACACAACTTCTGTTTTGCTCATGGGTTGACATTGGACTCATATGGTAGTGGTGGCCTGTTAGACGTTAAGAAAACACATTTTTTTAATGACAGCCTGACCAACAGCAAATGACTTATGTCTGTATGATATTATATTGGGGACCTTTTTCAGGCTAAAGCTTCATCCTTTCTACAACATGTAAAAGCTGTTTGGTTAAAACTCTTGATATTCTATGATTAAATTCATAGCAGGAGTAGTGGGTTTGTCGTTTAGGAAGCCCTGTTTTTACCACACAATGACAGCACTCACAAATAAAAGTTGCTCATTCAGTGTATGTTTATATAGCCATTAGTTTTGGTTTAAATCCCCTAAATAATAATTAGTTGCATTCATGTCTGCAAGTCCATCAGACTGAAAATGAAGATAAAATCAACACAGTGGTCCTGTTCACACATCCATCACTTCCTCTGGGTCTGTTACCAGTGTTTGTTGTCAACAAGCACCCTTTCACTCCTGTGGATTAGCGAGTCCTGAAATCCATGATGGAGCTGCTCAGAGTTTATCCCCTCTATTCATAAGGAACTGGTTCTCTTTGTGACCTCTATTTGCCAGGGTCTCTCAGCTGTGTACAAAATCGGTGTGTCTTTTGTGGGCATAATGATAAAGGGACGTCTTTTGAGCGGAACATGCCTCAAACCAATTTCCATCTACTGAGCCAGGGATCAGTCATTTATCAGAAAACATGAGCACCAAATCTGGCATCATGAGAGGTATGCATTTCTACAATGCTCTTTGAATATCTTTGCTTTTCATGAAATATCCAGTATTAGATAACCTTGCCAAACTATTTCTTTCCTGTTTAAGCCATGTCCTGTCACCGACTGGTGTCAATACTTTTCACTGTCCTTTGCGTAAACTACAGTTAAGGTACATATAATCATGGGAGGTGTCTATCTGTGAGTGTTTTTAATTACCAGAGCACTCAGGCATGTTGCCAGTCCAGGTCCCGTTCACAGTGCAGTGTCTGGTAAGCAGGCCAGTAGAGTAGTAGCCCTCTCTGCATGAGTAGGTGATGGATTTGGAAAATGTCAGGCCATCATGGATCAAGATCTGAGCATTTCTTGGGGTTCCAGGGTTTCCACATGAGATCACTGAAAAAAGAAAAAAAGAATGAATTGGTATTGTATTGAAACTTACAGCTAAACCAAGAGATATCAGCAGAATTCCTGCAAGTTTGAAATAAGGCATAAGTTTGAAAGAGGGGTGGAGAGTAAAGAGGAACAGGTGCAGACTCTCAGAATTACAGAGAGAAGTGTTGTCACATAAGTAGAATTTTTACATTTCTGATTCAGAGCAGGTTTTTTGAGTAACACTTCATAAAAATAAAAATAAAAAACTAATTAAAATCTTATAATCTCTTTTGTGTGCTGTCATGGTTCTGAAAAGAGAGGAAACTTATGAAAGCATTGAACTTAACCAAGAATATTTTGTAAAAAGTTCAAATACCTAAAGTTTAATAATTAATAAAACGATAACACACCGTCTAGAAATCTTTGTGTGAGTAGTTTAGGCTTTTGGACATTAAATTTGCTATTCTATGTGATGGTATTTCTGGATTCATGATACAAATATATTAATAAATGAATACATAAAATAAGGCAAGAAAAACCTTGTGCAGATTTTTCCAGTGTGCAGTGACCTTGCACTGAGGCTGGCACATTTGTTATTTAATTCTAGTGCCATCAGGAGATTAATAAAAAATTGAGAGATTAATTAATTATGATCTGTAATTAATCAGTCTAATTAATCTCTTTTTTAATCTCACTTAAAAAATGCTGAAAAAAGCCCTCAACTTGAGGTATTTTCATTGAAATTCATTAGATTATTGTGGCAGATAAAAAGGTTGTTCTCCAACCCCAAAAAACTCGAGCACAAGAAGCCCAATGCATTTAAATGGTGCATTCCAGTTATACTGGGAAGTCTGGATTTCCAAGTTCCGAGTGGGAAATTTCAACTGGAACGCCCCTTGAGGTCGGAATTTCCGACTGGGAACTCGGGGGATCCTCACCACCCCTGAGTTTACAATCGAAGATGGCTGCCCTGAGTATAAACAGCTATTAAGCTCCTGTAATAATCCATTCTGACTCGTGTTTGTTGCACTAAATCAGCCGTGTACACAGTATTGTTCGACCTATATTTATGGAAATGCTGCCATAGTGTTATTTACTTTCTTCATGTGGTATGTGTGAACTACAAGGCAGGGCATGCTAACAACGGCTAACACAACAGCTAATAATAGCCTGGTAGATCGGCATGATTTTTCCGACTTTTACTGGAACGCCGATAACTCGGAGATGACGTCATTCTCACTTCCCTCTTCCCAGTTCCGATGTAAATGGAACGCGGCAAAACTCTCCAACTTTAACGGCCCAATCAGGGGACAGAGGCGGGAGCTGCGGATGTCACGACAACAGGAAGTGACTGCATGTTTGAAAACAACGGCGGTGTGTAAAGCGATCTCCTTGGATGCAGCAAGATCTGCAGTTTTATAAGAAATGGACTCGATTTCTCCTTTAAAAGAGGAGCAAAGAACGTTACTTCAAGCTTTCTTACGGGAAATCATGCTTTTGCTCTTCTCCCGACCGGGAATCACCACTGGGAAACTGAGAGAGATGCCTTAATGTTTCGCGAACAATGCCGAGCCAGAGTCATGGTTACCCTACGTTACGAAATATGCCCTCCACAGAAGTTTATCGGGAGAACTCGGTGCAGTACAAATAATCTTCCCTACAAGCTGTCATTTCTGCTGTTTAACATGTAATCTATGGCAATATTACACATATACATGTATTTTATATGCACTGTATTGTGTTACAATATGCTTTTGTTGAGCTTCTACTTGGTCTTTGCCAAAGTGTATTTAAAATGCACAAAATGCCTAAAAATATATTTTTAATTGGTTAGTAAAGACAATTTACTCAAAATTGCTCCCACAATTCCATCTATAGTCTGTCAATGGGTAAGAAAAGGCCCAAATGTGTACTCCGAAACAAACGGACCACTTGTGTTTAAGACTTAAACCATCTGTGAGTGAATGAATGTGGATGAATGGGTGCGACCTGAGGTGCAAAAGCGCTTTGAGCTGTCAGAATGGATATAAAAGTGCTATCCCATTTCTCATTAAATTTTTTATTCTTTTTTAAAAGAAAAGCACTGCCCTCCACACATGAGATTTACTCACTTTTTTGGTGGATTATTTATCAGGTCTTTCATGACTTAAAGTTCACTTTGTTTGTACTCTGCTTCATTTCTTCTGCTGTCTGTAAATCCAATGTGAGTTTTTTTTTTTTTTTCCTTGGTTTGTTTTTCCTTTACTTGTGGTCTTCCACCCACCTCACTGCCCCACTCATCATCTCCCCTTGCGTCCTACTTCATAAGTTACTTTGATGGACATATCCTTTGCTCAGACAGTCCCTTGGTGTCTGCCCGGCCGGCACTGATGCTTCTGTTCATTACAGTTTCCAGCTTGCCCCGGGCCCTCAGAGCCCCGTGGGTTTCACCCTCCCCTAATGACCAGATGTGGCCTGGCCCTTGAAGTCTGTGCCAACCGAGAACAGGTGGGCAAACCTTAGCTAGTGGGCATGCCACACACTAGAAAGGGAATAAGACAGCGTGAGGAAAGGTAGAGAGGTGGTGTGTGTGAGTGCAAAGGGGGTGTTAAGCATAAAAAGGCAGAGTTGAAAACAGCTTGAGAAACAGGATGGAAATTGTGTAAACAACGCGCTGTGAGAAAAAAGATAAGAAGAAGAGAGCTGTGTGCTTGTGGAGAATAAGTAAAGGGCAGGGGAATAATACAGTATAACTTTAGATGGAACTTGCCTGCTTGGGGGTGGAGAAGTGTGACAGAGCTTATGCATGGTGTTTGTTATTCTGATATTTCAGGGAGATGAGTAAAAGCTCTTGGACAGAAATGCTGGCTGATCCCACGCTATTACATATTGAATTAAGCTCTCAAACCCAGAAAAGTAGCCAAGAAATATATTTGTGAATACTTATGACACTGAAAGTTATAGACACAAATGTTAACAAAATAAATAATAAACAGCTGAAAAAAACATACTGACAAAATAAAATTAGCCTTTCAAAGTGGTTAAAATTATATAATATATCATAAAATACATAAATATAACAGTTGTGATTTTTAATTCAAGAAGCATCTTAATATAGTTACAACCAAAACATTTGTATGGGCCATTTTGGGTACTTCTTCTAAAAGAGGAACTCTAAATATTTAGAACAAGGTTGAAAAACACCCAGTCCATGAACTTATTAAAAATCTCCTCCTTTCTTTTAAATATTAAAGGCTGATTTATAACATTAGGCCTCCGTCATTAAACTGACTAGCCTAGTCATGTCTTTGTAAATCACATGCATCCTGTAGGAGACTTACATGTGCACAGACAGAGAGCTGTGTATGATGGGGAGAGAGTTGAGGTAGTCACAGGGATGGTAAATAGCTGAAGAATTGCAACACCAGACTACACAAACTAAATCAGAGTTGAACAAGGGTCTGTATTTTAGTGAGGAAAAAAAACATTAATACTACAAATACAACTACTACTACCACAACTTTGTTAATTTCTCATACTTTATATGGCTGTAACAAGACTTACAAATCATGACTAAAGTGGAAAAAAAAGCTCCAGGAAAAACTAAGTGGGGAAGACCAGGGGCAGGTGTAACCAGGAGCAGTTGGAACATTCTCAAACCCCTACATTTAGTAAGCTGAAGTGATTACAACAAGTTTGCATTCTCAGTAAGGAACATTTCTGTGGTTTTTATTTTAAAATATGATAATTGTATGTCATATTATCTGTGAGTCATGAGAGAAGATGTGAAAAAGTGTTAAATTGTCCCCTGTAACCCCAAAATGTTCATTGCTAACAAACACAGCAAAATACCCAATAACCAATGATACCTAAATTATGAAAAGCAACCAAAGGCAACTTTAGGAAATAAGTTTATCATTTAATTTGTAACATTAGTGTTACAACTGATCAGATTACTGTTACTCTGTTTGAAGGGACTGTTAATTTACAGTTAGCGTGGTGAAATTAGTTTTTTTTAGTTAAAGCTATTCAGACATTGTTCCAATAATCTAACTTGCTAAAAATAAAAGCATGTTGATTCTCGATATATTTTTAAGTTCGTGAAAGGCCGACTTGTATCCATTTTAATTTGGATTCCTGATAGTTACTGCAAGCTGACAGCTTAAAGAGTGCACTACAGATGAAAATGTCGAACTTCATGGTACTTTAAGACCAACACATCTGCTCAAAAACTGCATGTTTTGGAGTTTCTGAAGGCAAACAAGATCAGCTTGTGGGAAGACAGTTTAAACCTTTTCTTCTTCAAGGAGAAATCCAAAAGACAACTGTGATATCCTAGCTCTTACTGTAAGACTCTTCTTACTTATATATTTGCTAAGTGACACCCTTGAGATCATCTTTAACTGTCTTGTTCAAGTTTACTTTTGCTGTGGCGTGCAGTACGTTTGGCCCTCTGTACCATTTTTCATTGTTTGTAATGTCTAAGTCCTGTCTCAGCAATGCTAATGGACAGTGTAGGGCCTACAGACCCATATTGATTGGATGCACGGACAACTACACATGCAGGGAATCTGCTTTTTCAGGTGTTGGCAGCAGACAGGATGAATGCTGCAGGAGGGCAAAAATGAAAAGCCTTATGCAGTTTGATCAATAGAGATTGTCACCCATTCTCTCCAGCTCAATCACTCTTTAACACTTTTGCAAACACATGCAAATTAGTAACACATCTTTCGCTTAGTTTGCAAAGCCAGCAGCTAATTACACAGTCAGTGAGTGTTGCATGGGTATTAGACACAATCTTTCCAGTAAAAGGAATCTAAATATGGTTAATCAGTGATGGGATTTGTTGAGATCAGTTTGCTTTGACAAGATATCAAAATCTAGAGATGATGAAAAATAAACACTCATTAGCAAAAAGTGGTTATACTTTTGGAAAAAAAAAAAATTGATTAGAGCTACAATTTAAGCAATCTGAGGAAAATTATTTGTCTTTTTGAAAAATCCTGGAATCAAAGCAAAGTGTGTTTGTTAAACTAATGTATGAAGAGGGAAAAGGAGTTCACAGGAAGAACATTTTGAGGAAACAAGTTGCTGGAAAGAAAAAAGATTCAAGTACAACTTGTTTTCTGTAAGTTTTGAGTGCATCTAAAGTTCAGTGACTGGGTTCTGGTTCAGTTGTCCCCAAAGGTAACTCTCCTGCTGGCCTGTTGTACATGTTTCAAGATGGTCTGAGACTGTGTTTATTCTTCACTGGTTCTGCTCAAGTACATTAAACCAGCCATCCATTTTCCACCCGCTGTCCTGGTTCAGGAGATAGCAAGGCAGTCAGCCCACACATGGCTCTCTCAATACAGCAATGTCCTGTGGCTCATCTTAAGGAATCCCAAGGGTTTTCCCAGGCCATATGGGATTACTTATTCCTCTATGGCCTTACAGCTCTGCTCCAGGGTCACCAGGTGGATGTGTCCGTCAAACATCCACAGCACACATAAGAATGCATCCTTACACGATTCCTGGATTACCTCAGCTGACTGCTTTCAAAGTACAAGAGCAGTTGTCCCACTCTAAGTTCTCATTTGATATCCAAGCTGTTCATTGTGTCCCTGCAGGGTAAGTCTTTTGGTCACCTTTCAAAGCTCAAAACTACCAGTGAGACTGGAAGCCTAAAATAACTTTTGAATTAGGAGCTTGAGTGGAGCTTGGTCTCCAGCGCAAAATGACGGATCACATAATAAATCATCTATTGATCTTATCCAACCCTAACACTGCTGGATCCCAGCATTATCCACTTTTAGAAGCAGCTGTTGGTTAAGTGGTTTTCTTAAATGGGTCATACAAAGCTTTTTGAGTTTTACATGGGCTTTGGTGAATTTTACATTCTCTTGTATCAACTAAAACTTCCATGTGTGAGACCAAAAAGTCTGCAGCATCAGGAGTTTTCCCTCCCTTTTTGTGAACTGTGCCAGTAGCTGCCTGAAATGACTGACTTCCTGGAGCACCTGACTTGACCTACCAGTGTCTCATCAGTAGTTTTAGTCCACAGGCTCTGGGTGAAAAGCTCAGTGCAGATTATGGATCATAGAAAGAACACAGAACAGTTGAAAATAGTGAAGAGCTGTGGTCAAACTGACCAAATACCATGGAACAGACTAGTGAGTCGATCAGACAGACTAGTCCCTCACAGAGGAAGGGGGTGCTAACCCTTTGGTACATCACTGGTGGTAGTGTCAGAGGCATAATAAAGGTTAGACAGGGCAAAAAGAGCCAAATGTAATGAGAGCTTCACTATGGCAATTTTGCATAAATGCACTGTGAACAAGGCTTAAGTCAACAAAAGTTCAACAGTTGGAACAATGCTGTGTTTGTCAGTGTTGCATTAAATCTAAGATGGGGCGAACTTCTGATCCCAGCATTATTATCAAAAACAGTACAGGAACAAAGCACTTAGGTAAGTTTCTGTCAATGCCAGAAACTATTTTTTATGATTTCTTCAGCGTATTTCCTTGAATGCAGAAATATACTTAACACATAGAGCTCTTTGAAACAGACCTTACAGACAGTTCCAAGGAAAAGCAGAAGTTTTATAACCAAGCAACATTAATAGCTGGTAAAGACATTCTGAAACTTGCAATGTGAGTGCTGCAAGGGCAAAGCACCTGTATGGATACAGGCCTTATAGGTTTCTTTTGACCAGTTTGAGAAATACAAAAAAATAATTTGCAGTAAACACATACTCCTTACCATGACACTCAGGTTGGGTGCCGAGCCACGTTCCATTGGACAGACAAGTTCTCTCTGGTGAACCCTTCAATGTATATCCTGGCTCACAGCTAAAGCGGACAACGCTATTGACTGTAAACTCATCTCCTAGACGGATACCATGCACGGGGACGCCTGGATCTCCACACAGTCCTGCAGAATCCCCTGAAGGAGAGACAAACACAAATGGAAAAAAATGAATAAGTGTGACAAATAACTGCTTGCATTACTTTTGACAATAAGTGACTATCAGTTGTGGAAATCACACATTGGAATGCCATGCTCCACATGACTTGAAGTTAGATTAGATTAGATAAGAAATGAACAGACTTTCACTCCCATCACACACTGACAAGTAAAAGAAACCAATTTTCCCTTTTCCCCTGAGGAGGGACTAGCTTCCTCAATTCATCATGTTCAATATCTATTTATTTAACATGCAAGGAAATTTGCTTCTGTTTAATATGCACATATCCTGATTTTAAACAACCATAAGCTGTTTAGAGCAGCTACTATGTACTGCACCCATTCATAAGTTAACATGAAGGTGGTTAACATCCCTCCCACAGTGTGCAGTTTTACTAGTAAAGCATTACCATGTGTCTGTGGCTGACTTGCTTTAATGTAACAAGGGGGTTAAGATGGTGTTCATTCATCACTGCTCACAAGTCTATAAAGCCACCCATTCATTCAAATCCAACCAGCTAACCAGGTTCATGGAGTTCAGGTGCCAGCTTTTTAATCAGAAGCCACCAAATCGTTTTCCCCTTCAGCTCCTCATAAAGAAGCATAGTGTTTTCCAGGACAGATGCTATGTCCTTTGAGGCCTGCTCCAGGGCCTCCAGTTGAGTACTTCAACAGCACATAGGGGAATGCATCCTCACATGATTCCTGAATTACCTCAGCTGACTGCATTCAATGTATAAAAGCAGCTGTTCCACTCAAAGCTCTATCTCAACATCCAAGCTGTTCACTGCATCCCTGCAGGGTTTCAGTCTCCAGGTCACATCCCAAAGCTCAAAGCTACAGGTGGGTCTGGAAACCAAAAATAACTGCTAAAATGAGAGCTTTCCCTGAAGCTCAGCTCCCCCTTCAAAGACCCTTTTTACACATCTTAAGACTTCATTGAATCTGTAGTTTCTAACCGCTTACATTTGCAACAAATTTTATGAACTGATTATGATTTGCATAAATGAATAGTCCTATGATGCTTTCCATCAAGCAGTCTAGTTCAGTTCAGTTGTGCATTGCATGCAACTGTTAGAGTTACCACAGTCGAATGTTTGAAAGGTACTGACAATCTGGTACCAATCTGACTCCAAAGCCCACATGCATCACAAAGATTCCTGCAGAAATAAAAGGACATCCAGTTGACTTACCATAGAAATATGTAAGTAGAAACAAGGTGCAACCACAAGGCTCAAGAAAATAACAGAGCAATCAACATATGTACCAAGAAACATGGTTGAACAAAATTCATTGCTGCAAAAGTATTCTGCAAATGGCCACAGTCTACAGTAATTGTTGATTTTTTGACATCCTTGGTTTATTTTCTGCTTTCTTACCCTGCACATGCATATTTAAGACCCCTTCTAACTATTTTCACATGTGCTGTGTCTGCAAGAGCTCTGACGTAAATCACTGTAAAATGAAAGGAGTATAGGGGCTGATGCCTTTACGGTGCTTTATAAACCAGCTGAGGTGCAGGCGTCCCTGTCCCTTTGCCTAGTATGAGCCGATTAAAGCAGTTTTATGGAGGACACTCTTTTTGCCCTTGGGGACTGTGGAGCAGGAAGGCAGCTCCATCTCCGTTCCATCTACTTTACTCATTACCCGCTAACAGCTGCCACCCAAACTTTATTTGTTGGCCTTGCCTTATGAGGATGACTGGGTGCTGATAAAACATCAGAAAGCAGAGAGCTAAAAAAGGCTCAGAGAAATAGCAACAAAAGCAAATGCTTTCAGAGAACAACTGTGACAGTTTCAATAATTCTATTTCCATAATATTCAGCTTTCAACACATTTCCAGAGTTTTTTTGGCTGTATATTCCAAAACCTCCATCAGTCGGTGTGTTTCCATACCAGAACAGTGTGGTGGTGAACCGCTCCACTGGCCATCCAGCTGGCACATTCGGGTTGTGTTTCCAATGATGGTACGTTGGCCGATGCAGCTATAACGTATAACTGAGCCGACCGTCCGACGGTCGCCGGAGATCTGGGCATAGGGAGGGACACTGGGGCGGTCACACAGCACCACTATCCAGGATCCAAGAGCACAAGATCAAAGAGGAAGACCAGTTAATATTACGCATAAATACATCCATCTGATTTTAGTACCCTGTTTCAGTGTCTAAATATCAACTGGCATTGGATTTCTGTTTATTAGCCCTACATTTTACAATATAAGACCACTTTTTTTTTATTTTTCAACCAATTAGTAGACTTAGCTCCGCTGACCCTTCATCACGTTATCACAATGAGTTTGATGTGTATAATGTAAGTACGCATAGTCTTGAACAAAGCCAATACTATGTTTCAAAGGGGGGAGTGAGGGACAGATGTTGAAAATTAAAAACTTCAAGAAAAGAACTGTAATGGTACAATTTTGTATCAGTGTCTGTACAAGGTATCTGAATGCCTGATTTTAAGTTCTGTCCTTTGTCCAAAAAAAAGTGGTATTGATGTACCCAAAATCGATGTTAAACCATAAATCATACATTGTTGTCTTTGTTGGTGCACAATAACATCCCAAATCATGCAGCAGCAATTACCGCAAAGCTCTGAGGTACTTACACAGACACTTTGGCAGGGAGCGATCCCAGGTACCGCCCCCCTGACAGGAGATAGAGCTGGTGCCCAGCAGGTAGTACCCCGGGTTGCAGCGGTAGGACACAGCAGTCTGGAAGCTGTAGCGATGTGGCCCACTGGGTAGTATCTGCCTGATGCTGTTATCTACATGTCCTGGCTCTGTGCAGTTTACAACTGGAGGGAGAGGCGAAGAGGTGGAAACGGATTAGGAAACAAGGCAACAATTATATCTTGTGAAGAAGGGCTGAAAAGTGTTGGGATAAAAAGACATTGCAGTATCATTTCTTTCTGTGATATATACTGTTATATGTGTATCACAGTATATATGACTTAATACATGAAGCTTTTTCAGATAAACATAGTGAAATGCAGGCTTAAATAAGATAATAACATTATAATCTTTCTTTCTATCTAAACAATGAATATATTTGACTCTTGTTTACATTAAAAGCATGAATTAATGTATGCATTTATGATAAAACATCACTTATTGAGATCCATTAAGACCAGGTTCACACAGTGAGTGATACAATAACTTAAGTGATTTAATTTTGTCTCATAGTGCGAAAGGCATCATTTCCCTGCTTTATTTGAAGGTATGCAATCATAATAAGTTCATGATTTATCATGACTGCATGATAAACCACACACACACACACACACACATACATACATACACATAACAGTAAGGAGATGAGTTTTGTTCCTAAGATAGCTGCAAGCAACAAAACGACAAAGCAGAGGAGATTTTGGTAAGTCAAACAGTGTTAAAGAGCTGACAATGGGGAGCGTTTGGTTCCCATGTCCCATACCACCATCTTGTTGTGGTGATGCTCTGACCATTCATTGGTCAGCAGTTATGGTTTCAGCGTGTCTTGCTTGAAACCCCTTCAGAAGTGTTACAAAAACTGTGCAAGGTGCTGGAATTGTCCCAAATGAAAACCAAAACAACAGCGTAGAGTCCAGTCTAGTCGAGTCCATACCATGCAGTGATAAAAGCCACACTGGGATTCAGCAGACTGTCTGTTTTTGCCTTTTTATTTTACTGTAGATTTACTTATAGTCATGAACATTCTCAATAACTTGTAACTTAGGATAAGTGAAACACCTCAGTGAATGCCTGTGCAATTTTGACATCCTTCATTAATACATGCATTGAATAATAACAGTTCGTAATAGTGAGGAAAGGTCTGACTAATTTACCAACATCTGTAAAAGAGGCATTAGCTTTAGCTACCAATCAATAATAAAACAAGCAACTAAGCATAACTGAAAGTTAGCTAGAGTTCCGCCTGACTGAAAATATGAGACTGTAAATTCATGTTATATTTACTGTTGCACAATGAAACAATTATTGTTTAATCTCCTTGGTTCTCAACATAGGGTTTGGTGGCACCAGAGGGTCTTGCGGGAGTGTGTTACCCTGTCAGCTCTGAAGTTGCTAAAATTTGGTTTACATATATTAACTAAGACAACAATAACACACTTAGCGAATACTTTCTTTAAAGGTCCTTCTTGATTATTTTAATGAAAACAATGAAAACTGATATTTATTTTGCAAAGCAATGTCTCACATTTTCTTCATGTAGGTCCAACCGGATGGGACAGGGAAATGGTCAGGATCTAACAGTGCAAAAGATCCTAGATTCTAAATAAAACTGTATGTGCAAAACTAACAAGTCTTTTAAAATTTTATGTCTATATTAAGCATACTCATTGCTGATATGACACACATGCACAGGGAACATTGCAGTGACTTTTTGACATGCTCTGTCTGTTCTGTTCTTCTTCTACAATTTCCACCCATCCAGAGTCCATCCATCCATCCAACCCAATCCAAATGAAGAAGGAGGAGGACTCTGGAAATAAACATTTGCTTCATTAGAGCCAGTCTCCTGCTGGCCGCTGTGGTGCAGAGGAAGTGATGGATGGGGGGTTCACAGGAGAAGAGGCACCATGTCAGTTTAGCACCAGATGGAGGGAGTTAGGGAAGGGGAGAATGAGGGATGAGTGAGGAACGAGGGACAGCGAGGGGGGTGATGTACAGAGTTAGAGAGGAAGAGGCCCTGATGGTGCAGAAAATATTAAAATTCATGACAGAATGTCAGGCTATGTCTGCTACCAACAGAGATTCATCTCCAGTGTCTCAGATACACGACACAAACTAAAACCTTACACAGGCTCTACAGAGTCAGAGCATGGTGAGTAATACTTGCTGTCTATTCTGCACTGCGTACCTCAACTAAACATGCACTATGATGCCAAGATATAATGGCTTCTAAAACACTGTGGGAGTGCCCATGCAGCCATGATGCCTCAGTTTGCTTTGCCAGTCAGTTGCAATGAGCATTCCTTTAACACTGCCAAAATGAACCCATTGTATGCTAATGTACCTAAAAGCTTGCTCATTTCTATGCTCCCCAAGCAGACCAGCATAGCAAAATCACCCCCAAAATACCTTTCATAATGTATTCATTTCAGTGGAGCGCTGACCCGTGGTGCCATCATTTACAACTTACCGCATAATAACACTACAAAGCATATTTGAGGCAGTGGAGCCGTTTCAGCACAAGACTTTCCAAGCTTGGAATTCAGCTTTGAAAAGAATGTGCTCGGGCAAGGCGGGCTCAAAAGCGATCCAACAGTCATCTAAAACGTCTGACCTCCTGGTAAAATTTTGTGTGCAGCCCAGTGGGCAGCAAGAGAGGAAGCAAAAGGATGAAAGGGAAAGAAGAATATACGTGAAAGGAGAAGAAGAGCCAAGGTAATTCATCTCTGTTCCACTCAGAAGTTTGGACCCTGGTCTCCCTCTCTTCCCACTGGACTACCGCCAAGGTACAGCACTAGACATGGTGGTTTTTTCTTCTTTTCCCTGTTCTGTGTTTCTCGCCTGATATTGCTGAATGACAAATAAACACATGCAAGTCATCCAAAGTGGGCGGTGTTGTGGCTCAGTTAGAGTGACTCATATTGGTGTTGATTAGAGAGGGATAGGAGACAGGCCTTACTGGCACGCTCTTTTGCACTCTGCATTATGGATTAAACTAGTGCAGACTCTTAGTTAATATGAGACTTCATTACCTTTATCCTGTCTGACTCCCCTCTGCTCATTGTCAGTTTTAGCAACACTGTAGATTTTGTTCAACAAGAAAATACTCACTAAACTGCATACAGGAGTCAACAGCGGTATAGTATGATTGTCAGTTGGTGGTTATTTTGTTGCATGATGTGCCTGGCTTGGCTGTTTCATGGTTTCAGTCAATGGAAGTTAGCATTTGCCCATCTCATAGTACATGTCGCTACAGTAAAGTATCCACTTTCTGTCTGAAAAAACCTTGCAAGAGGATTGTTTTCGATTCCATGATGTTCACATAGACAAACTATGAAGCTTTGCTTTATCTACTGTATTTGACCATTCAAGACAAGCTCTGTAATCTGGATGTGGTTCCCTCACTGTTCTTAAAACATATAAATGTTAATGCTAATGCTGAAAAACACTAAATTTGTTGCTTTGGATGTATGCTATTGCTGGCTGGCACTTTGACTGTTGACCACTTGGTACTTGGAACCATGGGAACACCGAGGCAGACCTGCCCATAACATACAGTTTTTTTTCCCCCACATTTGAATAACTGGGTATATTTGTCATACTTGTATTTGCTCACATACTACAGACTGCATGCTACATCTTGGCCAACTCTACATTATGCCAGTATAAAAAGCAGTTTTGTGTACAACATCTTCCCTTACAAAAATGTAAAATATTAGTTTCAACCATATTTTCTATTTTGGCTGAGGATGACAAATAAATACATTTGATAATGACAGTGTTATCATTTAGAAAGTTTTTGATACTATACATATCAAAGTGGTTTTGGTGCAGAGTGGTATGCATATGGAGGAGCAGGTTACAGTGGAAAAAGGGACCACCTGCAAAGGTAAATGCTGCATTACGATGAAGCCAGAACCAAGCTATGAGAACGACAATGGCTTGTGTGTAAGAATTATTCAATCAACACAAAAGACTGTATTTGTGGAGACATTTGTAGGGTCTCCTCTCCCAGACCACAGTTGGATTTTGAAGTTTTGTTTTGTTTGTCGAAAGCATAAAGCCACTCTAAATATTTCTAACTGATACAAGTCTTCTTCAGTACCACTATCAATACTTTTCAATTATCTTGTGGAACAATGAGACTAAATTATTTGTTTTTATTTATTCATTTATTTTAACCCAGCTTCATTATCAGTTTTATTTTGCCAGGGAAACAAAACCTTTTCCCAACCAAACAATGAAAATTATTGACATTTCAAACTAAGAGCAATTTAGAAAAAAACACAGTATTAACAATAATAATAATACATTTATACACATTGTGATGTGTGATTAACATTTGCCTAATTCTCATTTTACTGAGCTAACCACAAACACATTACAATGTCCCTCCAATTTTCCCTTGGCTCATTTTCTTTTACGATGCTAAATATGATTTTAAAACTGATTTATTTCCAGTTAACTGTAGCTACGTTATATTTTGGGTGTGTTCACCATGACTGATTTAAAGTGGATGAAAAGGGTGACAGACCAGCAGCAGCTGCTAATAACAAATCTCTGAATGCTATGCACAGCTGCTACTGTGTTTATCAGAGTTTTTCCAACATAAAGACAGTTGGGGGTACCTTTGATTTGGTTTAATTTGATGTTGATAATCCCCTTACTCATAAGCATGCACACAGTAAAGGCTCTCTAACTTCATCTTTGTTTGACAGACAGGCTATATGTACATATGGAGCCACTTAAATATTCCCCACTATCCTTGATTGAGTATTGGCTGGACCCCAGCAGGTTCGTGTCTGGATCTGCCCACCCTTGTGGCTGTAATATGATCCCCTGCACAGCTACTGTAATAGGGGCAAATGGTGAAGCCCATTTTATGTGTTCTTGTGAAGAAAGCGCCATCTCATTGGAACACTCAGCAATTGCATGACATGTTTAAGGTGGAATTTCAATACACTCCCAGTGGCTGTAAGTTGGCTGGTGATTGGCTGGAACTCTGCAGGCTTTTGGATGGAAGGGGAGAATTAAAGGGGCTTCATCTGTCCAATGAAGACATATCATGAACTTCATATTTTGGCAAGTCTTGTCCTGTATCGTTAACCGTTTATATATTAATGTTTAATTTTTAGGTCATCCTCCACTTGCCTGCATCATGGAAAGAACATCATTAAAAAACAGTTTTTGTCACACTTTCATTGTTGACTATATCACCACAGCCTCCTTTTACACCAGCGTCTCTCTACCCCTCTTAAAAAAGGTTTAGCTAAGGCTGAGGTGAGATGGATGAAGCGGATGTTGCTGCAGCACTTCTAGCCTTCTACCCAGGGGAGGGAGTGCATGGCAGACAGGAGAGCATGCCTCACCAAAGATGTCTCGAATGCTGTAATTAAGGTGATAAATCTGATTGACAAAAAGACCCCTAAGCTACTTATGTCTCCAAATCATCAGTGAGGATAATGTGCACACCAAACAGATGCCACATACACACAAAGTCTCACACAAAAAGCATCTCACAGTCAGCATCTGCACGGAAACAAGGCCAATGCTAATATGATGTCACTGCTAAAGCGGGGAGATTTAAGGCATATGTCTGGGAGAAAATTTTGCCTGCTTATGCATGCAGCAGTCAAATACTCTTCTCTCTTATTTTAACAACTGAAGAAGGATTCCTGTGAGACATGTAGCCTTCTCATCCCTTCATAAATGTCTAAAAAAACAGACCAAATCCTTTCTCTCCTCATTTAAAACAAACCCATACGTCAATCTGTCACTGGTTTTGTCACTGCCTTGTCATATCCATGGCTCGACCTTGTGAGCGCCCCTTTCTCTGCTTGTCACAGAGCCCTCACTTATCTGGGACTTAGAGACAGATGTGGGTGCCGATATACATAGCTTGACACAAAAACACTGGCAAATTAAAAATCCCTGCCTCACTTATTCGTAACAGACCAGCGTACTTCTTATTCAGAGCAAAACACCAGATGCCGGTCTCTCAAGGCTGCTGTCTTTCATAGAAACTCAAGGATCCGGTGATCGTTTTAAGGCTGTCTTTGAATGGTTATTAACTAAGTTTTTTTCTCTGATAGACAGTTGTGCCTTAGGGTTAAACAAAGGAACTATGCTAAAAGGGAAACAACATCAAATATAAATATTATCAGGAACCTCCAAGGACGATGTAGCTAAGACCATGGTAATTAAATAATCCTGGCCTCTCTTTGGTTTTCATTTCAATTTCCCCTAATACACAGCGTTTAAACTCGTTCTCCCTTAGGGCGTCTCTGTGCTTCACCTACGCTCTCTTTGTGATTGGGGTCATCTGTGGTCATAGAAGATATGAACCTGCACATAACAATAGGTAATTTAATACCTTCCCACACAAGAGGATGAGAATACAAGAAAAAAGAGCCGTACTCCTTTGGGTATGGAGGAGGACTTGAGCACAATTTTTTTTAAATGTCCTCATCCTAGGCATTCAGGGTGCACAAAGCTAATGCCAGTGGCTTATTTGGCTCTGGAAATACTCAAAAATATGATAGAAATATTTCTGTGAGTTACGATGCCACACATAAGCTTTGCCTATGTAATCACCTTTAGCAATATATGCGTTTGAACATTTTGTCTTCACCTAACTATAGGTGGTTGTAGGTGCAGGTTTTTGGACTTAAGAGCTGATAGTACAAAACATTATTGATGAATTGTGGAATTTTTGGTATCTTGAGTGACTATGACATAGTTTGAAAAAAAACATTAATAGTCTTATACATTGGTTTCAGTCTCATGCCCATCACAGAGGCCTAAAGAACAAGAAGCATTAAGGAAAGTCTTCAAAATACAGACAACTTAATGTGTTTTAATGTGGCTTGGTCCACACTGGTAGTGTCTGCCTATAGTAAACATTTTAGATAATGAGCATGGTCATCGACTTGATACTTACTTTTACACCTGGGGAGAATGTTGCTCCACTGCCCATTAGCATTGCAGGTTGACTTTATGGCTCCCTGTAGAACGTATCCAGTATTGCAGACAAAGCGCACAACGTCATTCAAGTTGAACTGGGTTCCTTGTGTCAAACCAAAGATAGGATTCCCTGGATGACCGCAGGTGATGGCTAAGATGAAGGAAGAAAAGGAAAATCTCAGTTTCACACAAGTAGAGCTTCAATATAAAACCTACCAATTAAAAGTCAAACATCTGTATAAACAAGACCTGAATTAGAGGTGGGAATGTCCTCAGAGCTAAGCTGGCACAGAGAGTAAGTAATGATGCAGACTTTAGAGCCTGTTTCAATGGCTTCGTGTTCAAGTTTATGATTTAGGCCTCAATTTAAACATGTTTGTTGACAAGCCTGGTGTGATAAATACAGCACTAAACTGGCACAAGGAATTAACCCTTGACTAGTTTGATACAAGCAAATTTAACTGACACAAGGCAATGTTGTTTAGAAACTTGATCAGTGAGCACTTACGGACACAGACTGGAGTGCGTCCTGACCAGCGATGATCTTGTTCACAGATTCGCACAGAAACTCCAATGAGGCGAAATCCTGGGTTACACTGATAGACAACACTGCCTCGATAATTATAGTTCTCCCCAATGATCTGTCCATTCACTATTGGCTCAGGGGTGCCACAATGGCCGGCTATAAAAAGAATAAAACATTAAGGGTTATGGTCAAGCCAAAATATTTTTAATTACCTAAAGATATCATAAAAGACTGGTACCAAGGACCTTACCTAGACACTGGACCTGTGTCCCACTCCAGAGTCCATTGGACATGCACTCTCGTACCCGAGATCCCACTAAGGTATATCCAGTGTTGCAGGAAAAAATGGCAGTGGCTCCATACACAGTGAGGGTTCCAATCTTGTTTCCATTTGGAGGAGTCCCAAGATCCCCACAGGAGATGACTGAAATGAACAACAGATCAATAGACAGAGTCAATAACATAATGAAGAAATTGAAATGCTTCTTGTGTTAGGAAACACTTCTGGAATCGATTTTGTTTTGGTTACAAGATATGCGAATATTTTGTTTTCCTCAATTTCAATATCACAGTGGAATATGATATATTTGAAGTTTGTTTATTTTTTTCAGCAAGATAAATGACTTCTTCCTCTACAGATGTTTCTATTTCATTGTGCTAATGAAAAAGTTAAGTTAAGAAAATATTTTTTTTTAAAAATGCAGACATGAAGACTATACTTACTCTCACAGACAGGCTGTGGGTCTGGATAATTCCAGGTGCCATTGGCCTGGCAGCGTATGACTCTTTGACCCCGATAATAATAACCTGGGTCACATGTGAGCATCATTATGGCATCAAACTGGTTTTGAGTCCCATAGATCAGCCTCCATCTTCCATGCTCCACAGCAGAGTGGCCAACATCGGGGCAGGTCACAGCTGCAGGATGGAAATGATAAAAGCACTTTGACACAAACCTGAACCTCCTTAATCTCAGGCCCTGTCAACATGAGAACAAAAATCGTTTTTTTAAACACTGTTTGCACCATTATTTCTATTGTTGTTGGGGTTGCAAATGGGTTTTAAGGTAGAGGCGGAGCTATGATATCATAATTTCTGAAAACGTCTGCATTCCTTGTACACACGAAAATGAAAGACAAAGGAAGATTTATTCACTCTGGGACAGCTTTTCAAAAATGTGCATTTCTGGGCTCCCAGAACACTTAATCCATGTGGAAGTAGCATCCATATGATAAAAAATAAAAACATAAATATATATGTGAATATACCTAAACTCGTCTTTGTGTAGACAGCCCCTCAATGCTACAATAAACACTCAAAACATACATTTGTCCAACATGAAGAGTTAGTTGCTAAACAGTACTTGACTACTAAATCCTTTGTAGGCTTTTAAATCTGTTTGCAGATCCATCATACAGACAGCCCCACTTAGCAACTTTTAAAGGGATATTTCAGTATTTTTGAAGTAGGATTGTATGAGGTACTTGAGAATAGTCAGTGAAGTGGCTGAAAGGGTTCCCAGCAGCGCTGTAACTTTATGGAGAATGAGTCAAGACTGCTGGAAAGGTACACTGCTGTTAGCTGGTACAGTTGTTTCACATAATTGTGTCAGTTTTATGAAAAAAACAAGCCACAAAACCATGTTGGGTCAAAATATGATTGAAACATTTCAGAACTTTTTATTTTTCCTACAAGTAGTCTCTGTGTTTGGAACTTCATGATGTAGCAAATGGCTATGTGATCTTTGCAAATAATTACTTTTATTCAAACATATAGCCAGTCAATGTGACACCAGCAACATAATGTTGCAGTGTAGAATTATGGCTTTTATCCATCGGCTAAGGTTGATCCTCTTGAAAGATCTGTGTCCAGTAAGCTCACATCTGACCAACGAAAGCACTGTGTTGGCTAATATAGCACAGTCAGAACATTCAACATGGTGCCCACTTGACTGTATTTGTTTCAGAGCACCCTGGTTTATTTTACAAATGTCATAAAAATTACAAGGATATGAATTTAAAGGCCATGTGTGGAGGAAGTATGTAAATGCTAAGTGTATTTTCAAGCTTCTACTGTTGTGAACAGTTGGCCCTGAAGCGGATGTGGTACAGTTTCAGCTCCTGAATTAATTGATGAAACTCAACAAGTTCTCCTCTCTTTACAGAATCAGATGTTCCCATTTATGTTCTACATATTCAAAATGAACAGTGTCATAGCCACTTAATATTGAAATATTTTCAATTTCATGCCCTTGCATGGCCCTTGGGGTGTAAAGGCTTTTACTGGACTACCAACAGGTGTACAGACTTGAAGGTAAACTTTTAACAGGGTGTCCACAAGAGCAACTTCAGATACCAACATCGCAGCTGGGATATTTTTTTTTTACTTTTTCCTACACTGAAGGTTAATAATAAAAAGGCGGAAAAAAATACTTCCCATCTGAGATGACTGTGGACCACCACACCAGGAATTCAACCCCTCAGCAGTCACAAAGACTGTTTACATTGCTCAGTGGTGAGGGAAACATGTTTTTAATACTGAAAATATGCAGTTTTCTGGTGATGTTTAGAACTACAACTTAATAATAGTTTACAACTTACAAAGTAGTAGTTAAAGACTAGTTACAACTGGATGGTATTGCTAGTCTATTAAGGTGGATCAGAATACAAAAATATCTGTCATTTTGTAAAAAAGCACTTTGTTGATGTGCTAACATTAGCCAACTTAAAGCATCATAATTGAGACAGATTTCATACAACTCTACCACAGTTTTAGATATTTCAGACCATTTAATTACAACCTAAGGCATCTTCGTCTTCATTTTTCCATAGAAAAAAGTTTACATAAATAATTAAATCCATGTAATTTAAAGAAAGCGAGTGAAATTGCACAGTATTTTCAAATACTGTATGTCAAACAGGAACAAGCCTGCTGACAAGAAACTATGTCCTACCTATAGTTACAGAAACCAAACAGGACAGGATTAACAAAGGGGTCTTTTATGAGACACACTTACGAAGACATCTGGGCGGGGCCTCAATGGGAGTCCACCTGCCAGATTCCTGACAGGTCACTGAGGTGGTGACAGGCCCAGAGAGACGAAATCCAGAGTTACACTGGTATGTAGCTTTGGCTCCTAAAGAGAAATCCTGGCCCACAATACTGCCGTTAACAGGAGGCACTGGCATCCCACAAGACATGACTAGAATGGAGAGAGGGAATAGGGCAAAAGGACAAAAAAAATAGTTGTTAAAATAGAAGCTCAGATATTTCAATAAACATCTTTGTATGCAACGTGTTTAACTAACAATAGGCGTCCTGTACAAACACACTCTTGGAGCAAGCATCGATGTGTGGTAAACATTAGCTTGGGCCGCCATCTGCTCAATAGTAAACAATCAAGTCCAGAGAGAGCACATTCAATTCACGGGAAGATTACACCTGGTGCAGACTTGACCAGACACAGAATGAGTGCCCTGCTGTTCGGTTGGATTTTTCTAAACATTCCAGTTTATAAATGGGGCTAGAAAATAGACTCTGAAAAGGCTTTGGATTTTAGGTTCCTTTTGTGAATTCTTATAAAAAAAGAAACCAAAAAAAAAAACCCAAAGATCTACCAGTCGATCAAGATCTACAGGTCTAAGTACAGATGAAAGGACAATTCAGTGACATTGTAAATGTTTGAAGGTGAAGTACCATGATAACAGCTTTTGTCTTCTGTTCAGAAGATTAAATATTGCATAAAGTTCGAGACTTGGAAGAAGGAGTGGGTGATGACATGCAGGGCATGAGCCACAGGCCAGATCTAAACCCAGGCTGCAGCCTCTGTACATAAGAAGTACGGAAATAATTACCTCAGTGGTGATTAAATATATCTCAAACACTTATTTCTCTCAGTCTTTGTTTAAAATGCTGAGTTTCTATTGTGGATTCCAGCTGAACAAAAGCACAGTGAAAGGCAGAGATAACTGTGACTATAACCCAAAAGGCTGACATATCACACAATCCAGCTTCCGTGAACCAAAAATCATTAATCTGACGCTGTTTTAACTTCAAAGTAGTTCTGAGGCGAGGTAAAGTGAGCTTCCTTAAAGCATGCCTAAGGCTGCAGAGCTGCTGGTGATGTCACACTGTCAGCTGAAGTCAGACTTTGATCCCGGCAAATGGATTCAATGATGGCTTTTTTTTTTTTCTAAAATCAACGGAATCAGAATGACTAAACTTACTAAATACATTTGCAACAAAAACATTGTCTTTAACTCAGCATGCAAGCGAGGCTGTGAATGTCTTTTTTTCTTTGCACAGTTTAAGAAGACTTGAAAAGTGGGACTGAGTTGGAGCTTAATATTCTTATATAACCTTGCCAAAAAGCCAAGTTAGGAGGAAGTTGTATGAGCAATTCAAAATTATCCGGCCCTGGGTTATTTTGCAGAGCAAAGTTTGTCTCAATAAAATAATAATAATAAAAAAACATCCAGAAGCCTTTCTCTTTACTTACACTTTCCCAGTGCATCAAATATGTTTATGACTGGGATTATATACTGTATGACCAGAGTTGGGTAGTGTTATATTTAAACGTGGTCAAAATACGGTCATACAGACTGGGAGAGGTAACATGTTAGAGTATATCTGTGTTACAATCATAACTACTTCTTTCTCATGTTGGTTACAAGAACTGCACAGAGCTGACTGCATGTCTGCCTTTCAGTGTGTCATGTCGTCTGTGATTCCACAACCTTGAAGCCAATGACTCTTCACTCTACAGCCTACTACCAAAACAAATGTTGTGATCATCTTTACATACAGTGTTCAGCATAAATGAGTATACCCCTTCAGATTTGTCGGAAAACCTATTGTTTCCTTTCAAAATCAACATTTTCTATGGCATACTATACCACAAAATACTCCCCCAAATGTGGACCATTGATTGCAAACAAGATTTTTTAAGTTGCACACAAAAAAAGTATTTTTCTCATTTTAAGATTAGGATGCAAAAAAGAGTACACCCGAATCAAAGGGGTGGGAGCAAAGCTAAATTTTAGTTATCATATTACCCTTATTTTCATCTTATGGTAAAACAAAATGTTATGTTAAACTCAGGTTTGTCAAAATTTTGGAAATTGTTCTTTTGTTCATTTAGATATTGATTAATACATTACTTTTGATAGGGGGTGTACTCATTTATGCTGGGCTCTGTATATACTCACTGTATGAGCACCAACTTAGGAGAACAATACACACACATGGAATATGATACTTTGTGCATGATCTGGGAAATAGCTTATATCACACTAGAGCAATACAGTGATAATATATTGCAGGAACATCAAACAAACATATAGCACAATATTTGATAAACTGAGGAACAGTGAATAGCTATATGATAAATTGTAGGAATAAAATATTTCCTTTATTTTAGTGTCATATTTACATAATTGCATAGACTGTGATGAAACAATGATAATGTTTGCATTGTTTTAAAAATAAATCAACAACATTGTTTGCAAATAAGTGTAAAAACATGCTAATTAAAATTGAGACGTAAAATAAATACCAACATATTTGACAAACTCACATTTGTAGATGTGTAAATAGAACACATTTTTTTTAATTTAATGTGGATACCTGGGGCCTGCATGTTGACAAACAGCATTCCTCGTTAAAACAAAAACGCTTTCAAAGTTCTTTAACGGACAACTGTCTTACAACTTACCCTGTATATGACATATAAATCAATTATAATGCTTTAGAGATGTCAAAAAGGTATTTACTTCTGCTTTACTAGCACATCAGTCAAGCAGTTAGCTATGTTAATGGCTAATTTGCTTTGTATTTTCTGATGCTTTTCCTAAGCTTAATAGTGTGTTATTATATGGTATTACCAATGTTCCTTAAAGATGTCATATTTTGCTTTTTTAGTTTTTTATTAATTTGTTTTTTTTCATTTCTTAAAATTCATAATCCCTAAAGTGTGTTTAACACGTGAGTTAAACAGTGTTAACATGTGTGCTCTCCCTCTCCCCCTCTGTGTGCCTAAAATATCTTGTTCCCCTAGCCCAACCAAATAGACTTACCAGTGTGATGTCCTGCCATCATTCTGTTGTCGGTTTAATCCTATTGGCTCATGGTAGCAAGCCCATTGCAGAGCATAAACATTTGAATGAATGCAGAGGTGTTGACAACATGGTGCCAAGCAGTGCTGAACTAACCAATCACCACAGTGTTGTGAACATACCCTAACAGTCACCAAAATGATTATGATACTTATTTGATACGAAATATGATCTCATTTATCACGTGGTGCTGTACGTGTCCTGAAAAATGGAAATCAATTAGCACTTTAGCACATCCTGCTCCCTGATCTCAGAGTTTATGGGACTTTTGGATTAGTTTAAGTAAACTGTCCACGATAATTAATGTGGTAAACACTAGCCTGACAAGAAACTTTAACACTTTTTCTTTCTAGATTATTAAATACATCTGCAATTACCCCAGTTGTGGATTTCCATGTGAAAACACAACTTACAAAGAATGACTGACGGCAAGCTGGTCACCAGGACAACAGAGTTTGTTGGGGATATTAAAAATCATTTTTGATTGGCTTTAAAAAATGACTAGATTCTAAATAGACCCAGCTATGAGCACTGGCTTGATAATGTTACATTAAGAGGAACGTCTTTTTAGGGGAGTAAAGACTATTGGATATTAGTTAGAAGCTTCAGAGTGGTGACACTGAAGTCAGCCATGTTCCATAGTGGCCAGACAGTAGGATCTTGCTTTGGCTCATTACTCATGTTTCAGACATATGAAAGCAGTATTCATTTGTGCACATCATCTTAATGAACATCTTGTTAAATCTCATAAACGTCTGCCATAGAGATGATTTTAGGAATAATCTTGAACCAGATGAACAAAAAGCTTTGACCAGCAAAATGCTAACTTTAGGGTTGGCCGACAAAACTGCTTCATCCCTGCACCACCATTATATCTTGCTGCCATATTTGGACCCTCACCTTGGCACAGCGGTACAGGTGCATTCCACTGGTAGGTCCCCTGTGCAGTCCTGGTGCAGGTGGCGCTGCTCTGGCCGATGAGCCTGAAGCCTTGGTCACAGCTGAAGCGTAGTGTGCTGCCCAGTTTAGTCCCTGTTAGACTGTGCACTGTGCCATTTATGGGGTTATTTGGAGGGCTGCAGTATGCCGCTGTGGAAAAAAGAGCACAAATAGGTAAATATTTGAATACGCTTTTGGACAAAATGGAGTGCAGTGACCATAAAAACTCGGCAATGATGCAAGATGATGCAAAGTGTTGTGGAGGAGGTAAAGGATTAATATGCCTCGGATAGCACATAGCCTAGGATCTCATTTGCATCTGTCTCTCTGCCTGGTCTGGTAAGGGAGGATATTTATTAATACAAGTGCCACAATGCAATCTCCTTAAGGGAGAAGCTGCAGACCAGAGACAAGGAAAATTGATTAGAGGAAAGTTGTTTTTTTACAAAGCGTAAAAGGAGTTCATCAGCTGCAGCAGAGGAGGATCATAAAAGTGATAGATACATAACAGACATAAAATATCTTTTTGTTTGTTGGCTAAATTGGGTGCTGTAATCATCATTTGTCTTTCCAAATGGTGCCAAGAGCAGGTCTATGGATCCCAAAAAAACGAAGTGCTTTGAGGCCAAAAACAACACCTAGAAGAATGTATGAAAAAAGATCACACTCATTCAAGAAAAATCGTGGTGATCCTGCAACACATGTCTCTGTGACCCAGAAACCTGTGCTCACTCTGGAAAGAGGTTGTGCTGGAGGTGGACCATGGATGCCGAAAAAGCGTATTATCCATTACACTTAATCACTGTGACCACTTTAGAGCTCCATAAAAATGCTAATTCTGACTCAAAGCACTCGCACGTGGCAGTGAAAATGGCCTCTCTTTCAAGTCACTGGGAATTTTTTATCACCGTGCAATCAGATAAAACTCTCTTACTGTATAAAAACTTAAAGCCCTGTCAGCAGTGCAATCTTTATTCAGCATTTGAACACAAAATGTTCCAGTAAGACAAAGAATGTGGGACTTCAAGTGATTTGAAAAGACAGAGGGAAAAAAAGAAAACTTTATATGGAATTTGACACTGAGGTCAGCTGAGAAAGATGTTGTATTTGTTAAGGATCTAAAGGTGTCAGGAAACACTTTCATTTTTATACACCATTACACTGTCTTTTCTAAAGATAGAAAAGTCATAGTGACCCAGTCAGCTACAATGTTACTATGTTACAATTTCATTTAAAAGATCCTTTTGTCAAAAGCAACGTAGATCTAAGATTGGAGTCAACAACCTGTAGATCTTCATCGACTGGTAGATCTTTGATATATTTCTCCTAAATCTTCAACACTGGATGTGCATTAGATCTAAAGCTGGCATACTTGGAGGACTTTTTCACATATCCAATGGATAGATGGGCCAAGCCATTCCAGATGTTTATAAGGTTAGATGGATCAAACTGAGTTCCTTTAGTCTAAATGTAAAATCCTAATATTGTTCATATCTTAAACTCTGGTTGTCATGAGTTTTGTTTTGTAATGGGCTGTGCAAGTTGTTGCAAATGTGACTTCTGTTGTTTCTGAAAGGGTAATGGTGCTGTCATGTAGTGCTAGAGGCAATTCCTACCATTTTTTAACCAAGCATTTGACAGACAACCTTATCAAGTCACCTCAATATCATCATCATAATCATGCCCTTATATCATTGACATTGGCATAAGCATAAACATACTCAGTGCTGAGTTGTTCAGAAAGAGCTGGGTCTAAAACCCTTTGACTCATTCTACCACAGAGGACTACAGGGTGGAGTCAAACTAAGTGCATATGTGTTCCCTAAACGAGTCTTAAACTGTCTCTTATAGGGACTCTTCAGATTGAACGGACTTGGGTAGTTCATTCCACCACTTGGATACAACAGAGAAGAGTCTAACTAGTGATTTTGAGCCATGTTGAGATGAAAGCACATAGCGTCTTCCATTGGCAGAGTGTAGGAGGTGAGAGGGAGTGTAGACCAGGTAGGCAGGTGCCTTCTTCTTACTGTTTTATAGGCCAGAGGTAGAGCTTTGAATTTGATGCAAGCTGCAACTGGAAGCCAGTGAAAAGAGATTAACAGCAGAGTAACATGCTGTCACAACGGAAATATTTCTTTACATCCCTCTGGACCGACCGTTGGCTTATCAGTCCTTCACAAATAAGACTCATAATACAGGCTCATCAGGAAAATCAGAAAACCCTCCTTACCTTTAACATTGGTTAGATCAGGAAATGACAAGTTATATAAAAAAAAAATAACTATTGCAATAATTGGCAATTGATTCTTATACTTCTAAATGGTGTTAAATTTAATCACTGACATGGAGTTTGACCAATACCTCTGGTTCATGAAAAATGAAGATCATGAAAAAAAAGAGATACCAGGACTTGCATTAATTTCAGAAAAATCATTTTGGCTTTCATTGCTATTAATACAGGATGTAGTTTTGGGAAATCGTTAGACCATCTAACGTGTATGAGTAAAAAATGACTAATTTCATCATATTTGTAGTTAAGAAATGTGCCATTGTACCACGGCATCAATACAGGTACTGATTTTGTTAGATTTCTTCTAGTATCACATCCAAATTCTGGGATCTTGACAAGGAACAGTGCATAACCAAAGTGTCAGGAAGTTAGCAACCCATTAAAAAATGTCAGTAAAGCAGATGATTATGGTAAAATATTAGTTTAGACAAAGTGATAGAGTTTATGAATGGAGAAGAAACATGATGAGCTAGCAGAGGATAACTTAAAGTTTTTAAAGATGAAGGACCCACAGAGACATAAGGGGGATTGATGAAGAACGCAGTCAAAAACATTGAATCTTCCTGTGCCATCTGCTCCTTTCTCCTCACTAAGGTGCTACAGAAGGCATCTCCATATTGACCATGGCAGCTCATGGGTTCTCAGCCATCAATTAGTCTTTCTGTCACTTTGCCCACTTTAGAAATATCAGTCTTAGCAAAGAAAAAATATACAAGAGGCAGGGGAAAAAAGGAAATGACAGAACATCCGGTTGGGGAGACTGTGTGCTCCACAGAGAGGAGGAGGGAGCCGATTAGTCAATCTGGCTGAGTGGTGTTGATACCAAACAGAGGGAGCCTTTTAAATATTTGAATTTGTCATAATTCACTGTGGTTCACACAGGTGCTGCACACTACCAGATCCTTCATGGTAGGTAGATACAACTGAGACTTTATGCACAATACACAAGACGGCATTACTAGTTCCCTGGCTGCGTAGGAAAACAAGGAGTGCTGCAGATGCCTGCCGCCCACACTGTGTTGTCATGGAGATGAGCCACATTTCTAGCATTTTCCAACAGTAAAAAAATCTTGAGCTGTTGAAACCAAAGGCACCTCTGATGAGGCTGGTGGACAACGAAGGCTGGGCAATATGGACCAAAAATAACATTTTAAAGTATTTGAGTCTAATGGTGATACATGGTACTGATCAACACTATTTCGAAAAAAAAAAGAGAAAAGTAAATTCTACTTTGAATCCACACCGGTAACATGTCAAATGTCACAAAGGTAGTTTCTTTAATGGGGAGGACCCTCTTGAAAACGAGATGCCTCATCTGAAGGGGCAAACCCCAAATAAATTTATATTTTTAACAGAGAAATGTGGTAAGGAAAAATTTATTGTCTGGGCTTCCATAAATTGATTGCTATCCTGAATTCCTTGTCTTAGTACTTTTGTCTCTGCCTGTTTCTCTATCCCTCTACATCTCTATGATAAAAAAAGATTAAAAATACAAATAATTCTAGAATAAAAAACAGTCAAATAAAAAAAGAAATAACAATAGAAAAAAAAAAGAAGAGCGTGGCATTGAACCACTCTTTTTAAAAATGTCTTGAGATAACATCTGTTTTGATTTGGTACTATAAAAAATAAAGATTAGTTGATAATATACAATTGTATATAAGTATGCAATATTGTAAAAAAATGCACATATAGAAGATGTTTTTTTTAGTCTAAGTATTGTTTGTTCAAAGAAAATACTTAGGTTTTCATACTTATCAGATCCTTCTTATCGCAAATTAGTCAGAGAAATGAGAAATACATTATACACAAAAGCTCAAGTCTTTAAAGGAAAGATTAATTTGCAGCTTCTGGCCATGTCACTGTGACTGGTCTTGTTGTAGCCAATCTTTTAACCTTGTACTAAGCATGACATGTCTTTCTCATTTCTTAAATCAGCATAAACATAAATTTTAAATCATAGTCCTGAAAAAGAACACAGAAACAGCATTTAAAAAAAAAATGCATATAAATATTGTTTTATAGGGCACATGATGAAATAGCATGTTACTCCATGCTAATGTTCACCCTGTCTTGACTTACCTGAGTAACGTATGCGAAAGCCTTTGTGGCTAGTAGTATGATCAAAAGACCAGTGCAGGTAGACTTTGTTATTGGAGCTGGTGATGCTCAGTGGACTCGAGTAGTTCCCGCTTAAAGTAATCAGGAGAGGGCTTTGTCTGGATGGGCCTGGGTTGAGAGAGAAAATTCAATTATTAAAAGTAATACATTTTTGAAAGTCTCCTAACTCTGCTTGAAAGAGAAGAGCTCTAATACTTCCACGTAAGCACACTTTGGTCTTAAAAATAATGCATTGTGTTCCCTAAAGTAATCTCTTAAATCTGAAGAATAATTTGAGCAGCATTTCCCTTGCAAATGCAAAGTAATGGAACAGAGAATATGATTAATAAAAATCCACACTTTGCACAGATTTAATTATTTAAAGCGCTGAATTTTGATAGGAATAGATCTTACTCGTGGCTCGTGATAGGTTGTGCATTTTTTAACAGTCTTGGTAGAAATGTAATTTATTCAGAGATTTCTTTCTGCAAGTGGCTTGGCAGGCTAAAAGTCAGAACATGGATGCTCCCTTTCATGCCAAAGATGATAAAAAAGTTCTCATCAGGAATACCAGACTGTAAAACCCCCACTTTCTCAAAACAGCCTGGCAGAGCTCCTGAATGTACCCTGAATCACAAGCAAATGCAAAAAGTAGTGCCTTTTTTCTGATTTTCTGTGAGTGCTTTTCTGTGTAGAGCAACTTACTTTTTTTTTAATTAGGATCTGAAAAATTCAGTCTTGATCAAGGCAATTTGAGGAAAGTATATTTGCTTGGAGATTAGTGAATATGCAGTGTGGTAAGCATCTTCTAGTTCAGGGATCTACGACCACCAAGTTGGAGATCCTGGAGGGCCCATTTTTGGCTGTGCATAATAAAGATAGTTAATTTAAGTTTTCTTTCATTGACCTCTTGAATATGCAAGGGTGTCTTATTCTGAAAAATGATCTGACTGTTTTACATTTGTTTTTGCACGTTGACTGTCATGACTTGATCTCTTATCTCTTGTAACAGCTGAAAAGAAAGGCCTGAGATAAAGTTGCTTCTTCACCCTTTGTTCACATAATGTCCAGCTATGTCATGAGCATGATTGCAAATATTCACCAAGTGTAAAATTTCCTGATGTACTCCACAGCCATGGAGACAACTCAAATATCAGAACAAGCATAAAAACCATCAACAGTCACAAGACCCATCAGATCAGAGTTAACATTAGTAACCATCTGCAGTCATCAGTAACCTCAGACCAACTCAGATTGAGATCAGGTGGACATAAAACACACTGTCAGCAATGTATACACTCTGCGAAGGCTGTGAAGCAGCATCACTTTTTAAAGCACTTTTCTTCTCAAATATTTTGAAATTAATCATGAAATGAGAATGACACTTAACAATTAATACATACATCTTACGAGGTGCAGCTTTTGTTACATTTTGTCAATTCAAAACAGAAAGCTGATCGTCAGGAGGACTGTGTTGCGCCACCACAGAAAACGTAGTGTCCATGCACCTCATTAGAGACCATGTTTACAACTGACTGCACACTGAAGTGTCACTGTTAAAGTCGCTGTTGAAAACGGAGAAAAGTTCTTGTAAATATCTCTTTGTTTAGTTCATTTTAGTGTTTGAATACACTCTTAACATCTGCATTTTTTAATCAAAAACTAAACCAATACAAACACAGATACACATTTAGCTGGAAGTCACCAGTTTACACATTTACTGGTTGAATTATTACACCTGTCTTATTTTCATGTATAGTTCCTACATGTTTTCTATCTTTTCTGCAACTGAATTATTGTTAAATAATGTATTGCCTTATATTTATTAGACTAATTGCTGTTTAGCCTACTTAATAGTCTTAATGTGTTATCAGTCTCTGAAAAATGATATTATGTTCACGAAAATCAACACAGTGTAATTTAGTTGCTCTTATTGTAGAATAATTGTAGTTTAATGAGGAAGAGCATAGTAAGTTAAGGCATCTTGCTTACTGAATAAGGATAGATTTTGCAGTTGTTCAATCAGTTTACACACCACCTGTATGAGGTCTTATTATACTGCATAAAAGTACCAACCATTAAACTAAATGTAACATCACTCACAAAATCTGAACAACACCACCACCACCATTGCTATACACTGATCGGACTCATAAATGATTCTGAAGAAGACATGATAGGGGCATTCTCAGTCATTAGCATCATAGTAGACACTGATACTCACCATCAAAGATCTCAAGCTCGTCGAACTGACGACTGGTCTGGAAATGTTCAATGGTGAAGGTTATGTTGTAGCCAGGTTCTACTTTCACCACCCAGGAGCAGGACTCAAAATGGGGGAATCCACTGCCAGGGGACTGACTCATGATGACACCTGTGGAGGCTGTCAACACCTCGTTCATGGGACAAGTCACTGTAGAGAGAATGAAAGAGGAGAGATGAAGAATTCAATTAAATTGACTGCAGGAATGTTACTTTGTTTTTTATTGCTTTTCTACGCTATAGCATAAATGCGGCTAACTTGTGTAATGGTTTTTGCTGTCTAGTAAATTAAATTTCCCTTGAAGCACAAATTGGATTGGTTTAATCCACATTGTTGTTGGAGGGCAGCTCAATGTGACTAAAAGCATAAGCGAAGTTAATTGTCATTCTGCTGCTGATGCTGTTGAAGGGAAAAAGCTGTTCATGCTAAGTCAGTCCAGGCAAAACTTGCATTATATAATATTACTGACTTCCCATGAGCATACTCTTTGCCCATTGTCAGCATGTGACACATGGGAACCTAAGTTGGCGGCTAACACTTACATCTGCCTTTAAGCTCTATTACTGTGACACATCTGGGCTGACCAAATCCATCCACTCATCTTCCTCCCCCCTGCCATTTGTATTCTTGTGGGACATCGTCTTGACATCTCTGACATTTTCTAGTGGTTTCCATCTTTATTATCAAACGTTGCACAACCTTGCTGTCTGTTGCATTTTTGTTGTGGAGCTGTGAAGCCAACCTCTTAATCTGCCAGAGCTGTCTGCATACACAGAGGAACCCTCCGAAAACAAGCAGCGACATAAAAGGACGTTACTGCTGCAACGAATACACAAAGCAACTGCTACATGGCTCCCCTTTCTATTGTTTTTGCAGCTTACCTAATGGGGCTGGGTGCAGAGCAGGTAGAGTGTGAAATAAGTTTCCACTGCAGAGGAAGATAGACACTTTTTTGTTCCTTCTCTTTCACTTTCCTTTTTCTCTGCTTTCTTGTGTTTTTTTCTTGGGCTATGTCACACACCATGAACCCATATTCTCCATCTTTAAATCGGTTGCTGCTTTTTGAATATATTATTGCTTCCTATATGGCAAACAATTCCTCTGGGCCTATTTTGGCCTACATAACATTATAAACTTTGTAAAGACTTTAGGCTCTCTGAAACTTCACCAAACAACTTGACAAGAGTATGTTATTTGAACAAAGTGCCATTACAAACTTGTAGAAAAAAAGACATGCATGCATATCAAATCACTTTAACCAAGGCACAAGTTGTATGTCACTCATTTCCCACAGGGCCACAGTCTATTTGACCAACTGTGAGCCAGTAAATGCACATGGCAATCTTCTACCTGCTACACCTCCTCTGACATTGTTGACACAATCTAAAAAAGGGTTGTGTTGTCATTGTCTTCCATTACTACAACATGGACATCACAGACAACCCATTACTATTACTTTTCCATTTCATTCCATTATTTACAACATGTAATGGGAAGCTAAACAGAGAGGCAGAGAATACGAAAGAGAAAGACCTTTGTTGGACACACTGCAAAATACTTAACATAAATGACATGTAGGCCAGATACAGGCCAGGTTAGTTGACAAATATTTGCATGTCTATCAAAGTATCCTTTGCAATAGTGAGTGGGCTAGACCGGTAGGATTCTAATGATTTTTTGCCCAGGACACACCCTGAATCAAGCCAAAATCTAAGTCACAACATATTCATATCAATGCAAAATAGCCATCTAGACACACACTACAGTACCTTCTGAACTACTTGTGTTTGTTTTTTTTAATTCAAGATTATACTTCAAAATTTGATAAATTCAGCATTTAGACTCGTCAGGTCACCATTCACAACATTAAGAAACCAATAAATTGTAGAAGCATGGATAAAATTTCCCTTAACCATAATTCTGATCACAAGTAAACTGCCCTGAGGGTTTTAATAGAACCTTTTATTTTACACTTGTAAAGATAACATGTAGTTTAACAAACTCCTAAAGGTACACCAGTGTGTCCTACCAGGTTATTTTACACGATTGAAACATGTTTCCCCCTGAGTTGCAGGGTTGAAGGAATCTTTATACCCTCAAATTGGTTGTTGAGTCTTGTTCAGTGTGTGATAGTAAACAACAATTTAGACCCCATCTAGGACACTACAAAAACTCTTGACAGAAAACTTTGCTGGTTGGATTTTTGTCCTGCCCCCTACAATTTGTTCTGTTACATCAGAGAGTATGACCAATGAAAGCAAAGAGTGCCCTAAATGTGCCTCAGTCACAGATGTTAAAAACCAAACAGCAGGATGGAGTTGCTTTGTGACAGTATTGGACATTGGAAAAAATTGCTAAGCTCTGATGAAACATCCCCTTTTTTATGATGTGCCATGAGGGAACTACAATGACAGACTGAAAGATGAAAAAGATAGAACAATCTTATGAGAAACTGCCCATGACACTTACCGAGTAATCTCGAGAGACAAACAAATACAGTTCATATATGCAGTGCTCATTTGGAGGTTTTTTTTTTTTTAATGTCACTCTTTCTTAAAACATCATCACATCAGTTACATTTCTTTGACTTGTGGTCAGCAATGGCTGTCTGTCATGACAAAATTTAAAGGCTCAATAATCCACTAATCTGGCATAGTGACCATTGTAACTTAACTAACAAACATAATAATTATGGTCAGACCTTGGCATTACAGTATGGCAAACTGCCTGTACACTACACAGTAAGCATGTCCCTCAGGCATGTGGAAAATTAAATCACAGCAACAGTTAGTGCAAAGAGCTCTCATTTAAAATTGAGGGTAGTTTGTTTCAACTACTCAAAAAACATGGATTACTGGTATTTCTGGGGCAACTATGGATCAGTGATGGAGTGGTATACTGGTAGAGTAATGGACACGTAACATCCTTTCCATTGGTGTACCGATGTGATCTGTATATAAATATTATAAGGAAAGTGAATATGTACTAACGCCACTCAATTTTATGAAATACAGTTGCGTACTGTTCCTATGATCAATTAAACTATAAAAAAGCACCATCTGCTGGTGTGTTATATCATTGGAAACTGCTTAAATGATTAGGGATGCACAAGTACATCAGTTTAACATCAGTTGCTGCCCTTTCTTGATCAGCCATCAGCAAATAAATTTGGGATAAGTAGATATCAGTTTTAGAAATCTGATTGTTGTGTCATAGCAATTTAATGACGACATCAATCACAGTAATACACTGGTTGATGAGAGTTTCCTATTGGGTAGAAGTAGTGACCAATTGGACAGATTCTGATCTGTTTTCATGGTCAAACACAAGAGAAAACATTGGCAATGTGTAATGATTAATTAGAATGTTGGCACTGGTATCTAAAAAAATAAGTCTAAACAGTGTTGACACCTGTCTTGATTTGTACAATGACCAGCTATGATGTATGATAGTAATGTTAAAGTAGTGACTATGTTTCAAGAAACTATGATGCATTATATAGAAATATGAAACTCTAACAAGATCATTTACATGAAAAGTGCATTCACTTGAAGGTATTTCCTTTTCTTGATACATCCGGCAGAAATTGGATTTTGCAGGATACTGTTGAACAGTTATTCTGCAATAATTTTTGCAGCATCCGAATTCTAAAGATTGGTATACGGATATACAGAAGGTGACAAACATTTGTGTTCTACTTGTACTGCTGTAGTAACTGTTTCAGTCAAATGTGAAGTGTAGCACTAGGGGCACAGTTAGCAAACACAAGTTGTTGTTCCTGTGAACAGAAAGGTGTGGGCTTCAATCTCCTGGCTATGATTATCACACTAGTCTGCCCCTGCCTTAAAAGATGTAAGCAAAATCGAATAGAAAACATGATAGGCTGCAGCAAATCTACTTTGAAACTCCTTCAAAAGTCAGGTTTGCAGGTACTTTTTTATGTGCATATTTTTGTGTGTGACAAAATTTGTCAACCAAGTGTGACAGAAAAAATTTAGCCGCAGGTAAAAATGCACATGTTGTGTGCTGCAAATTGAATAGCCAAGCCTGTTGTGCCTGAGGGTAAGGCAGCGCATGGCACTAGCTGGTCCTTCATTACAGTGGTGAAATACTGAACTCTCAGAATCACATTCTAGCAGCGTCTCCTCTGTGGCACCATCTGAGTGTGTTTGGAAATACGCTTGTTTCTGTGTTCGTGGATGGGTCCCATGTTTGTGTTAACACAATGTTATGTGTGTTTCGCTCTTGGCTGGTTCAACCTCCTCTGTGTGTGTTTGTGGAAGAAGAGATTATTAAATTCATCTGAAAAAAATGGCAGCCAGCCTGGTTTGTACAGCATTTAAAAATAAATATTTGCATTTGATTTACTATTCCTGGTGTATTAGCTGGGTTTCTTTTTTTTCCTCATTAAATTTCATTAGACTGTGGGTTATCAGTCAGAGAAATGCTTCACAAAATTAAGAATGTTCTAGCTCTTTAATATAACTCATTCTAATAGCACTTGTCAAAATCCGTACCTTGTGTTTCCAAAATACAATTAAAAAATATTAACGTTTGATGTCTGCAAGTGAAAGTAACACGAGTGTCCACACTTTGCAGCGCTCCTGTTTGTGTCTTCATCACGTGCTGTGGGATGAAATGGATTGACGCTATGTCTTTCATTCTATCTCTACAGCAGTTTTAGTGTAAATAACAGGAGCAAGCATAACTATCAGAAAAGTGTGTTTGAACCAGTTTATCTCTTGTTTAGATCCAGGATGAGCCCTGTAGGCCCATAAGTTACTAATGCATGAAAAGCTCAGACAATGACAAAGGTGCTACTTGATACTTTTTTTCACAAAGAATGTCCAAGCAAGTGCAGAAAAAAGCATTTAACTTACACAGGCACGCTAGGAAATTTCATGTTCAAGTATCAATCAATCAAAACTCAGGAGAGACATTGACTACTCAGAGATACAGCTACAACATAAAAAAAACTGAGATTTGAACCATCATCATTATGTTATTTTATAAACAAACATGTTTGAGTATGAACTCAAAGGCTGTTTTAGATGAGAATAAGGGCTGTAGTGCTTGAAAAGGCAACTCAATGTGTGTGTGATGGCCACACACGTAGGTAATAGTCACCCTCACATCATTAGTTTGACACACATATTTTGCAGTCACAAAAACACATGTACACATCTTTTTTTGATTTAATATTGATTTATTAGTTGGTTTATGTCCTACACTGTTTAAATTTAGTGCATACAATTTAATCATTGTAAGATGAATAAATATTATCCATTGTAAGATTTAGCTCAATTTTCTGTTTTTCATTCTGTCCTCTTTTCTTTGAGTTACACTGATGCTGGGGGAGGTAACTCCCTGGTTAGAGGCAAAAGGGGGGCAATGAGATGGGAGGGCAAATGAGAGGGCATTTAGGTCCCATTTACACGACAACGTTATCTCCAGAAACGGAAAGGTTTTTCCTTTGCGTATTTTAAAAAGCGCTCTGCGTTCACACGGAGACACGAGAACGGCTGAAAACTCAGTGTAGCGTGCATGCCAGGCCAGTAGATGGTGATATAGGTTTGTAGTGTTACAACACGCGTACGCTTTCCGGTGAAGACAAACTTTTCATAAACAACAATGGCAAGTGGACGCATGAAGACGCAGGAGTTTCTTGTCTGGACAACAAATCTGTCTGGATATTTTTGTCTGGATCACAAACCAAGCACAGTAAGCAGCACACATGTTGCTTGGTAGACGACCGAAGCTGCTGCTGTTGTTGTTGTTGTTCCTGGGATGTGCATGCAACCTTTATCTGAAAGAGTACATGCGCAGCACATCAGCATTTTCCCTGGAAACACTAATTCCTGTTTACACAAAGACGTATAAGAAAACGTTTTCAAAACATTTCACTCTGGACCCTAGTTTCAAAAGTTTGTAGATTCAGACATTTTGGGAACCATTCTCGTGTAAACAGGAGGCGCAAATGCAATGAAAACTCTGTTTTCAGTCATTTTCGTTGTCGTGTAAACGGGGCCATATACTGAGGATAGAAGTCATGGGATTTAGTTTGATTTCATTTTGGTTTGTGTTTAATTGCTTACCCCCTTTGTTTCCTTTGGTTTGACCAAATTCTTATACATATTTTCCCTTTGTCCCACTTTGTCAGATCTGTTTTGTTGAGTTAACACATTATCTTTTTTAAGTTTAGTGTTACGTTTAGTTGAAGTCTTTTGTAGGCTCATCCTTAATATTTTGGTTTGTATATTTGACTGACTTTCTTTTGAGTAAAATAAAAACCCACTTTCTTTAAATGAATCCTGTGTCACAAGCCTTTATTGGTTGGTCCCTTGCAGTGCTCAAAAATAGGCCAGGGTATGATACTTGGGTCATAATACCAGCCCCACAACAACACTAGAGATATAAATGTTGTGTTCAACAAAAGTTCCTAAGTATAATCCTAAAAAAAGAGTTGTGGGCTTTCATACTTAATGAATTAAAGGAGAGGGGTAACATAGCTAGGATTAAAGTGCCTAACTTTGGAAGTTGAATAGACACTAATCTAATATTATCCCTGATTCCAAGAACACATCCACCAAGTCTGAAATAATTCACAACCTGAAGCACCTCGTGGATACGAGTCAAAACGTTTCAATCCATCACTGATAGTGAAACTGATTACGCCTGGAAGTGGCATATAAAATCTTAGAGTGAAGTTCATTAACCAATCAATTCTCCGAGGATAAGATATGTGTTGGCAGTGACCTTTCGAAAAGCGCCATCGTGTTTTCAAAACAGCTTTCAGCTTGTTTTGGAGCCGATGGAAAGAGACAGGCAGGCACTCTTATCTATAGGCTGCTACTTATTAAACTAATCCTGTTTGAAATGAAGCATCAATCTTTTTTAGGCTGTAAACAAAAGGGTATTAGGGGACAAATCTGACAGCTGGAAAAAAGGCGGCCTCATGCACGAGGTGAGATGAACACTGATAGGGCTCAAAATGAAATTTCACTTTAATGAGGCACAGAATAGAATAAACTGGTAGCAGGGTTGGCAATCTGCAAGACAGCCCTTCTGTTCGTATATAAATTGTTCATGGTATGAAAGAGCCTCCTTATTAAAAATGTGGCGACAGACAAGCACAGATGCATACACATCTGCATTCAGTCACATACCTTTGTGTACTATGGCATGACATTATGAACGTGTGCAAAAAGCTGTAATGTATCCAGTACGTGCTGCTGCAGTGCTGTTGTTATGCTTGCATTCATGTTGGTATTTAATTACCATAATCTGAGGAGTGATAACAAGCTGATTGAGGGGGGTGGGCAACAACATAAGCATTAGCATGATCAGAACCTGACAACTCTAAGAAGTCAAGGTAGACAATAGAGGTGTGAAATAGGGTCATCGTTAATCCATTGTGAGGGACTAAACAAAAGGGCAAAGGTAGGGAAACAAAAGCAGGGAAATGAGGGGTAGGGGCTAAGTGGGATAAAGACTAGAATACCAGTGTAATGGGTGATTATGCAGGTTTAGCCAGAAATTTGTCCGGAGGATAAACACAGGGATTTTGGAGCATCAGAGCTCATTGTTTTTTCAGTAATGAATTAAAGCAACATCCTATTCTGATGTTCTGGGTTTGTGTGAGTGTTTGAGATGTTGGTACTTGGTTAAGACTTGGTAGATGCAGATAAGGGCCAATAAAACAAAGTTTAATCAGAAAGTGGGGAAATAAAATACTCTGCAAAACAACTGGTTGCTCAAAAGGCATGGAACACATGCAAATTTAATACACCTTTCCTGTGTCAACCACAAACAGTTTTAAGTGTGTTTTCAGTATTTTCTAGAACCCGTCAGCCTTGATAACTTACTTATGGATACTTGGAGTGCTCATGGTTAGATGACTTAATGGATACGTTAGATAACAAAAAAAGACGGTACAATATTTTTTCTATCAGTGCAAGCCTGAAAACTCAGTGAAAGGCTCTGTGTGTAAGGCAGCAGCCCACTACAAGTAACCACTATAACACCACCTAATGGCTTCTGCTTGCTGCTGAAATGCAAACCTGAACATAAACAAAGGAACTTCAATGAAAGCTTTAAAATGAACAGCTAGCATTAGTGGCGTCTTGCAGGAATAGCATGGCTTTCAATTATTTGGTTTTAAAATATAGGAAAGAAGTTAGAATTGTGAGGTTGAAATGATTAATGTCAGAACTGGAGCATAGCATAACCAAATTAGTACTGAATTCTGTACATTGAACTAAGGGGGGAACCTAGAGGTTCATTCACACTGAACGTGACTTGGGCGACCTGAGCGACCTGGGCAACCACTCTCCATGTAAAATCAACGTACAGCTGCAATGGGGGTGGACCAACCCTCCCACGATGTGACGGACGCGATCTGGGTGACTTGGTCGCGCTACAGGGTCGCTTTGGATGCGAGACCAGGTCGTATCGCTCAGTTGCCAAAGTTGAAAAATTGGAACTTTTCAGGCGACATTGCGTGTGGCTGTGCCGTGACAGCCAATCAGCGGTGTGAATGCACCTTAAGGATAGGGGGCTTGCACTGCTAACACAGGTTTCACAAATTTACCTGCAGATGCAGTGGTAAAAAAGGGTGTTCAATTTGCTGTTATCTGAGTGCTTGAACAACTTTATACTGATTTGTTAAATTCAAACATATTGTACAATTAGCAGGATTTGAAATTAGCTGCCTTGGAATATTTCTCTCATAAACAAGTGTTAACTCAACATAATCAATTCCACTTTTCTAAAACTTCATTTCATACATGGAGTCTTAAGAATCTTTCCATGATTAGCTAATGTTGATGGGACTCTTTATATACAAATCTTCTAGCATCAGTGTTTCAATATAGGGTAAATTGAAGTGAATGAGTTAGGGTGACCTGGGGTGTAAAAAAGACTTAGCATAGATGAATTGGGAGTGCTATACAGGCTAAAGTCCATTTAATATTTTAGATTGGATTAAAAAATAGTAAGAAATGTGTCAATGCCTGTGAGCTCAGCAAACACTCTAGTTGCAGTCATTTCAAATTATATCATTACAAAAGCATCTGGCAAACATCTTGTCAACCTTATTTAAAGAGGTCATACTATGTTTTTTAGTTTTATATGCTCTTAAGTGAGTGTTTCTTATCTCCTCCAATCGATAGAAGACTTCAATACACAAGATAAGTAGGTCCACGGCATCAGGACTACTCTCTTGCTTCCTGTCAACAGCACTAGTTGCTGCTTGAAATGGCTGATTCCCAAGCCCCCTCCAAATAGACCTACCATTGTGATGTGCTTGCATTGTAATGCCAGAAGTTTGAACCCATTGGCTCTAGGTAGCAAGCAGCAAAAAATTACACTATTCAGACATTTTCCAGAATTCTAAGAACTGAAACTACCATGTCGAAGATGAACTGAACATGTTTACCAGCCTGACTTGCAACAAAGCTCAAAAGGATATAACAAAATAGAGAGAATAATTGTGTTTTTGTGTGTCAGTGATTGCTTTTATTTGTTGTCCTTGATGTGAATGTTGGGAGAAAGATAAAGAAAGACAAGTTTGTGTGAAGATAGATGCCTGTGAATGTGTGACAAAACATTGCAGTATGTTGTGTTTTCAGCCATAAACAAGAACAAAAAAAAGGAGCGAATGGGGAATAAAGGGTACATATGTTATGTAACAACATAAATCTGATGTTGGAGAGCCAGGGGAGGAAAAAGGCAGGTTAGGGAGGGGGGAGAGCAGACGGAGGGAATGCAGAGGATGAGAGTGAGGATATTGGCGCTGAGGGGCGAGCAACACTGCAGAACCGGCTGGAGGCTGCGATGATGCTTTCTGAGAGAATAACACAATGACAACACTCACTGCTGTGCGACCCAGACGCATGCAACACCAGTGTGCATGCTTGTACAGTACATGGATGCAATTAAGCTTATTTTTTGAGGAGGGAGGGAGGTAGACAGAAGTTCAGGGGAGGGTTGTCAGAGCTAGAAGTGGTGATTTGATAGGTGCAGCTGCAGCCGGCATGTCCCCTGCATTTCAATGAGCTGTGCACTTCGTCTCCCCGCTGCCCTCCAACTATGGCTCCTTCTGCCTCCATTTCTCGCCTCGCTTTTTAACTCCTGTCCCACTCTCACTTAGTTGCCATCCTCCTGCTCATTTAGCAGTCTATCCTCCACATTTCCCAGAAAAAGATTCCCTCATATTTCTTTTTTTAGCCTCTCACATGCATTTTCTCACTGGGTGTCCCTGGTACTTTGATCCAAGCCTTCATTATAAGCCTAAACATAGATTATCATCCCTAGTCATAGTCTTCATTTTTAAGCTCGAGTCTTTCATCTCCTGCTGTTTTTGTTTTACCTCATACTGAGAGCAGTTGTATATTTTCAGTTTAGCACTCAAAAAAAGTTGTATTTCAGTTAATTTGACCCCATATTTTGCACCAATTTAGAACATAACACAATCCAAAAGCCAATAAAATATCTGCTCTGATGATAGTTTGGGTATCGAATGAAAGAGGGACCCCTCCACGAACCCAGTCTCACGCCCTGAGGAGATGTATTGCACACAACATACATTCTAATGATGATGTGCTGTGATGGGAACATTGCAGTCAGTTATTCCTCAGGGATTACAATATCTCGGCATGTAGAGCTAAAGAAGCAACCCCGAGTCTCGTGGGACCAAAGAATTCTCCTCAGAGAAATAAAATCTACCAAACTGTTTTGTGGCTCCAAATCCAGAGCCACAGGCAGAGAGACACCAACATGTTGCTGTGGAAAAGCAGAACTCAAACTGATGCATGAATTTATTTGTATGTTTCATGCTGCTGAAGACAGCCAAAGTAGTGAGTTAGTTTGCCTACAACTTGACTTGCAAAATACAAGCAACATTTCACAAAATAAAATGAAACTCCCAGTTATTGCGGTTGAAGACTGATTCACTTGCATGTTAATATGACTAGATTCGGTGTTCTGTGCATGCTTCAGTTTCTACACTGGGCCTTGACCTGGACATCAAACAACGTAAAAGGTAGCGGTTAAATCACACTGGACACATGAAAACTCCAAGGAGTGTCAGCCCTGGCTCATGATGCCACAGCTTTCAGACTAGGAGTGTCTATGCTCTGCTTGCCTTGCCTGCTAATAATAAATTTACACCAGAGTACCTAGACAGAGGAGGCAAAGTTTCACCTGTGTTTTGAAGTATTTGTTAGACAAAGTGACTGACCAGGAATACTTCAAAAATAAGGTGATGCATCATTAGAATGGCTATTTCAAAAATAATTAAGTATCTATTATAAATGTGCTTAGGATTGAAGAAGTACAATCTTTACATTAACACTGTAGCTGTCCAATTTTCTAACATCAAATTCAAGATTTTTAAGACATTTTTAAGATCAAACAAAATTAAAATAAACCTATTTTTGTTTATTGTAGCCCTGTACTTTTCCGATATTTTGTAGCACTTCATGGCATTACTATTGCCCAGAGTTTTTAAAGCTGTTCTGTATATCATATGACCTGAAATTGGCAATTCCTTCTCTATTTCCTGTAGGAATCCTGAATGTTTAATAATACACTATGGTAAAGACAGCTTGAACTGCTATGATATGCTATTTCAACAACCAAAAGTGCAGATGGGTTGCTAAAAAAGTCTTGGTCAAAGGGCCAAATCAAAGACATTGTTTTTCTCAAGACCTTTTATCACCTTGAATTAGAAAAAAAAATGGACCTCTCCCTATTTAAATGTATGCAAGTGTGAATGGGGCCATCTTGAAAAACAAACCAGCTCTATATGAAAAGACATTTCACCTTAGATATTCACTCACCATCACAGGAAGGCGGTGGACCCTCAAACTCCAAGTGTGTCCCCAGGCGGCAAGTTAGGATACTGTTTCCGCTTAACTGGTAGCCTGGAAGGCATCTGTAGCGGACTATATCACCTGAACAGAAAGGGATAAGAGGGGGGTGTTGCAGTCAATAGATCAATTAATTGGCCAAAGATGAGGGCAGCCATTTATAAAATAGAACACCAAAAGATTACTTAATACAACAGCTTGTGCTCATTAACATGGTAACTGAAATGAGACAAAAAAACAATGCTAATCTTTTTTGTGTCAAGGAAAAAAGTTAACAAAAGACAAAAAAATCATCCCCTCTGGGCACTTCTATTTAAAATGCCAGTGTTTTTTTTTCTTCCTTTGTGTTTCTTGCTAATTAAAAAGTCAAGTAGGTTTACAAACAGATAAAGAAAAAAAATGCATTTTATACTGTGAGTTAAAATGAGGGCACCTGCCTGAATTCCCTCTGGCACTCTGTTTATTTTGTCATAATCATTTATTTATGCTGCTGCCTCAATATTGCTGTTCTGTTCTTTAGAGTGAGCACCATATCTTTGAGGGATACGTGTTAGAGAACCTTGGGTTATGTAAACTGTCAAAGTAAGGATGTGAGCTGACATTGGAATTAAAATGATACAACATCTCAAGTCTGTATGGGATCAAGATGCACAAAAAAAAAGTCAGCCATGCATACAGTACATGGTAGAGATCATGCCCTTTAAAGTGTCAGGGTACTACTTTTTCTGACAGTATCTCCCACCTACCAATTTTAAACTCTTTGCTTGCCATGAGGATCTCAGCATTGGGAATGATGGGCGGCGGGAGGCAGAACTGCAGCCTGTAAGCTTCAGTGAGAGCACATCGGACAAGAAGTCAGAATATGTGAGAAAAAGTTGATTAAAGTACAACCAAGAGGCAAGATATGTTTACACACCTTGATAGCTGATACTGAATAGTCCACCCTTCTCAGTGTTACTACGAAAACGGATCAGCACTTGATTTGATGTGCTACTGGGTGGTTCATTTGGCTCTCCATCTGTGAACACTCCCAGCTTCCTGGCTGTCTCCTGAGGACCGTCCCTATGGAAGGAAAACAAGACAGGGGGTCAACAACATCTCATATGTAACAATACACCAGGGTAAAATTAAGAAAGATAGAACTTAAAAACATTTTTTTGCAGCTTTGGTTCTGGAAATATATGTTCCCACTCAGATCCTCCATTGACATCTCATATGATCCTCATGTCACCATTTTTAATCAAGGAATACAGTCAGCCAGCTGTAGGAATACTCATGACAATGAAACATTTATTTTGTGTAAAATCATATTCATCTCAACATTACACTCTACCAATTAGAGGCATCACTGGTTTAGTTCCTTTGCCCAAGACCACAAGTAGACCACATGGTTTACATGACATTGATTGGGATATTATATTGCATTTTTTTCCTCCTGCAGTGTATATTGGGTTTTTGAAAGGAATTTTCTTGATAAATGCTGCGTCAATTCACGTTCAACAATTTAAATGGGACTTTTAACTCAGTGGACACTGCAGCCCTCTGTCAGTGACTGTGGTAGGTCAAGGGTTCACTTGGTTTAAATAATAAAAATGCCCAAGGCACAATGAGGTACTGTACACTGTGAGAAAACTAAACAACGCCACATGCTGGATACTTCTCAAGCAGCTTGTACTAACTGAGATTAACCATGCTATTTGCTTTTATTATACCCAAATCTATTATCAGTTTATTTTAAGTTGGTGGTTATGTTGCAGTAAAGTAAAATTACAAATAAACATTGAGTGACAGGTCTGGATAGCAACGCTCCCGTTAACTGCCATCTACTGGGAACGTCTCTGAAGCAGCGTCCCAGCCTTGGCAGTCCCCTGGCGTGGGCATGGCCGATTAAGCCAGCTCCCAGATTCCTGCCACAACCATTCAGCTTAAAAACCATCTGTCTTTGGCTGTCAGACTGGGCATGGGAGATTACAAGCAGCTCTGGAAACGGCTGGCTGGGGACCGCTGCCTGACAGCACTCTGGCCAAGCCGCCATTACGGGGCCCATTTCCTTGGCTCAGTAGTTCAGTGGATGGATACACAGCGGTGGTAACTGGAAACTGGGGAACATGATAGTCCCCCATCTTGGCTCTGTGTGAGCTTGTTGGGAAAGATCAACACAGTGGGGGCTGTTTACAGATGAGCGACAATAAGATAGAAAGCTGACATTTTGGCTCACGTTGGCATTGGTGAAAGACTCCACAGGCTAAAATTAAATCTTTTCACAAATCTCCTTAAGTGGCCGTCAAACATAGACGCATCAACACACCGTGTAGGTTTGTTGTCTCTATGTTGCCGAGTTGGCTGGAAGTCAGATCTCTGGTTTACTGAGACCTGGGACCTTTGGAACTTGTCATGGAGGACATCAACCAAGACTGACAACCATAACATGTGCAAAATCCTGTCTTTGGTTCCACATGGAAAAACCAACCATGCACTCTGGAGGCAACAATAAAGTCTATCAGCTTAAAAAAACAATCAGGCAAAATCTAAACACTTCAAAATCACATTAAACCATGACAAACACACACAAAAAATAGATACATAACTTCCATAACCTACAAGACCATAACTGGCTTTGCCTTTGACCCTGTTCTTCCTTGCACTGAGATCCATCCTGCATAGGTGGATACAATGCTGATTGCATTTTAGTGTAAGCTTTCACATTTTGCATTAACATTATGTCTCCAGTGAGGATCTGTGATTGGAATTTACAATTAACCAGCTAGCACACATGCTTTGTTTGCTGAAGTTAGTATTACTTTACTTTACTTTTTTAAAAAACTTTTCCTGTAGCTGCATGAATTAGAAAAATACATCGGAGAAAAGCTGTCGGAAAATATTCACTTCTAACATTTTAGAAAGGGCTTGTATTTCTATATGCTATGTGCATTGACCCACCTGCGGTGCTACTGAATGGGGTGAATTATCCATGAGCTAAATAGCTACAGGTGCCTGCTTCCCACCATTTTTCATAAACATCATGTTGCAGGAAACGGAGATATACAATTTTTTTTTTGCAAAAACACTCTCTGAGGCACCACTTAGATGGTTAAGGGTAAATAAACTAAAGCTTGTAAAGTGCTTTGATACTGCAGGTCACACCTACACTTTCACATGAATTCATTCTTACATTCTCTCAGTGATGGTTGCACTTTCTATATAAATCATCCATCAATATCAGTTATCACAACCACACTCTTTCATACCCATTTTCCCACCACTGATGCAGCAGTGGGGTCAATGTGTCTTGCAGAAGACACATCGACATGTCAAAGCCTAAACTGGGCTCAAACCATTGACCCTCCAATGGTGAATAGCAAATTTCCAGACCATTCCAGACAGTCACCAACACCCTGGACTTAAATGAAATGCCAACACTTCAAAGCAAAAACCTTACACTTGCTTCTTTATGTTATTTGCTTTTAAAATAAGAGCCCACTAGAGCTACAGGTATTCAGGTAGTAGTCCATAAAAGTACCATAAGTCAAGAGAAAAGACTTGTTGTGAGGTTAAGTTTCTCCCGACCATATCTTTGGAACAGCTCACTGCTGGACCTGAGGGTGTCAATATTTTTAAAAGCAACTCCAGACCTACCTTTTTATTCTCGCTTCTGACAGCATTTCACTTTTTGTTTGTCAACCAAATTTACTTATCTAACTGTACTGCAAGTATTTAAGTTTGCTTAATTTACTTATATATTTGACTCCTTTGATTTATTATATGAACAACCCTACAGTATTTTATCTCAAACAATTTGATTAATATATTGTCAGTGACTTGTGTCCAGTGTGTTCATTATTTTAGTGTCTTATTATCTTATTCTTTATATCTATTTTTGGTATAATGTTTTATTTCTTTATATTTTAATTACCCATGCATGCACTTGTTTTTTTATCATTACATATATATAAAAATTATTCATATGAGGTTTTTGCATTTCTAATCTTAACCCACTTTTTCCTTGTTATGAGCACATGATAGCATGTCCATGGTTCATGTTTCTTTGAGTTGTTTGTTTGTTTTCTGTGCATTAGCCCTGTACAAAAACCCAGGTTTGATTGTTTTCAATTTTCTGTCTATGGGAAACACTTTGTTGTCTGATACATGCAATACAAATAAAGTCTGACTGATTTATTGACAATGGTTTTAGATGCTGTAAGCATATGTGAAAAGCTGAAACCAAAAGAAGGCTTACCAAAGCTTCTACATATATAGTCGGTGCTTTTGGAAATCAAATTAGTCAGTATTTATAAACTTGCATTTACACCTTGCATTCATGATAACAACTTGGTGTCTGTGTATCCAGGTCTGATTTTAGTGTAAGGTGTAAACAGTATTTCTGTTTTTAAACAGAAGGGGAAAAAAGGAATGAAATGATGAACACCAAAAACCTACTTCAGTGCAATAAAATGAGTTAATGAAAGAGATTAAAGACCCAAATGATGGGAGGCAATCATACATACAAGTAAAAGTCCCTAAAATAATAAATGAAAACAAAATAGAGGTAAGGAATGTAAAAGTTTAGTGAGATAGTTTGAGATAGACCAGCACAGTGTTAATAAGGCAATGACATTAAGCAAACTGGTTAAATGTTGCACAAAATAAAACAACAGCAACACACAAAAGACAATATTTCACTTGCATAAATAGAAAGATCTTTAGGAAGAAGGAATGTCTTACCATATAGTAATGAAGTCATGTGGCCCGTGAACCTGAAAAAGAGTGAAATTGAGCTTGATGCCAAAGCCAGGAGCCACAGTGATCAGCCAGGAGCAGTCAGCAGAGCTCGGGTACTCCTCTGGGTAACCCGGGGAGAAAGCGGTCCCATTTTCTGATGTGATGTTCCCACCACATGGCACTGAGGGATGGAAGAGACAGGGAGGAAGTGAGGCAAAGTGTATATATATATATATCGGGGGGCCAGGAATACAACAGCAGAGACCCATAATTCAGCTTCAATTGGTGGAAAAAGGGGATTTTCACCCCCCTCTTCTTCTGCTTCCCTTCTCAGTGACTCTCTACCCTTCTCCTTCACTCTTCCTCTAGTGCCCAGGCGCTTGTCTGAGCTAAAGATTAGCCAGTAAAGCCTGTTAGCAAGTGGGGAGTTGGATGGAGTGTTTTGCTAAGATAAGGCCTCAACCCTTTCCCACTGGGGTTCAAGAGAGAGAGTGCAGAGATGAGGCGAGGGGTTAGTGTGGACTGAGCTTTGGAGTTGTGTGTATGTACAGTATGTGTTTGAAAGAAGGATAAGCATGTGTGTTTGAGTGACATTTGAGGCTAAAACAGCATGTCTTTCAGAAGTGTAAACGCTATGAAGTCACAAATCCGCACATGCCTGATATCCTGAGGTCAATAATACACTCACACACACATATACATAATCAATACAAGAGTTTTAATCTGAATGCTCAGACTAAGCTGTTTCAGAAATTTGCAGGAGACAATTAAAGTTGTGTGAAACCAGCAGTTGCATATGGAATCAGGCTGGCTGACGCTGTTGCTTACAAATTCCTTTTAAAGTCATCCATAGCTTGCTTGAGAGCCAAATCAGTGCAATGGAGTCCAGAAAAGAAGTCAGCCTTTCACGCCAAAGTTACACATCATAAGCTAGTCACAATGGTCACAGCACATCTGTCTTGAAAAAGCACAGAATTAGCATCAGCCATTTCCTGGTAAGTAAAACAATTTTCTTTTAAAAGTTAACATTTGCTCTACTGGACAGAGTGATAGCAATGCCAAAAAATCAACTAAAATTCTCCTGGAAAAACAGGGGGGGAAACTGGCAAAAGACGTGATCTACGCAAGTGTAAACTAATGGGATAGTTTGATGTAAGACGATGATGCATGTGGGTAAAGCTCCAAAGTGTTCACCATCTCACTTGTTTGTTTGTTCATTTGTATGGCAGCATTTTGCATCCACACAAGAGAATAAGAACCTACTTAGTTTTTCTGGATGAACAAAGTAATTTACTCAAAATTCAAAGGCATTATTTTTTGTCATGACTTTTTTGTTTGGCTCTGTTCCTAGAAGAAATTAATTGTCTCAGCATTAAACAGCACATTTTGTAGAAAATATGAGAAACGGTCTCATCTGAACATGGGGAAAATTGTTCAAACACTGGCTTTGGATCTGAAGACCTGTAGGAGTCTTTTGGTTACTTTTTAAAAAACAAATTTTATCAATATTGTTTTTTTTTAAATATTTTTTGGGGGATTTTTGGCCTTTATTGACAGTGGAGAGACAGTGGAATCAACTTGACTGTTAGACCATATTTGCCTTATTGAAAACTTCTTTTCCAGTTTTTTCTTTTTCACTAAGTATGAAAATATAGTTAACCTTCTATTTCACAAAAAAAAATATTCATTATTCAGAGATAATCGTGAGTGTTTGGGATAACATTTTACAGGGTAATTCGGCAGAGTATTTAGATTAATTTTTCTGTGAAATGGGTGATGTAATGTATTTAGTTTTGCTAGTCAAGTAATCTGTTAGTAACTTTTTCATAAAACAACTATTTTCTAAACAAAAAGATGCCCTATTTTACATTCTATTGAAGAAAACAGCATGTCGACAGAGAGCTGCAGGCAGGCTGAAGTAAACATAGCTGTGTGAGTGTGTGCGAAGTTAACAGATCCATCTTATGAGATGACAGAAGGACAGCAATACAATGTTGAAATGTTACTGTTATGCTGACTTTCAGGATGAATGGACAAGAACATCAACATAAAATTTAAGTTCAAAGCCTTGTTGTATTGTTTAAGCTTTACACATTGCTTAAAACATGGGCTATAAACTAGGCTGTAAGATTAGGATTATCATTATAGAAATGATAAACTGTCTTCCTTAGAAGCAGCGATGAGAGCTGCTTGTCTTTCAGGACTTTGCGGAGCAGCCTGTTGCAAGTGGTTGCAAGAATCAGCTCTTGTTGTTGCAATCCTTTGGTCTGAACTGGGCTTAACTAACTTTATAGTTTGACACTTTAACATTCACATTGTTCCTTGTTTGGAATACCACATATCTATTGTGGAGAATCATTGGGAGCTGTAATCACAGCAGTGCTGGCATTTCACACAGCCTCAGTCATAGCACTCAGCTCATAGCACCACCTTGGATGCCGATGGGTTTATGATTGTTCCCTGAGCAGAGATTACATGTTTTCTCCCTCTGTCTCTCTCTGTAAGGTCCTGCACGTTCATGTCAAACAGCTACTTTAGCCCTGTGGTGGAGAGGGCACTCTGCTGCCGGCTCACCTGGTAAATGAGCTATCGATCAGACTGATTGATCAAACCCCTGAACACCCTCTGGAGTTACACTTCTGGCTCACACCATCAACTGGCGCTCTAACTAAACCTTATCTAAAATAAGTAAAGTACACAAAGGAGTACGATTGCTTAAATGGATTTGCAAGAGCAAGAAAACGCAAAGCATCCAGCATTAAGTTTAAGTGAAGGACAATATGGTGCATGAAAATGTAGCAAATAAAAAGGAGGATGACGAGAGGGGATAAGAGAACCAAGGTTAAGTGAAGTCAGTGATGGAAACAGACAAAAAACATAGAGTAAAGCTTTTGATGGACTAATACTCGTGTGACGATAATGTTGAGACAACTAGAAAAATGAATACAAGGTAATAAAATTTGGTGTTGTTTCTCATAATTCTCAGAGGCAATCTTCACAAACACTGCAGAGACACAGAGACTCAGGAACAAGCTGTTCTGAGTTATGGTGCAGTAGGTGGGGGTTATGAAAACTCTGCCACAGCTGATGTGATACAAATGTCAATACTATAAATCTATTTAACACAGTTGCAGAGTAACAAAAAATCTTCTCTCTCCACTCAGAAATGGATAAATGTACTCAGTAATGATCCAGGTGGGTTTCAGATGTACTTCAGTCATGATCATTGCTCTTGGAATCAACAAATGAACCGATGACACACTGTAACAGGTTTTTCTAAAGAATGTGAATGTGAATGATTTCTGATGTAAATTCTGTAAATTGTACAATAGAAATTTGATATCATTTTCAAATGTTATTCTATTTTGTATAATCTATCCATTTTGCTTTTTATTTTTGATTTAAGATGTGAAATTTGGGTGTGACTGTGCCTACAGCTTGCAACAGGCACATACAGTCTGACACTCATGATACATAAAATTCATCTTGTAGGTAAAATGAGGAGCATGTTTGCTGTGTTAAGCTGAAATGCAATGCTTTATATAATTTATTAGGAATACAAAAAATAGGAAGTTTAATCTCAGTTAATCCCGAACTTTTCATCATTAACCAAAGATGAATTGCATTTCATTGCACAATTGGAATTTATTTTATTATCTTCTGTTTGTGATATTGCAAAATGTATATTGACAAAGCACAGCAATTCTTAGTGGTTTATTGATTCAGATGAATGCAAAGACATGTATTTTGTTTTGTTAATTTCTAGATCTTTTAAATTAAAATTTGTGCTCTACTGAAACATAAATACAATCTGAAACATATGTATGTCTGGACATATGTCTGGCTTTAGCAAAGTGCATTTTTCTACCTGTCAAAACTAACCTGCTTTTATTTAGAAGAAGAAAATGAGGAACTGCTGGTAGTTAGTGACATTTGCTCAATCACCAAGAAAACCAGAGCAAACAGTGACAGCAGTGAAGGGAGCCAGAAAAGGCTGAAAAGACTGATTTCACAGGGTGAAGATTACTTTTGACTCTTTGACTGGGGTATATGAGTCTCCACAAAAGTTTTAGTCACACAGTGAGTAAATACAGAAACTTTGGTCTGTGGTGCAGCATCATTAAAACTACAGCTACATCGCTACCTGTTTTCCTGAAGAAATGACGGAGACATATTCTCAAGTACACATGGACCAACTATTTAAAAAAAAACTGCTTTTAACAATCACAGGAAACATCAGCTTGATTGTAATTTCCAATAATGCCTATAGGAAAACCTTTAAACCAATGTATCTGCAATGAAACACACGATTTTTGTTTTCTTTCACTAGAGCATGTCAAGGATGTTAATTTGTAGCTCATGAGTAGCAGAATAAATTATTACACTTGAATGTGTGTCATCAATAGTTAAACGTTTTCACTGTGTATTGTTTTGATGTTTAAAAGTTTTGCGCTGGAGTGGCAGAAGTGTGTAATAGAGTACTGCACACACATAAAATCACAGATCCACACTCGTCCATTTTTCTTGAATAATAACTACTAAGCTACAAACTTGAGGTCAATATTGAAAGGCCTTTGCAAAAGAAAATAACTGCAAGAGAATAAACTCCACCTTTTTTCACTCTGCCGTTTCAAAGGTCCAATGTCAGTGCCATCACCTCCCTTTGTAACTGTGCCTGCTTCACTGAACAATCGACAGCCAGAGCGTGAGAATGTGGGTCAAGGACGAGGACAAAAGAAAGAGCACCCATTACTTTTTCTTTGCAATTTGGCTCCTCTTTTATCCATCTTTTATTTGTGTCCATTCCTCTTCAGCAGAGTATCGATTTTCATTGAAGAATACTTTGCTTCATTAATGGGCGACAATAATTCAGTTTAATAGCGTTATTCAGAATAGATAATCATTATCTTCATAGCCACACTTCACACTAATGATGTAATAGCTCAATACGATCTAAACAGTGAGTTATTGTGTTATTGCTTTGCTTCTGCGTTCATTAGGCAGACTAGCCGCTCACTTGTTTGGAAGTCTATTTATGTTCAGGCTAATAAATGGCTTAGATTTGCATATTTTATCCAGCTATTGACAAAACAAATATCAAACAACTTACCTTCGCAGCGAGGAAAAGGGTGATCCCAGTTGCGGGTGGTACCATGTTCACAGGTGAGGATGGCGTGTCCTGTTAGCTGGTACCCAGGGAGACACTCAAAGGAGATAGACTGACCCACGTTGAAGCCGGCACCCACCACTACTCCATGGCGGAAAGGCTCAGGATCAGGGCACTCCTGAAGCTCATAAGCTGTGAAGCAGAACAGCACATTAATTAGTCTATTCAAACTGCATTCAATTCTTGACTAAAGTTTGCCTTGGAGTATTCGAAAAGTAAAAACACTTTTCTGGACTACAGTACATTGAAAATCTTGCAAGGAACTTCAGGGTTGTGTCTATGTTGGCAGTTTCTATGCCCAAAGAGAGACAGTTTATCACTCAGATGGAGGGCTTGTGTTTGTTTCTCCAGCTCTTTTAGATCCACTCTTAGGGTGAATCCCAGTTGTACCCCTTAGCCCCTCCCCTTCATCTTACCCCTTCGTCTCCTGAGAAACAAGACGCCACTCGATTCCCGCTACGTCATCACCCAGACCCGCTCGCTGGCTGTGTCGTAGGCAGATGTGACAATAGCTGTAGCTACAGCTGTGAACGCTAGCTTGTTATGTTGAGAAATTTTAAAATACAACCAACAACTCATAACATGACTAATATTTACTTGATGATTTAATAATTACTTATAATTATGCGCTACCTTCGGTCTCCACTCTGCCTTCTTGCCAGCAGGCACGGCGTATTATGGGAAATTCTTATACCCCTTCCCCTCAAATGAGGTCCCAGTCTGTCTTTGTTTCAAGGGCTGTGTAGCTCTTCGTCTTAGCCCTACGGAGAATTGGGACACCCCTTCACTAGACGTGAACACGCAAAACCGAGGGGTAAGAGGTAAGACAAGAGCTACGGGGTAGAATTGGGACAGCCCCTTAGTCTTTGAGAGAAAAAAAAGTGTTAATTCTGGTCATTTAATCATTTTTCTCCTTAAAAGCTTTTGCCTGGATTTATTCAACGAGACTCAAAAGGCATTTAAGTCTAATTTTAATGTGTGAAAAATCATGACATCTTCACAGTTACTTTTAATCGATATGTATTTATTCATTAAACTTACTGAAAAAGTCAAACTGATAAGTTTGTACATTTCTTTTACTCATAGTGATACCTTCATCAAGGCTTTCATTTATGTAAGATAAAACTACTAACATGTTAAATGAAGAACTTGAGTGTGGTGTAGGATCTTTTATTTGTAGCAAGAATAAGACTGATACATTTATTATACTATATTAATATACCTATAAGTTCTCAGTCCAGGTCTAAACAGATATTATCAAGACTTTTCTTTTAATTGGTGGTAAGACGAGAAATGACAAGGCTTTAATAGTGCACATATATATGCTGAATATTGCTGGAAAGAAAGATTATCCCACTCTGAGCAACTTTATAACAAAAACTGCTTCTGATGTACTCAAGAACATGTTGTGATGATGCTCGATTCACCTTTGCCTAATGGTCAAGCTAGAACAACTATGCTCAAACTGCAGAGGCACTGACCAGTTACAGTCCTCTGGAAGGGAAGAGGTGGGAGCTACAAGCTTGACGACATCCAGAAGTGACGTTAAGCCTGTAAACACTGGCTACTCAAGTAAAGATAAGCGTAGATGCTACTTAATTTACCGGGGAGTTTTACTAGAGCTGGACAACATTTCCTCATTGATTGTAAAAGACAAAGTGACCCTAAAAACATGAAAATTGGATGACAGGTGTTGGCAAGAGTTTGACTTACAAACTAGCTCACTATGTGCTTTACTCCTTGGGAGCAGCGCCCGCCTACTTCAACAAATGATTGATCTGAAATGAATGTGATTATGTGGTTAACAAGATTCATCAACCTGATTATATTCTACATTGAAAACCATAAAAAAGCTCCATGCTGCATCTCATTTGACACCTAATGTGACTTACATTTCAAACATATAATCATCATATCTTTATTTGTAGGTCATAAAAAGTAGTTAACATTAATTTCAGTATTTACCAGCAAACAACTCCTTCTAAGCGGTGGAAGAGCATCTTATCAGAGAAACCTACATTTGTATTTTCCCCATTAATTTATCTTTCTCCTTTTTTTTTGTCATTCTTACTCTTGTGCTTCAGCCTCCCACTCATCTATCCTCCTCCCCCTCATGCTCTTGTTCAGACAGGGCTGTCAGAGGTAAGAAAAAGCCAGGGGCAGCTTTGGCTTTTGCCGGAGGAGTATGATGCAGTCATCAGAAGTAGTGTTGGTAAATAATTCTTACTTTTTCTCCCTCAAGGATACAATAGTAAAGAAGGCAGTGAGCCTTGAACAGTGAGGATATAAATATAAGTAAAGAAATTTCTATGGATCAGACCTTCTCTTTGCAAGAGATAAATCATGCAAATAGTGAAATAGAGGGGCATTTGCAAATATAATGCTTGATATAAATGCTAATATACTCATAATTATGGAAATGCACAATGCCACCTTTCTATTTGCCGCCTAGTTTGATGAATCACAAAATATAAAGTTTGTGTGCCTGCTGCACTTACAGGCATGGATAAATTTATTACATGTGGCTGTGCTGATACGCAGTGAAGCTTTTTATTGGCAGGCGTTGAAGGGATCCTTTAAGTGATCAATGAGTTTTATACACAGGGATTTCTAGACCTGAGGGGCATAGTGCCTCTGTGGGCTGATGGTATGTACTGTTGACAGAAAATCTGTTTTTTAGACCAGAGACAATCAAATTACGGCTTTATTTGCAAACATCTTGTACTGAAGTGACATTAATTGGATGTAAGGGAAAAGATCATATTTAAAGAGGTCATCTTGTTACAATACAGTTTACTTCTGTGGCTTTTACTCGAGGGACAATGATGTACTCGGAGTTATTTATGCATTCGCGTGCTCCTGAATTAACACAACTGGGATGTGGGATGCTGTGTACACGTGAATGAGAGGGTGGGTGAAGAGGCAGTGGAACACAAGAGTCAACACAGCAGCAGGAAACAATAATGACAACTAAAGATAACCTTGTAAGTCAAGTTCACAATCATCCTCACTTGAATAATGTCTCTCTGTCAATGCGCAGACAATAGCATATGTGTCAAAATAAAAGGCAACAGTAAATTTATGATTGAATCAATAAAACTAAAGAGGAAAAAGAGTGGTGTATTGGTCAGAACAGTGACCACGTAAACCAGTGACTTCCAACTGAGTGTAACAGTGTTTATGCAGGTCTCACTAAAAAGATCCAGACAGCTGCAGCTCACCCAAAACGCTGCTGCTCGAGTCTTCGCCAGCACCAAGAAAATAAAACACATCACACCAGTCCTTCGATTCATGCACTGGCGTCCTGTGAGTCATAGGATAGACTTTTAAATCCTTCTTCTGGTTTATAAAGCGCTTAATGATCTTGGGCCTAAATTCTTTTTAGATTTTCTAGTCACCTATGAGGCACCCAGACCCATCAAGTCCTCTGAAACAGACTTACTCAAAGTTTCCAGGATCAGAACTAAACATGGTGAGGCAGCTTTTAGTTTCTACGTTCCACACCTGTGAAACAAACCACCAGAAAACCTGAGACTCTCTACAGATGGAGCCACTTAAACTTTCCTCAGTTTTCTTGGCAGAGTCTTGGCTGGTCCATGACGGGAAAGTACTTGGACTTGCCCACCCTCAAGACTCTACTGAGATCCTCGCAGTGACGTGATAAACATGTAACCCTTAACTTTACTAGACACATAAATTAACATTTTGATTAGCATGGGAAATCCCACTACGTACAGAAATCAAAAAGAAAAACAAAACAGAAAAAAGTCTTTAGACCCTCAACAGCTGGAAGTTGGCTGGTAACTGGCAGGAACTCAGCTGGCATTTGGCTGGGAGGGGAAAATATAAGCAGCTGCATCTGCACATCTGTGAAATCTTCAACTACAGACCTTAAAATATTGTTATATACTTCTGCCTCTTCAGCTTCGTATTTTTCTTTTATCTCCGCTGTTCTATAAATAAAGTTGTAATTTCTCTTTCGTTTTTTTTACCCTGAAATTCTACAATGTTTTATAATTTATTGTTCTACTTTTTGCATTTTTTAAAATGTTTTTAATGCTGTTAATGTCATAACATATATGTTTTTAACTCTGTTCTCTGTATGATCCATGATTTGCTGAATGTTTGAATGGTGCTCTTTACATAAAATTGCCTTGTCTTACCCGTGGTTGTGTTTGTATTAGTTTAGATTTCTTGTAAAGATACATAGTATACGATTAGCATTGCTGTGTGAGTTAAACAAGTATTGTGGCAAGGTACTTATGCTAATTACTCCTTAATAATCTTAAGGAAAATAATTATCATGATACTTAGTGTCAAAAGTAACTATTTACTTCAGTTTAAAGTTACATTCAATTCCCTCTTTAAAAGTGTCTTATAACATGTTTAAACTGCTTTACTGTAGACAACAATGTTTTTGCTTCTTTCCCAGACAAAAACAACAACAACAAAGATAATATTTCAATTTGTTTAAAGTGCAGCTTCCTCTTTCTTCTCGGCCATGTTGTATGAACTTTTTAGCAAGTCACTGTGTGTACATGTAAATATGACAACAGCCAGTCGTGGACAGAGTGAAACTCAGTAACATTGCTTTGATTAGTGACTTAAATAAAATTACTATTGAGAAATTGCAATGGCTTACTCTACTCTACTTAACATTATTATTAAAACAGTAACACAGAATAAGTAACTAATTACAGCCCAACACTGCTGATGACTAATTTTGGCATTGTAATGGAAAAATACAAAGAGCATCTCTTTGCTACCATGAGCTTACGGAAAGAACCACATCAATGTTTCAGCTAAGAGTCACCAGTTACCACAGTCCCTCATCAAACCATTAGGGGCTTTTGTTGTCTGTGCAAAGCAGAAAGATGTTGTGGAGATGGAGCACAGGTCTGGTCTTCAGTTGGAGCTTAACTCTGATTGTATCCACAAGTGATGTTTGTCATGTTAGCTCTGATCTCTGGGTAACACAGCACTAAATTTTTCTTGTGATGACATGTTGATAGTTCACATCCCATACATCACAGTAATTGTACATGGTCAGAGCTGTACTGTTTATCTTGAGGGTTGCAGGCTGTTAGGTTTGGGGATCACTGCTCTATAGGCATCCTCCTCTTATTTAGGCAAATATGTTTACAGGAATGCTGATGATGCAGCCCGGTGCATATGCAAATGCAAGGTTAAACAGCACCTATACTTCCAGCCTTGAAGTGAGTCTTTGATTAGGTTTCTACAGGGAAATGAATCATAGATTATTGCTGTTTGACTTGTGCCCAATTAAATTTCAGAGGCCGCAAAGGTGGTTTGAGACAGCCAGAAAAGCTCCAGCCATACTGCAGTAATTTCTAGTTTGATCACGCTTTGCAAAAGAGAGTAACTCGTAATAATGATGCCAGCCTGGCTCTGCAATTAGCAAAATTTAGTCTTGGTGATTATGCTCATTATTGTGAAAAATATTAAGCAAGTCTATTTTTGGCTGAGACAGTCCTGAGGCTGATCATTATTTCATGCTCCAATCTCCTGCATCTTTTAGAGGGAGCAGAGAGTGCTGGAACTTTCTAACACATCATCATCCTGTTCAGTTTCTTACCCTGGTACTCGAATCTGAACCCCGGTTTGTTCTGCGAGTGGTCGCTGTGGAAATACACTGTGGTCTCATGAGAAGTGGTGAGGAGGGATGAGGGAATATCCTGGCCGCTAAATCGACCGATCACAGCGCTCGTATCGAGGGGCCCATTACGAATCTCAAGAAAGTCATGGTTGGCCTCAGTGGAGAAGTTTAAGAACTGGATGTGGGCTCCTGGGAAATAAAGAAGAAATGATAAGAAAAGGGTCAAAGTCAATGGAAAAGTATATCATCATCAGCCAATAATAGTCCAAAATTTCCCAAACTGAAGCCCTTAAATATAAATAATTTGAACAAGAGACAGAAGATTAAGATTTTGTATGCAATCAAGATTATATCTGATAACACATTTAGAGAGCTGCAGTAAAAGTACTTCACTCAGTCCACAATCCAGCCCTTTAAGTTGCATAATTACAGGTTCTTGAGAGATAAATTGGAAAAAAGTGGCCTGTTGTGAGAGCCTCTCTTGTTGCTTACCGTAACCAACTGGCAGGTAGATTCTCCAGGTGCAGTCGCTGTTGCTAGGGTAGTTGCCAGGGAAACCAGGACTGAGAATCATGCCCTCCATCTCCTCTCGGATTCCTCCACATTGAGCTGGCAGAGGGCAGACAGAGGATTTTATTAACATCTGAAAGCAGTCATTCTCACAGATTAAAGCTGCTTTACAAACACTGTTCAACACAGTTCTTCATTTTGAGGGAGTCTCTACAAAGAGAGGAATAAAATAACACTTTTGGTGTCTCAGTATGACCAACGGATACTATAATTTGATACAAAAAAAGCCTATTCTTATATTTTAACTTTGATTTTAAGTCTTTCCGTGCATATGTGTCAGTTTGTGTTTAGAAATCTTGGACTGGTGGAAGTGAATACAAACTCACATTGAATCAGAGTTTTCCGTTCTTTCCTTAAGATCATTTTTCAAGACATTTTAAGCTGGTATGAGAGAACAGTTTGTTCCCATATATCTATAGGTCACTTTCTGTGGGAGACTGATTCAAGACACGTGCCCTCAATGACTATAACCATGAACTCTTAAATGCTAATGTTTGACCAAGTCATTAAAGAGCAGTGCAACTAAACATGCATGAGTTCAGCACTATATTCTAGTTAGTCAATTTATGTCTCATCTTAAAACAAAACATACAAAAAGACAAATAAACAAAAACAAGAAGAATTAAATTTAAAAAAATACATAAATCAAGGCAGCGTGACAAAGTATTGGCTCTGCTTTAAACAGTTCAATGACTATTGAAAACAAAAAAAAAAAGTTCTTGTTCAACATGTTTTATGCATCAGTTTTATTTTTTTTAAACATCTAGATGTGCTACTGGCATGTCATCTATTGTTACAACTACTAATAATACTTCTCCATAAAATTCTGTAACTGTTTGATTTGACAAATTCATGGCTTTGGAAACTTAAACGACATTTAGAGGATGTGTACATACATTTCCAAGACAGCTCATGATCCAGGAAATTTGCTTCATCTCTCATTTTCCATGTTAATTTCATGACTGAAAAAATGGTCAACTGTTTTCTAGGTTTTCCATGTCACATGAGAACCCTATAAACCCTCATTCACCGACATCTCCTAAAGTGCTCTCGCAAATTTGTTCTTAAGAAGATTTGCGGAAAGAAATGTCAGATTGATACAGAAGAACTTCTGCCACTGAATAGTTACCACTGTGATTCTGAAAACTGCCTGCCGTGCTCTTGTAAACTAGAAGTTTGTGCATGTCCTTCAAAATTTGCAAGAATGAATGCTCTTCTGTGTCTTTACAAGGGCAGAGCCATGTTCACACAATGTACACACATGCAGACATCACACGTGACTGAATGCAAGCAGGGAGATTCTGATGCTATCCAAAGTGAAAGAGAAAAACATGATATTAAGCCACAGTTGAGGATTAAAGATGTGGAACAAACAGATGATCTTTGCTGTCAATAGATAGAGTTGTTATCAGAAAGAATTTATCCAGAAAAAGGTGAATGCAACATGAGACTGAATAGTTACCCCTGATGGAAAAGGTTGTAACAAAAAGAACTCAGCCTTGAAGTCATGTATGACCTTGTGTTTTATACTATTCTCTAATGCAATCCTATAATGTCTTGTCTTTGTATTTTTTGTTACTATTTTTTTTTAATTGTCAAGCTTGCCTTATGTGTTCATACTTGTCCTTTTACAAATCAACATCATATAAATCAACCAGGGGTAAATGACTGAAAACAGAAGATAGATAATCACATATAATTTTTTTTTTCCAGGATAATCACAGTGAGACATTGGTCCTCTTCTCAAAGCTGGTGCTGTAAAATGACAAATGCGTCCTTCAGTAATCCATACAATGGAATATATCATTAATGTTGTAAAAAGTGCTTGGAACATTGTACATCTTTGGTCAATCACTGTATAAATCAAAATTGGAAATATTGAAATAATTGGTCACCATGGGGTGTCGATGGCACTTCTGCATATTGAGGCTCTACATGTGCAGGCTGCCCAGCGTCTACTCCTGCCTGTGGCCTATTTCAAAGGTTTCCCCAAATCTTCACCTTTCTGATTCAATAGACTGTCCTCTGCTATCAATAAGAGCAAAAGGCAAAAGCCAAAAAAAAAAACATTTATTTATATTATTTTAACAAAGAAAATAATACTGATAATTAAAACCCCATAATTTTAAACAGGCATATCAGCAAGTGAAATGTGCATGGTAGTGCTCTAAAGCAGACTTATAACACTGACTACTGAAAAGATCAAATCCAAGTATCACAGAAATTTAACCCTCCTATTATCCTCAAACATTACTAACACATTTTACCCTTGGGGTCAATCTGACCCCAGGGATTGTTGCCTACAGAAGATTATTTCCATAAAATTGTTGACCAAGGTTTTGCGTCAGGTACTTTGTTTATTTGTTGAATACATAAATAACCCCTTAATGATGTAACCTATCAGTGAGTTGAACTGTCCTCTAGCGCCACCATCAGGGCAAACTTTTAAATTAGAACTCTTGTATGTTGAAAAGTTTTCATTAAAATCGTCTCAAATTTACTGACAACATTAATGACCACAAGAAAATGAACCCTATTGGTTTTGATGATAATATGACCTTTCCTGTAGGGCCACCATTGGGTCAAACTTTCAGTTTTAGAGTAAGTGTATCCTGAAATCTTTCATCCAAATCTTGAATGAATCATACTGATTGATGCTGGTGACCCCCCTGCCCCCAAAATATGTATTTACTTATTTTTTCTCCTTTATTGTAACATTTGTGGTTCATTGCTGTAAAGTCTCTCAACTCCTCTTGAAATGCTATCAGTCTCAGCGATCCAAAGGCTTGCTGTTTCTTCACCCTTTGATTCGTTAACTCCTGCCAAAAAACGCAAGTCAACTACATCCAGGTCTTTCCAACTGTCCGCATACACACACTTTCCCTCTATTTTCAGTCCATGGTGTAATGAAGAACTCTAATGAAGACTTGATAGTTGGAAAGATTTGGATGTGATCAACTCACAAGCCTACACTGGCTTCCTCATTTTGGCAGGAGTTCACAAATCAGGTTGTTTCCCACATGCCCACACCATGAGAAGTATCAAAGTTCCTGTGGGAATAGTTGTTTTCCCCACCCCCCTGTTATGTATCCACTCAAAAGTATCAACTCTGCACTTGCAGGTGTGGGGATGTTAGGTCACACACATGACAGACAAGTTTTACACAGCTAAAATGGCTTGGGGTCAAATTGACTCCAGAGGAACACCAATGTGTGCAATATTTATTCAGCACATTGAAAAAATATCATGATAATTTTATGCTTAATCAGTTGTCCCCATCAAATTAGGAAAAGTCATGAAATATGAAGCAAAAACAACAAAGTCAACTATTATTTTTTTGAATGATAAACATTGAATGGGGTCAAATTGACCCCAAGGATAATAGGATGGTCAAGTGAATTTTACAGTCTTCTTAAAAACTGCATTAGGAAGCATTAAGGTAAAAATGTCTTTTTTTTTTCAGGATTGATTGTGAATGAAGCCTGCAGTCTTTTAGGTGGATTTTTTTTGCTTGAAGGTGAGCTGGGTTTTTATGTCCTTGGACGCAGTCATTGAAAAATCCAGCTGCAGGCAAAAAGAAAGCACATTTTCTTCCTCCTGATACTTTAGTCACTAAATATCTCCGTTCTCTCCATCAATTCAATGTAGTAACAGTTTTATAAGCAATGATAAAATTGCTTTAATAGTGAGCTATAATCCTAACTGGGTGTTAAACCCACTCACCTTGTTAAAAAAGATTAAATAGTTTAAATTGGCATTGAGAGAGCAGCTATTTCATTAAATGGGAGAATTTATCTCACTTTTAAGGAACTAGTGCTCTTTTTTCGAGTACTCCAGTTGTCGAGGGGCTATATACTTCATCTTTTGTTGCTCTTTATCCCTCGCCTTTCATCCTGAGCGTTTGATGGATAAATGCTTTCGTGTCTGAAATCCAGGACTAAGACTCAAAAGAGTTGGATAAAAGGTTGGAGCGAGTTTAAAAAAATAAAGGTTTGGAAATACTGAGAAAAAGTGATGATCGGATCAGGAAAGATGAAAAGAGTGAAAGATCCTGACAGCAAAATTAAAGCGATGAAAGGATGCTGAGATTAATGCTGCTTGAAAATGTAGCTTGCTCACGGGTAAAAAAGGTAAAAGGAGGAGAAAGACTAACACTGAAAAAGATCAGGAATAAATTGGACAAAGAGCAGGTATAAGACCAAAAGAGAGAAAGTCAAGGCTCAACACTATTGAGTTTCTGTGAGGAATAAGGGGGTTAAATGTTAATGCTTTGCAGAACAGAATATAACCCGGGTAATCGAGAAACTGATGATGACTGTGACAAACAATGAATCTTCCCCTAATCGTCCCCTAATTAGGCAGAGGTAGATTACTCCATTAAGAGGAACCAGTTTGGTTCGAACTCTCAAAAGCAGAAAACATCAACGGCAAATAAGAGAATCTAAAGAAGTCTGCCGTATAACGCTCTCAGCATTGCAAATAAATAAATAAATAAGTAAATAAATACAGAAAACACTTCAAGGGTGCAGAAGGAATAAACAACAGAGCTACATGATATAAAACAAAAAATAGATATATTTGTATTTTTTTTCCTGCAAAATTTTCAACAACATTTTTTAAAGCATCTTTTGTGTGAGCTAGTGAAAACTTTAATGAATAATTTAACTTTTTTTACAGGTATTTTTTTTCCCCACTATTTCCAATCTAACCACCTCCTAATTTAATCTGTAGCTATGTTACCTCAACTCTGACACACACATGTGCACACATGAAGGAGACGAAACGACAAGCTGAAGGTGACTTTACAACAAATAAACTTGAGCTGTCTGTAACTTGCTCCACACTTCACCTTGGGGTTCTGGTGAGGCTGCCTGAAATAAAGAATAAGCTTGGCACCCATCATGTTGCTGGCCTGTATGCTTGGCCAGAGTGTAACAGGTGATCACAGGAGATGTCTCCTTTCAGTTCGTAACAGAGGATCCGGAGTGTCATGCAGATGTTCTTATTTAACAAGTGACCATGTTTACTCCTGACTTTCAGTGTTCATGGTTATTGCATTTAAGACTATTTCAATTGCCGTTTTGTTCATATTTACACAGAAAACAAATACTTTTTTTATATTATTATGAAAATAACATCATGACTGACATGTCACATGCTGCAACAGGATGACTGCACATTTGCAACTTGCAATTTTGAAGGTACAACACTGTATTTTTTTTATCAGTTTATTTTTTATTTATTTGGTGGAGAGGGATGTAGCGTTTGCGGGCAGAGCAATATTTTCCCCATATGCATTGCAACATAGCATCTATAGTAAGCCTATAGCAAATGCAAGGACAGATGCTTGTCCATGGAAAGGCCTTAATTGATTAATTGACTGATTGAATACTTTATTTTGAACATGCAAATGAAAGAAAAGCAAGAGGACAAATTCCTCATGCAAATGTGCCCCATCAATAAACAAAGAAACATGAACCAGAAATGTGCCTAATAGATAAACGACTAAATAAAACCACTCACTGACTTAGTTTACATATTGTCACTGTTGGGCACAGACCTCTAATCTCCAAATTGCTATTTTTCAGGAGATGGAAAAAAAAAAAAAAAACGTTCCTCTACTGAATGAACAATATTGTTTTTGATGACACACAGACACACACATATATAGGTGAATGCATGCATCCATACATATCTACATACAAAACATACATAAAGAATTTGTCTCTCTGCCAATACCATCTTCACATTTACAACAACATTCATTTTAAGATTTTTTCAAAACCCTTTTACATATGGGGACTTCCATTGCTTTAAGTTCTGTGGGAGATATTCCATGTTTTTCTCCCTGTCCCTGTAAAGCAAAGGTCTTCTGGACCAATGAGGATTTCCATCATGGTACTTTGCAGTTTCCACCAATGGTATTTCTGCTTAAAAATCCAAGGGCCTGTAAGGGTTGGGCTGAGTCATGGAGAACCAGGGGAGCGTTTAAACACTTATTGACAAGTTTGTCATTTGCAAATGTAACTGTGTTTCTTAGGACATGACAACAGTGAGACCTTGTGCGCTGTCTGTTAAATATTTTTAACGCAAGATTATATAACCTTTCTAAAAGGTTTTGTCACCGATGGACTTGCCTGTGATGATGAGAAGATAATGTTCATCCCAGCTCATAATCAAAAAAGCAAAAGCTGTTATTAAAACTATTATTGTAACTCAATTTAATTTTGTTCAAGCATTCAAGAGAATATTTTTGCAAAATTCTGAGAAGAGAATTGTAAGCCTCTTTGCTTACAAGGTAAAGAAAAAACTGCAAAAAATAGAACAAAAACAGGAGGAAGGAGGAGATGACAGAGTGGGAAGGAAAAGCAGGACTTCTTACCAATGCAGAGAGGAGGTGGGTAGTTCCATCGTCTGACGGTCCCTGGCATACAGGTGATATGCGAGTTCCCCTGCGAGGCGCATCGATGTGTGCACACAAGGACAAAAAGCAGCAAAAAACAGGAGATGAATTAATTTGTTCTCCCTACTGTCACTCTTCGCTTGCTCCAATTATTTGGACCTGCTGCCTGTCTCCACAGGACTCCATGTGGCGTCTAAATGACTAAATCCATCTGAAGTGACAGAGAATAATAGAGGGGGAGCATCCCATGCATATGAAGCTGATCCCTTTTGTTTCTGCACTGTCAAAGTGAGCAATAAAACATCTTTGTGGGAGCTCTGAAGGATAGTTTCAAAGATAACTTGCCATAAAGATAAAAAACACTTATAATAAAATATTGTTAGATTAAAGTGGGTTTACAAGAAGTTATTTTTACAGACTATCTTCTACATCTACTGATTTTAAGTAGACATGTTTAAAATGAACAAAGAAAACATGCTAGTTAAGACTTGTGCAGTGTTATGATGCAACCTGAACCATGAGAAACTGATCAAAAACTGAAACTGTATTGGTTTATATTCCCTTTAGACGTCTCCAGATTTTTTTATTCAACCTATCTACCTACACCTTGGGTCTGATTGGGTCAGTAGAACTTTTTGCTACCCAGTGGGCAGATGTAGCGGATGAAAAAGTACTTGGCATCCAAAAACATGCAGGTCAAAAGCACAGCCTTGCGTGCCAAATAATGAACAGAATTACAACACTGATATACATGTTCTATCTAATTTTAAACCATGTTGTAACAGTAAAATCAATTTTAAATATCAATGCTAAATCGAAACTCCTAAAACAGTGCTGGTACCTAAATGATTCTGAATCAATACTTTGAAGGATGAAGAATACAAGGATACAAGGATGGGACAGCATTAATAGCAGTTATTCTTGTTCTGGCTGATGTGATAATACATCTGTTTCCCATAGTATTGGGTCTTGTCAGCCTAAGGACAATATTGGGCAGCTTAATGAGCAGAGAAAGCAGAGAGTTCGGCATATCTGGCTTTGAAATTTAGTGATTTGTTCAGTTGGTATTGGATGTGTTAGCACTGGCATCAGATCAATGCCAGACTTGATTACCCATCCGTATAGACATGCACAGGGGCTTTGCTGATTAATTGCTTGAACAGATGACTACAAGCCCCCTTTTACCTTGTTTCTTGTCTCGGATGTTGACCTCCTGTTACTGGTCTTAGCTCTGCAATGGGCTTGCCACCGGGAGCCAATAGGCTTAATTTATTGATGTAACAATGGTAGAATGTCACAGGGGTAGGTCTATTCAGGGAGGCAGGGGAATCAGATGTTTCAAGCAGCAACTGGTGGTGTTTACAGGAAGAGAAAGAGAAATCCCAATACTGTGGACTTTGTTGTCTTGTGCATAGCAATGCTTTATCATCTGGAGATATTCAGTATGTAAACACACGAAAGGATGTGTATAACTTGAAATAATAATAAAAAAAGCTTAATATGACCTCAATAATTTGTTATGCTATAAAGTTATGCTCATTTACTTCTTGTTCAAAGCCCAGCATGGAAATATAAAGTACACACAAAATGCCTCAGCCAGTGTTGGTATGATTAAGGTGTATACATGCAACAACGGCGTTATCTAAGTGTGTACGTTGGACTTTGTGAAACTTTCTTTAGTAAAACTAATATTATGTCATACAGTACATTTCAAGCATCCAGTTTCGGTAATGCTGACAAAATAATTTGATGTCCACTGTTGATGAATAGCTAAACATTGTATATAAGAAATATTTTATATATTGTGGAAAATGTGCAATTTTCTCCTGAAGAACAAAAGACAATTTTACAAAATTTGTGGCAAATACACTGAGTATGTCAAACCAAGTTTAAGAGGGGGAAAACAAATTCTTGCTTCCTTCCTTTCTTTATTTTGCAATTTATGTTTCTATAATTGTCTGTTTATATGTGGGCAAATGTACAAAATACCAACAGAACAGTTTTGTAGCTTTTTTGCTTTAACTTAACTTTGCCTTCCCTGAATTAAAAAATAAATACTTTGTTTTCCAGAATGGAAACATCCTGATTGTAGTTGAAATAAGTTGTGTATTAAAGTGCAAATCAACAATAAAACCCTCTTAAAGATTTAATGTCATGTCATTTGAGTCAAAGCTCATTGACATAATCTTCTTCAGTAATGTCTCAGCTTCCAAAACACTAACAGCAGTAATGTTATATCCACTTACTTGTTTGCATGTTAGCTGGATGGTTTAAAACTCCATGTTAGAATCATTTTTGTTGAGGAAAAGATCCATGCAATACAACATGAATAATTTTAATCACTAGAAAGTTATAATTTTTGATTTATTATGGACAAAATTAATAGAAATACTTATCCCAGAGTCAGTTTTGCTTATATTGGTTTTATGCAGCAACAGGACTTTACAATGATTCACAGCAACTTTTCTAGTTCTTCAACAAATGAAAAAACATGAAGCAGGACTAGTTTGAAAAAACTGGGGATTACATTGCCAAACTTAACATTTTGAGTGAGAACAGGGAGTGAGGGACAGAGGGAACACTCAGTTCTGAAGGACTTATGTGGTTTACAGAGGAGAGGAAACTTTCAAACACAATTTGTTTGAACCACTGTGCTGCATCCAGTACGTCAACAGTCACCATCTGGCCTCAGAGGAGCACAGAAGACTGCAATAAAAACTCTAAAGAATGAGTGGAAAGTCAAAATGGGACAATCAGCAGAATTCAAAGTGCATCACATCCTATTCAGAGCCTAGCACACTGCAGTTAACTGGTTAAAAGGTATCAACATTAAGCTTAAATAATATCTCAAGTGGACTTTATACTAGTAAACTACACTATTATAACTTTTAACTTTGGTAAAATTCAGTTTGAGTTTTTGTCCTTTCCAAAGGAACATCCCCTTGGTTTGCCCATGGTCTGTTTGTTCACCTGAGAGAGAAAAAGGATCCAAATCAGATGCCAGTTTTGGCCCCGAGATATTTTGTTGTGAAATGCTGCTTGTCCATTAAGTTACAGACTGCAAGACAGGTGCTGGAGTGAACACAGTAATCAATAGGGGCGGGAATTGTGAATATATTAATAATAATAATATGATTAACAATCATATACCGATACCACCGCTGGACCTTGAAAGATTTTATTTCGATACTTAATCTTGCATGACAAACAAACAACAACTTGAAACAACTATATCCAAGTTTCCTGCCAAAACAAAAGTTCCTTTTGCTTTGAACACATCATGATGACAAGTTTTAAATATATTTAAATATCATCTTGTAACCAACCACCACGTTTTGTTATAGTAAGCAACTGACTGATACCCTTCCAGTTTTCTTACAGACTTGAAAATTGGATTAAAAACTTCAAGCAGCAGGATTTACAACAATTTTCACAACCAGTTTGAGCAGAGAGGGAAGGTTTTCTGTCTCTCTGCATCCAGTCTTTTCAGTCTGCATGCTTCCTGAGAGCTGATTTGTCAGATTTTTTTCTACATTTATGAATTTCTTCAAAGCACACGGCAACATGTTTTTGCATTTTGGTTTGAAAAGTTATTGTGCAAACAATATCTGGTACAAAACAAGCAACTGACTTAGATACTTCTTTTGATACGTATTTTCTTGTAAATTAGGTTTGAGCATCTTAACGATAAGATCTGCATGCATCAGTGTTGTTTTATTTCTTGTCTCAATCATTCATAAAGCTAGAAGTAATTACCTGAAGAGTATATCCAGGTTCACACTGAAAAGACACCACATTATTCATCTGAAGACGATCCCCAATTTTTATGCCATTCATTGGAATAACCGGTTCTGGGCAGTTGGTTAAAGAGACAGCTGGAGAGATAAAACAAAAACAAAAAGTAACAGATGAAAAAATCATGAAGACAGAGGAAAAAAAGACATAGAACGTTTGGTAATTGTGCAGACAGGATCTAAAAACGCAGAGTCAAAACTCAAAATGTGACTAAAACATTGCAGGAGACACATCTGCCTCCTGGGAGAGGACTTAAAAAGATAAGAAATGTATTCAGGCTTTTGGTACTTCACATAAAGTGTCTCTTTTTTTCCCCACTTACTTTTGTATTCCAGCCTGAATCCAGCAGCAGACACGCTAATATCAGAGAAAAAGTGGAGGTAGAGCTGGTTGGAGGTGCTGTTGAGAAGAGCCGGGACCGTGGTGCCTGTAGGAGGAGATTAATGGTGAAGTTTAGCAAAGTTATCTCCTGCATAGAGCAACCATAACTAAGAGTACAAGCCATGGGCAAAAAGCTGAAAAGGTTGTCTTTTTTTTACATTTTCTGACTTGAGAGTGTATTTTGTGTGTTTGTGTGCTTGACTGTGTGTGCGCTTGAGCTTGAATGCAGCATGATAGTGCACCTACATGAATGTTTTCAGGTGTGGTGGTGCATTGGCTTGTAATTGGATCAGCCAAAGGGCCCACTACTATTCCTTGATGAAAACTGCAACAAATAATTCCTCCAAATTCCAGCCATTTGGCTTTATTACCTCCGCCAAGGAGGTTATGTTTTTGCCGGCGTTTATCTGTCAGTTTGTTTGTTTGTGTTCAAAATAACTTGAAAAGTTCTGAACAGATTTGGATGAAATTTTCAGGAATTGTCGGAAATGGGATATGGAAGAACTGATTAAATTTTGGGGGTGATCCGGATCACCGTCTGGATCCAGGAATTTTTTAAAGGATTCTTTAAACATTGCCAGATAGGACCAAAGTGGACCGAAGCTGCTTGGCGAAGGTCTGCGCTCTCTGAGTGCTTTTATAGTTTTATGAAAATGTTGGAGTTTTGAACTGGATAGGACAAAGTGTTGATTAAACTACAAGACTTGACAAAGCGTGATTGAAGAGTGCATTGTTACAACATTCCTAAGGGGACTGTATGGATACATTAAACATTATTCCCTTTCCTGAGACAAAGTGCAAATTTAGGAAATGTTCCTCAAATATCTCCAACAAATATTAAATTCTAGCTAAAAAAACCCCAGCTCTGTAATCCAAATGAAAGGGGGATAACATAGTTAAAATGTTAAAAAGTACAAGTAAAAATGTCCTTGATAACATGGTTAAACTGATCGAACCAAAATACATGGATGCATGCCTGCTTAGAATTTTTGTACACCAGACTGTTAAGCACATTTTTCCCCATGGCATGGTTGTGGCCAACTGAACACAGCTTAGCTACTCATAATTGGGTTCAAACAATTGAGAACCACTTCATTAGGATATTTGGAAAGGCAGATGTAAGCAAGTCTAACCTCTTTAATAACATAAAGTTATTTGTTTCCTCCAATAAGTGTTCATTTAATCAGCTAAAATCAAACAAAATCCTTCCAAAGCGGGGCGAAATAATCACACAGTATAATCAAATGTTCTGCTAACACAATGTGACCTAAAATTGGCTGTTTAATGGCTGAGATTTGTACGCCTGGCATTTCCCTTTCATCTCTTTACTTCAGGGTACATCTAACATTTACTCTTGGTCTGATTCCAAGCACAAACAAAAGCAGAACTCCCTGATGCTGTATGGAGGAGAGTAGCACAGCTACTGTAAACAAATGTTCACTATTACTCCACACAGGAAAAAAGGCCAACCTTTGTAGAGCTGTACCAAGATTTTGCCAGAGGCTTGAACAGACTGGAATTTTGATAATATCCCTTGACTATGCAAGCCGCCTCTGTTCACATTATTCTGAATATAATTTAGCATCCTTTTAATTTTGACCCTGCAAAATAAGGGAGACATTTTCACTATTACGGATCAACAAATATGAAATGGCTTATGGGTCATATGCAGTCCAGAGTGCTTTAATGCCGTGTCTAAACTTTTTTATGTGACCGGTGACGATAAACCTGTGAATAACCAGATGACGCCTTTTCTTACTTGACACATGTCAGCGCAATTCTTTATGATAGAACAGAGATGGGCACAACCTGTACCCATAACGGAATTTTCATTCTTTTTTACCTTATCATCAAGTGGTTTAGAGAGTGTAAGGAAACTAGAATGAGGCAGTAAACTCAAATTAGACTTTGCATTTTAGCACTTCTAGTTCTCTCATCTCAACGTCTATGGGATTTTTGAATGGGTTTTTCAGATCAATGATTGAAATTTGGTCCATGGTGAACCCGGGTACAAGATTTAAACTTCATTTTCTGTAGCATAAAAGGCATCTAGAATTGTCCCACTTGAGAATTTAAAAGCATTTTGTGTCTTTAAAAGGACACAAACGGCTATCAAGGACTACAAATATGCTGCGACCTTAGCCATTATCATTTCTGTTAACCTTCAGAGAACAATGTTATATATTTACCATAGCCACAAGCACCACTTTGATTAGGTCACATGAATGTTGAGGTCAGACAGCAAAATTTAAATGCATACAATACTACAGCTCGACACAACGGTCATAGGATTTCAGGACCCGTCAGCCACTTTAATCTTTTCGTCTCGTATATTTTGTCATAGTGAGCGAAACCAACCATAGACCCATCTGGAAAACCTCACGACTCCACAGCAGAAAGTCTAGCATGTCTGATTTTTGTTCCGCCTCAAACAATTTGTTCCCTCACTGAGACGTGCATTCACAGCAAATTCACTAAGTGACTGTTTGAATTAATCATTAAGCCAACAAATCATTAATCATAAGGTTTGGAGAGACAAACAGAAGCTTAGTACTTTAAATACAGTGTCTTTGTTTGCTGTCTTACACATGTGTCAGCTCTCCTCTGTCCAACATCATCACATCTGTTGTTAAATGCATAAATGTCTTGTCTTGCGTGTCAAGCGAGTCACAGCAAAATTTTAAGCCACTAAAAGTAACCTGACACGGTCACCATCGTAATCGATAAAAAAATCTTGTAGTCTGACCTCAGAATAAGAAGAAATTATCTTATCTAACAGGTAAAAGCACGAGATACAAGTTGAAAGCCTGTTAGTGGCTTTATGTTTGAAGCCCCTTGTTGTAGTTGCAAGTAATAGTATACACGTTTAAGTTTCAAAAATTGTCAAAGCATAATTTTTGAAGAAGATGATTATGAATAAATTGTTAAGGGAACAAGCACAATTTTAATTTCTGGGCTGGCCAACAAAAATACACTATCACTTAACCACTCTACCTTTGGGACAAAAAGAGGTCTTATATTACACCGGAATAAACAAGTGATTGCGTTGGCCTTGTGTTGAAAGGAATTTATCATGTGTTGTAGAAAATAAAAATTAATGAAAATGTATATGCTTGAGCTCTAGCACCTATGTTGAGGTATTTCATTTCAACTTATAAAGGCACCTAATTTTCAAATAAGTTTATTAATATGTAGTGTAGCGTCAAGATGATGTGACCATAATTCGCATGAAATAACCAAATACAGTCTGACTGTGTGTTTGATGTTCAACCACATCTTAGCATAGGGGTCATCAACTACATTTGCGCAAGGGCCAATTCTGTTCCAGAAATAAATTATGAAGGCCAGATTTTTTATTTATTTTTTTTAAAGTATAGTGACTTAAACAAACATAACGAACTTAAAGGAGCAACTGAGGTACATTGCGTTCTGTAGGTTTGGATCCTTCTGATACATTTATTTCACAGTTAAGGAAGATTCTCACCACGTTACAGTATTGTAAAAAAAATTCATACAGTTTACACAACAACCATTCTGACGTACTCCTGATTGACACCGTTGAAAAACAGTTTGCTTCCCCGCAAACACAAACCCAAATTCCCCACCTGTAGTTTATCTAAATACCTTTCTCAATGCTGGTGCTCCCCCTAGGTAAAACCCCAGAACTGCATGTAAAATGTGAATACAATGATTTAAATTAAAGATAAATACAAAATAGAATATGGCTCCAACAAAAAGAACGAAATAATCTAAATAGTTTGGTCTAATTGATATATAATATGTTTAATATTTCTACTTTTTAGACATTGTTTATGTTTCTTCGCCTTTAAAAGTGTAATCAATCAGCCCCTACTACCAACACTGCTGCCAGCCACTTGGTGCAGTTTGGTTGCTTTTATCTGGTCTTTCATGTTTGGCATCACTGTGCCTGACTCCATCATACTAATAATCATTGTTGAATTCTGGCTTGACGAGTGGATTTCTGTAAAAAAAAGTATCAAATATGAAGTTGTTCCTAATCAAATTGTTTTCATCACATTGGGGGTGGCATTTATAATTGAAGGGATTTGAGGATTAAATGATACCTTTAAAACCATAAGACATTACCTCCCCTCGCATTTTCGGAATTTGATAACATTCGGGGGGCTGGATGGCAAGCTGCAGGGTGCTTGATGTGGCTCCAGGGCAATCAGTTCATGATCACTGTCTTTGCAAATTATTATGGCTGATTTTAGTAATCTTACAAAATCAGCTGTACTTCAAGAATTGCAGTTTAATTAAAAGAAACAGTCTGTTAGCTGGCTGAGCTGGCACACAAGCATACCAGTCTTTCCATAATCCGCCACAAAATGAGAAAAGCACATTTAAGTCAAAAAATATCAGGGACAAATGGACTCTGCATTTGTAATGTTTGTAATGGAGATTACCAAGGGAAAAATGGACTTCCAGAGGACTCATCTCATACATAAGTGGAAATGAGGCATGTGGCTATTATATCGCAACAAATACACTGTTGGTAGGTAGGCCTACAGATGAATGGTTGCAAATCTATTTCGTGACCATGTTAAGGTGGTGGCAAATAAAGGGGGATAGATTAAACAGGCTGAAAAACAAGATTCCTGCAAAAAGCATTTCCAAAAATACCTGAGAAGCTGCCAAGCATGGTGTCAGTGTTGTCCCCTCCGTCAAACACCTCCAGCGAGTCCCAGTTCTGCTCTGTGACAAAGCTGATTACCTGGATCTGAGAGAGGAAAGAGTATTTATGTCACTCAAAAAAAGGATACTATTTAGGAAGCATAGTCATAGCAGGGTTGAAAATGTAAATGTGAAGATAAAAAATAGGTGGAAGGATTAATCAGCAAGAGAAGGTGCTATAAATGGTGAGGAAAGAGAAACAGGAGAAATAACAAGGTTGGTCTTTTGACTCGTCACTGCATGAGTAGTAGTTGCGTCAGCCTTGAAATTGTGAGCGGTGTCTAGAAATATCACAAAAAGACAAATCATGACAAAGTTTTTTGTATTTTATATGCAAAACACAGACCTCTCTTTAGCTGAGTGCCCTAAGAGCTCCTTTAAATGTAAGAACTCTCTTAAAATACTGTTTAAAGTACACATTACAGAGCCATGAAAGGCCTCACCAGTATCAAACAGTTCAGAATTCTCAAAAGTACAGGGCTACAGTCATTGTGCTTTTCATTTTTTTACTTTGCTTTTTTTTTTATGCCAAAGCCCCATTGGAAGGCAGTGTTCAAGTGGTGGGCATTGGATTTGAAATTAAGAAAACCATATGACAGCAGCAGACTGTTGGAAATTCTTCAAAGAAAAGCAGACCAAGACGTTTGCTTGTTAGACTTCTTCAGACAACAGTTGCCCACATAAAAAAAGATACCACATGCTGTGAGAAAAGCATTGCGGATGTCTACATGACAGGTTTAAGAACTTATCTTGTTTTTAATGCCAACCACAGGATGTGGGAGGATCATGCCTAATATTTAAATTTCAAGTTCACTTCTAAACCAAAGTAAATGTATACAATATAAACAAGAACACAAGCAGAACTGTATTATACATTGTTTTTGGCTTTAAGTCAAGTTATTTATTCATCTGCTTTCATTTTGTGTCTCTGAAAACCTTTTCTGTTCCGTTTTACTTCTATCCCTCTGCCCTCTCCTCTGCATCTGATAGTTATAGATCGGATACAAGCCTATTAAAGCGCTGGTGGGAGCTCTGGCGCATCCCGGGAAGACGACGCAGATCACAGATTGATCTTTCATTAGGGGGCCACGGCAAATGTGCCGGCAAGGCACCTCTCTCCTTTAAGTTCTCCTCTGGATCGTGACACTCCAATCTAATGTTTCTCTGCTTGCCGGTATAGAGGGTACAACTGTGATAAAGATGGATAGTGGGGAAGGAGGAAGACGGTGTGAAAGACAAGAAGCAGAGAAGGTAAATGTAGGATTTAGCCTGAGTGTGGGGTTGTTGTTCAAGAAAATCAAACAATATTCAATTTCAAAAATATTTAGTTTATAGGACTGAACCTAAAATGTAATTTGATGGTATCACTCAAGCTAGCAAAACTTTGTACTGACTTTTGAAAATGTCTTCCAAAAGGGGAACCTTACAGTGCAGTTGGACCCGCCTGATTTAATGTCTGTAATTAGGCAGACACATCTTGCCAAGCACAAATCTACGATTGTGCATGGCCAAAAACTCACGGCTAAATCAGGGTCCTTTGGAGCAGGAAGAGGATGGAGCTCACAGCAGAGAAAATTTCTCTTACAGAAATTAGCTTGGATGCTAACAGGTTCAGGAGCAGTTTTATCAGATCTTGACTGCATTTCTTCATCAAATGAAAAATTAACAGCTCTATTGAAAGCACTTCTCAATAGAAAGGATACTTTTGCAAATTGTCTACAAAGGGGCTACACAGAAGCAGGACTACCACATTGTCTGATTGGCCCATAATGAAGGTGATTGACAGAAGGCTTATCCAATTGCCTGCTGGATATGTTTTGAGAGGTTCTGCCCATTCCCAAACACTTTCAATGAGCTGTCGCCCAGATTAACCAGTGAATGTACTGAAAGGTTTATCTGGTGTGTCAGGTTATAAAAAGTGTGGCACTAGAACAAGTCTGGCCCACGGCTCCATTCCCCAATCTTTTCCTTCCTAGTTTCAGACTCTTTCCACTGTCCTATCTGGCACAGGCATAAAACACTAAAAAATAAATCTTAAATAAGTAGAGTTTACAAAAATGATAAAAGATCATTTTAAGAGAAAAATGAATATGATATTTTGGATTGGTGACCTTTCCTGATTTAGAAGCTTTGACACAGCAACCAGATCATGAGGTAAACTGCACGGTAACATCCTAGATTCGACTGCATATCATGGTCAATCTTAAGGCCAGAACATTTTCTGGTGTGACATAATGCGTTTGACTCATGCGTTGGGCTTATTAAAGCCCATTGTCCATTTTTTTTACTTTTTTCTTACTGTGTTTGCCTTAAATCATATTTAAATCAATCAACTCACGTTTTTATTTGTTTAAAAAAAAATTTCAGGATAGAGTTTATGCTTTGCGTAAGGGCTCTGACCTTGTCACTCCTTGCAGATTTATTTTCATGCATAAGTTAAGGATCAATGAGAAGGTTTGTTATATCCTCTGTCAGAGCCTGCAGGTACATGCTAGGGTGATGGGGGGTTTAAAAGCAAGAGCTCAGAGCAAGAGTTCAGTACTGATGCAGGGCAAAGCTGAGACTTTGAACTGTAAATCTGGTAGATTAAAAAACCCTAGCTGGTGGAATGTTTGTCATAGTGACTGAATTGTAAATGCACGTCAGGTTCTAAATAAGCACTTCAAAAGTTGTCCCTGAACTAGTGTACAGCATTGCACAATTTTTCTCTTAGTCCATTGACATCTTTAAGATCAGGGGACAAGAAACCTGAGAATTGGGATACTTACAGAACTCTTAGAATTAGAAGAAAACTTAGAACATTGCCATGCTATTTCATTTTGAGAAATTGTTGTTAGTCAAGAATTAAGAGAGTGCTTCATGCAGAAATCTATCAATCACTATTTCCTGCCTCAATAAATTTTAGTTGGCTTGAAATTGGTATGTGAAAGAGCTTAAAAACAATAAATGTAACTTGTAAAATACTTTAGAGAGTAGTTATTCCGTAATTCCAAATGCACAAAATTCAGAACAATACACATGACTCACCTGTACTTAAAATATGTGGCACTCATTACTAGTATCATCCAATAAGTAAGATCTTTCACTGAGCATAAAGTTCGACATCTATTTCTCAATCAAAAAAATCCTAAACTTGAGCAAGAAAAACTAATTTGCCTAACCCAAAATCTTGTTTGAATATTCATCAATCCACCTAAAAAACTCAAGAGCATTGCTCAGCCCGACTCTCTAGTATGTATCTTCCAGCGTCCTGCTGTTTGTCTTTCAGATGGTGTGCATACTGTCAGCTCTGCTCTTATTCCTGATCTCTCTCAGCTCCATGCTTCTGTGATTTTGGCGTGTCGTGCAGCATGCTAAGTGCACCTGCGGGCCACCTTGTGTATTTGACCTGCAAGGACAGTCAGCTGAGGTGGAGGAGCTAATAGCTGAGGGACGGCACTAAGGTCATTAGCCACGGAGGCAGGAACATAAGCCTAAAAACTTTCTTTCAGGCAGATCCAAAGGGACCATAACACAGGCTCCCCTGTGGAACCTGTTCGCACATGCATCTTCACATGAATGAGAATAAGCAAAATGAATTAACTCCCTAAAAGAAAAGTAAAGTCAATGAGGAAGCAATCACATACAAATTTATTTCAGGTTGTTCCATTTTAGCTCTCTGGTATAGTGATCAGCTAAATTAAATTCTGAGCCTCAGTAGGATCTGTACAGCTTAATTTATCAGCTCCACTGTAGCCTAAAAAATATATAAAATACAACGTGGGCAGCTCATACTTGTTAATTAGCCTTAGCTTGCTGAAAACATGTCAACATAATGGAGCCTGTTGTCAAGACCAAGGCATACTGGGAAGGGTAAAAGGTACACACTTTCTGTGAATTCCTTTAGCAGTCTGACCAGAGACTGTTTTAAAAAAGAGGCTTCTCAGTATGTATTCATAAACAGAAAGATCACTGTCTCATAAATTGTATTAACTGAGACAGAATAATTAATTAATACTCTAATTAAGTACTATTTTGGCAGTGGGCAGATGGATATTGAACAAAAAAGCATATTAAACTTTAAATATCAAGCCAGTTTTAGCATATTTCTTGCCGGTATGTCATTTATCATATGGTTAACTGTTGGAAACCTACCAAACTCCACTCTTACAGTGTGTCCTGGAAGTATACAAGCATCAGAGTCCATGCTGAGTTGTGTAGCACTGCTTGCTTGATGTCAAAACTTATTTTTGTCAAACTTGACTTCCCTACTAAGTGAAATTTGGTTTCCCCTTGTGAACAGTATAGTATCAAACCCTTTCATTTTGAAGGTAGAGATGCAGAAGTATGGAGCTTCGAATAGCTTGTAGGAAGTCCTGTTATCCCAATGGCAAACCAAAGTCAGCTTGAGGGAAAAGGAAAACCGCGGCTGCTGTGAATCACTGAGAATGCAGGAAAGTGAGTATGTTTGGTAAGCTCCTCATGGATCACCACACATCAGGACATTATGCCTACAACTTACAGGGAAAAGATTTACCCACAGATTGACCAATTGACCTGCCCTGGATGTGACAAAAAAATTACAAACTGTGTGGTCCTGCTGTCCTTTTACCACATGCAAGACGAATGGAGGAGTATAGAAACTGCAGGCTTTCGGCAACTTTGTGTGTGGTCAGCAACCACTGATTGAAAGGCACCGAATGGATGCAAAGTTGATTTTAATTCAAAAGAGTATGGTTGCAAACTAAGAGTATTTCACTTTTAAAGTAACTCTCTGTAAATTAAAATATGCAAAACAACCCTACTCTGCCTAGTGATCTGGCATATTACAGGACATTTTGCCATCTGATCCATTATTATTTAGATTTTTGCTAGTTAAGATAGCAACATGACAGTAGTGTCACCTTTCACAGAGTGGTCATTGCATAGATTAACATTGCCTGACTATGCTCCTCACGTTTGCTCCCCGTTCTCCTAAAGCTTTTTAAACTCTCTCTTTACTTCTAAATCTTACAAGACAGGCTTTTTCTCCCTTTTTGCAGAACTAGATGATGCCTGTAGCTACGTCTTTCACCTCAAATGATGCTAACTTCTTCAATCATTTTTGACCAGGAACAAGTGTATCAGCTTGAAGCTTGTAAGATGTGTCTTCCTGATGACGGATGTGAATTCTAGAAAACTAACTTTGTTTGGCTTTCCACTATTGGGACGTAAAATAACACTTTTTAAATAGAAGTTTTAATCCTTCATTTGTTCTTTTTAAGATGGTTGGTACACCTAGAAACAGCACAAAACTCATGTTGATAGCACATCTATATGACGAAACAACTTCCTGCCTCCTGTCAGGAGCTATGATTTGACATCAGCCTGTTCACTAGCCTTTGATGGCAGTTAGCTCAATGAGGTATGGCTAAATGTGATAAGACAGATTACAACATGTCATTCATGTATGTGGACATTTTTGATGGACCACTATCTAAACACAATAACACAACCTAACAAGCTCCTAATTAGGAAATCTTCTCAAATAACATCCCCTGCAACTTGCTTATCTTCACTGATCCTCATTTCCCATTTATATCTGAGGGGATGATGTTAACAGGACTTTGGGGTAAAAAAAGCTCACACTGCTTTCAGTGACATCTCTCACCGGCTGTTAAGACATTAGAAACCAGTGGAAATCATTTAGAATTTGGCATTATGGCATCAAAATTCTTCGGTCAGAACAGCTATCACATGCTTACTGTAAGACACTGTCATCATCAACATACTCCTGGACTAAAGGGAAAGAAGAACGGTTTTGGTTGGTTGGTTGGATTTTGGATTTTGGTTGGGCTTAAATGCAAGGGTATTACAGTAATTACACTCTGTTGCAAGAACAATTAAATCCATGTCAAACATACTTATGAGCTCAAGCCTTTTTTTAATGCGAGGAAAAAAACTTTGTGAAACAAACCTGGATCCCTGAACCCTCGGGTACGGTAATCTTCCAAACACAGTTGAGGCTGTTGAGGTACGGCTCGGGAAAGCCAGGAGATAAGATGGTGCCAGTTCGATGGGTTAGATTTCCTCCACATGGAACTGCAGGGAGAAAACAGAGCGATAAGACATATCAGTAATACTCACAGATTATCATGTTTTACAGTTTTGCCTGAAAAATAAGATAAGGAATTTGGACACAAGCATGCATTAATTTGCAAATTAAATGTGCATGAGACAGACTTTTCTTTTTTTAATCTTGCATGATTAAGGACTAAAAACAGACCGAGCTATACAAACATGATGAAGATTAAACACTGCAAGTATTCCACAAGACAAGGTAATAAATTAAGATAATATTATGTCATAAAGAAAGTATTTTTGCTGTAAGGGTCCACTTTAGCCTCTTAATAGGTAACTAAAACCTGTGAATAAATCATGTAATCTGTGCGGCCTTTCTGATTATTAGCTATAACGTTGTAACCTTCCAGCTAATCAGATGTAAAACAATGGCATGTGCTTGCAGCTCATTCACTGTATATAAACCTGTACAGTATAAAACTACTGCACATAAGTCTGCTTCACCAGACCACTCAAGCACACACAAACATATGCTTCACATACTTCACAAACACTTTGAGCATCGTCTCCCCTGCTTGTTCTATACAGTCACACATCTGGTGATAGCGTAGAGGCATCTGCTACATCTGAATAGTGTGTGCAAGACTTTGTTTGTGCATGTCAGTGTGAGTATGTGCATGTGCTTGTGTGTCTTTGTGACCCTCATGCATGTCTGCCACCTGTGTGCCTCCTGGCTGAATCTTGCAGCGCTGCTACAGGCGGTGGCCAGCAGCCCATATCTCTGTCAGGGTAACCACAGTTTGACTCTCAAGCGATATAAGAGAGATGAAGAGAGAAACTAAAGCAGTGGTGGGGAACTATGGTTGCTGAAAGGGCAAGATTGATTGAATAATGCTCTTGTGATTGATATCTTTATTTGGAAAATGTCAACAGAAAAAAAAGAAATATCTTAAAAAGCTAATTAGGGTCAACGTAATATTAATAAAGAGAACCCTAACAACAATATTAGCTAACATGCTCCAGATCTAACAATATATCAAATGGAATAAACGCTCCCTGGCCACATCATTAGGTACACTATTCTTGTACCAAACTTGACTGCCTTTTGCCTTAGAACTACCTTGATTGTACACAGATTTAATAAGGCGCTGAAAACAATTCCAATAGATCAGCAGACCATACTAAGCAAGTGTAAAAATGTGGATTTATATTCCAAGTCAAAGCACTCAGGATTACTTCAGCAATAATCGCTTTATTGACTCGTTGTGCCATGATGCCCTTAAGTTGGCACAAGGTGACCCTTCAAAGGTCCTCAACATTTCTTTAAACAAATGAGTGTGCTTGTGTCTGTGTTAAGAGTGTTGACATCTCACCTATGCAGCTGGGTATGGAGCTGTTCCACTGAGCCAGGGCATTAGGAACGGTCAGGCATTCAATGGCATTTGATCCCTCCAGCACATAACCTGGACTACACTCAAAGCGGATCACGGCGCCAACAGCAAAGTTGTTCCCCATACGGCGTCCATTGCGTGGTTCAGGGACTGAGCTGCACTGGGTGGCACTGGTCCTTGGCACAGCTTTGGAGAGAAAAATAGATTACTGGCTGATTTTATACACCGTGTAGGGTTTGCAAGAATAGCTTTCCATCAACTTTTTTAAGTACCTTGAGACTTGACTAAGAGAGTGATGTATTTTGATAATAACTTTAAAAACTGCACAAATGATCAAATGGTAGAGATAAACTAATACCAGCTTTTGACAGACTTACTACAATTCTTTACAATCAAATACTGATTGGTACAAGTATAAATCAATAATACACTTACAATTACTGTTGATAAATTTACTACATAATTGGATACACTCGATGGGGCATTTTGTGACTGTTGATAAATAGTAATGGCAATATGAATCATGTTCTGTGTTTTGATATGACATCTTGTTAAGTGTTGGTTCTTTAGAGAAGTACAAAAAGATCTTAAGAAGCAATACAATAAGCATCCTACAATACGTATATCTGGATTACACAACACATCTGTTTGTTTATCACTTATGTTTATTTTTGTGAACTGATGAAATGATTGACAGACAAAAAAAGGACATCATATCAAATATGGTAGATACTGTAATAATTCTAATAAATAAAAGGCTATGCATTCAAAAACATCTCTGTTTCATAATACTGATGCTATTATTTAACATTGCAAAGAACAAAAAAGGTTGCCCCCACTCAGCATCATTTATTCAGCGTTCTGGCCAAAAGCTTAATTCCTATATCTTTAAAGTACATTTGAACACATTAAGTTGTCATCTTTGTCAAATACTGATTTTACTGAGCCAACATAAAATCTTGGTACTGTTACTGACGACCTTGAATGCATTACAAAACGCAATATGCATATACTCTGTAGCAATGTGTAGCTTGTTTAGCTTAACAGATAAGGTTTTATCCTGTTGGTCACAGAGCATTTTCAACACAGACTTCAACACTGCATGAATATTTTTCTATTAAAGGTTTATTTAAGAGGATGACAGAGTAGCAGGAGCAGTAAACAATTGGACTGGTTGGATGATTTACTGACATCTTGAAGGTGAGCATGGGGTTTAACCACAGTGTGATTGTATCTGTAAATTCAGGCATGGATTTCAATCAGAGGATTGTGGATTTTCAACAAATGTTGGCTGATATTGATCAGTTCTTTGTTTGCCAGATTTAGCATCCTTTTGAGGAGAAAGGGGCTGTAGTTAGGAGTTTGGTTAAGATGTTCTGAAAACACCAAGTGTCTACAAGCCTCTGGCTGGTCCATAACCAATGTGACAGGCATGGGATGTTGTCCTAATGTACTCTTTCCCCTTGAACATTGAACTATCACCATTCTGTGAAGGTGGTTCCAACCTTGCTGAATTGCTCATACACTGATAAGCTAACGTGCAGTAAAATGATAGCAAGCACAGTATGAGCAATGTTTTTAGTCCTAGTACACCGCTTTCTTATCACTGCCAACTAGACAGTGAAATGTGGTTTACATTTTCTCTCGGCTTTGCATATCTTCAAGCCAACTTAAATAAAATTGTAGAAAAAAAATGAATTATTTATTGATTAAATGTTCTCTAAAGTTTCTATTACCGTTGGTTATCTGCAGTGAATTTAATCTCTGGTACAGTGACTTATTTAATGGGAAATAAAGGAAAAAAAAGAACTCAAAAGAAAGTTTCCTTTGAGAGGAAAAGCAGAGTGGTGAAGTTAAGGCTGTTTTTTCCTTTCTGAAACAGACTGCTATACTTCTGTGTTAATGCTTCAGAGCACACACTTCAGCCCAACCACACACAGACGTATCAGAGCTAAAACAGTCGCAGAAGGTGAATCCTTTCCAAATCACTCAGCGATTCATCTATTATGGAGGGGAATTGTGGCTGAGTCGGAACAGAGGGAATCCAAAAAAAGCAGCAGGATTTGTTTGTGTGCATTTGTGTGCTCGCCTCTGTGTGTTACACACTTACCCTGGTAGACCAGGTGGAATCCTCTTGAGCTGGACTGGCCTTTGGAGGTGAAGCGGATCAGGATTTGGTTGGATGTTGCTAATGGCAGTGACTCACCTGAGATGGGGAAAAGTTATGACAGTTTGTTATGATAATTACAAAATGCAGCCTCCAGTTTATATTTGTTTTGGAACATATCACTTTTTATCTGGCTCCCAAATGCCATTTAACCACCTACGCAGTTAAATAAAAATAAAACACCCTACATCAGCTTAATTTGAACTAATTTAAGTTTTAATGGGCTCCAGTATTTTAGGCACTTAATTAATCTGTTACAATAAACTCCAAATTTAAATGGTGGTTAATCTGCTGATGACTTCATAAAAAGAGGACAAACTGAAAGTCCCTGGATCAACGTATACTGGAATACTGATGTTATGTTTATGTGCAAAAAGGAGGGAATATAATGTGCAAATGTTTAATTTTAGAAAAAATATTTTGTTTAGCTCAGGATACTACAAGCTGACTTTAGCTCTTTATAAAATGACCAACTACAAAGGCTACAGTATATAAAAAAGGCTGAATAAAGTATAATGCAAATGTGTCTTGATTATAAATATGATCACGTTTACCTTCAAACATGATCAGGCCAAACCGCCTCATATACAGAAAATGTGAGTAAAAACTGTGAATCTATTTCTTCTGGTTTGGAACATTAAACAGACAACTTGGTGTTCAGTTACAGAGAGCCAAAAAGGTCTGCTGTGAATGGGATTTTTATTAAATATAACTGTAATTTAAACATGTTTTTTCTTTTTTTCTTCAAATGCCCCTGTTTTCTCCTTCCATTACCTTAATAGCACCTTTTTGCTAATGCCACAGTTAGGGTCCAATGGCTTTGGACCACATCTGCCGCAAAATATCAGTTGTCTTTATCTTATGTAGCATGTAAAATTGAAGAACATTTAACACTCCAACTAGGAAGCCTCCGACTTGCAGACAGAAAGTCTAGCATGTTTGTTTTTTGTTCTATCTTCTGCAACTTGTTCTATCACTTAGAGACATTGACCAATGAGAGCGCAGAGTGCCCTGCATGCACTAAATTCACAGATGTAAACAAACTGAACAGCAAAGCCAAAACATGTAGTAGTAGCTGATGGCTCAATGAGACAGATGAAAAGTTGTTAAGTCCTACAAACACCCCTGCTTTCATAATGTGTTTCAAAGGCACCGCCACAACAGACTTAAAATAGGGTAATATTAGCAAAAAGTAACACCCTTTTAAGTAACTGCAGCTGGAATTTAGCATAAAGTTAATGTATCATTCATCATGAAATTTTGAAAGACCAAGTACAGCACGTTACTTTTCTGTCACACAATAATAATAAAAGTGATGTGGTGTTACATAGCAATTTGATAGAATTCCTACTTACAAAAACCTCAAGAGTTAATACATAAAAAAAAACTAAAATCAAATTAAACTAAAATATACCAATATTTTAACAGTACTCATACACTTTCATATAAGGGTATTGCATGATGTTCGGCTGCAATGACTAATCAATGAAAATGTTTACGACCTATTTTGACTGAGTAAATTTGTCACTTAGTAAACTAAACTAACTAAGTAACTTCCATAACTTAGATGTCATTGAGTATCTCCTCTCTATTGAGAGGGTCTGGGTGTATAGAATGTCAAGATGTGGTTCCCTTAGTGGGAGATATCAATATGCTACATACACAAAAACTATTTGTCCTGCAGGAAAATCATCATGTGTTCCTGTCAAAGAAAGCACGAGATTTACAGAGTTTTTTTTTTTTTTTTTACTATTGAATAGGCCTTCAAATAATCTGTGAATAATACTAAAAATATATGTATGTTAATGTTTGGCATAATGGCTAAAGGCTACTTTTAATCAGTAAATGAGCCTTTAATAAGTCCAGCCCCAGTTTTTTTTTAATATATCACAGCTATATCACCACTGTTGCATTTAAAATGATCAAATCATAACTGGAGATGCTGTTACACAATGATGCATTAAAAGCCTCACAAGTATATTGAGTAAGGTCCGATCAGAGCATGCCTTGCTAAACTTCGGAAGCACCTTGTGAAAAAAGAGTCAAATTCAAGGTTGAGTTTTTCACCTGTGGTGTAAATCTCTCCACAACCAGGCTTGGCTCAGGGAGTGTTCACATACACACATATACACACACACACACACACATTATGTACAGGCAGGACTTAAGGTCACCTGACTAGAGCTCAGTGACTGTCCATCTGTCAAAACTCAAGGCCAAGTGTGAGGGAGCTTTTGTTTTTTTTATCAGTCAGGTTCTACAAAAATGAACAGTTGTCAAGCAATTATTTTGATTTTCATACTTTGAACTGCCTATAAATGATATGTGTGTAGATTACTTGCTCGGATGCAAAGTTTAAAATTTTGCTTTTTGTCATGTTACGTATTGCCTGATCATATTGTGAGTGAGACACACTTTCATTTGTGGAATTAAAATAACAAAAAAAAGTCTCTTCGATAAAACACACTTTAATAAGCCAAAATAAAATGTTCCATAAAGTTCTATTGGGTATTTTCATTTTCTCTTATTTTCTGTAGAACAATTAAACCATGAGCTGCAGTTAAGACAATCCAGTCTAAAATGCTGAATTCACTGCCCAGCCCTAACTCTTCTGTATATGTTTGCTTTTGACTGAGTCCTTGAATAGGATTTAACTGTTCTAAATTCAGGATCTCTGACTGAGTGAAACCCTCAGAAAGAGGATATTATATAACAACAATTACTGGAATGATTTCTTGCCTTCCTTGTCAACTCAAACTGTAATTAAACACAAGTAAACCCCATGACGCATCTACTGTGGTGGAAAACTATTTGTTGACTGACACAGAACATGATCCAAAGTGTGAGCATCTCTGTCTCTGACTCTCTGTCTCTCTCTCAGTGGGCTGCTGACTGGCTCTCTGCAGTGGATCTCATTACTCTGTGTCTGCTTGCTGTCACACTGTAGAGGGAGGCAGACGTGCTTAACCCCAGAGGCAACATCTGTGTGTCTGCTAGAGAGCGTGTCAGTGAGTCTATCCATAGCATGTGGGTTTTGCTTACGCGTTAGTATGTGAATATTTCTACCCCTCCGAATAAATTGTCCTGAGATTGCTCAAATGGCAGGGTTTCTCAGCGCGTCATCACTATGATTGTTTGAGTTCCACAGTCAGATCCCGGAGGCGTGCTGGGTAGTTTATTAGAAGCGGCCCTCGCTGAGCGCTATCATGGTGACGGTGTTTCATAATTTGCTGTGCTGGGCAGGTATTCATCCAGACGGATCAAACATGTGTCAGCATGTAACTTATCAACCCTCTGGCCACTCTCCAGCTGCAAACCACTTTGTCCTTAAAATGATCCTCTACGCTGGCATATGGAGGACTTACAAGGACAGATATGTCTTTGGCTGCAAGTCAATCGTCAAAATTCATTGGCAGGTGTTGGTGTGAACTGGTTTAGATACAGCAGTTGTGGGGAAAATGCCAGAGATTAACTAAAGCTCCAGATGTTCAACCACAACTCAGACAGGTTTTGTGTTAAAAACAGAGGTAGCCCAGTGGGGCCAGAGGTGAAGAGAATTTGTGTTTTATGAGTGGATGTTCTGCATTAATTCAGGAGCATGTGGTTAAACAAACTACCAAATGCATTTTAGCTATAATGTGGGCCAACCTAAATATATCTGAATCATAATGGACTCCCTTGTTTTGCTAAAAATGATAGTAAATGGAAAGTAAAAATGTCATTTTAATAGTTACTTTTAAATAAGCAGTAACATAAGCCCCTTTTTTTATTTGGTACTGTTGTCTGTTCTGCCACAATGCTGTCCCCCTTTGAAAGTCCTTCCATCCTTTTCTGATTCAATTATGTGCTTCTGTTTCCTATTTTTTTGTTCTTTTAAAGATTTATTTCAGGCGTGTCATGCCTTTACTGGATGGAAGAGTGATAGTGGGTAGTGCAGGAAACTGGGGCAAGATAGTAGCGAGAGGCAGGCCTATGCCATTTTTGGACTTTACTCTCTGTACTCGGAGTGTGCAGACATAGTGGTTTTCCTTAAGGACCCGGCGCAACTTGCAATTTTAAGGCTTTCAGAGTAATCAACAAATATGAAACAAACTAAATTTATTTTTTAGGTGTTTGAATAAATTACATTTGCATATGAGACCTTCCTCTTAATAGCATGCAACAAGTCAAAGTTAAAAAAATAAATAATAATAATAATAATAATAATGGCCTTTGGTGTTAAAAATTAAATTCAAGACCATCTTAGAATGTTTGAGGATTTACAGGAACCATGACAAGTTCAGTTCCCAAAGGGCAAAATGAGACCCTTGAGGGGCTGCAAGCTTCTATGGTGGTGGTTGCAAGATGCCATTTAAAAGAAAGAAAGAACTTTTCTAAACAATATAAAATGTTAAAGTTTGCCTTTTGTAAAAAAAAAAAAAAAAAAGAAAAAAAATACATATACACACATATATATATATATATATATATATATATATATATATATATATATATATATATATATATATATATATATATGTATATATAAATATACATACAAACATAAGTTTTATCTTATAGTGTACCTTTAAGTGTAATCGGGTGATGCATGGGAACTCTCCTTTATTGTGTTTACATTCATATCTGAATTGCTTTACTTTCTGGCTATTGATTCATAGGTTCTCTATATGTTGTACTTTTAATCTTTTTTTATAGGTTACATTTTAGGCTCTTTTTGGTGTTATCTCCAGTCTATGTGGAAGTTTTATTATCTATGACCCCATGTTTACCTCATTTTATAGCTTTTCTTCCTTTTATTGTTTTCTTTTATTACTGTTTTTTTGGAGGAGCAGATTTGAAACCTGGGGAGTGGGTGAGGGCGGTCAGGGAGCTCTGTACTGGGTCCCTCGGCCAGGATTGTTTTTGGATTTTAGGTGTCCTTCTGAGAAATGTTCTCCATTCCATGAACAACTTTGTTCTCATTATTTATTATTATTATTATTACTATCTACTATTATTAATAAATTTATATCTACATACATATGTTAACATACATATCTAACACGTAGATATTCTTTGTACATGTATCTATACACAGAACTCAGCAGGAAACACTGCAGTCATCAAGCTTTTCCTCGACAAAGAGTGATGTGTATCATCTGACGGGAGGGAAAAAAAAAATGAAAGAATAACAATAATCTCTGTAGAAACTAGTTAAATGAAGCACGTTTGTTAAGCTCACCATCATCACAGCACACTGCTCTCTGTTTTGACTTCTGTAATTTACCATGCCTGACAAATAACATCCTGCCAACCACTAAAATGCTCATTACCTGACTCTTTGTTACTGCCCATAATGACAGCAGTTATATTAAGACTGCATGGATGGATTTCTACCTTTATATGCCAGCGTTTGTGGTTGATGTGGAAGCTTCAGCGGCCTGTATGGTTGAAGTCAGGACACAGACTTCAGGATTATCCCTAATTCATGCTAGTTATGCCTGTGTGCACTAGTTCTTGAGCTTGGCTGTCTGTGCAGGCTAAAATCTCTCTTCCCTTTTGCCAGAGTGTGTCTGCTCAGCTGTGCCATGCCTGGTTAGAGAGCCCTGTGAACCTGCCGCCAGGAGTCTGCAGTTAATATAGCGTCCTGTTTATTGAGCTGTAAACTGGATTTTCTGAGGCTGCCCTGGACACAAACCAAAGTAATCATTTTGCTTTTGTCAAGCCACAGGGCTCGAGCAGACCAAGATGGAGAGCTGCCCTATCCCACACACCTTTTCACCCCAACCTTCTTGAAAGGTTGAAACCCACTCATTCAAGCAGTTTTTTTTGTGGCCCACCCACACAGGAGTGGCATTTATCACAGCCGCACATCAACAACCTCACAATGCTGTTGCAGCAGAAGTAATTAGATCTCTTTGGCCTCCTCCCTTTGACCTTAAACAGTTATCCTTTTTAGCTTTGATCGGTTCCTCTGCTTTTGGTTCAGCATGCTGCACCTGAGGTGGATATTTATCTAGGGGTGTTTTCAGTAGAGGAGATTATGAGCAGACACCACTTCATTAAGGTCAGTGTATTCAACAGGGGAAGTTCAATGAATGTTTTTCAGAGGCTTGATTGAATATCTGATCTGTAAATTAGCTACCCGAATGATTTCAAAGGGAGGCTAGTGTTTTTCACTGAAACTTAGGCGTCCTTAATTTCAAACACATAATTTCAAACAAGTTACAGGCTAAGTTAAAAAACATGTTGATTAACTTCATATTGGTTTGGTCGGTTTAACAGTCAAGCTTACCAGTATCTATGGCAAGGCAGATAGCTAACCAGTTTTGCATTTTGGGCTTAAGTAGTACATTCACTTTGATTAAAAAAAAAAAAAAAAAATCCTTAAGTCAATGCTGGTTCTGATAGAAAGGTGTCAGAATACACAGTGCATCAGTTTGTTAGCTCTGGGCCTGCATAGCCACAGACCAGTCATGGTGGCAGGTGGTCATAATATTATGCCTATTCGGTGTGTCTGAAATTAGACATTTCAATTTTTTGAGAAAATATATTTTGTAGTAAGTGAGTCAGTTTTACACAAGTACACTGCACTGGACACTCAAATTTATGAAAGTACTTGAACCATTTGCTCTGATAAATAATAAATTATTAGAAACTAAAGGTGATTGTTTTTTCCTTTTTTTATTTTTTTATAAACAGTCTGTTCCAACTCTTGCGATAACTCTCCCTATTTCTGGTCAGTTAGGGACCCATGGGACCTATTGGCCCTGAAAATCATAAAGACCCTATCTGAGACACTTCACAACCTCCTAATAGAGGTTTCATTCTTGCCTTGCCATTTAAACTGTTTGTTCTGTCACATCAGAGCCGTTGACAAGTGAGGGAACAGAGCATGCTGCACTTGCAACAATCCCAGATGCAAACAAAACAAATTGTAAAGCACAAGTGGGATAAGCTGTTGCATAAATTGTTGCAAGAAACAGCAGCCTTGTGAGTATCTGCATTGAGTATCAAGGTAACATATAACTTTTCATAACCTTTTTAAAGGAAAATGAAGACAGCATTGTATTATAAATACAGTGTGTGTCTGATGTTTTCAGTGATGTCTTTCAATTTAACTGTATAGTCCGTCATGATTCTTGGCCTAGTCACCAGATTATGTTATTTCTCTATGGTGGCCTTATCCAGCACAGTGACCATCATGACAGAAAATAATAATACATAGTCTTATTTTAGCACTAGAAGTAATATGTTCATTGACAACCACAGATAATGTATTTGAAAGGTACAACTGAAATATTTGGATTAACAAACATGTATGTCTATTCAACATCATATTTAATACACTTTGACATATAGCAGCTGGCTCTTAACAAGACTGCCCATGCGTCATTGTCCCATTGGGATGCAACATAAATCCGACCTTGTTTGTGTAATTTAATACAGAGAAAAGGATGTATTTATTGTGTATTGCCATTTGGCTCCTATTGCAAATGCTTAATTAGCATATTTTGCAAATTAATCTGTTTGTTAGCATTGTTTAATTCTTGACAGGGCTTTTCTTTGAATAACTTAAAAAAATAAAGCTACTGAAAAACGTCATGGAATGAGGCCATCTTTTTGTCCACCCCCCAGTTAATTACTATTCAAAATGGCATTGAAAACAATCTATGTAGAAATTTTGGCAATAATTTTAAATGCGATGGTTACATGAATACACTGCTGCAAGCTAAACACAGAAGCCAAAATTATTAACATGATATCCTTGCTCTGAGGTTGTACTTTACTATTCATAGTATTTATGGTAATGTAAATGTAGCTCTGAGTAGGTCTTCCTGTGAAAAATCAGCATTTTTTCGTGATGAAAGAAAAATGAGGAAATCCCCTTGACACCTCCCTGGCTTACATCTGGTATACAGGAGCGTATGTGTGTGAGTGTGCTTGTTTTCTTTCATTACTCTGTGCACTTATATCCTGAGAGTTGACATGTTTTTTGTGTAATAAGACTTCAGGTGTGTGTCTTTGCAGTTCTTTTTGAGCTAGTGTACTGATGCGTTTTCACTGTGACTACTTAAGGTGCTGTTGTCATTGCTGAACATTTTTATAGCACACCGGAGCCCACCTGCAGCCCCGGCAGCTCTGCCTGTGTCAGCAATTCATCTGAGAGTTTAACTGGGTCCTTACGAGGAGGGGAGGCTGAGACAACATTTTATTTAGTTTCTTCTTGTGTCAAAAAATAGCTACAAGATCAAATGGCTAAATCCCACAAGTCATGCCTTACCTTCCTGCAGTTCAGAGTAATTATCTTCTATTTTCTTTCTCCTTTAAGCTGAATTATCTCCAAAAGCAGCTACCTACAAATGTCAAAACATGAGTGTGTGTTTGTTCAAGTACCTGTGTGTGCCCCAGAGAGGGAGCTGAGGACACGGGAGTGCTGCGTCGCCCCGTCATACACCTCCACAACATCATTCAGGGCTGTCTGGAAGAAGGCGAACTGACTGAAGACAACTAAAAAGAGAGACAGGCAAAGACAGGAAAAAAAGCATCAAAGAAAACTGAAATTAAGCTAAAAAGTGTGACTGCAACGCAGAAATGCTCAAAGCTCTAATGCTCATTTGAAAAGACATGAAATCCATACAAAATTAACTTAGCTGTATCCAAAAATACATCAACAGCAGTTTCAATCAGTGTCTTCTTCAGTGCGAGGAGGCTAATGCCACCACTTATGACAACAAAACCAGAAAGTGATATTATACCACTAGATCAGCAATCCTGTCTGAGCTTGATGGCTTGCCAGCAGATGAAAGGCTTTGGCAGTGACAGCCTATCTGTTGTATATTGTCCGGGTAAAGCTCCACTACAGTGCTTTCATCCTTTTAAACCATCCTTTTACAGCTTTTGCATTTAGCATATTCAGCCCCCTCATATCTAATTTATGTCTATTTATCACTGCCATTTTCTATCTGTGGGGATTATTGCAGGTTAAAGTTGTAAAATAAAAGCAGGGGAGAGGAAAGAGGAGTTGAGCTCTTCCTTCAAAATGATGCAACTTCAGCCATCTTATCTGTCTATACTTAATACAGAACTATTAGAGCTCCTCCACTGGGATCTTTCTGTTCAGCATACTACAGCTTCAGCCTTGGCGCACATCTGTACACCACAGGTGGGGCTGGGGCAGACTTTTCAGGTCAACTCTTAGTGATAATCCTTACTAACATATTTTCTTCTAAAATGTGCCTTGACAGTGGCAAAGTACAACTTTTGCAGTGACTGAGAGAATGCAAGACAGGTTGTAGGTGAGTTGGCATGAATTAACTTTTTGTTTTAGTTTTACCTTGTTGTAAATCTGAGTATGAACAATTGAACATTATTTATTTAATATGCAGTAAGAATTATCAGTTTGACATGAAGTGCAGTCATGTTTTTGTCAGAACATTCACATTGGACACATTTGGTCTGGATCTAGCTTGACTTTGGGTGGTGTGAACACAAACAAATTCTGGTGAGGACTAACTCTGTTCCGTTTGAAATCCACAGGTCCAGGCTGTTCCCAAGCAAGCTGGAGTTTGGTTTGCCATTTATGTAAACGTGATCTAAATCAAACAAGGACCAAATGAGGGAAACAGACTAAAAAGCAGTGCCCTGTGGATTAAATTTGGCTAAATACAATGACAGTAAGCAAGCAAGTGTAACATTTACAGACAAACACTGGCAGAGTGTCGAAATGCAGTGCCAGCCTCTGGTCCTCCTAACTGATAAACACCAACAAGTCCGTCAGCATATGGTTACACATAGCTACAGTCAACATGCCAGCATCATTGAGCGTAGCCCAAATACATATTTATCTTATTTTATCACTAAAATACTGCTTGACTGATTCAAGTTACAAAGTGTTATCCCTCACTGCTTGGTTGTGTATTTTCCAACCAAACCTAACAAAAATTGCAAGTCTTTTAAAACTTCCTCCATGAACAGAACTGACTCCAATTAATTTATATGTGAAAGTGAACACAGACAGAGGTTAGATGGTATTTAAAGTAAAAACATGGTAAGGTTTTTATTAAAAGCAAGTTCCGTTTTTGTCTCGGCTTATTCTCAAATACTTATTTCAAATGCACCTCCACCCTTTTATTCATAAAATAACAAAATTGCACTAAATTAAATTGCAATTCATTAAAATTGAATTGTCCGATATTCAAAGACTTTGAGTATATCAAGTGTTGTTTTCAAAGGCATACTACCATATCTCAATGTTATTGTTTCCTCTGTGGTGAATCCCAGTAATCTTAAATAAGAAGTGTTTGAGGCTGCATTTTTTTCTGTCGTTAAGTGTCCTAGATCATGGAAGTACATTTCTGACATGATGACAATGCAAATGGCTTGAACATTAATTTGTATTACAGCAACTTTGAAAATTGTGATATGGAAGCAATAAAAATGTAAAAATATCGATTGTAAATTAAGGTCCAGCTGTCATAGACTTACATTAGTTCTGAGCCATGCCAATACCTCTTCAAAATGGCAGAGTAGACTTATCAACCCAGGAGGCTTTAATGTGCACAAACCTTTCCATCCAATCTCCTCTTATGTCTTTAACAAGAGGGTGCAGCTGTAGCAGTGACACTTATTCAGTCCCATCCTCAGTATTTGAGCGAAATCATCAGGCCCTGTGCATCGGTCTAATGGGACCTGCAAGATCTCATGTAAGAGCAATTTTGTCTTTTCACCGCTAAGTATCTTGCCTTGGGCTTCTCCGTCATTTTCCAGTAATATGCAAATGTGGATTTTAATTACACCCCTTTGCTCTCTTGCTTTGGCTACATTGTGTGAAATATTTTGCCGCGGGGGTCAAAGAAAGGATCGGTGCCCCCTCGTTTCGGACCTCCAAATGGGCGTCATGACCTCAACATTCATAAGACCGAGCTTGAAGTACCCCAAAGCCAAACACATGCCAGCCACTGCTGTTTGGTGTAATTTTAACAAAGATGGGACTTGAGCTGTCCCCTGGAGAGGCACAAAGCTGAAAAGTCATTAAAGAGCCAGGGGGAAGACAGAGGAAAGCTGATGATAAAAAAAAGAGAGAAATATAGACAGAAAGTGAAGCAGACAGACATTGTGGGAAGTGGAAAATTTTTTTTGCTCCTGTTTTTGCAGCTTGTTTGAGCTGTGTCTCATTTCTGCATTGTTTTGCTTTCTGAACAATTTGCTGCTCCTACAGCATCAGATCACATATTGGAAGCAAGCTATGACCTTTAAAGATGGAAATGCCAAAAAGCAGTGAAAATACAGGAACTCTGGATGTTCCAGACACCAATTATTTTTCAGTGTGTATGTGTGTGTGCATCTGAGGCAGACAAATTGTATGCCTGATATGTAAGATTGTGATCCAAGTTCTCTTCTGAAGTAACATGAAAATGTGGTGTGGCAATAAGGCAGATGGATTTGCGAACTTCAGATCACTATTTGATCTTATATGTAGCAAAACTGCTTTAACTAAAACATCCGACAAGAGGACCTTAATTGCAAGCAAAGAGGAGGAGTGTGTGGGAGCTTCTGTAAGTTTTCAGCAAACTTGTTTTCTCCTACGCATCTGTGACTAAGAATATTTAGCAGTGAAGTCAGAATTTAAAACTTTTCTTCTTACTTTCATTTGTTTCCACAGTTAAAATGATTGTTACTGAGTTTGGTGAGGCACTTGAAGTGAGTTAAAGCTGATGAATACTTCTTAAACATAATACTCAAACTTTCATAAGACACACGTACTCATATAACAAACTCCAACACTTTATTTAAACTTTCTATTATCGTCAGAGCTGGGTAACTGGATATAAAGTGATGATTTTTAATGCTTATTGCAAACATATTTCAGTTGGCAGTGACAAGCTGAAATCTGATGTCTTGATGACTGTTTACTAAGGTGGACTGGGATGCCTTTGTACAGACTGGTTTGGTATTGTGCATGCTCAAGCACACTGGCACACTTTAAAGACTTGTTATGGAGGTACCATTGGCACTTTTACCTTAGGGCCTCACTGCAGGTACTAGAAATAAATGGGTGATATAGCCAAGTCAAGAGGCTAGCACTGCCGAACCTGGTCACAGCCATTAGATCATGTTGGCATTTGAATTTAACCAGTAACTCATAGGGTTTACTTGCTAGATAGAGCATCACCTTTTCCTTTAAATGCATGTTGATAAGACAATTAAGGAGAAAAGCTGTTATAGAGGTGCCACTAGTCTCTTGGCCTGTTGCTTATTTGTCCTCAGTCATGCGTATCTCAAACGGCCTCAATGCAAAAAGCTTAAAGGAAAGGTCTAAAACTAACACCTGCTATGCACCAAATGCAGGGAAAATTTCCATTCAGTGGGTACGAGAGTGAGTCAATAAGTAGCCAGCTTATCCCATTTCCGAATTTACCGAGACGATCACGATTTTCATGCCTTGTTTCAATACATGTTTTATACCTGGGTACAAAATTGCACGCGTATCGAGTCATATCTTTAATAAGATATTGAATGTCAAACATGGCTAGTGATGCAAAGGCATGCTTTTCATCTAAAGTTGAGTACCATGCTGTAATTCGGTACTTGTATTCAAAAGGTAAAACAGGTGTTTATGGGTCTTCTGCACCATCTTATGCTCAGGTTAAATTCTGGGTAGGGGAATTCAAACGCGGTAGAACGTCTTTAGAAGATGAAGCCAGGTCTGGACGCCCACTGGATGCCACTGACGAAGAAATGTGTAACAAAGTTCAGGATCTGTTATACTCTGATAGGCGAATTCAGGTGAAAGAAAAAGCGCAGGCAATAGGCATTTCACATGGTAGTGTTTCAACAATCTTACATGATCGTTTAGGCATGCGCAAGCTAACAGCCCGTTGAATTCCCAAATCACTTAGCGATGAGCAAATGGCAACCAGAGCATCAGTATGCAGCGCCTTGCGTTTTAGGTCAAAAGATGATTTTCTTTTGCGTCTGGTGACTGTAGATGAGACTTGGGTTCATTATTATGAGCCAGAGAATAAAGCTCAGAGTCGTCAGTAGGTAGGGCCAGGGTCCCCGAGGCCGAAGAAGTTCAAGACGCAACCATCTGCTGGCAAGATGATGGCCACAGTATTTTGGGACGCAAAAGGCGTTATTATGTTGGACTTTTTACCCAAGAGAAGTACAATAACTGGAGTGTACTATGCAAACTTGCTAGACCAGCTGAGAACCACCATCCATGAAAAACGCCGAGGTAAACTCTCTAAAGGTGTTTTGCTGCAACAGGACAACGCGAGAGTCCACACTTGCAGAGTTGCAATGGATGCTGTAGAGCGAAATGGGTATAAATTAATACCACATCCTGCCTATTCGCCTGACCTAGCTCCTAGCGACTTCTTTCTATTCCCAAACTTGAAAAAGGATATCCGTGGACGTCATTTCCGGTCTGACGAAGAAGTCATGAAGGCAGTTGAGGAGTGGGTCAATGGAAAGGACCCTGACTTTTTCAGTTCTGGTCTGCTGGCACTTGAACACCGTTGGTCTAAGTGCATCACACTAGAGGGCAATTACATCAAAAAAGAAGAGGTGGATCTCAACCGGAAATAAGTTAGGCTGGTTACTTATTGACTTGCCCTCGTAAATCAAAGAAAAATATGCACTACATGGGGGAGCAAAATGAGCAAAAAACAAAAAACATCTCTTAATTTTCTAATCTGATAAAATGATTCAATCCATGACATATAGTTCTCGATTAATGCAAAAGAACGCACAGAAACATGTGCCTTAAAAATTAAAATTTAAATGTGTATTTTTCATCTACCCACCATCTTGCCTGGGGGGTCAAAAAGATCATTTCTGACTCTGCTTACAGGGATACATGCCATGATCTTAATCTGTTTTATTCCTTTTCGTCTATGGCATTGAAATAGCATTGGCCAGAACTGAAGTCCCTTTCCAAAAAACATATTCAGTCGGTGTCTGATCACTGTCCTTGGTTTTTCATGTATACCTTATTCTTTGGATTTCTAAACTGAGAGATTTTGGCGACCCCTCCTGAGGTCTCTGGCATGGGGGAAAAGTTGAGGGTTCAACCCCCCCTTGTACTGTCTTACAACACTGTATCCTTGGGCAATAACCTTAAAACCACTTTGCTCCAACTCTGGTGTGTAAAGGGGTCTGAAAGTGTATGAATGCCATCAGCTTATGCCAATAGACATTATACCAACGACCATCAACCATAAGTTAGTTCAAGGGGGTGTGAAGCGGTAGCAATACAAATAAGGTCAGACTGAGCAGCTCCTTTACTTACCATAATCCTTGGGCACCACAACAGAGTACAGACAGGTTCGTGCACTGCTGTAGTTGCCGGGGTAACCAGGAGACAAAACAACTCCCTCCAAACCGGAGTACTGTCCACCACACGGAGCTGAGAAGAAACACAGAGACACAAAAAGACGTGTCAGACAGAGGAGGAGTGTCCAAAGCCAATAGTATAAGGTTCCATTTCTCCTCCGGCTCTTGCTTTTCCATTACTCCTAAATTACTTTCCTTGTCTGATTGGGCTTTGGGTAGAAGATGTCCCAGGTGTTTGCCACAGTGAAATTGCAATGTTTTCCAAGTGTCCCTCTGGGTTAACTCGGGATAGATGAGACCTGAATCCCCCACTCCTGCTTAAAGCTGCTCAAAAACACTATGTGTGTGCTTGTACCTTGTGTGTTTTGCTTTTGAGAGCATGTATTTCACTTGACATAAAACTGATGCTTCACACTGAGAGCCAGAGCCGGTGGTGGCAGAGATCTTGGGAGCTGCTTTTTAAGAGAACATGCGCAGCGTGGGTTAGTCATGTTGTGGAGATGTCAGAGAGCAGGCGGGATGATGCAGGTTTTGTCATATGCGCGCACAGCAGATGTGCAAAAAAAGATGGTCTCTTTGAACCACAGATTACATTAAAAAACCCAGATTTTAGGATGAGCTGCATCTATTCTGGAATTTGAAAAATGCCTCTAAAACATCATGGACAGGACTGAGAGGGGAAAGAGATGTCACACTTAATCATGTCTTTGCTCTCATTTATGTCCCTCACATCAGCCATGGCATCCTACAGTCTATGCTTCCTTTAATTATTTGACTAATTGGCCTTAATGTTATAACTAGGGATGGGTATTAATATTATTAAATTGATATAACATTTCTGAATGTTGAAGCTTACTTTTACTTTGTGAACTTCCACAGCCCACTGTGTGTGTTGAATTTAGCAGTCTTTCATATGCCACCAATGATTTAAAGAGCTATATTAGCCTTAGCAAGCTCATGTATTCAGTTTTGATGACTGCTGACAGTCAGTTCTGGTCTGCTCAGCGCCATGTTGCAAACAGCTTTCCATTTATCGTACTGTCTCTGCTCTGCATAAGGCCCGCTACTCTTGAACTGTTGGAGAAACAATGGTAGGTATATTTAAGGAGGTCATGAAACAAGTCGTTTAGGCAGCTACTGGTGATATAAACAGGGGGAGAGGGAGAGGTCATGATGCTGCAGACTTGAAGATACATGGTTTATGAATGAATAAAAAATACATGGAAAAACTTTGTATCTCTGTTGACCTCTGTAGGAACAATGGTTTGCACAACACATCATCTGCCCGAAGAGATGCGCCAGTAGTGACAATTTTGCACTAGCAGGGTTTCAACCAATAAAGGCAGGTGATTTACATATGTTTAACACAATTAGCAGAGTTTTAACATCTCTGCCTGATATTCAAAGGTCGAAACCATAGCTAATCATCTGTATAACAAAATTTACATAAAAATAAGTTTTTTTATGTGGAAGAGAGTGTTAAATTACTCTCTAAGGCTGCACAATCTTATCTTTTTGCAACAGAAAGAAAAATCAACTCAGCCTTTCACATATACCAAGAGGAAATAGCTCAGAGCAAAAAATGCACATAATCAGAGAAGCATGTTTACATGAGATAAATCTATAAGCACTGATGTGGTTTGTGTTCCTAACAACCGTCTCCAGATGTCAGTGTTTACCAATGCAGATGGGTTTGGGTTTGTTCCAACTTGGCTTGCCGTCTCCCCCCATGATGCAAGTGAGGGTTTGGTCTCCCTCTAGTGTGTAGCCGCTGTCGCAGTGGTAGGTGACAGTGGAGCCCAGCTTGAGGTCGGCTCCCACCCGCGTCCCATTGCGCACAACGCCCGGCTCGAAGCAGGACTCCCTGGGGTTCTCTGTGGAGAGAGGTAACACAGTGGAAAATCAGTGACAGAAGGGAATGAGGGGGGATTTTTGCATCAAGATGCAGCAGTGATACTGGAATAGAAACTCTTCAAGGTTGCTGATATTCTGCATTTCCTCCTCTCCTTCACTCATTCTCTTTCCCCCCCATGCTTTCCTCTTTCAGTAAATATATCTCACTGACTGCCACTTTTCCCTCCAGCCCTTGACGGTGCCCTTTCATCTGTGGCTGCTGGAGGTATGTATGGCTGTGGAGACAGACAGGCAGCTGATTGAGAGTGGCATTGCTCTGGCCCAAGGTCTGCTGACTGCACACAACCGCCTCTCACACAACACTTCACTGTGCACTCAACTAGAGAAGACAATGCACATACGCAAGCTCTCTCTTGTGAACGTGAACACACACACACTGTATCTAACCACATATCAATCACCAGTCCTGAGGTCGTAAGAAAGATGTCTTGCTCAATCTACCATCACATTGTTCTTAGGTGGAAAATGTGCATGTGTGAGGAGGCCTGTCAATTTGGCACACTTCACGCCCTCACAGCTAAAATAAACAGAGGAAAAATGCCCAAAGCAATTTGGTTCAATCTCAGATGCAGTGCACTCTTGTCTCAAAGCAAACTTCAATATTTGATGACTTAACACACGCTTACAAAGAGGAGAAGAAGGTGGGTCAAATGTGTTCTTTTGTAAGGAAAACTTCAAGTTACAATTTAGTGCCTGACAACAACATGTGTAAAAGCCCTGACTATCACAACATCAACAAGTTGAAAGCAATCCTGCAGTACAAAACACTCAAACACTTTTTTAGGCTAGCTTCTTGAATTTTTCAAAAGGGAGCAACAAAGTCAAGTCAAGCTGAGTCTAAGTATATTTATGAAGCACATTTCATGCACAGAGCAACACAACGTGCTTTATGTTTGACCAGTCTTTTATCGTTTAGTGCCAATGCAAGAGAAATGTAAGAAGATCAAGTCTAGATCATTCTATTTGTCTGTTGGTTTAAAAGACTCAGTATTGATTGATTGGGGATGCAAAACCAATCCAAAACATGATAAGGTTAAAATTTGTTTGGGCAGGTTATAACTTTAAAGCAAGTCATCAGTATTCGATTAACACAAAAGCCTTGATGGAAAAAACGGGTGCCACACTTTGAAATAGACTGAAGTGATACGAAGATATCTGTCTGATTTGCATATTATCATTTTAATATTAATGTATATCGTCCTCTAAAATATACGTAATTAGCTTTTAAAAGTGAGATCAGTCCCTACAAACGATATAGAGGCAACTGAGATATTTTGGCTACTTATTTCATATACAGCCATATACAGTACAGTGATCCCATATATTGACCACAAAACAGTAAAACTTCATGAAGTTTCACCACGTCATCACTGAATCTCAACATTAAAAACACAGTGTCATTTATAAAGGAATGCTTATACTGTTCTAAATTATTTTCCAACATAAGTAGATTATCCCAATGAGAGGAGCAGGTCCGCTCTAGAATAGTAGAGACCTGTTCTTTACAGAAATATTCCAATATATCAGTATCAGTATTGGCTATTGTACCAATACCTCCCAGACCAAATCAGCACTTAAATTTAGTGCCATTCACTAAATGTGTCAGCAAAGGATACCACCTCTGCTCTTTTTATGCCATAAATAATACTGCAAACTACTTTAAAAGTATAAGATAAGGAACAGTTCAGGAAGTAATAACATCAAAATTTTAACATCTGAATTTAATTTTAAAAGTATTGATTCAGAACCAGTACTATAAGGGAAAAACAGGTATTGATCTGACGCTGGCAAAATCCAACATTGGCATCGTAACATCAATCCATGCACACTACAAAATGCAAAATGCCCTACAGTTTCTTACTGTATTCATGACTGTGGTGTTTACAAAAGTCTTATTATAAAATGTTGCTTCTTAATTTTCTGTCTGACTTTTGAAAGAGGAGCCACATTTTTAAAGTGAATGTCTTGGGATCCTTAATTGCTCAACAACTTTTTCTTAAAAACTTATCACAATACACAAGTGTATAATATCGAACTAATTCCCTCTAAGCTATAGAGCAAGCATCTTCCAACATATCTTTAGTAAGCAGAGTTATTATGACAAAGTCTAGTCTAACTTCAGTTTTAATGATTAACTGATGTGCATGTAGTACTTGGAAAAAAGCCCAGTTTCTAACCTGAAAATCTGTTGATCTGCTGACCAGACGGGACGCTGCCCTTCATGGCTGAGCAGAGCGTTGAGGCCAAGCATGTGGCTGGCCTGTCTGTCACCCCGGGCACCTGTTCTAGACAGGTTGAGCCCTTTCATGGGCTGATTTAGACCCAAAAACTTCCTTTGTCGCTGCCTTCATTAAACCAGCACACCTGGCAGGAGACAGCAGAGGCTTGATGGATGTAGCGAGCATTAGGTGTGGACTGGCCCTGGACACGAGCAGTGGTGAGAAGGTCAGGCAATTCAGTGAGGACGGAGGATTTAAATTCCCTCGCTTTGAGACAATCAAAAGTTCAAATAAAGATGGACAAGTAGTATCATCTGTTTAGAAAAGTCTCAGTGGAGAATATGAGTTGTTGGATTAGATTGATTAAAAAGGGACGCACAATATTCACTTTTCAGTCAATAATATGTTAATATTTCTGATCTGATTTTATCTGATAGCAATTTTGCTTCTGATATCAACATGAGCTTTTTGGGCTATTTTGTTGTAAAGAAACGTAAAGTTTATCCAGTACATTTTACCAAATAAAAATAAGATACGATTCAGCAATAGACGAATTTAGCGCTTCATGCAGATGTTGTGACAAAGTTACATTTATTTATTTGTATTACGTGAACATCGTATGCAAAAATTTACTGAAACAGTAACAGAAAGATCACGTTCAATCTGTCTTTTGAGAGCTAAACTGTGATTTATTAATCTAGAAGTGGATAATGATTATAAAATAGAATTGGCATTAATTCTCCACATTCAACAAAATTGTAAATTACTTTCCTGGGACAATCCAGAAAATGAACGTAAAATGACAAACAAAACAAAACAAAACATAGAAAACAAAACAAAACGAAACATTTATTTTCAGGTGTAAAAATTAAAGAAAATATAAAGAATTATTTATACTGAATTTTTCAAATTCTGCCATCTATTAAGTTGTACAATTAAATCACTATCTGAACACATTCCTACTAATATTGGGCCTTTTTAAAGACATTCACCTATGGCAAATACTATAATCTGGCAACTAACTTTAGATTTGAAGACACTGTTGTGTTTAAAGGAAGTGATTAAAAAAAACAACTCTTATCTACTTACGTCAGTGGTCCTACACAGATGTCAGAATTATATACAAGACTTTTCAGAAGTGCTTTCAGACCTGAACTGTGTGAACAAGCGAACAACACAGAGTATATTAAACTTTTTTTGTGGACAAAACAATCAAAAATGAAATGCACACAAGTCTGCGTGTTTTGGGAGTAACATCGGTCAGATCTTTCAGTGTATCAGCTTTCAGCTTCATTTGGTTGCATGTCTGATGACAAAATCGACATGCGTCACTGGATTTTTTGCCCACTTAGAATTAATGAAAAACAGTCTTACTGGCATTGTTATTAAAGATACCGTTATCTACATTGACCCTGATTTTCACTGACAGTGCATCTCCACTTTTAAAGTTATTATCAGCAGATATAAATATAAAACCTACAGTGTAGTGCATCCCTAAAATGTGCATACAAGGATTCATGAGTGCAAATTTCTGTTCATGTCTGTGTCTATGCGAGTTATTCAAATGCGACTCAGGCATGGAAAGTTTCAGCCCAGGAGACACTAATCAGACATGGCCAGAGACACAGAAACAAAGCAGAGAGACACAACGATCGCCTAGTAAAGAGGCTGACAGCACCTCAGGCAAGTTTTGTAATGCAATTTTCAGCAGCCGGCAGACCAAACACAGGCTGGGCCGGCACGACAACTTGCTGCTTTTTCCACCAAACAGACCCAAACCCAGAGCTCGCCCCGCTTTCCTGCCATGCTGTTTGTCTGGATCTGAGGAGATAATTTATGTATTATTTGGTTATGGATCATTAGTGTGGAGAATTGGAAGTGTGGAGCGGGAGTTTTTTTTCAGAGCCCCACACTGGGTCCATCTGCTCTACCAGATTGGCCATACAATATCACACACTGTATCACACACTGCAGTAAATATTTCTGGGAGTGAGTTAAGGGGCAGGCTCTGTAACACAGTCTTAGCAAAGTGCTGTCTTTAACTCCATTTATGTATAATTCACTAATGAATGCACTGAGCTGCATCGCATAAACTGGTAGCTTTGTGAAATCTGTTGAATTGCTAGCATAGATCAAATCCCATCTGAACGTTGGCCAAGAAGCAGACGGCTTGGGGTCGATCTGCAATTGGTTAAACGTCTGATACCTTAAACAGCTCTAATTGAGGCTGGGAGGGTTAGGAAGATTTAATACTGTTCTCCCATGCAAAGCCCTTAACGAAGACGCCCTGTCTAATTTAAAGCTTGTTCAGCATCTGTATATTTGTTAAGAAAGGCTTCAGCATGGAGGCACCGAGGTGTTCCCATGTGACACAGATGTGATGTAACACATAGGTGTGCATTATCCACACACCTTCACATCCCCTCTCAAGGATGTCTGAGATCATTCACACACTATCTCGTATGAGCAAATAAATTGGGTCCCCCGTACAACATGCTGTGGTCAGCTAAGCTCAGCATGAGACAACAAAACATTGTTTACTCTAATTTATGGGAAGGCTTTTGTGCAGCTGCAAAGCACTGATCAAACGGAGCCTAAGCTCACATGCTGCCGGCTTTTCATTTTCATAATTCTTTGTTAGTCGGGTACTACAGGGGTATAGATCAATAACAACGCCCCGGCATGCTGTGGCACAAAAGGGAGGATGGGGATCGCGAAGCTGCGGCAGAGACACCCCCTCTTTCTCTGAAGCAATTTTCTCACCACTAATCTCACTCACTTTGGACTAGGCACAAGAGAGAGTTAAAAAGAAACAATCTGCAAGGTTGATAAGCAGCAGAGGGTAAATCCATTTGCACTCTGCCAAAAGGAAGAATTTCAAAACATGAATTGTTTAGGGATAAAGCTTCGTATACCATTCACTGGTTTGTACAGCATCTTAAGGCGCTGAAGATGAAAAACTAATGATGAAAACTCTTACATATTCTAACAAACACAGAGAACCCAAGCTCCCACTTGCTTGATATTCTTGCCCAATTAGCCGCACACTGTCTTTCTTTCTTGTCTTTCTTCTTATCAAAGCGGTTCCCACCTGTGTACTGAAGCACAAATCCATTGCTGCTGAGAGAGGCATCGCTGCGAAAGGCCAAGAAGAGAGTGTTGGAGCTGCTCTCAATGCGATCTGGAACGTCTGTGCCATAAAAGCTGCCCAGCAAGGGGCTGAGAGAGTCTGGTCCATCGTAGATGTGTAAGAAGTCGTAACTGGGTTCCAAGCTAAACCTGGTGAGAGAAATGACAACAATACTCTTAGTGTTCCCATTATGTGTTGCCGCACAGAACAAGTTAACATCATGGTGGTAATCAGAGCTTGGCACAGGTTCATTAACCCATCAGTCATTAATTACAGACATTCAGTTTCTCAAATTAATTTTGCACAGATGAAGTATTTTGAAAGAAGAAATCTTAAGTTTTCAAATTTCAAAATCAAATTTATTTTTTTAGATCAATAACAAGCAACTTTTCTGCCTTAAAAAGTAGTTTCAGAGTTTAAAAGATGTTGCAATTCACTGAAATTTGTTTATTGGTGCTCTGATTCGGAGGTTCCCGAACTTTTCAGCCCACAAACCTCAACAAAGTGAACTCAAGGACTCAGGACACCCTATGTTTCAACTTTAAAGAGCAACAACACCCTACATTAGTGTTGTCATGTGCAAACCTATATTTAAAGGATCTTGATCCATTACCATTATACAGGCATGCTCACCTATTGACCATGGTTATATGTTTAATCAAACTCATTTTATGTATGTATTATCAAAATTATAGGCAAAATATGTCATTCAAAATCATTTCAAAATGTTCAGTTTAATTTTTGAAATTACAAATTTAAGCTATCAAAATGTTGTTGACAACGTATTAGGATTTGACTGATATGAGTGTTTGATTATCTGTGCCATCCTCTGGAAATCACATTAGTTCTGTATCTAAATCATAGATGTATGTTATGTAGGCTCACTGGTTAAAGCTGAGAGCAATGACATAGTCCTGTGTGACAGTGACCCTCCAGTCACACTCTCTGCCATGAGGGTACGGTTCAGGATAGTCTGGAGAAAGAATCAGCCCACTAGGTCCTGTCAGGTTCCCACCACATGGAGCTATGAAAAGAGAGAAATAGGTCAGTAAATGAAACGGCAAACGACACCAAAAAAACAACAACAGACTTAGACAAAAAAATAATAAGTTGGCGTGATGGTATCTTTAACCATGAATATTTAAATATGATTGTTTCATTGTTTTTGTTGTGTGTTTGTGCTTGTGTTTCTGAAATGATTTGCCTTTTCCTCCAATATTAGTTCAGTCTTTGAAGTCTTGCTCAGCAAATTCCTGAATGCACTTCTGAATTACTTATCCACCTTCTGAAAGAATTGCTAATACAAACTGGAGAAACAGTACAAAAGAATAAAAAAGAAGTAAAGGAAGCTTCAATGTTCAGCTTGTGGGGGGTACTATATGTTTCCTGTCCATGTTTGTGCTTACAAATGCTTGAAATCTACCTTGTCTTCTTTTCCCTTTTTGCTTACCACAGACATGTGCAAATCAATATGTGGCAGGATATAAAGGCATGACAATTGATATATGTCCCTATGTATGTGTTTGTGAGGATATGCAGACCCTTGTAATAGTAGTCATGTGGATACTTGTGTATAAGTCTGTATGTATGGGTGATGAATACACATCTATGTGCAGATGTAAGCATATACACAGCAAATTGAGGAGTTCAAATGTTGGTGTTGGAAAACTTTTATCAAGTACAGAGTTAATTACACTCTGGATGGAGTCAATTTCATGAAAATTTACTCAGTTGAAAATGAGTTGGCATGAAAAACAAGAGTAAAAATTATGTTTCAGTCTATCAAATCCATAGGTGTCATTGTAGGACCTTTAATTCTGAGCTTCACACTCTGAACTCTGAACCTTAAGGTGACACTTGTAGAGTCAATCATCCAGCCTTTACCTAACTATTAGACAAGTACTGACAAATACCACAAGCCCACATCATGAAAACTGCAGTGCAAATGTTTGTTTTTATTATACATATATACTCTAACCAAACATCGTCTGATCATTGTAGTAAAGTTCCCTCAGTAAAATACAGTAAGTAATACAGCAATGTTCACAATTTGCAGTGTCAATATAGATTTAACACGATAATATAATTTGAAAGTATTCATTCCTAACACTACATGGGAGTGTTGATCAAAAGTCACACTGCTAAGTGTTCAAAATTTTCACACCTTAACTCCAAAAAGAGCTAATAATTTCACTTGATGAGACTTAAATTACCAACTCTCCACAATGAGTGAAAGTAACACTTTGTGTTGTGGATGCATTTAGACACGTAGGAGCTGTTAATATGAACTCTGATCTGATCTATAATGGTCAGTCTTTTTTGTCTTAGGGTACGTGAAAACTCTCATATAATTATCATGGCTCTTTGTCCGAGTTATGTATCAGTACACAATATTACATCTTCCATTGTTTTGGCTACATTCAGTTAAATATCAACAACAGTTCAATCGTCTAAGGAAATAGTGCAGGACGATGAAGTGTCAATAACAGTTTTAGACTCACTCCTGTGCAGCTATTTAAATGACCTCTTTGAAAGTATGCAGTGACAGATGCTTCATTAAGATGCAGCTAATACCAGATGATACATCTTTTCATGCTCTAACCTGTAATTTTCCTTAATAAGAAAAAAAAGAATGTTATCAAAATAATTAACAAGGTACTAATTAAAGAGGGCAGGCAATTATGGGGTCTTAATTTCTATCTGCATTGTAGGGGATTAAAGGGTGATTTGTATAAATTGATTTGTAAAAACATGGGGAAAGGGTCTGACTTAGAGCTCTGTGCTTTTACTTAGAAACAAGATAATCAGATCTCTCCGTCTGCTGCACCGACTTCAGGAGACATCTGGGGAACATAGCAATCGGGTTTACCTCTTAAGATTCACTTAGGGAGTCTGTTAAGTAATCACATTTGGAATCTGCATCATCTACCTGTTTCTCAAAAGTCAGAGCAGCGAGAGAGGCGATGCAGACTGCATTAGGCAAGCCGCAGTCACAATATGCTTCAGGATAACTTTTAATTAAGGCTGTTCTGCCTGGTCTTTGTTGACTATGATAGTTAAAATCTCGCAACCACAAAAGAGGAACTTGGAAAACCATTTGAGTAGACTTTATGTCCTTGGAGATAGGTGTAAAAGCAAAAAAAAAATGTCTGATTTAGTTTAATATTTGATCATAAAGTGCAATTATATAACTGCATCTTTAAAACCTTCAAGCTCACACTTAAAAAACTGTAGGGTATTTGTGAAATAGTGCTTGTTTAACAAATCTTTTTTACCCAGAAACTGTTGAGGTTATCTTTCAGGACCTTTGTAAACCAGACAGTTTTGGCAAAAATGATTCACACGTAATACATTTTCCTTTTTTTTTTTTTTTCTTTTTCAATTTAACCAAGCCTACGATACGATACAACAATGAATTTAGGGATAATGTATTGATGGTGTTAGTGTTGGAGCTGTAGTTTGGCAATGGTTTGTGTTTACTCAAGCTTCTGTTATTGCAAATAGTTGGCCCTCAAGCAGCTGTAGTACAGTTCCAGCTCCTTGGTTAAATGATGGAAGTTCTACTTTCTTTTCAGAAATCTATACACTCATTTAGTTTGTCTTTATTGGTCTCATGGATTTAAATTTGGGTCAGGTCATTGTCCCTTGATATCAAATCCTAAAATTTGGCTCCCCTTATTTCAAACATATATGTAATTTATTTCTACATTGCAAAACCCTGATGTGAACAGAAGGGAACAGCTATTATTTTGCATCTTCCTTGGTGCAAAGGCCTTTAGTGAAGTTTAAATTTTGTTGTGACTATTAATGTACAAATTAGTTTAGCTATTCAGAAATATGTTATAACCTGTTACTGAAAATCAGTTCAAACATAAATGCATGTACTGCCTCTTTTGAGGGAAAATAATAAAGGAAATGGCAGTGGTATCTGCACAGGTTTTGTTTTTTTTTCCTACTTCTGGGCATGTACCTGTGCACCAGTGGAAGGTACTCATTAGAGGTGTCTGAAAAATCACAATGTATCTAAATTGAATCGTGTTTATAAAAAGACACAGAACTGGTACAGAATGTTGACAAATTTATTTTTATACATCTATTTTAAGCATACTTTCTGTCATATAAAGTACATTTTAGCCAGTATGTGTAATTTGAGTCAAATCATATCATCCAGTGCCCAGCAAATACAAGAAGATCCTACAATAAACACCTTTTTTGAATTGAAAATCAAACATCATAACCTATTGGAAGATTCACAGTGTGTGTGAGTTCCTAGCCTGTGTCCTTCACCTAGTAAGATGTCCATTAGGACGACAGTGACATTGAGAAAATATCCCTGTAAGATTGAGGACTTTCACGTAACATTTTTCAGTACATAACACAGTAATGGCACAACTTGCATTCAAATGTCAGTAATTTTGCAATCATTTACTTTTAAAAGCAAAACTTCTCACCACTGCACTGCATTTTTGACAGTTTGCAGCCTGATGAAGTACCTGTGCATGTAGGAGGGTCTGGCTGCCAGAAGTAACGGCCATTGATCTCGGTGCAGGTGATCCTGTTGGCCCCCTGCAGGATGTAGCCAGGATCACACTGGAACACCACATGGTCCCCTGGTTCCCTGCTGTCCCCGCCACGAGTCCCGTTTGTTGGCATGCCCGGGTCATTGCAGGAGGTTGCAGTGGATACTGGAAGAGCAGGAAAAAAAAGCCTTAATCCTTGCAATGATATGACAATAATCCTCAGTTGCAGCATGTACAATAACATTGTTTTGTTCTCTGAGTTTAGAGATAAACTTGTGTGTACACTCCCTTAGGCATTTAGCCCTTGTTTATACAAGATTACTGCACATTTTAATGTATCATAACTAAATCTTTTAAGACCTTTATCACACTTGAACTTAGAAAAGGTCCTTTTGGCACAAACCGAAATTATAACAGATTTGGCATGTTAAAGAAATCCATACATCGAAGGGCAGGTGAGAGTTATCCGTCTCTGGAGAAGAGCTGGCTTATGAGATTGTTCAGTTTCTTTTGTCTATAATGAAAGATGAATTCCCTTAAGAATTAATGGACTCAAAATATGTGTCCTCTACAAATAATAACCCTTAAAACCCCAATATGTCCCACACTCATCTATAGTACATAACAAAAAAATGTCTGCACAACTTCTTTTAACAGCTCACATTCTTCATTCATGGCTGAGTCATTTTGTTGACTGAAAATAAATACACAGAAGTCAGCCAGTGGAAAAAGTAGACAGCTCGGGAGATAAAAGTAGCTACCCCACATAAATAATAATCATCAAATGCTGACTACACAAGGTAGATTTTGGTAAGGACACGTCTTTGTCAAAGTGCCACCAACAATTTAAGACCTAATAAAGTTAAATAAGAGATCCCATCAAAGAAAATTTCTGGGTTTTTAGGTTCCACAGGGCCCTCCATATATTATATTTTTCACATCTGTCCATCCCATCAGCCCTCCTCCTCACCAGAGAACTGCAAAGCAAAGCCCTGCTTGCTGGTGAAGAAGTCAGTGGTGAACTGCAGGCTGACGGTGTTGAAGGTGCTATGGGCATCCGGGGGAAGCACTGAGCCACTCAGCTCCCTCAGTAGGACTCCTCCATCTTGGGGCCCATCCCAGATTCGCAGCACATCATGGACCTCTTCAGTGTGGAAAACCAGGAAATGCAGGCTGCAAAGGAAGAGGACACGGGATTTAAAGCAGGGTTAGCTCCAGGACCCAAGACCTCTTTAATGACACATGGATCATTTACTGAATATTTTCCACCTCTACTTCACTGCCGAAACTAAAATCTCAGGAAGTTTATTTATCCAATTTCAAGTCTGAAAATTTCATTAGATTTATAGGAAGCCAAAATTGCCCGACATGTCTGTGCTTGAAAGCTTATTTCATTATATAAAACAAACAAACAAAAAAAAGCCTGAATTGTTTGTGTGTAGAAAAAAATAATCTGGTAATGTCTTAAAAAGAAGATGTGTTATGTTAAGTAGTATTTGTACCTGAATTTAAGACCCTTATGATGTTTTATCTTGCTTATTTCATTGGCATTTTTTTCTGATATTCAAGCAATTTAATGCCTTATTTTGGCCTTCTTTTCCTTCTAAGAAGATATCCACCTAGACATGTTGAATGACAATGAAATTTGAGCCAGTCTTATGTAAGTATTTGACTTTATATTAGACAAACAGACTTGCTAAGATCTGAATTATTGCTGTGCAAAAGAATGCTTAAGATTAGACCTGTAACTGAGCAACGCCCAGAATGTAAAATTCACAAACTACAACTGCACAACAGCAGAGACATTACAAAATAGCTCTGGTTTGGCACAGTTGGCTTCAATCTCACATGTATCTTCACAGCCAGTGTAAACCAGGAGGTTATAGTCCCACCAACTGGGAAACTGCATTACATCAAGGCAGGGCAACACAGTAAACACATAGCATGTGGCTGTTAATCACAACAAAAAGTAAAGCTTTGTTCGAGGGAAGACTGCTTGCTGCAAAGAAAAATACAGCTAATAAAACCAAGAAAGACTGGACCTCAGATAAGGAAGAGATTATTCTTTTCAACAGACTGCTTTTTACGCAAAGCTCCATCCTTTGGGGTCAGATTGATCTGCTTTATACCGTAACAGAAAAGGGACAAAAAGTAGAAAAGTTTGGATCACTTAATTGGCTAAACTTCCTAACATTTGTCTGTGGAAACATATACGCCCTGAATCAGAACTGGACTGGACTGCGTGGTTGAAAATTACTACAAAAAATCCTCTTAATGTTCCTAGTTGTTTATCCCATGCAGGATTATTGGATGATCTATTTGATTTTTTTTTTTTTTTTTATTTCAAATAAAAGCCAGACACAACCTACCTGCTCCCTGATCTGCTTTTGGGTCCCTACCCTACCTTTGAGAACCATGTTGAAGAGGCCATAACATGAGAAAATATGGTCTTAATTATGACACAATAATGTTTATTCTATTACTCTGTCTATTACTGTAAAGTCCTTTTATTGTGAGGTGATGAATTTAAAAAATCTGGCAAGGGGGCCTGAAATCGAGGTTTATTCTTATGTGTAGTAAAATGGCATGAAAATTAAATATCCTAATCACAATACAAAAGAGGCTCAAAAAAATAAGCAGAATTGGTGCTTTTAGCAATCCAATTCACTATTTCTTTAATGTAAAAATGGATGAGTCAGAGCAGAGCAGAGCAGAGGAGGAAATAAAAGGATTTAATCAAACTACTGAATGTTTAAAAGAATCAATGTACCCAAGGTAATACAACGATTACATGAGTCAATTAGAAGAGAGAAAAGGAAGTCTAAATCAAAGTAAAGGGTGCTCATAAGGATCGAAACAAATAACATTTAAATGTGAATCACAGGGTGCGGATCCACAGCATTCAATAGATGTTCCACAACGTCAGTCAAGGAGATACGTCTGCCACGGCGTTTAATAGTCCCATTCTAGACATCAGAAAGACGATGCTGTCAAAATATCTACCCTTCACTTCAGCACAGACAGCTGTCAGACATCTGGTGGTCCTCTAGATGTGAAAGCTCTGCAGTTGTGTATGTGTGTTCAAGTGTGTGGCAGTGTGGCGGAGGATCATCATGATAAACTGCCCTCATTTGTGTGTTTGAGCTGTAATAAGTATGTGTTTTGGGCAGATTCAGCAGGACTAAAGGGACAGAGAGCTCAATTTATAAAAAAAGTAAGAGACTGGCAGTAATGCTGACGTGCAGCACTCCATATGAAAGAGTTATCATGAGGCAAATAGCAGCTTTATCCCAAAACAGGGTCTCAAATACTTAGTGAAATTATTACAAACATGGTCCGTTTAGGTCAACTCAATTTATTTAGAGCCTTTGATTCTTTTCCTCTGAAACACACTGCTGTCTCTCAGGCCTAAAAAATAAAAGGAAATTGAAGAATCTAATGAAATGAAGGTGGTCTTGGAATAAAGGAAACACTTGGTTAAATTGTTTGAAATTGGACAAAACTGAGCTCTTTTTTATGAAAGGTGTTCATCTCAACAATACTTCAATTACATTCCTCTAATCTACTACAGCACAAAAAAATAATTAAAAAAACAGATCAAAACAAAAATGGGTGTCATTTCATTTCCTTCACTGATGGGTATTATTTTGTCAGGTCAAAAAATATCTGATTCTCTAGGGTTTAAACTCTCTGTTACTGCTGTAAAACCTTGAAAGATCTACCACAGATGAACACAAAAATTTTTCCAGGCTTTAAGAGATGTATATTTGTCTGCCTGACTTTAAAATTAATTTATTCAATAAAACCAAATTGATATCAATGCCTATTATGATGATGTTATGATGAAATTCAATGTACAAGTGATTAAAAAACTTGTTTTGCCTCAAAGCAATTTGCTCTTGCTCCATTTTAATAGAAAGCAAACACGAGTTCGCATGTATTATAAGGCATATAATCCTTGGGGCTGTGTCTATTTATCTGGTCCCCAAGCTTGATCTATTTCTTAAAATTGTTTCTTTATTGTAGCTGTAACTTCAATTTTCCTTGTGTACGGGATATTGCGTGTAAAATTTCTCTAGATAAAGAATTTATTACATAATATCACTAATTCAGCAATCATTTATAATATTATGTGAAAATAAAGCAAGTATACACAAAAGTATGGATGTGTTAACAGACAATTTATGGCAAAAATAAAAATAGGAAATGATTATCTTAAAAATACATCAACAACATTTTCTGTAAAATAACAAATCCTAGTTTATTTTAAGAAAAAAGTAAAATAATGAAATTAATGATATTGATTTTAGAAGCAGCCACAGCAGTGTGGCATATTCTTCAGTTATTTTGCCTTTTTATTCTCTGAAACTCTAAATATCACAGGACTCCAATGCCGATCAAAGAGCAACTGCTGGTTTGGACTTTTGAAGTTTAGTCTCTTCTCTAAAAGGCTTTTAGTTTTAAGAGTGACTCGGAAAAAGCTAAAAATGCAAAGCCTCTGTTGACTAGCAGTATGCTTCTGATCGGGGTGGTCACCTGAGAGTCGATAGCAGCGTCGTTGACCTTGTTTAAAGTAATGTCAATAAATGTTTGCGATACAGAGGTTGCATAAGTTGCACCCAGAGGTGATTTAAGTTGTTTTTAGTGTTTAGAAAAATGTTATTTAAAAAAACAGCTTTATTTACATTTATAGCATGTAACAAGGTGTTGAAGGGTTTGGACACTGGTTGAAGCAGGTACTTGCAAAGCTGTTTGCTATTATCCCTGGTAAAATTCTCCCAAAATCACCATTGGTAGACACTAACTCATTATCAAACACCAGGTTACATGCAAGATATATTTAACATGATGGTGTTTTCTGCTTCCCATTTCTCCTTTTATCTGCACTCTGATATTTTGTGCCTGAATATTTGGCAAATACATCACTTCATGTAAAAAAATGGCACATTCTTCAACACTAAATTTAAGAAACCTATGTGATAACATTAACCACATCCAGCATATAGAAACAACCTGTAAAATGCAGTAATAAAGCTGTATTGTTAAATGACTTGTATTATTTATGATTGAGTCAAGCACAGACTTCATGACTCTATTCATGTAGAACTTGAGTGTTGCTCAGCGCAACAAGGGAAATTAATGTTTAAGTTATTCTTTTAGACTGCAAACTAAATCTTAATGAATTCATAATTAAACAGCCCGACCTATAAACATGAATGAGTTCATTTTAAGCTGTGTGAACTGATCTTTGAGCTTGCTTATTTGAAGCATGAACTTGCAGAGAGCTGCCACTGTGACAAGTTAATTGGTGCCCCGGCAGAGTTAAGTAACCAAACATCGGCTGGCCTTAGAGTCAACAGTGTAACAATACTATAGGATGACAACACAGTGTGGTGACTCACACTTAATCATAAATAACATTTTTTCGTTCAGTGGAGCAAGGAGCATATGTGTGTCAGTCATTTTCATCGGGAGTTAAAAGAGCGCAATAGCAGGAATGCTACCCTCCACCTTGAGTTTGTATTCTTTATGTTTACACTGGAAGCCCCCTGGAAGTGGGATTTGCACACTGTGCATGTAAAGAGCTCATATTATGCTTTTTCTAGCTTTTTATACACTGGGGTTTATTTTTAAATGTCTCTTCTGCATGGCAGAGTACTTCTATGCACAAGACAAAAGGTCTCAAGATTAGTCCCTATTCCCCCTCACCAGTAGCTGCCTGAAACAGCTCATTCTCCCAAATCCCCAAATAGACCAACCATGCGACAACCTGCAATTGTTATGTCCACAGTTTAAGCCCATTATATTGGGTAAGCAAGCATGGAGTGTATAATAAAAGCAGAGTTGTTGAAAACATGGCACTGAGTTACTGTACCGACCAATTATCACAGAGATCTGTCAACCAATCAGAGTGGAGTTGACTCACATTGGAAAGGGAGCCTTAAAGAGACAAAAGCTCCATCAAAGAGTCTCAGACAGACTAAAAATACCTTTACTTAGACCAAGGGTACCAGAATGTTTTTTGAACATTAGCGATTGTGACCATTCTATAGCAGTCATCAAAAATGAATGTCTGAACAAAAGTTAAGACAAAAATTAAGTTGTAAATGACTGATCCTGTGATTGTATTTGTGCTCCCCCCAAAAAAGATGCAACATAAAGAGTTATCCAGCAAAATGTCAGAACTGGTAGTAAGTTTGTCCTTGGATTTGTTGCATGAGATCTTGTGCGAAAAGACCATGTCAGGAGCAAAAGAGCAATCTTGGTTGAATGAAATGATAGAGTCTCTCAAAAAAGAGGGACATGTGTTGTAATAAGAATGTCTGTGGGATTATGCATTAAGTGCACAATAAATTCCAGACTCTTCAGATCACAGCACTTATATTTTGTAAGTAAATTAGCCTCACATCAAGAGGCCCATCTTGACGAAATCATTTGCTTCATCATATTTTTTTAATGTGTTGGAAAGTCTCCTCCTGAAAAACTAATTCTAAAATCTATGTTAAGTCATAATCTGAGTCCTCTTCATCCTGAGTCAAAACAAAGTACTTTTAGAGCTCCTGGTAACCTCATCTCTAACACACATGCACACACACACACACACACACACACAAACACAAACAAAAACACACCCTGAGTGCCCAGAGCTACAGATGATGCAGAGGAGAAACAGCAACCTACTGGTACATCAGCTTTAGCAACAAGTTCCCACCGTTTCTGCATAATTGGTGTCAGACTCTGATTCCCATATTGTCTGATGTGTGAGCAGCAGCCAGAGGCTACTCCACAATGTGCTTGGTGTGTGGAAACTGTACATAACCTACTTGACAAGCCCTGTCGCAATGCCTGTGAGAAAAGCACACATAAAACAAACAGATGCAGATGGGCGCGCAGGTATTTTATCAGGCAAATTTACACTCAGAGATATATTTGAAGGGTACTCTGCTTTACAAGCCCATACATACGCATTAATGCCTGGGAGAGATGCAGGAGCCGAGACACATGGCACATACTATGAAGATTAACCCTGTTATCTCCACAGAACAGCACATCACGTGCATGGTATGTGAAAGTGGAAAATAACACTAATCCAATTTTTTGCACTGATTCCTCTGCTTACAGTTCTCTTGCTAATATTCACCGGAGCATTGATAATACCCTGTGATATACAGTAATCCTTCAAAGCTCAATGAAAACAATTAATATTATAAACAGAAACGCTGAAACACATTTATACATAGAAACATTTGAACTGTAAGCAGAGGCGGAATGGAGAAAAAAGCTGTTTACTTTTTTCAGCACTCAGGGCCTCGCTGACAACAAGTTGTGATTTGCTGCCAAACACAGAGTTTTCTCTGGTGGCACAGAAAATCAAACCCTGGAGTTTATAGTCTATTAAGAGTTTGAGAAGACACATGTTTTCTTTTTTTTTGTTTGTTTTGTTGTTTGGAGTGGCAGCAGCCTTAAGCTTCAGGTGATGGGTGTCAAACCACTCAATGCTTTGAATAAAAAAAAATGTTGGTGTGAATCTGCTTCACTTAACCTGAACAACTGCTGCAGAGGAGCACTCAATAGGGACAATTCACCCTGAAATGAATCAACTGAGGATAATAATTTCATTGAAAAGACCAAAAGTACCTGCTGTCAAATGTTTGGCTGATGACATATGTACGGCTTTTTTATTGTGGAAATTAGTTCTATCTCAAGAAAAACACCATTTGTATAAATGAACTGAAGAGTACAATCAAGACTATAAAGCAATATGCTTATTTCCAAACCAATCAACAAGGCTAAGTTTGAGTTTTAAGCAACAAATTCATGACACTAAGTCCAAACTTCCATATCTTAACCCCTGAATAGGATAGGGTAGATAGTCCCTGGAGGTGGTTGCACAGAGCAGCAAAAACATTTGTATTTTTCTTGTAAGTTACTTTAGGAAATGCTTGACATAGAATCTCGATGCACAGACTAAAGCAGTGTGTAGACACACTATATCTAACAATCCAAAGGTAATGTCTGTTTCTGTGTTGGTGTATATCAAGAGAAGAGTCCAGCATAGTGGCTGTCAGCCTACATTTAAATGTTCATAATCTTGATCATTAATATTAGGAGAAGTATCATTTGTAGCTATGGGTTTTTTGATTCGTAGCATACATGGCTAGGCATGAGATTTTTCTCGGCTCACTGAATTCCACCCCCAGACCAAAAACATGCTTGATAAGTTAGAGTTTCTAAATTGCACTTAGGTGTGAGTGTGTCAGTTGTTCTCCTCAGTGTTTGCCCTGTGATTTCCTGGTGACTATGTCAGAGAGTATAGACTTTTCAAGCTGCCCGCAACTCCAAACAGAATGAAGTGTTGGACAAATAGATCTCACAACCTCACAACCTCCCTATCAGTATGGCCACCCCTCCATTTGGACCCACTGCCAAAGGGAGACCTTATATTCAGAAGATCATTTTACAGGTGTAAGGTAAAGAGAGTGGTTCAAGCAGGCCTACACACAAAACATTTATTTCCTTCAAGGTTTATATTTTAAGCCTTTTAATTTTCAAAATTGAATATCATTTTATTCAGACCCTGCTTTTTGTGATTTACTAGAGTTTAACATCTTCAGATCGAAGGATTGTTGTTTGTTCCCTCATTTTTGCATCACACACAACTAAGCAACACACAGACAGTATCCTGCTGTGACTTTGGTGGTTGAAGTAGACGTGTTTATTCTTTAGGTGAATTAGGAGGCAAAATGAGATCAAAACATTTCAATGCTACAATGACATATTATTAGTTGATCGTTTACAGAGTTTTAGGCTGTTTGTTTTGTATTGCAGTCAAGCTTTCAGCTACTAGTCACTGCAGAAATTCAGCCATTTATTGATGTCACAGACAAAATAATTTTCCCATGTGGCAGAGACTATGGTTTTTTTTTTGTTTTGTTTTGTTTTGTTTTTTTCTTTAAACTGACACTGATTAGAAGCTTTATTCTTCTGCCTAAGATGATGTGTCTGTTAAACTGAAAGTTGTAAGTTAAAATTAAACCCGTCTTCCCACCCTTAAACAATGCAATTGGTTAACAAAACTGCAATTTCCTTGAACAAAAAGCGATAATTATGGGTATGGCAGACTAAAATCTCATTTATTTTATGTCTTATAACACTCTAAAGGGCAGATTTGTTCAAGAAAAAGGGTGCTAAATATAATCTAATAAAAAAATATATTGGGGCGTAGTGCTCGCCTAATCTGACATGCCGTATGAACAGTTCAATCATATACAACACATATTTTAGTGGGTAATGTTTGGGGAGGCGAAGTCTTTAAAAATAAAAGTTCATAAGGTCATTGTGTCAGTCACATTCATTACAGGAAAATCAGATGACAGAATGTAATCAGGCAGACCCTGCTGAGCTGCAAGGTTAGCCCCCAAAATAGAGAAAGAGTGGCAGACATGTGATTCGCATGGAAAATGCCATTATGTATAACATTGGCAACAAATAAATAAATAAATAAAAACTGATTTCGACTACCAATGACTAGAACTTAGCATTTTGCTGAGAGGGGAAAATTGAAGCAGCTGCATCTGTAAATATTGGCCTTGAAATATTGTTATTATGTCCATATTTCCATAATTCATAAACAAGTGCAAAAAGTTATTATGCACATCATTTCCAAATGTACTATACCTTTAATATTTATCCAGAGTTTCACACTACTAGCATCATCTTTTTGTGATGATAGCTGAAGTGGTGACATACTTATTTCCCAGTACCAGTGCCCCAGCCCCAACCCCTCCAGTTCCATTAGCCTAAGGTTTTGTTCCCAAGCCTCCATACCTGTCTTTTCAACGCCTCAGGCAGTTGAATGCTTGTTATGCAAATGCTGTTATGTTCTACCCACACTCCACCTCTCTGTACCATCGGCTGAGACGCCAAGGTGTTCCACAGGATTTGCTGGTATGAATAAAACAATAAGAGTTTGTTTTCTAATATATGTATCCCTGCATAGACTATTAATGGACATATGTGCTGTATGTGTGACTTGAGACAGCATAGCAGTTGTGAGAGAAAGTAAAAGAAGGTTCAGGGAGATTAGTATGAGCAAAGCCGGAATCAAGCAGTGGTCACATGCTCAATCTCATGTACCATCAGGTCACACGTTGGAAACACAACCTTCAGGACTGTCAGACACCAAATGGCTCCTTCTTCTTTTACAAGATTTATGCAGAAGACGGTGGAGAGAAAATGGGGGGAGAAGGAGAGATATGTGGATGGGAAGCATAGGGTGAGGGAGGGAACAAAACAAGAGCAGCGTTAATCATTGCCCGCTTGCTGGAAGAAGAGGTTGATGGCAGGAGGATAAGAGGTTGATGGAGAGAAGGGGGAAGCTCTGAAGGATGGTGGGATTTGTGCTGTGCGGTCGGATGGATGGATAGGATGGACGTGGGCTGCATGTTAGGATAATTGGTTCCTTTTATACAAGATCTAAATAGCCTATCTCTCTAAGTCACATTCTGAGAGTGAAGGCTGGGGGGTGGGATAAGGGGATTGTGAGACAAAGAAGATCGTGTGTGGATAAGAGTGATAAAGGAAGGTAACAGGAAAGTATGTTGAGTATCACACATAAATATGTCTTCATCTGGTGCTATATGTTGTTTGGAGATCTAAGAAGAACCTATGTGAGGCATGTACTAAACCTTAATATTTACTTTTCACTCAGCGGGCTCTGCCATGCAGGCCTTGCAGCAGAAACAACCACTCAAACCTGTAAGTGAAGGTTTACAGTAATGACCATTCAAGCCTGTTCTTCTGCATCATATCAACACTTGGCAACCACACTGTCATAAGCACCCATACCTGTTGCTTTGCCGTCGACATAGCATTGTGTAACTCCTACAAAGAACCGATCGGCAATGTGACTTCTTATTTCAGGGGCGACAGACAATTTAAAATATATAAAAAACTTAATTTAGACCTTAGAGGATATTAATACCATGTTTTCACTGCTGAGCAAACAGCAATTAATATTCATCCACCTATCTTCTAAACAGCTTATCCCTGTAACATTTGCCAGAGGCTGCCTATCCCAGTACACAATCACAGGGCTGGTATGAAATGAAAAACAGCCACTCACACACATTCATACCGAAGGGTAATTTAGAGTCACCAAGTAAATTAACGAAACATGGTTTTGTCAGAGAAAAATTATCTCATTGGCAATGACCAATTTTTGACATTACCAAAAAGAACGTATTAGTATGAATATGTATAGGGTTTAAATGAAATGAAATAAGGGATATGTTGCTCCTCTGCTCATCCTCCTCTTTTGTTTGTCTTAAAAATGGATTTTATGAGGCCAAATACTGCTTTTTCAAGTTTCATATGACCCTTGGTGTAATTACACACCTCCTCTGCATGATAGAGTTCCTCTATGCACAAGACAAAAGGTCAGAGGCATCAGGACTTCTGCCTCTCTCCCTCTCTCCCTATGTCCAGTGCCAGTAGATACCTGAAATGGCTTGTTCCCCCCAGACCAATATGATGTCCTATCACTTTTTCTTTGGTAGTATAAGCTCATGGGCTTAAAGTAGCAAGCCCGGTGCAGAGCAGAGAGAGTGGAATTAATGCAGAGACGTTGACAACATGGTGCTGTATAGACCAATTAACACAGAATAGGCTAGTTGACCTATCAGAGTGGCCTGGGCCAATGTGGGGAAGAGGGCCTCAAAATGGCCAAAACTCTAACAAAGTGTCCAAGAGGAACTGAGAATAGAGGGGATCAGGTTTGGTCAGTATATAAAATATAAAAGGTTTTTGTGACATCTGTGCCTTTTGACATGCTCTAACAGTTAACAAAATGTAATTTATGAACCTGAATTGAATCTAGAGCTGAGACTACTATCCTCGTCACCGATACATCTGCTGATAATTTGTTCAACTCACTGATAAATCAGATAGGGGGAAAATTTCATCCTCTTTCAGAACAAGCATTTTTAAATGTCTGCCAAAAGGACATAAAATTGCTTTTTTTTTTTTTTTAAAAGTAAACTCAAAAAACGTGAATGTTTGCAAATATTGTGACTATAAACAGCTTTAAAAGCAGAAGCTTTAGCCAGCCTCACTCACATAGATGTAAACTCTTTGTTATTATACTTTTGGCCATGCCGAATGAATGGCAGGCTCAGTTACTGTATATCGTGGGATAAGACACTTTTAAAGAGTACAGCACTTGAAAAAGTACTGGAAACAACTTTAACGAAGAAAAGACATAGAAATAACTCGTCAAAATAAATGCTGTTTGCTGATGATCTCATCACACACACCAGACACACACGTTTGTTCTCCTCTCCTCTGCTTGTATTCTGATGGACATATAGGGCACAGAGCTGGGGAGATTTCAGGGTTTATGATGTTTGTCAGCCCACTGCTATAGTTTAATACCTTGTCCCGAACATAAAAACAAAAATTCAGTTCCGCTGGAGTTTTGGCACAGAGAGCAATGGGTTTAATGTATTGAGGAGGTTTCATATCTTAAGAAAAGCTTTGTCTTTTAAACATCATTGAAGAAACGATTAACAAATTTTAGTTAGCAGCATTACACTCACTCTCGTACTCTTGTCTTTTAACGCCTTTATTTTCACAGACATTTGAGACATAGTGGAGGGAATACTAAAGCCATTTATGTTTTTATTCTTCATGTCTCGTGCAACAAACAAAATTGAAGTTGCATTTGAGTTTTCATTAAGCTGACCAACGTCTTTTTTCTGCCTCATCAAAAATATCTGGTGATATCCTCATATTTTTTTTAAAAAGGTCAAATTAATAAAATCATTTCGACAAATAAGTGTTATGATTTATGTAACCATCATAAACAGCTCAAGTTGACAGAGAGTTGTTCAATCACTGTGTTCAACACTTTACTCAACAGTTAATGAGTGACGTAAACAGCTCCACGCAATTACATTGATGCAATACTCGAGTGACACAACAAATCAATAATAAAGTTTGTTTGGTTATCACATATTTAATTATTGAGTACTATCAAATACTTTTTTGTATTCATTGTTGCAGCCTTGATTAAGTCTAAATATGTTCTCTTTAAGATGTTGCTGTAATTATAAACAAGGTGGAAGCTTTTATTCATGGATGTGACTCTTTAAACTAAGTTGACATAAAGAATTGCTGGTAAAGTTTTGTCTTTACTCTCTTACAGGGTGGTCCAGCATATCCTTTGGTGGAAAAGATATTAAAGGAAGCTAAGAAGCTCCTCTATCATTTAGGGGTTGAAAACAACTTTTACCATTGCTGACACTTAAACACTTTTCGCTCTGAAACCTTCCAAACTGAGAAAGACCCACAGAAACATCCCGCCAGAGCTGCAGATTGCAAGAGACCTCATACGAAAAAAAGTGTCAGTCTCCAGTCTATTTAAAGAAAACTTCTTCACTTAACGTTAAAGCTGTGGAGGAGAGTGAAGTGAGAGTGTTGGGTCTTTGAGGGTTGAATAAACAAGTTGACAAAATGACTGCATCTGTCACTAAGTAAAATACTATTTTTGATCCCCTTGTGCATTTGACACTTTGTAGAATCAGAAGCAATGTTTTGAAGCTTACAGCATGTCATTGTACTTTTTTTCCAAGATATAAAAGCTAAAACCATGTAGAATCTTCATGAAGGGAAGAGCTAGGATAATAAAGAGATGGAAAATGTTCTTCTTTTTCTATTTTGCCTTAATTATTTTGTATTCATATGAGAGAAATAAGGAGAAGTGTAGAGAGAGAACAGACTCACTCACATGAATACAAAACAGTCTGACTGCAATCACAAGTCCTGTGGGGAGTCTTCAGAGAATGTGCATGTGTGCATGAAGATGATAAATAAGTAAGTATGTGCCGGTGTGTGTGTGTGGTATGAGAGAAAGAGGGAACAGAGAGATGTAGAGCATACATAAGCTTGCAATGGTCTGCTTCCTCACAACTAATTGAGATTGCACAGAAAAGCAATGTCACACTGAGCCACCCTCATCAATATGTGTGGAAGTGGCCTCTGTGGGACCGTCCCTGTGGGACAATCCATCAAGGTTGAGACACAGCCATACCGTGGGCTTTAAAAGACACCAAGCACATCAGACAGTACAACCAACTCACAAGGGTTGTCTTGAAATCTGAACCAAGGCACAGGCACAGAAATCTGTGTCCAGTTCATGTAGTGCAAGGAACATGATGTAAGAACATGTAAGCAGTGATATCGAACAGATAACAGGAACATAATTAGATTCAAGCAGGAGAAGGTGTAAAAGTGGGAAATGAATCAGAAAGATTAAAGCAGAGGTAAAAGAACACACACTCAGTATGTCTGTGAGATCAATTTACCATATTCATTCACCTTCTCTCTCAAAGCACAAATCCGTCTCTAAGTTAATCTTCATTCTGATATGAAACCATCACAATCCTTTGTTGGTTATATATACCAATGAAATACTTGGAACATCAGTTAGATACACATTTACATGGTGGTTTAGTAGGGTAAGTAATGAAATGTTAGAAAATGAAATATGCAATTAGTTTTTATTCATGACATTGATCTTTGGTCTTGAAACTTCTTCTGTATAAGCAATGTTTTGCCTTTTTATCTTTTTTTTTTTTTTGTTAAAGGATATAATGGTAAAATTATCTCCGTTCATCCTTTATTCATTGTTTCATGCAAATGATGTGAAGTTGGTTTGCCCAGGGTGGCTACTATAAGGAGTTCATGCACTGCCAGCCCACCGTCTATCTTGCAGGTGACCTTCCTCACGTATGTGTTCAGTATGCTTACACATTGCTTTAGCTGAATGGTTTTTCACCAATCTGACATGTTACAGTCCAAATACAACTTTTTCTAATTTTTCTGTCTTTAAGTATTGCCGAACAACTGAGTTCTACAAAATGGTATGTTTTCCTTTGCAGTGCTTGTTTATGTCTAGATAGTCGAGCATTACAGCAGTATGGCAGTATTAGTGGACAGAGAATTTGACCAGAATTGTGGAAACTAAATTGAAAAAAGGAAAACAAGAAGAGAACCAAGAGCAAAAAGCCTCAGCAAAGGCAGTTCTGAATTATCATCAAAATGTGAGAAAATGCAATCTCACAATGTTAAGAAATCCATTAAAAGGTCCCGAGATCCGCATCCAGATTCAGCTCACCACAAAAATTGAATCACTTCTTCCTTTTGCTGATAAGAACATTCCCTTAAAAGTTATATCCTGATTCACTGAGAACTTTTTGAGATACCTTGCTCACAGACAGATGGACAAACAATGGAGGTTATTAATTAATAATTTAGATGTCACATAATCTTGTAGCTGATTAACAAAGGACCAGAGTCCTGTCTTTCAGCCAGTATCGAATTCATCCCTGGAAAATACAGAAAAGCTATAAAAGCTCACAGTGTAAAAAGTTAACCAATCTGAATGATTTAAAACGTAATACGATTCTCAGAAACATTGAGGAGGTCGCACAGTTGCACGCACATACACATACACACCCTTTACCATTGGCAAACAGGAAATACATTATAAATGAATTTTCATTTTGGGCTGTGCAAACTCAGTGAAATATATGTGCAAATTTATTTGTGGCCACGGGCAAATTTTCTGTGATAGAGCATGACAAATGGAGATGCACTGCATTGGAAAATTGGTATGTGTGGCGCCTTAGATGACAAAATCAACTTGGAAAAAAATGATAAAAAAAAAATCAAATAAAGTGAGCTTTTTCAAATGTCTTTTTGAGCTCAAACAAGTCTCTCTTTAAGCTGAGCAGCACAGAGTGTCCTGATGATAGTGTGCAGAGAGGAACCCTGGGCTGTTTTATGAACTCTTAACAATGGAATGACTAACATGACATTTGAAAGCAGTACTTTTTATTTAATTTGGATTGAAAGACTTCTTGAGATCCAAATCTAAAGGAACAGCTGTCAGAGTGTCTCGAGGAAATCTTTCATGATCTCAATTTTAAGTCCTCTCAAATATTTGCACTTTGGTTTGGATTGAACTTTTCTGTGGTTTGAGGCTGAGTTCAAAATTCAATTCAAAATCCTCAATGAGTCTCGCATAGTTTCTTCTGCAGCACAGCTGATTTTTAAAGGCTATATTCATGTGGGACACTTGGTTACAAATGTTTCTTAAATAGGCACAAATAATTCTTAGTGTTTTTTTTGTTTTGTTTTCCACTGCCCCCAAACAAACACTGCTCTACCAGCTATGTCTCCCAAAAAAGTCTGATTATATCAATTGGATCTATGATTTTAATCATATAACAGTAATGTTTATTTAAATTCCTTTGCAGATAATTTTACTTTATCCTATGTAATTCATTGGTATTTCTTTTCATTTTATTTAATTATTTGATGTATGTGGTATAGGCCCCAATTGTTTGGTCTAATTTGTATCTTTAAAAGTATTTATCAGAGTTTTTCATTCAGGTTTAGGCATCTATCTATCTATCTATTCCACCTACCCACATTCTTGCCTACCTGTTTTATGTATCTGTTCATTTTTTATCCATCCACCCATCCATTCATGGATCTATTTATGTTATTTCTGTTACTGCTTTGAATACCACATTTAAAAGAAATGTATACAGTATAACATCCCTCACAACCACAGCTCTTTGTTTGAACATAAAAAAACCCTCCCAAATTAAAATGTAAAGTCCAGAAGAAAAACTTGACTGCTCAGTGCACCGTGTGGCCTTGATCGGCCCTTTTGATCTCTTTAGCGGTGACCACTGACTGTTCCTTCTGTAAAATGGCTCATTACCTCCCTTATCATCTCTATTCCCGTAACGTTATTATATCTTTATTCCACACATGCCTCCCACCTATACCCTCTTTATCAATATGTCTCAGCAAACAAGTCCATAGGCTTCTTGGATGTCTGCTGTCACACGGCACATCTCCTGGTCTCATTCAAACTCAGTGTTGTTTGATTAGTGTGCTACCAACAGCTACAACATTTGATACACAAGGATTCCCTGGGCTAATGCATTGCAAATTCTGCTCAATAATGAATTGCATGGGTGGAAGGATCAAAGACATGGATGTGGCACGTACCTTGCAGAGGAATGTTAGCGACCCAAAGGTAGTGGAAGCACTAATGAACCTAAACAAGCAATCATGAGGGACCGGAGATTGTCAGCTGTGTGAGCTATAGGACACTACATACTCACAGACAGAGCAATGCACGTAACCATGCAGAACTCTGCAATGATACTGCATGATAATTGTAAAAACGCAACATGATGGTCTGAATGAATAGAGATGAGTATCACTGCTTTAAATTCATGTATCATTCATTCATTTTCTATACCGACTATCCCTTTCGGGGTTGCGGGGGGCTGGAGCCTATCCCAGCTGTCATTGGGCGAGAGGCGGGGTACACCGCTCGCCAGTCAATCGCAGGGCAACGTACAGAGACAGACAACCATAAATTCATGTACTTATGATTCAATTAACAACTTAATTAGAAGTCAAACTGCGTTAGTTGGACAAGTACTGGCGGTATACTGAATAAACTCCGATTAGAGCTGGCTATTTCCCACAACTACAAAACTCATAGTATCTCACAATTCACAATTTAAAGATCGTGCACCACAAAAATTGCACTGATAATGTGTTTCTGTATATAACAAAGGCATTTTCATTTTTCAACACTTTCAATTCAAGTCTGCGGAGAACTTAGATTTAGTGTAAACTTTCTATATATGCTCCTTGTGCTAACAATAACAGAAACACTTTGGACTCTACTTTAATACCGTGATCCAGACTCTTTAAGCAAATGCCTAAAGCCTTGACCATGGTGTTGGTCGTATTCAAGGATGCACACCGATTGTGAGAAAGAAAGTCAAATTCAGATAACTACATTAATGAAAGTGCTAAAATGGCAAATGTACTTCAGCTTGTATGGTGCTTTTCTGGTCTTTTTGACAACTCAAAGCAAGGTTACACTGCAGGTCACATAAACCCTTTCATACTCATTCACTCTCACGTTCACTCACTGATGGTTTACAGTTTCTATGAAGGTTGTCCATCAGTGTCAGCTAACACATCCTGGCCCTGTCATACCCATTTATATGCCATTGATGCAGCAGTGGGAGCATCTTGGGGTTAAATGTCTGGGGACATTTGTATCTCGAACAAAAAGTCTTTGTTTTCAAAGAAAACTTGTCAGGAGTGTTTACATTGTTGTTTGTTATCAATATTTTTAGTTGTAACAAAAAACAAAAAACAAAAGTGGTGATTACAGACTAAAACAAAAATACTTTTGCCAGGATAGGCCTGGTTGGCACCACAGAAAACTAATACAAAATAATAAAAACAACCCAAAATAAACCCCAATAAAATAATATATCTATACCATTATACCATCACAGTGTGACAGCAAGAGCAGGGCTTAAACTGGCAACCTACTGATTACTAGTAGAGCAAACTACCAGACTAAGCCACCGACAGCCATATAGCCTGAAACTGTTTCATAAGTCAGCTGAACAGTTTCTTTGACTTACTTCAATCAAGGCATGAAATCTTAGTCAAAGTGCGCTGTCTAAACTGTAATGCAGCTGTTCCCCACTGGTTAGTAACCACTGTAACTCCTCATAATGACTGCTGCCTAGCTGTCGAAATGCCCATAAACCCAGAAATAAAGAAAGGATACTGAAGCAATGCTGATAAAGAAATAAACACACCACTGAATTCACAAAAGAAAAGCAAATTTTGGCAGTATGTTGATAAAAATACTTGTGTTGAAGATGTGTTGGGTTCTACTAATACAAAGTCTAAAGAAAGCAATGAGTACCAGCACTTAGCACACAGAAATTAGGATGAGTCGCTTCTCACTCTACAAAACACATCTTCACAACAATCACCCGCAAACACAATGATCCTGTGATAAAAAAAAAAAAAATTATCAAACATGAACTTTTTAATTGTATAATTAATAATAAATTTGTTGTTATTTTGGAACCGACTTGCAGATCAGAATTGATATGTAGGAAGGCCACATGTGCTGCCCAGACCATTAGCCCAAGTTCCCTCACATATACAACATACTGTCTGAACATACCAAGGTTAGTCTTTATTTGCTACCAGTTATGGTTGAAGGAAAAAATAAATCACTGCTTGAGTCATTCAATGTGCATTTTAACAACCTGAAGATACATCTATAGGTAACCATGTAAACCTGATAGTCTTTTTGTTTAAGACTCCAATCCTGTACAAAATGTCCACCACCACAAAAGATAATACAGTATATGAAGCAGGATTGCCTATACTGTACATAAATGTTCCCCTATGAAGAGCATGCGATCTTCTGGGGAAAGTTAATCCAATTTATGAGAAGGGAGAGATTATAGCCCTCCTACTTAAACCATCTATTGTGTTCTCTGCCTCTCCCACATGTTTCTTCATATACACACATGCTTATGGATTTAACAATTTTCTCCTTGAAGTGCACTGTTGCTTCAAGTAGCCAGGCTTACAAGATTATTACATTAGTTTACACTGCTGCTTCATGACAGTGCGTGAACATAGATAATGTTCAGGATACATGCAGTACACCTTGGGACTCCATCTGTGTCAATGCTGGCAGTACATGAGAGTAATCAGTCACATGTTGATCTATGTTCTACACTGGACTTAACATGCACGCCAGACCAAAGTTACTTAATGAAGACAGAAAAGACCGATTTGGATCATTATGACATGACAGCTGATGCACACAAACACTTGGTGCAAAAAAAAAAAAGAAGTAGTAAAACAAGCAGAGACAAGTGAGGTGGATTTCTGATGTAAGGACAAAAAGTATTCTCGGGCAAATGGATTTAAGAATTCGAACAAAGAAATAACTAATCTGCATTTCTATTGAAATAGTAATCTCAAGACAAAACAGTATCTATTTGTCTGACTTCCTGTTCATGTTAGCCAACATCTTAAGGCCAGTTTGGGCCAAAGAATGGCAAAGCAACAAAACTCTACAAACTGGGGACAGTTGCAGCTGTGTGAACTGAGCAGCTCAAATTAAGATGTTTTATGGTGTTGCCTGTGATTCATTTTGTCAGATCACCAGCATCTGGATTTAGTATGTCACAAGTTCTAACAGTCAATCAGCACCTCAAAGCCAAGAGAAAAAAAATACATATAATGGGATACACCAAACACAGTCTACAATAATAATACAAGAATTTAATAAATACCCTAAATAATAATAATACTACAAAACCAATACCGCAACCAATTCTGATTGAGGGAGCTGAGGTGGAGTCGGTAGATTCCTACAAGTACCCTGGGGTGTGGCTGGACAGCAAACTGGACTGGAGAATCCACACCAACCACCTGTACAGGAAGGGACAGACCAGGCTGTACTTCCTGAGGCTGCATTAATTTAACATCTGGGGGAGACTCCTGTGGATTTTACCAGTCTGTGGTAGCAAGTGTCCTCTTTTACTCTGTGGTGTGCTAGGGGGGCAGCACATCCAAGAAGGACACATCCAGGCTGGAGAAACTGATCAGGCAGGCCAGCTCTGTGGTCGGCATGAAGCTGGACTCTCTGGTGACGGTGGCAGAAGAAAGAACACTAGACAAACTCCTGGACATTTTGGATGATGCCAGTCACCCTCTGCACACCATTATCAGCAACCAGAGGAGCCTGATCAGCCCAAGACTGCTCCTTCCCAAGTGCAGGACCAACAGACTGAGAAACTCTTTTGTCCCATCAGACTGTACAACTCCTCACTAGAGGGAGGAGGAGTAACAGGAAGACTCGGGATGGGAAAGATCAGTAGTAGCCATCCACTGGCCATATTTCTATTTTTATTTACATTTATTTATATTTCTGTTTTTATCTATCTTTTTTATCTATATTTTTTTATCTGCTAGAAATGGTGCTACTGGAATTTTAGTTTCCCTGAGGGAGTCTTTCAAAGGGATAAGGACAGTTCTATTTAATCTAATGGTGTGGAGTGCCCTGAAGGAACCAACGCTTGCACAGGGAGAACATGAAAACTCCAAACAGAAAGGTCCTGATGACACAGGGATCGAACCACCAACCTTCTTGCTGTGAAGCATGTGCACTCTTTGCTGTGCCACTGTGCTGCTCTGTTTTAATTACATGTTTTCATATTTTCTTTTCTTGTACAGAGTTGCAGCTGTTGCAAGTGAACTCCTATTACTGTCTTCATTTGTGTTCTAAACGTGGTAAATATGCAGCAACAAGACAAACTTGTCATGCAGAAGAGGAAACTGAAGCACAGGGTCTTTCCATGGAGGTCCCACGTCATCTCTTTAAGTTGCAGCTGTGGGAATTAACAGGGTTTTATTTGCAAAGTGGGTGCAGCAAACATATTCAAGTGTCAACTGTGATCTGAATGAGGAAACATTTGAAACAAATTATTGACTGTGATACCAATAAAGACAAGTGCATCAGAATAGGGACAGTGATATCAATCAGAAGGGACCTATTGAGATAATTCTCAAGCCGCTAAAAAGTCGCCACCACAAAAAAGGTCACACTCTAATATTTTGTTGGACCAACTTTAGCTTTGATTACAGCACGCATTCGTTGTGGCATTGTTTCAGTAAGCTTCTGCAATGTCACAAGATTTATTTCCATCCAGTGTTGCATTAATTTTTTCATCAAGAGCTTGTATTGATGATGGGGGAGTCTGACCACTGCGCAAAGCCTTCTCCAGCACATCCCAAAGACTCTCTATGAGGTTAAGGTCTGGAGTCTTTGGTGGCCAATCCATGTGTGAAAATGATGTGTCATGCTCCCTGAACCACTCTTTCACAATTTGAGCCCGATGAATCCTGGCATTGTCATCTTGGAATAGGGAAGAAAAAATCCATTGATGGAATAACCTGGTCATTCAGTACATTCAGGTAGTCAGCTGACCTCATTCTCTGGACACTTAATGTTGCTGAACCTAGACCTGACCAACTGCAGCAACCCCAGATCATAGCACTGCCCCCACAGGCTTGTACAGTAGGCACAAGGCATGATGGGTGAATCACTTCACCTGCCTCTCTTCTTACCCTGATGTGCCCATCACTCTGGAACAGGGTAAATCTGGACTCATCAGACCACATGACCTTCCTTCAGGACAGTTCTTAATCCAATTCTAGTAGTTTCTGCAATCTCCTTAGATGTTTTCTCTTCTTGATGCATGCCAATGATTTGACCCTTCTTAAACAGACTAACATCTTTTCCATGAACACAGGATGTGTCTTTAGACATGGTTGTTTAGGAAATGAGAAGCTACTCATTGCATCAGCTGGGGTTTAATAACTTGTTGCCAGCTGAAAGATAATGGCCCATGCAGTAATTATCCAACAGGAGGCTCGTACCTATTTGTTTAGTTAAATCCAGGTGGCGACTTCTTTTTTGGCCAGGCAGTGTATATATATGTATGTATATATATGTGTGTGTGTGTGTATATATATATATATATATATATATATATATATATATATATATATATATATATATATATATATATATATATATATGTACATATATATGTATATATGTATATATATATATATATATATATATATATATATATATATATATATATATATATATATATATATATATATATATATATATATATATATATATATATATATATATATATATATATATATACATATACATATATATATACATATATACATACATACATACATACATACATATATATATTTATATTTATTTATATATATATGTACATATATGTACATACATATATATATGTATGTGTATGTATATATATATATATATATATATATATATATATATATATATATATATATATATATATACATCTACATATATATACATATACAAATATATATGTATATATATATATATTTTAGTGAATTAAAATGAGTAAAAATATCTTACTTTCAGAGCAAAATGTGAGTAAAACTGACATACAGTTTTTTTCTTAGAAATAAAACCATGATAACAGTTATTCCTTATTGTAGTCTTTGTAACAGATGCCAGGCTCCTCTATGTACTCTCATTTTGTTTCTAAAGTTATATTGTACTGACTGATTAAACAAAGATCTGAAGAGAAAAAAATACAACTTGCGTGTTATGCAGCAAATTATTGAAGAGTTTTGCACTTCATTACACCGTGCTACTGTTTTATACTAAGACTGAGGATATAGAAGGTGACTAGGAATTGAATCATTAGAAAAGTTAAAGACAAGGACAAAATTAATTGTCAGAGTGATTTAAGTATCAGCTGTATTTACTGCAGTATAAGCGTGAATGAAGAGAAATACCAAAATGCTCTTTCCCCCAAAGTAACATGATGAAGCACATCCAAAAACAAACATTTTCATTAACGGTTAAGCTATGACTAATATTTAAATGAGTAAATAAAGAGTAAACATCAATGCAAGCAGAGGCAAGGGAAATTTGGATGAAAATATCGTTGCTGCAGGTGGTGGGAGCTAAAGGACGCAACAGATTATTCCCAAAGTTCCACAACTTAAGTCAGAAGTGTTATTGCCAAAATAAACACAGCATTATCATTTTCAAGCTGGACTATTTTCAGGAAAAAATGAATGACTGTGAAGGTGATAAGCAGTCTCCTACTGAGGTGTTTACTGTGTACAGATAAACTAGTGGAAGTTCTGGAAGTCACTGACCAAGCATATCAAGATCTCACAAGGGTGCACAGCAAGCGTAATGCGGACGGAGAAAGGGCTGTTTAATTCTGCTTCCATTTCAACAAATAACCAAAATGAGGTGCTCGACATTGGCAGGTCTTCAAGATTTATGAGATCAAGGTTCACTATAAGCCTGGAAACCATAAACATAGCAAATGGGTTGGGTGTATCTGAAGAATAAAGGCCCAAATATACAAAGGCCAAAATTAAGAACTTGACTTTTTCTTATGTCGAAAACCTCGAGGCCCTGAGTTGGCATTTAACTCACAGAGTAGTAACCCAACTTTTGGCCAAAAGCAACTTACTGAAGATTGATTGCACAGAAGCGTGTCAAAGTGATGAATACCACTGCAAAAACTAGGTGGCTAAATTGGAAGTATATTGAAAGGTGGTGGACTGAAAGAAAGCCTGTAAAAAAAAAAAGCTTTGTAATCAGAAAACTAGAAAGCACAAAAAAAGGAACAGGGGTGTTTGTCAGACCTGATTGTACTTCCAGGAGCGGCTTCAATGGTCCATACACAGTGCAGGTTGTGCTCATATGGAGCCGGGTAGCCTGGAGACAGGATACGACCAGAGGGCTCCTCTTTGATGGTGCCACCACACTCCGCTGGGAAGAGGGAAAACACAAACATGAGATTAAGCAGGAAAACAACAAGGCAGTGAAGTGAGAAAAGGAGGCACTTAAAAACAGGCTCATCATTTTTCTGAAAGTCAGTTTAATTAAAGGCTATGCAGAGGTTAACATACTTCACATATGAGAATGTGAATCATCCCACTTCCACGTAAGTGCATCACATGAGATTCCTCTCATCATTATTAATTATTGACAGAGCATGCTCAAATGTAAAGTGCTTCATCATCTTGTTTGCAATTTGAATGATAGAAAAGGGAGAGCAGCCAACTCAATTCACTCTGTGAGGATCTCCTTGGCTCAGCAAAGGCAATCCACCTTTCAAACCAATGACCTCATTCTGTTGCCTTTGGAAGATGAACACAAGACAACATTCAATATCTTGGACCAGAATTCACTGTAATTTTGAAGGAAGACACATTGCTGACAAAGAAAATTATTTGCTGGTAAGTGTACTTAACATATAACTCAGAAAAGCCAATAACCGCTCGATAGAAGAGAACAACATGAAGTGCTGCTGATGTGAGTTTCTATTGGACAAGGACTTCTCCTATTAGTCAGCCTGCAAGTATCATCATATGTGATTGTCCCAAGGTTACTATCATTAAAGAAGTCATATTCTGCTTTCACTCAGGTTTATATATTCGATTTCAATGAGTGCTAAAGCATGTTCACAATGGCATACAGTATGTTCAAAACGCTTGTCAGTTAGGGTGCCAATAGCTGATTGGTTTACTGGTGCGCACCATGTCAAGAATTCCAAGTCAGGTGAGGGTTTAATTCCAGGCTTGGACCCTTTAAAATTTCATAAACCTTATCAAATAGTGTTGAGTTAGTTTGAGATGTAGTTAAAAACTGCAGTCATGGTAAATCAACTAGTGATGCTAGCTTAAGCATTTAGATAAGTTGAGCACACAGTTTAAGACTTTGTCTGCTTGTCAGCTGATTAATTCATGGCATTCAGGCTCTAATGTGTATTTAATGTGTGGACTTTTTGTGTTTTTGGATAACTCTAAGGCACATTAAGGGCCTGATCTACTAAAGGTTTGCGTGTATAAAAACACGTGCAAATTTGATAGCACAAAGCTGATCTACTAACAGGATGCACCAAGGATTGCGTCTGTCAAATCAGCAAAATATCACGCGCAATCCATTAAACGTGTTTGCCCTCATATGCAGCATACATGCAGATTATCAGAACACGCAAAATAGGGGGAGGAGGGAGGAGGAGATGCAAATGTTATCATTTAGCACCCGCAATGTGATTTATCAAACCTGCAACTGATTGTGCATGGTGTTTTTGCATCTAAATTTAGTACGTTTGAAAAGCAGGTACAAAAAAGGCACAGCGTTACGCATGGAGGGCTGCAGTCATTGTGGCGAGAACTGATCATCACTGACTGAATTTTTTTAATGAAAAACAGAAAGATTTGGAGGCTGTCTGTCATTATGATGGACTGGAAAAAGAGGGACAATTCAGTGTGCCGTCATACTCATGCAGACGCACACGTTAAGTAAACCCTCTCTGTTTTGCGCTCTTAATACATCTTGGAGGAGGTAATTTAACCTGTGGAAAAAATAAAAAAAACCTTCATAGCCAGAATCCCTCTGTTTGTCACTCAGAGCTGACTGCATCACACTCTCCACGCACTGGCAGCAAGTAAAGGAGCTGTCAGTGCACAGCGAGTGTGACGCAGTCAGTGCGTAAAAGGCAAGAGTACCTGCGTGGTCCATGTGTGCGTAACTGTAAGACTGCTCTTCACATGAGAGGTTATTGGTGATGAAGCTGTGTAACTATGCGAATGCTGTCATTTAGATTATGTTTAATTGCAATCAGAAAAGGAAATTAAAAATGACGAATAGAAATATGTCATGAGGGAAAAGTGACGACTTTGTTCGTCAAAATGACAGAGAGCAAAAAAAAATTATTGCAAGTATGTTTATTTGCCTCCAACTCCAAACTTCGTTTTTCATTTGCAGCCACTCTGCTCTCCCAAACTCTCCATGGTGACAGCCGGTTGCACACACAAAATCCTCCTTTACAGAGGGCGGTCTGCACCACTTTTGCACCTGTTATCAATTGCGCATGCAGTGATAGTAGATCACCCACAGCACGCCCACTAACAGCATGTGTAATTTTTTAGGTTGCACACGCAATTTTGCTCCCGTTGTTTTGGATCTTAGTGGATCAGGCCCCTTGTGTTTGATTTTACTGTTATCAACAGTAACTGTTTTTATCAGGTAAATGTATACAGTGTTTTGACACTGCAGCTAAAATTAGTGAGCTCTGTTAAAATGTGTTAACTTGTAGTCCTGCTTGAATGGTTCAATACATTTATAGTGGTTTTGTCAGTTCTGTATATGATTATTTTCAGTTTTGGAAAGGTTGTATTTATATATATTTTGTAGAGCTCTTACCAAGTTTATATTAATATTTGCACAGCTCAGAAAAAATAACATTACCACAAAGCATTAGCATAAGGGAGCCATCCTTGGCTCTAGTCAGTGACTCTACAATTGCTGGTAGCAGTTCTAGCAGATAATAAGACGTGCTTGGTATAATTAAATAGTTCAGTAGGCCCTTTGAGATAAAGGACATGAGCTGAGTCCTTCAAATAATAGACAACCACAGCACAAACTTGCATCTATGAGACTACAAAGCAAAATCAGAGGACAAAACATTTTGTCAAGAACAGTGGGGGCGAATGGAGTTTCTTTCAGCTTTGAGTAATGAATTGCCGTCAGTAACGCTTGGCGACTGAAAACCAATTTCGGCCCCCCTTCAATTACCACCCTCTACCCTTATCCAAAAAGTAAATGGAAAAAAAGAGAAAGTGTTCCACTACAATGGCAGACTTGGAGTGTTTTCCTTCACATTTTGGAGGCGTTCCCAGCTGACAAGAGGAGGGTGAAAGTGTTCTTGTTTCATTTCCTTCCTTTGAGAGGAAAATAGATCCTCAAAATAGGACCAAAGTGGAAGAATCAAGCCAGTGATGACAGTTACAAAGATAGTTTTCAAATCCATCTGCGTGAAGTGGATTCTTAACCAAAATGCAGCATGATAACAAAAATAGACAGACAGGGACAAGATGGCCAAAGACAAATTCCCACTTAGAGTCAGTGAAGGTACATGAACTAGCGACATTGAAAGTAAGGCTGGGTTGAGAATTATTTTAACATCAGATACAAGTATTCATCAAACAAAAACAGCTATCATCACAAGAGCTGGACAACTTTTATTACTGCTGTCGAAGCTTGAACACACAAAACAATACTCATAAACATGTATTGTCATAGAGCACATCCCTTGACCAAATACTTTCAAGGTTTAATTGGACTGTCTTTGGATTGCAAATACAAAAAGAAAAAGCAATAGCATCTTAATCGTTCAAGCAAACACTGGCTCTTTCCCTTATTTTTCCCCTCAGTGGTCCTGAACATAAAAAAAGGAAAGAAAAAATGTGCTGGTTTGTAGAATACAGAGAAGAGAAGGTGATCTATCAGAGTAAGGTTAAGCTGTCTCTTTCGTCTAGCCTTATGACCTGCAAAAACTGAAGCTGAGTGCTGCCATGGCTATGTAACTCCCTCTGGTACTTTGATCTGTGTCTTCACCCACAATTCTAATATCAACTCCTTCTGTATTTGTCAAAGCCTTTTCTCAAAAAGGTTTTACTCTCACCAATTTGAAAAAAAAGTCTGAATGTTGGTGATCAAAGTGAAGTGGTGAGTGAAAGATGTATGCTGCCATAAATGGTAATGTATGATTAGCTTTAACAAAAAGAAAATGATAATCAAAAATAAAAGACGGAAGCTAACCCCCATATGTTTTTATTTTTTCTGCTAAAACTTGTGTTAATGGGAGCATATATGTTTAATGAGCTCTCATGGGGCAACAGCAATAAGATGTTGATAGGTAATCATATTTTTTGGGACAATCTGCAGCTTTAAAACGCTCAAGAACATACAAAACTCAAAAGAGCACAAAAGGACCTCTTTCGATAACATTACTGTGGCAAGAAGTTCATTGATGCTTCTTGAATTTGTGTTCAATAAAAAAGCAACCTGGAGCCAAAAGCAAGTAGGTGGGCTTGCCCCCCTGCTCATGTCAATGGATTTTCTCACATGAGATTCTTCCATGGTAGATACACCTCTGCCAAAACTCTGGGGCAACTCAGGGCTTTAACCTTAAAACTTTCCTCTACTGTGACTTTCAAAATATGAACTCTACCCACTCAATTTCCCTCTCCTCCCCAGCTCCCTATAACAGTCTCATCTGTGTTTACCGTTTCCTCGGTGTTAGAAAATAATCCCACCATTACAAACAGCAGCAGTCCCTCATCTGCTCCCAAATTCAGTCTGGCTGTTAGACTATCATCTGCAGTGAAAGGGGGCATGGGGAGGACAAACGTGTTCACAGATATACAGTAGGTGCTGAATGTTGTTTGTACCCAGACATGAAATTACCTGTCAGTTTGGGTTGAAATGGGAGCCAGCAATATTATTTTAATCATGTTGGCTGATGTCAAAGAACACCTCCCTGCCTGTTTTTCTTTCTGAGCTTCTGGCTGGTTTCTGAGAGACTCTGTCAAAACGTCACCCAGGAGAAAAATATTGCTTTGGGTTTGTTATCATGGCACCACACAGGCAGTATATGTATGTGTATGTCGGTTTATACTTTTGAAAATAATAAGGCATACAGGTTTGTGTCAGCTAGCAACAATAACAAGTGAACTGTACCTGAACTTTATAAATAAAGACATGAAATCAGGTAAACCATCTACTGAACTTTTAGGTGAAAAAATAGCATAATGCATTTAATTTGTTTAAGTCTTACACCCTAACAGCTTAAGTTAAAGCCTGACTTCATGCTTGGTGGTGCTGTTGATGTGGGGAGAGTCTGATTTCAATGAGAAAGTAATAATTTGGGTAGAGGGAATATGCAACCATGACGCAATTTCAATGTGAGGAGCCAAATGGAGCATCATTTTCTATGAGATAATGCTCCGAATGAGGTGTTGGGAAGGCAACCAAATGAGAGTCCCAAAAATAGCAGAGTGAAATCAAACCGCAGAGATTTTCTTAACCTGCAGCCGCATTTTCACATTGTTGTTGAGAGGAGGAACTAGGTCACTGCTCGGCAGAAAAACTGAAAGTCGTTAGCCATACCAGTGTGCGTAACAATAAAGCAGCCATTGTCTAACACTGTTATATTGACTTATAATACACAACCATGACATTTTTTGTGATACTATATGCCACACTATGGACTATATAGTGACGCAGGAAATGTAATCTGATGAAAACACAGAAAAACACTCTGATAATGAACACGACTGATGAAACAAGTTTATCTTTTTAAAGAAAAGACTTACTTTTGTTTTAACAGCAGTTATACATCAATTATGTAGAATAAGAATGCTCGTATTACATCACAAAACTTCAAGGCTATGCTATATTACTAGGCAAATGCGCTGTTCAAAAGGTTTTAAGGCAAAAATGTGTGTCAATGGCCTTTTAACAAGCCCCCTATCCCCAATATAAAAATGTTGCCACCTCCCCTGGATGGGAGAGTGCGGTAAAGCTGAGGTCACATCCATTTCTTGGGTATGGTCAGACATAGCTTGTGAGAATTTACAATAACACAGCCTGCTTTGATGAAACAAATGATTTATGGCCATGCCAAAATCAATATCCAAGTGGGTTTTGAGGAAAGAAACTTAGAAATTTGTTCTGGGGACATCTAGTGAACCAGGGTAACCTTGTAAAGGAGTAAATTGTGGGATCTTTATAGTGTAAACAACTTTAATCGCTGTAAAAAAAAACTGTAAAATCTGTTATAACTGTTCGACATAGGTAGGTTGTCTTACAGTAAATGGTTTTTAAACCTGTTTTGGTGTATTAGGCATTACCCCCTTACATATGGCAAGTGAAATCTCATGAGTCAAACATGATAAACTGTTTGCAAACCAAATACTATAAATAGGTATTTAATTTATTCTTGCAGACTCATGCCAGAGATCCTGCATGATGCCAGAATCCTTTAATCCTATGTTCCACACTACTGGTATGCATACTGTATTTTTTTTTTTTATTTAAGTGTTGGCCTGAACATCAACATAACATACCGTAACCCATCAAGGTGTGTCAAACTCACCAATACATTGTGGGAGGGGGCTGTCCCATGCCCTCCTTTCCCCCCTCAGGCAGGTGAGCACTTCTGGGCCTTTTAGGGTGTAGCCTGGGTCGCAGCTGTACGACACAGTGCTCCCTGCAAAATGACCCTTATCATCTCGCTTGAAGCCAAACTGGGGGACGCCGGGATCCTCACATTTCACCAGCTCAAAACCTTAGCAAGAGGGAGGGGTTGAAAGGAAGAGAGATAGCACAAGGATCAGAGAGAAGCAAAGAAGAAAGCATGAATATTTTTACGTAGTTAAGGCAACGAGGTGGGCTGGAAAATGAGATATGAGCAATCAAACTCTACAGGAATGTATATATGTAAAGGAAGGTGGGTGTTTGTTACTCACTAGTGAAGTGCAGTTCAAAGCCTTTGCTGGTGTTCTCCGCATTGCTGATGAACTCCAGCCACATGGAGCTGGAGGTGGAGTTGAGGGTGGTTTCTAGCATCTCGTTGCCTGTAAACACCCCCAGCAGACGAGCCTTATTACTGCTGCCATCAAAGACCTGAAAGGGACAGAGGGAGAGTGGGAGGAAGCATCAAAGTTAAGATGATCAGGTCTGCACGCACAGATATGCTAAAGAGCTCGTATTCACACACAAACACAGGGAGCGAACAACTCCTCCACCCCCTCACTTTAAGCATGTCATCCTCCTCTAGCCTGAAGTCCCGTGCTCGGAGCTGGATGCCTTTGCCAGGCTGGGTCTGGATGGAGTAGATGCATTCGTGGTTGTTGCCATAGTAGCCTGGGTAGTTTGGTGAGAGTAGCACCCCTTGCATGCCAGTCACAGAAGAGCCGCATTCAGCTAGAGCAAAAGAGGGTGAGCAGGGAGAGACAGGGAGAGAGAGGGTGAAGTTTTGGAGAGAGCAGAGAACATGTCAATCGCTATATGCTTGAAACTCAGAGTGTATTTATTCATGCTGCCATGCATAGGGAAATGAGAGAGGTGGTGGGTAGAAGAATGTGGTCGGGGACTAAACCTGAATGTTGAGTGGCACATCATCATAATCAAAATGCAATCTCAATATGATTAACAGTAATTTCAACTACATTTGAAAATTGCCTTTTCTGAATTGCATCAGGGAAAAGGTGACAAAAATTGGGGGCATAAGTTCCTACAAAAAAAATTAGCTGCAAGAATTTCAATTGCCACAAATGTACCCTGAATTTGAATGTAATGAATGCAGGAAGGTAAGATGAGGTGAAATGATGGGACTGTCTGAGGAGTAAGACTGATAAGTCAACTTTTAAGATGCAAAGGCAAAATAAGACCACAGACTAACAACCTTAACATTTGTTTGACTGATGAATTGAATTGCAATAAGAAGGAGTAAAATAGGGGCTTTGTAAACATACATATCATTGAATCAGTTCAGCAGAAAGTCTCTATGTTAATTAACTGCAACTTGAAACCAAATTCATCCAAACCTTGCTAACTCTTGGTGCCTTGCAATTTTGTAACTTTAAAGATGCAAAGGCAAAATAAGATTACAGACTAACAACTTTAACATTTGATTGATTGATGAATTGATGTGCAATAAAAAGGGAGTAAAATGGGCAATTTTCTAAACATGCATATTGTTAAATCAGTTCCTTGAGGAAGTCTCTTCTATATTAAATTATTGCAACTTTGAAAGCAAATACATCCAATCCTTGCTAACTCTTGGTGCCTTGAAATTTTGTCCAACACTGTAACTTTTAAGAACTTTGACTGATTTTCTGTTTTCTTTGTGGGGTGACTCCTCATAGCTTAAGCAACTCCAAAAACTGACATATTTTAGCTCTTTAGCGTTATCATCTTTTTAGCTGCTGCTATTCATTATTTGGCCAAAATCAAAAAGGCCATTTCTGGGATGCTGTCCAAATGAAGGGACAAAACGTGGGTGGATGGAGGGATGATAATGAGAAGAGTTGAAAGGGAAATGCCTCATCGGCCTACATGATTGACAGTTTCATAAATTTCTCAAAGGGCGACGGGGTAATGTGAAAGGGCTGATGGGGGTGGCAAGAGGGGACTAGGGGAGTGATAAAGTCAAAATAAAACATGTGATCACCTACCAACACACCTTGGCAGAGGGGAGCTCCACACCCGCCTCCTGCCCCCTAAGCAGACGACCCTTGCCGGACCCTCCAAACGGTAACCCGGGAAACAAGAAAAGATGAGGGCATCACCCACACCGTACTGCAGGCCTTTTCTGGTGCTGTAGGGAGGAATCCCAGGGTCCTCACAGGGCTCAAGATCATACTCTGGAGAGAGACGGAGAGGAGATGAAGCTTATTTGTCAGGTTCAGAGGTGCACATGTAGAGAATAAATGAAAAGCTGACTGTTATGTTTTTTTTCTTTTGTTTGCGTTTTTAATATTTCAGTGACCCACCCTTTAGTTCTTGAGGTCACACCGTGTAAGGTGTCTTAATTAAGATTGAGACTGGAAGCAAATTATTCCAGCCTAACATTAAAAAGCTTAATGACCTCTTGCATTTAGGTGGTAAAATGATGTCAGTCACGCAAGTCAAAGGGGAAACCTTGAGTTAACATCAGGCTGTTACATGTCAAGTGCATTTCAAAGCCATAAAGTACAAAGAATATAAGAAAGTAAGTCTTATAAACAAAAACTTAAGTAACTCATGACTGAGGTGAGATCTATTCTTAACGCCTTCCAGATAGATTTACAGATTAAGGATCTGTGTCAACACGGCTGTTTTTTGGTTCTTGCAGTTCTCTTAACCTCAATTTCAGTATGCTTCTGACCAGCACTCAATGTTGGTAAGTTCAAGAGTCGACTTTCACTCCCTCTGTGCTAATGGCAGGATAGTTTCTAATAGCTCAGCGTGCTTCATATTTCCCTTTAGTCATGAATGTAATATGCAGAAAGCTGTGAAACATCAAAAATCATGTTCTCACACTAAGAAGGAGCTGCAGACCTGAGAATCGTTTCCTTGAGAATATGAGGCAAAGCATTTTCACATCTGCCATTGTTGCTTTACAAGCGGACATCAGTTCTGCCCATCTTGATTTTGATTGGTCAGTGAGGGAGAGGTTACATCAACAAGCATGGAGGTCTTATAAAAATTGAAAAGTTTTCACCTAAGAGTGACAAAAGGCAGCTGACGCTAAGGGCATTTTTCTGCTCAGTGCTAAAACACTGCATTTGTTTTATATAAATTAGTGCTCTTAGTGCAAAGAATGCTAGCTTTGGACACAGGCCCTTAGTTAAAGCTTCCAGTCTACTAAATTACACTCTGCACGATCATCTTGATGCAAGGTAAATAGAATTTCAAAAGGACACAGGCAGTGATTTCTAGTCATATAAAAAGCTTGATAGTCACAAAGCTGTCTTCACTAGTACGTATTTGTTTTTTGTTTTTTTCTTTGAATGTAAAAATATTCTTCTCAGGCTTGTATTTAAATTTCCCATCTCCTGCCTCTCCTCCCTCATTTTCTTTGATTTTAATGTTGTTAGAGAGGCCTCTGGGAACACAGAACATGACACATTTCAGCAAACTCTTAGCTCACAGAGTAATGTGCTATGCCTCTTTAGAGAAAATGACCCTTAAATGTTCCTTTTTTACTTCCTAGGGTATATTATGTAAAAGCTATACAGTCTCCAACTACATGTGTGTTTTCATCAGTCATCATAGTCATCACAAAGCTCATTATCATAAGCTCCCATAGACCCCCACCCCCTCAGATCTTTCACTTTTTTTTTTTAAATTCACTTGATTCAAATCCTCACTAAATAGAAACCCAAAACATGACATAAATGGTCAAACAAACCAGGACATGGGCCCTTTACAGGGAAAACTCTGCACAAAGAGGCCAAAGAGAACTTATTCACCAAAACACTGCTAGTATTAGCATCAAATATGTCAATGCTTCTGTTAAATTGAAATGTTGTTAGGGAGCAGGCCATGTTTTATGCTCTGTAAAGTGAAACTTTTATAAGTCAGAAAGTATATACTTGTAACATTTAAAGCTGTTTAAGGCAGGGTATGCAGTACATGGTTTTATGGAAAAAAAAATCCTTAGGGCAAATGGACAGATGGCTTTTAAAACCATCCCGCTGTTTTTTTTGTTTGTTTGTTTTTTTCTTTTTTTGGGGGTGGGTTGGTATAATGTGTTTAAACAGCAATTATTACCCTCCCCATCTGCTGAGAAGACAATGGGAGCATCTCTTATTTGAAAGGATAAACATTAAATGTTCAATATTTACTGTCAGAAACCCTCTCAACACAGATTTCAGACAGCTCAACAAAATATCTGTGGAAAAGAAAAATAGCCAATCAGGACACAAGCTGACTTAAGCAGGAAGTAGGAAGCAAAATAAACACCCATTTATGGTAAACGCTAAGCATCAAATCAGATGAACTTTGACTGGTTTGCCAAAAAACATGTGTTAATACAACTTCGTTATAATACAAGCCTGAAGCAGCTTTTAACAGAATATGTAGTACAGTGTCATATGTGCTTGAATGGCTGCATATTCCTGTGACCTAGCTGTGACCCACTCTTTGGGATGTCTTTTTGAAGATGAAATAAGGCTTTTTTGGTCTTAAATTACACACTGCACTTGAATAACAGTATTCAGCACTAGCATCCAGAAAGTGATGTTCCGTATGTCATATTTGCCAGAGACACTGTGACGTCAATGCGAATGTCAGCAGTACTACCAGTTCTTTATTTAAGTTTGGCACATTTCACCATCTTTCATTAAACTTGTTTGGTTTTCTCACATAATCTTTCCCAGTTTGGATATCTATCATGGACATCACTGAAACAATTAGACTGTTCCCTGCTGGAAAGAGAACAATGCCCTATTAATAAAAAGACAATAGCTGGACTGTGTCTTTACATAACTTTCATTATCCTTCCTTTTTTTAATAAGCAGCAAGCAATTTTATTGAAATACCCCTGATAGTCTGCAGTACTTTGTTAATTCAAATCAAGGAAGCCAGTGCACAAGAAGTTGAACTGATGTTCAAGAGGGTTAAGGGGTATCATTGCTCTATCTTAATTGATTTATTTAAAGCTAATTATTCTTTTGATGGTAACCAGTTCTTTATTCTTCAGTTGCTGTAATTAAAGAATCTTGGAGTTATACTTGGACTTTTAATTACTTCTCATCTACATCGGCTTCCTCCATCAGCACCAGCATCACTGTTTGTGTCAATATCCTATTAAAACAGGGCCTTGTTATAAAAAGGTCACAACAAGCCTGTGATCCATACTCAGGCGTCTTGAACATCAACTCTCAACATGATCCTTCGGCGCTAAATGTTCTGACCTTTCTTTTCTTTTCTTTTTCTCAACCAGTGGCCCTAAGTGTACTCTAAATGATTGGCAAAGCACAGTTCTGTGAGCAGTATTCTCAGCTCTCCGTCGTTCCTTGGCTTCCAGTTATGAATGTCTTCATTCAGTCTCACCTGAGAAAGTGATGTTAAATCCCTCGTAGGAAACAGAGAAGTCAGAGAGAAAGCGGATCTGAGCAGTGTAGTTTCCAAACAGGCCTGCGCTGAGAGGTGGAGGCAGTGTTGAGCCTGTCAGTCTCCACAGAGGTTGGGAGAAGCTGCCATTCTCTGTTACCAACAAATGGTCATGAGGGCTCTCAAGGTGGAAGGTGTGGAAGGTGAACTGGACGCCTGAAGAGGAGAAGAATTAAGATGCACTGACACATGCTGTGTTTTTTTTAAAGACACATATAAATGTTTAATCTGTTAAGTAACAGGACAACTGGTTTACTAGTTATTCTACACATACTGTTCAGCATAACTTGATCACTTTTTTTTGCTGCACATACTGATCATTATTGAGTAAAACTGGTTGATTCATGTCAATATTGATCATAAGTTACGGTGTTATGTGGCAGTTAGCTGGGTGATTCTTCCTACTACTAAGCTGTGAAATGTACTTGAAAATCATACAGGTGGTGGATTTATCTTTTAAAAAACATGAGACTTTATAATTCAGTCAACAACATGTTTTTACTGCTGTTGCTTAACAAGGGAGTTCTAAGGCATCCAAAGGAGCAATGCAACAAGTATCCTACCTGATGTATTACTGTTTTCCTCATGAAATGTTTCCATTTCAAAAAACATGTTATTTAAAATAAGCCTTAATTCTATAATTTATGGTATTTCCAGTTAATCAAACTCACATCATTTTAATAAAAAAAACTGCCTGGTAATGATTGTTGGCCAAGCATTTGAGACAAGTCTTTGGGTATATTTTAGCCACACTATTTTTACTTTCACAATGCATAATAATAACCAATTCCCTATCTTCCTCCCTGTCTACTTATTAAATATAAAACACCCACACCGAAGGCACCATCTGTCGATTTGATGTGAGCTTTCAACCAAAGGTGATGCGACTGGAGCGTCATCCCATAATGCTGTAGCCCTGGGCCAGCCTCTCAGCGCTTCAGTTTTACAGAGACGGCATGTGCCACAAGACAAAAAGGCCGCTCAGCAGGGGGAAGTGACATTGTAAGGTGAAATTAAATCTGACTGCTGCATGTTTTGACATTGTATTTTCCAACTCACCTTTGCCATGGGAGGTCTCGATTATCCATGTGCAGTTGAGGTTGTGTGGGTAAAAGTCTGGGAAGCCCGGTGACAGGATGGTGCCAAAGTTGCCCTGGATGTAGCCTCCACATAGCGCTGGAATAACAGAGCCAACGGAAGCAGAAGGGGATGGATGAGAGAGGAGACCAGAGAGAGGGAAATCAGAGAGGGCACAACTAAGTGGATGAAGAAATAAAATGTCCCCCGAAAAATAGCAGAACTTGTCTGTGCATTTACAATGTAGTAAAATGCATTTTACAAGAGGTGCCCTTCAAGGCAGCACAAAAAGGAGAGAGCAGTATCATCAATATCATTACAGCATGGACAGAAATCAATACTGTCCTAAAATATAAAAGCATTTACAGATAAAGGAAAGAGGAGAGAAAACATCAAAGGGCTATCTCACCACACACATATAAAACATTTATGATGAAATGAAGCCGAAACTTTACAAAGAAATACAAGGAGCTGAAAGAAATGCTATCATCTATGGATTTTATAATAACTCGGAATTATAAAGCCATTTAAACATGATGCAATGTGAGGCAAAGTGCTCAGAGCAATTCCTCATGTTTGGTCGAGAGCAACATACGACAATAAATCTTGCATTAATCCCATGTATGAATAAGAGAAAAATCCAGCAGAATGGCTCTTGTTTCTGGAACGTACCATCACAGCTAGGCAGGGGGCGGCTCCACTGGAAATTGGGTTCACATTCTAATGGTTCGGAGTCGCTGAGCGTGTACCCTGCCTCGCAGCTAAATGTCACCAGAGCACCCACATAGAAGTCATTGCCATGGCGCTGACCGTTGACAGGTATACCAGGGTCCACGCAGTGATCCGACTGTAACTGTAAGGCTACAAAAGGGTGAGGAAAAGAGGGGAAAGAGGTGGAAGAAAAACATGAGCATAGATGTAATGGTCAGTTCTTTAGTTTTATTTTACTTTTTTGATTTTTCTTCTCAATAAAAGTTTTGTTTCAGTTAACAGTTATGTTGTATGTTGTGATTAAAGATTCATAAGTTGTCTTAAAATACTCTATATCAGTGGATTTCAACTCCTAACCTTAGGACCCACCACTGCCTCTCTAATAAGACTTCAAGAAAATTTCCAAGGTCTCCAGTTTAATTACCTATTAAATTGTTGCAAAATGAACTTAAGATGGAACAAAACATAAGGCTTAACGAAGACTCAGAGCGAAATATTAAACAAAAAAAATGACAGTATTTATGGCTTGGGTATTATCAATGGTTAATATGCTAATATTATGTGAAAATGCTAATATTAATATGCTAATATTATTATGATCTATTGTCCTTATTTTTGATCTAATGTCCTGTTCTATGTCCTGCTTTTGTGTGTGTGGTGTCTTTGGCATCATGTTTTTGTGTTACCTGCCTAGGGACTGTGGATGTAAATTAGCATTGATGCTATAATCCGGCATATTTACATCTATTGTTTCTGAATAGATGTTCATTAATGTGCTCTGTCCCTATCAAATAAATAAATAAATAATACTTGTGCCTTTAATTTTATTGTTGTTACAGAAGAAAAAGGAAACTTGGATAAAACCCTCCTCATATTTTAAAATCTTCTCACATTTTATACATTACATTTTAAAGCAGTTGCAGCTTTTACAGTCCCATGTGAAGTCGAAATATTTACACCCCCGTGACATTTTGCAATTATTGTGAGTGTTGAAGAGGTAGAATGTTGGGAGGAGTTGATCATCTGTTTATTCTTTCTCCAGTGAGAGTATAAAGTGTAAGTAATATAATATATAAGTAAGGAGGGAGCATGTGGAGTCAGTGAGGAAGCATAAACTGACACAAGTATCAAGCCCTTGTTGGGTCAATGTAAAAGTCCTTAGGAGGAATGGCAGCAGAGCACTACTTTGGTACTCTTTCATAAACGCACTGAGAAAAGGGCTACTGTCTGTATGTGTTCAGTTTTAAATATAAAACATTTTTTTAATTAAACAAAAATACATAATTATTACATTATTTTAGTGTTATATTAGTGACTTATTTTGCTTTTGTGGGCTGTGAGAGTTAGCATGGAGGAGAGTTGCTTTTTAGTATGCAAGAAAAAAAATGGTAAGCCCTTTGGAGTTGGGAGGTTCCCACTTCATAACTCTGAATCTTACTACCTATTAGCCTGCATAGGTGGGTTAGGGGAGGACATAGGAGGCAGTGAGTCCAAAAGAAGGATTCCCTTATATAAAGACCTGGCACCTACTGCAGTTTAGTAAATAAATAGGCCTTGATGAACTTTTTATGCTTTCTGATACTTACTTCTAATTGACAAAAATAATTTGGCACATGAGACAGACAACAACATCCACATGCTTGAAATCAAATTGTGACTATTCAGAGGGTCAAGTAGAGGTCAAAAAATGCTAAAAAGCATTTTGCATTCCCAAAGTAATTCTTCTCAATTATTTATTTGAACATCCCCTTCCAACAGGAATAAACCAATGAGAAGTTCCAGCACTCTCCCCCCCTGTACCATGCATACTTTCTGCTTAAGTAGAGCTCACAGTGAATTATTGAAGCACTGCAGAGATTTACCGCAGAGAAGAGTGCAAGAGGTTACCAGTGAGAGCCACACAGGTAGAAAGGAGGATTGCACTGTCTTAAGGTTTCAATTTACAGCATGGCTGAAGCCTAGCGCAGGGCTAAAAAAATGTGAGTGTGTGTGTGTGTGTGCGTGTGTGTGTGTGTGCTGGGCCATGTGTGTCGCATCAATGATATCTGACGGTATAATCTCACCCTATTAGATTGTAAGTATAGATGGTCTAATAAGACATCTCAAAGTGAAATCAAGGGTCTGGAGAGGTATTATTTTCAACAAAGTCTGAATAGATTGAGTGATCCACTCTTATGGCTGTTGCCTTGATTTGATCCATTTGTATTATAACCAAAACAAATCTGACACTGTGTGAGGGTCTGATTTCATGTGCACAGTGTTGAGGCCTTACTTTCATATCGTATGCGGAAGCCGATGTCAGAGTGGCTCTTGTCAGTCGAAAAGAGGAGGTAGAGGAAATTGGAGGTACTAATGAGGAACTGGGGAACCTGGGTGCCTTGGTAACTTCCAATTAGAGGTGAAGAGGGAAAACGGCCATCCCGCACCTCCAGGACATCATAGTTGACCTCTGTGCGGAACCTGAGGACAGAGAAATATATTGATTATAGCTTTTTATAGACAAGACAGAACAAGTAGTGAGGCATGAAAATTATCTATGTGTAAATATGGGATGCACCACAGTAGATTTTAGCAGATATCCAATGTGCCTATATTTACTATAATTAGTAGTAATCTTTGCAAATACCAAAATATACACAACTTTGTCATACACTGTTTCCGCTGGAGAGAACACCAAATCATTTAGGGATGAGAACTGACCTGTTACACCTTTTTGTGAGAGTTTTCTTAATGGTATAAAAAGGGCACAAAGCAGGGCAAAAATAATGAGTTTTCGTAGCTAAATACATAAAGCAAACAAAGGTTAAAATATTTCTGGATTACATGACAATGTTTTTCACTTACAAGGCTGTTTTTTCATCCTTGAATTATTTCTAAAACAATAATAATTCAAGATTCAGGTAAGATATTTGCTATCTGCACGCATGACAGACATTTACTTAAACATCCTAGTGATAAACACAGGGCTTTTGTTGTTATTTAAGCATCTTTACAGAATGCACCGCTGATAAATTACTGTCCGTAGAACAGAATAACCAAACAAAGCAGAGCTGCAAAACCCACACCTGACAGCACACCACTACTAAGTAACTATGTACAGAATCATTTTTGTAGGAAACACAGCATGGACACTGTGGGTAAAAAATTTAAAAAATAAAAATAACACTTTTTACTAATAGATGCTTTATCAGCCTTCTTGAAAGCTACAAACAACCGTTTTCATGAATCATAGAGATCAAATCAAATTTTTCTTCTAATTAAACATCAGGGTTTATTGATGGTTAGTTTATAAAGTCATATTTTTTCTTAACTCAGGTTCTTATATTCAGTTTCCATGACTGCTTGAGCATGCTCGCAATCACAAATGCTAAAACAAAACCTTTTCGTTTTCACAAAGTGAATACCCATGATCCACATCTATTCCCACGATTGACTAATTTCATAAGGTCTTTGAATCGCTGTATGTATGAATGGTGCTCTAAACAAAGTTTCCTTGCCTTGCATCTGTTTATTCTGCTACTATAAACAGTTTGACGGCTGTAATTTCTGGTAGAGATTTTCATTTTTGCCATACCAACAACTAACCGACTAAGACTTCATCTGCCCATGTCAGGATTTTACTGATATTATTGGACATCCCTTATAACCTCTTCTTAATCTTTTTAACATGCACAAGATATCTATCCAGGCTGAGTTTACAAAAACCTGACTCAAATTGCTTAATCATGTGATTGAATCTGTGTTCAGTCAGTGTGTGTTCATGCGAGTTTAAGTGTATGTGTGTGAATGCTTTTTGTGTGTCCTTCTTTGTTGCAAAAGCTACTACATCATCAAAAGCCATGGATAAATAGGTCTGTTTCGGAACCATGTCATCTCAATGATACGGTTAGTGATATTTTATTGATGTGACATGAAAATTAAAGAGCAACAAACATTTATGCTGTACTCATTTTACATGGCGTGCAATCAGGGCATGGACTCGGCTGAGACAGGCTTGGTAGGATAAGCTTTGGTGAAACACTAATGTAGCATTTGATCCTGCCACTGTATTTCCCTCTGCACACATCAGGATAAATTACCTCCTCTTCCATTGTCCCCGTTCCCCTTGACAGATTATCTCCAGTAACATTATGCATCACATACACACATATCCAGAAACTTGCAATTCTAGTTTGGTTCCTCTAACTTAATGTGAATTTGTTTGTGTTTAATGTAAGAACATGTTGGGTGTGACGCAGCAAGGTATTGAATGGAAGGATTATAAGCATTTACTTAAAACAGTGTTAGCATAGTGTTGGGTGTGCATTGATGTACATTTAATAAGCTGCAGTTCTGTGAGAAAACTGCAATAGTAGGAAAGATTAAAGAAGGTGATATTCAGCTTGGAGATAAATGTGAGCACATGTCAAAATCGTGAGATGGAAAAAGCACACAAAATACCAGCCTGCACTGAAAAAAAAAAAAAAGGTTGAGTGGTACGACAGCAGTTGCTATGAGGATGACTCACTTGTCGAAGATGATCTTGATGGGATAGCCTGGAGGAGCCTCAATGATCCATTCACAGTTAAGGGCCTCCTTATAGAGTTCTGGCCAGCCAGGGGAGAGTATGATCCCACTGGGAGCCTTCAGATCCCCCCCACATGGGGCTGCATAGAAAGATAAAAAAGGAGAGAGAGGGAAAAAGAGATTGAATTATGCATGTCTTTCCCAGCTGATGTATGACAATGTCCATGGATGATCTCGTGTATCAGCTCAGGCTCATCCCATTTCTTTTACTGCCAGCCTCTATCAAATGTAAATTGGTGACGGCTCACTTCAAGGTTAACCATTTCTCCTAAGTACACCCGTGTTATTGTTCACATCTGTGTGCATTCAGGAGCAAGGGCAAGCTGTATGTATTCATGTATCTGTTTCTGTCTCCTCCCTGAAGCTGTTGTCTTTAAATCTGTCATCAAACCACTCCTTCAGAGGTGCTGCTGTCAGCCTCATCAAACAGGGAAAAACGGGACATCTTTGAACGCTAGCACAAAGACACTTGAGCACATCAAGCCCTCTGCCGTACCCCCGTCTCTGTCACCGCTCACTTTGCCATGCATCTCTTTAACTGCCTATCCCTAACCAGAACACACGGGCACAGAGGAGGGCTTAGTTACAGTGGCAGCTCCTCGCTGGCTTTGAAGTGGAATGATTTAATCAGCCAACTCAGCATACTGAAGGACATCTATAAAACGCATTACGCTACAAACGCAGAGGTATGATAGATGGTCCCAGAGGAATACAAAGCTGCTGTGGCACACAGGGGGAAGTGACATGTTTTAATAATAGTTTCTCCTTTGCGTATCATGAATAGAGTACCTGATTTGGCCCCTTAGAGTGATTGCTATGTATGTGCTTAATGTGACCCGCTAAAAGTGAATGAGAACGACAGCTGTTTGCCTTCATGCTTTGTCTTAGCTTTGTCTGTTTAACAGAGTTTTTTTTGTTTGTTTTTGTTTACTGTACGATGTTTACTGAACAGTGGGTCAGAGAGGGGTTGGCTGATCATTTAGCTGTATAAAGTATGTTAACAAACATGTTTGCAGAACATGGTACCATGGGAAATAAAGGAGCACCATTCATTGGTGAAATGTTTTTCTACCTCTTGCATATAGAATAGTGAGGGAATGAGTCCAAATTAGTGTGTAGAGTATGGTTTCAGCCTACTCTATTGTAAAATGCCTTGAGATAAGACTTGTTATGAATTGGTCCTGTACAGATTAACAACAAAAAAAAAGATAGATGTTTATTGGCTTGCAGTTGAGGGAAACAGTGTATGTTTATCTTTGGCATCTGCTTACAAAAATTCGTAATCTCTACCATATTATAGTGTGTAAGATACACTTTTTTCAAATATCTTAATTCAGTTATTATATTTTTATAGACAAATAACAAATTGAAAGAAAAGAGACAAAAGAAACAAAACAAAATGACAACAACAACAAAAAATAAAAATAGGGAAGGGCTTGCATTGTAAGACATTCACACTGCATTGCTATCATAGCACTGTGCATCTCAAGACCAAAATTTAACGAGTAAGTTAAGCAGTAAACTTTCAATCTGCTACTATCCAGGAACTCTGTCTTATCAACCAAGATGATCCAAAAATGGCTGCCAATGCTGGGGTTGACACTCTAAATCAATATGCTTAAACTGCACTTAAGGAGATAGAGCAAATATCACAAATGCAGTCAATTATGATCCTCAATCATGTTAACCTTTGCTAAAAAATTAACAACAGTAAACTGGTTGATCATCAAGTCGTGATAACATGGTCCAACTGTCTAAGTTTGCATAAAACACAGTATCGCTCTAGTGAGCGATTACAATGCAACTTCTACAATGCTAGTCATGCTAGTGGTTAATGCCTGCATGGAAACGGAACAATATGCAGAAAGCCGTTATCATTTTAAGTCCAACTGAGTTGTATCAAATACAAGCATTTGAAAATTGATACAAAACTGCACTGTCTAGGTGTCATACTCTGAAGAAAATTGAGGCAGTAAAATTACAGTAAGACAAACATTTTTACGCTGCCTGTCTCTGCTGTAGCTTCAACAGAGCCATTCATTCCAGGTATTGCAATAAAAATGACATTTTAATCTGAGTCATTTGAGTATGAAGGTGTTATCTTTAATAAATGGATGTGTCAAAGGAACCTCATATCATCCACTTGATAGAAAACATCAGTTGTTTGTACAGGTTAATGTGCTATTTCAAAAACCGTTTGATTAAGACAGATATTTCGTACACACCTTCACAGCGAGGAACAGCATTGTCCCACACCACGTTGCCGTCCTTAAGAATGCAGGAAATGGTTTGAGAGCCATGGGTCTTGACAAAGCCCTCCTCACACAGGAAAGAGATGGAACTGCCCAGCTGAAGGCTCTCACCAAAACGCTTCCCATTTACTGGAACTCCTGGGTCTGGGCATTCATTGTGACGAAAAGCTGTGAAGAGAGAAAATACTTCAATGGGAAGGCAAAGACGTGAGTATGTGGAGAACTATCCATAATTTTTAAGGCTTGTTAATCTGTCACTCAGGGCAACACCAAAAAGTGAAACCTGTGCCAAAACCAAAAGTAGGACCAACAGGTAAAAGAAAAAAAAAACCTTTCATGAATGATTTCAAACAAAATAAAAATGAATGTATAATATTTCAGCATTCCTACACACTATAGACCCTTTTAAGACCAAGACAAAAAACTTAACAATGAAACAAATTGTAATCAACAAAGTTAATTTACAAAAACCAATCTTTTTTTTTTTCCTTTTTCCGTGCTAAAAAGTGCATTTGTTGAAGGTGGTTACCATTTTTCTTTAAAATAAAAAGCCAAGGAACAGATATTAATTGAAAACATGATTCTAAACACTGCTTTTCCTCAACAGGGAAAGTGACAAACATGAAAGAGGTGCAAATACAAAACTTGGTTTTATGCATATTTAAACAGGCCTATTTGTGACAGTTTTTTTTGGTGTGATGCATAGCAGCCATTTAAATGGCCTAAAAAAGATTTAATAAAGATGATCTTAGTCAAAGTGCAGTCCAAAATTTAAGACCCCTAACAAACGAAGATAAGACTTCAGGCTTATAACCTTGAATTAAAAAAAGTAAATCTAATTTCAGACTTTTAGACCTGCAAGGGGTCTGCACAAAACCCGCTTGATTAAAAAAAATATATAGAAGACATTGTCTATAGATTCAGGACAGAAGAGCTAACTTCTACAGAGATTTACTAAGATTTCATTTCTGCTTTAGGCCATTTTTTAGACAAGATAGTAATTTGCAGAGGAAATAAAGGAGTAAAAGTTGGGAATGACGTGCTGGAAAGGAGCTTCTGTTTGCACCTGAATCTGGGACACCTCTTTTAAGTGCTAAAGCCTGCATATGTGGGTAGCATCCTTACTGCCAGACCATCTGTGTCCCCCATAATTACCCAACTTCCATAACAAACTTTGTTTTTCTATCATCAGCATCTAGCAATGCAAGCATTATCAAGAAGAAATTTGTTTCACTTTGTGAGTCATTGATTCTCCGTGCTGCAGTGACTCCACAGTGAGGGAAACTACACTGTGTGCAGTGTGAGCACCCGATGACACTGCTGAATGATAGGTAGAGTAAACAAACAGGGAAATTGTTTTTAAACGTCCTCAAAACTTTATTCATCAGGCCTCTGAATGAAACTTCGCATAGAAACCAGCGAGAAAAGACACTAAGCAAAGCAGTCACACAAGAAGAGGCATAACCCTGGAACAAGGCGTGTAAACAAATACATCACCTGCGCCACCATCCTTCTCTCACTTATTCTCTCGCTCTCACTCTTGTACAGGCACATGCACAGAGAGGTGACACGTGTAGGTGTTGATGAATCCTTCTTCTGTATCCATTGGACCCAAACAGAGTGCCAGCTCCACCTCATCCATCACGATCATCTCATTTATTAATGTGCCAAAAATTCCCTCAATGCAGTTTGGCATGTCCTTAATAAACATGAATGATGGCAGTTGTCTACAAAGCCCTCAACCCTCCCCCAAAAAAACAGTCATGCTGTTGGATGACACTGTTCTCAGGAACTAAGCGTCAGCTTCAATTAACTGCCCCTGACATTCATTCACTACACTGCATTGGTTATTTATTTATTCATCTAACTTGTTAATTAATGCATTAGACACCATGTGTTCCAACATTGCCGATTAACAGGCACACCTGGGCCCTGTTGATGTTGTGTCTGCAAACAAGCGAGAGCCCGAGCCCAAAGTCATTCTGGGTGGGATGGGCAAAAATCTTAATTTCAGGATCAGTCATTCAGATCATTCTCCTGTAATTGTACTCGTGAGCTACCACGGTAAAGAATTAAAGTCATCGCTAGCAAAAAAAAAAATGTAGTTAATCCGTTTTTTCAAAGACTAGTAATATATAAAAGTCCAAGCATGAAACATAAGACATGCGCACCACTGCAAACAGCTGAGTGCCAGATTAAATTGTTGTCCCATACTGCTCTCATCCAATCACAGGCTGTTCTCCCAAGAGGGTAGTCCATTAACACATGATTCCTGTCACCACTGCTGCCTACACACTGCTGCTGCTGCAGGCAAGCTTTACCTTCATCACCCCAGCCACTTTTCCCCTTTTCATAAGGGTGTTTTTGCAATGCACTCTCTGAAAAGTCATAAAAGTCATACCATACTGCATGGTTAACTGCCCTGTCAAATGGTATGCCATTTTTCCAGTTGACATTCGTTTTATTTTACTTCTATTACTTTCAGTCAAGCAGCTCATATTTTGCTTTAGCTTAGAGAACCACTACCACAGCATGTTCACAATTACGGATGTTCAAAAAACCCTATAGTTTTCACATACTGAACCCCTGATCCACCTATTCTCAGTCTGTCTAAGATGCTTTGTTGGAACTGCTGTCACGTTGAGTCCCCCTACCCCATGTGGTCTATTTTGTGGTAATTGGTCAGATCAGTGCTGCCTGACAATGTTGTCAACAACTCTGCATTTATTCTACAGTGCATGTTCTGCACAGGGCTTACCAACCAGAGCCAAGATGCCTAGACTGCTGATGAAGTGGTAGGACATAACCTGGTTGGCCTATTTGGGTGTAGCCAGGGGCAGCCTTGTGCCGTAAAGAGAATAAAAAAAAATAAAAAAAAAAACACAAAAGGGCATCTAAGCATAATATGGGCCCTTCAGATATATTGTATTGGTTATTGTTTTAGAGATAAGGATTGTAAGTTCCCATTAAGGAGTTGGTGGGGGGGCCTGACTCTAGAACAGTTGAGTGCAGCTGCCCTTTATTAAAAATGCTGTATATACACTTACATGACTTCAAAACTACCAAACAGATAATAAAAAAAAACACTATCTAATGTAGAGCAAAGCCTATTTAGTATGTCAAAAAGTAGAGAGTAAAAAAATACCATACAGACCATCTGTAAGCAACTAACTGTAAAAGTAAAAATAACATTTTATTGCTTGCTTTTATGTGAGTCACCGCAGCTAAATTTAGAGTCGAGTCTTATTGAGTCACACCTCCCAATGGCACCCTAACTGTCTATGAAACAGATTTGTGTCTTGAAGTGGTAGCTGTAAAGACACTCTGTACAATGATATATATTTTGGATCACGGAGGAATGCAACGATTCAGCTCATTACACGATCATATGTATGCAAAGAATGCACAATCCTGCTGCCAAACTCTCACGGTACAGTATATCCATGAAATAGGTTTATCAACAAGCAGCCAACATGCTCTGCGTCAGAGCATAAAAACCATCTGGAAATTCCTCAGAAGTCAGCAGCGACCCAGAATAGAATTAATGAGCACTGCCGCAATGTATCTGTCAGGTAAGATGCTGCATCTTTGTTTGGGTCCTATTTAGATGTCAAGTCTCTGTTTAGACAATAAAGACAGGGGTTTTGTCATTTCTTTATGCCACCATGTGTGACAGGAATGTGCTGATGAAGGGTGAGGAAGTTTATGTTGTCTGTGGGAGACAGGCACATAGATATGGAAAATGATTCATGCAGCCATTTGCATGCAAACAATCTTAGACGACAGACGCACTGTACCACCATAATAAAAAAATAAATAATAATAATAATACAGAACATCCAGGTCGAGCTTCTGTGATAAGCTTTAAACACTTCTATTTATCTCTCTTGAAGTGGCCCTACAATCTTACAAAGGCTGAATAACTTTGCAAATAAAAAGTATTATCTCCTTAGGGAATATATTGCAACTTTTTCAGGAAAAAAAAGAATGCAGCACCATGTACATCTATTAAAACTGGAGTCCAGAAAACCTTTGTTTTTGTTTTCTTTATCATTGTTTTTTTTCTTAATTCCCATCTTCCACTTTCACCACACAAAGGTCCAGCCCTCTGACAACTCATACACACACTGAGCCTGGAATCTGTGTTCAGTCATCTGACTACCAAGAGACAATCATGCATTCACACCAAATCTCTAATCGTGATAATCAAATGATACATAATGCATTCTGTGTTTCTTACTTGTAAATGTGATGTTAAAGCCTCTGTCTGTGTAGGTGTGATCAGTCAGGAACTCCAGGCGAGCCACATGGCCACTGGTTGTAATTGAGGGAGGCAGGGTGTCCCCAGAAAAAGTCCCCAGGATGGGTGACTCAGCCTGATGAAAGCAGATAAAGGTTTCCTGATGAGACCAAAGGTATCATGAACCAAACGGAAAGAAATCAAAGACTAAACAGACCCTGCTAGGAAGTAGAGAGATAAAATGAGTTGAAAGCTCAACGATTCTGGCAGACAGGGTGTTTAGCTGGTACACATTATTGTATAGGCTTCTTCTCCCACTGGCATGCACAGTGACTGATGGAGGGATCAATAGATGGGGTTGCACAAAGATCCTTTCAAAGTAACCGAGGTTACAGGCTTATAATTCAATTGTACCTTTCCCCCATCCTTGATGGAGAGGAAGTCAAACTGCTTCTCCATGCTGAGGTCGTTGAAGGCCAGATTGATTCGGCTCTCAGGGTTGGTGATGATCAGCCACACACAGTGCATGTTGTTGCCATACTCCTGAGGGTAGTTTGGAGACAGCAGCACCCCAGACGGAGTGGTAAAGTTGAAGAAACAGGAGACTGTGGAAGTGAAAAAAAAGATATATTGAGAGAGAGAATTGGAGCGAGGGGGAAGTAAAACAAAGAAATATAAAATGAGTTTGATTTATGAAGCAGGGAAATATTGGCACAACTCTGTTTACTTCTCCTGACAACAAGGAGGTATGATTTGATCTATTTTATTGAATAATTTGAAAAAAAATTATCAGTCTCATCCCACATATTCTAGACAACAAAGTAAGAATAAGAATCAGAATAAGAAATACTTTGTGAACCCTGAGGGATGCTTGGTCATCAAAGTTGCTCTAATACACAATATAGCAGTAAGAGATATAGAAGTATGCAAAATACTGCAAAAAAAAGAGAAATGAGATTAATTACCAAAGGAACATCACTATATCCAACACTACAGGAATAAAGTCATGTTTCAAAAGCATCTTCTAAAATCAACAATATGTTACCATGTAACAACTCAACTAGGTTAAAAATTACTGGAAGAAAAATATTAATGAAAAAGAAATTAGCATCAATGTTGTGAAAACAGCAAAAACATCAATTAATATAAGGCCTTTGCTCTACATGGCAGGAAAAAAATTGCACTACTTGTCCACAGTCATGAGAGAAAAGCATCAAAGTAACAACATCTTAGAAGCACGTTGCATGTGATGAGGATAAAGCCTAAGCCTTGGAAAAGGTGACAGGCAAAGAAAATAAAAAGATCATTTTTTAATCAATGTTTTGCTATGAGTAACATGTTAGAAATGAAAATGAAAAATATATCCCCTCCCTGCCCTAATACTGTCAAGGCTATAGCTTGATTCCATGTATAAACTTAAGGGACAATGGCAAAATATCAAGATGTGAGTGGATGAGAGCTTTGCTGAGGTAAATCACATGTCTGCTTCGTTGACGGTGATCTAATGACGTGTTTGTATCATGTATGAGTGGCAGGGCTGACAACAAAGGTAGACCTGAGTGAAGGAAAATGGGGATAGGCTCCAGAAATGACTGGAATGTATTAAAGTTGTGTTTCAACATGGTCAGCTTATACACTGAATACACCAATACTCACACTTTGTCAATAAATAAACCTTGAATTAAGAAATCTATCAGTGAGAAATCTCCCGATTCATATGTTTTTATAAGGAATTGTGGTATGCTTGTAAAATCAGATTATACCTCATGGGAATAAAATATTTATTTTAATCTAATTTCTTATCAGGATTTTTTATTGTCATTTTAGTCTTAGCTCCTGTGTTTCCTCGTTTTAATTCAAGATGGCGTTTCCTCAGTCCTCTAATTCTGTTTTCTGTTGGACTCTCTTCCTCATGTCATTGTATGTGTGTGTGCTGTATGTGGATTGGGAGGGGGGGTTGTATTTTTCTTGTATTCAATTTTCTACTTTTTATTTATTTTAATGTATTTTACTTCTTCATTTCTATGTGAAGCACTTTGTGCTACAAAACTTTGTATGAAAAGTGCTATACAAATAAAGTTTGATTGATTCCTGTGATACCACTTCTAAATTATTAATAGTGACACAGTCGCTATTTGTTGTCAAATTGCCCAACTACTCCTTTTTTGTTTAGATTCTATGTACTTGGAGTACAAAAAGGACCATTAAAAATGGCAGGCTACCCCTCATATTGCTATTTTTCAGCTGATGTGTATAGCTCTATGCAGTATTTCAATTAAAATGATTTACAAAATTAGGTTGAATATTTTTTGAGGTAAGAGATGCAACCGATTGTGTACAAGGCAAAGTAATTTAATAACAATAAAAATAATAGCTGAAAACTTCACTCGGCAGTGCAAAAAAACAGGTTAAATATAGCATCATCCTTAAACAGTGCTTCTTCCTTCAACCTTTTTCAAAGATTTTTTATATGATCTATAGGATACATATGTTTTCTATAATATCTTTAAAGTGTCATACAGGTTTGATTTGTTTATCAGATAATTTTTCAAGGGATAGCTCCTAAATTTTATGCCACTGTGAATAAAACCTGATCCCAACTTCTACTTTTCAGTGATTCACCTAAAGTATCAGCTGTAACTTGAGGGTGGAGAAGTTTGGTTGGGTCAGGTTTTATGACTGTGAGGAGACTCCAAATAGCTGAATATCTGACTACTCCTTAAAAAAAAAAAAAAATAATAATAATAATAATAATTTCAATTTTATCAAACACCTGCTTATGAAACAAGGACCAATCCATTCCAACTATGTAGGGGGAGCTCCATGACTGACTAACATAAATTTGATTTTAGCAGGTTTCTTTAATCATCAATAAATTTAATCATCACTATGTTCCTATATATGTTGATTAATGGATAATTTCAAGGACTTATAGAACAACTTGTGCCTTTTCAATCAACCTCTTTATTATTTACATTAAATCACACCAGTAATTCAAGGTGGACCATCCCATTTTGCAGAGCCACTAAAAGGTCCACATCTCAGCTGGCCTTCACATCTTTTGAGTTTACCAAAAACTTACAATACCAGAATGAAAAACTTTCTAAGGTCGGGACAACGTTGAGCAAGTTAAAGATTATCCATAAATGTAAAATGCAGGCTGTGTCCACAAAAGTTTGTTATATTGTTATTAACAAGAACGAAGGATCAAGTCTTTGTCATAAAAGAAATCACAAGTCCAATCACAGCAGACAAGTTAGATTATCTTGTTTATTGTCTTTGCTACAGCCATAAATCTGGATTAAAAAAAACTTTTAATATCATCAGCTTTAATGAAAAAGACAAGCAGACTGCTTTGTGTCTACATAGCTAAAATAGGTTGTTAAATATTGACTGAATAAACAATGTTTACCTGAGTTGTGTGGCCAAATTGACTCCTGTGCCAGGAAGCCTCTTTGTCATTCAGCTCACTGATTTTTATCTAGATACTGCAGCTTTTTGTCCACTCGTTCATCAATAATAGTGGCCATTATCTGCATCGTCAGCTCCCTTTTCATTTTCCCTCACCCTCTAACTCTCTGTATTTGTCTTTTGTGGCATTAATTAACTAATACACACTCCTATTGTTTCGAAATCCGCAGCCTCCACAGGCAAACTGTAGAGATAATCTGACCATTTATTATGCAGCCATCCCTGCACTCATTTGCACAAACATGCATATTTATGCATCTACTTGAGTGGGGTTGTACTCAGGCAAGAACTTACAAACACAGCTGGGTTTCTTCGCTGACCACTGGTTGTTCTTCTGGCAGGTGATGTTCTTCTTTCCCACCAGCTCAAAGGCAGGAAGACACTCAAAGTACAGCTTGTCCCCATGGCGAAAACCCGTCCCCTCACGTTTGCCGTATGCCGGGATACCAGGATCACCGCAACTGCCCTGGTCAATTTCTGTGCGGGTAAAATAAAACACAAAGGATATCAATTATGTAAAACCACAACTAAGTAAAAGGAATAAAGAAAACAGACACCCACTAGTGCTACATGCGTAGAAAGACCTGCTTGGAATCACACTAGCTATTGAATTATCTTAGTGTGATTAATATGATCAACTTTTAATGCAGTCATCATGTATAACAAAGTCATTATGAACAGTTTAGAGCCCTTTGGGTTTATAAACAGTACAACATATTTGAGTGGGCGGGGTACTTCTTGGTAAGCCAGTGCTGACTGGAAAGTTGGTTTTGGATTGTTCTCAAATACTGCAGGAGACAACACAGGTGTCTCTGGATATGAGAGCATTTACTCGACAGGAATGTCTGAGGATGTTACTCAAACATTAGTGTGTGATTGTGGTGTCAATGAAAGAGTAACCTCGGGTGTAAAAGCTTTTTGAGTTGTCAGACGACTTGAAAACTGTGGTGCGAACTCTAGTTGAGTCTACCAGACTTTGTGATTTAAAAGCAATGATTTTAGAATGATATAGGAATGCAACATTAAGTTAAACACTCCTTAGATTGGGTTAATATGTTGTTTTTCTGTTAACCTATACTCTATCACAAACACAGGATCTTTGGCCTCAAGCTTTTATTAGTAAAAGCTGAATCCCAGACTGTCCTGTCTACTTTTTACGAAAAAAAAGTACTTTTCAGCATCATGGTCGACCATCATGTGCACCTGCAGTTCATGAGAGGCAAAACAGGATGTCTTTTTCAGAAGGAAAAGAAGATATCCAAGCTCAAGGTTGGTAACTGTAGCCTCTAGCAGATATTGACAAAATACTGGCACAGAAATAAGTTATATAAGGATGCAGAAGCTTGCATTAAATCTGGACTAACATAAAATCTGTTATATTAATTTAGCCCAGTTTCAAACAAATGTTGGCTCAGCTGTTAACAGAAGGTTTTTATAGCACAGTTTTCTTCTGCCTTGGCCTGTGCTGTGACAGCCCAAACTCGTTCATTTTCCTGACCCTAAGTCACTGTGACATACTTATGTTTCCTCATTTTTACTGGGCAGCACAGCAGAAATAATGCATTCATGTGCAGTCATATGAACCAGAAGAATAATTCACAATAACTCTATGCAAGGCTGTACCAAAGCCAGGACTCGTCAGCTTGAAATCACAGGCCTTTTTGAACATTTCGTCAACTTGTGGAAATAAAAACTGAGCATTAAAATGTAGATGATGCTGTCTGCTACATTCCTACCAAGTAAGAGACCACTGACCTTTTCTATAAATCAGAGTAACACAGAAATGTTGTTAATTTAATCTATTTGTGTTCAGCAAAACAATGGGTCCAAGATTTGTCTTGTAAGGAATAGTTGGTCAAATTTTTTTTAAGTCTAATATCACTTTTGTTCCAATCTGTAGTAAGCTTTTAGATTGAAAGCATGTGCTAGTTAAAGGTAATACATTAGTAAATTTCTGGTTTATGTTTTAGTTCTGTATGTTGTGCACTTAAGGGGTGAATTACTCATACACATAGTATAAAAGCTTCACTGCCACAAGCCACTCCATTAAAGCAGTAACAACAAATTGCATTAAAATGACACATGCAGTTTCCTTGTATTTATAAATGAAACAAGGTTATATAGCAGATCAGGCCAATGCACTCATTAAGTATTTCCTAATGTTCTTTTGTACTAACATCACTGCAAACACAAACAGAAGCCCAGGTTTGCTCCTTTGTATGATATAAGATTCCATGGTGACAGTCCAGGCAGATGTAAGGAGGTGTGGTTTTTGAGGACTCTTGTTGACCTTCCAAATAGCATTAAATATGTAATAACCCATTTCACTCCCACATTTTAACAATTTATTTGTGCCGTCAGAGGCATTAACATTGTGAGGAAGTGTTTGCAGAGTTACAAAAAGAGCTTGAGCCTATTATTGTAGGAAAAGAAATGTAGGTGATTGTACAAAGGCCTGCTCAAAAACTAGTGGTGACACTACAAAAAAAGCTCTTGTTTTAGGTTGAATAACTGTATCCATTATCACTGTTTGATAATGATGAAATTAGGAACTTTGTACCTAAAGAGTCTGAATGATCACACACAGCCTGAGGAATGTGCGTGCAAGCTGATTGAACAGGCATGCTCACTATAATGCTCAGCTACATTTGACTGAGGGAAATGGTTAATTAGCGTTTAGCTTGCATGGAACACATTTAGGGTTTTATCAGTTTTGACAGCATCAGTATCCAACTATTGGAGTCATACATCCAGGTACAACTATACAAAGAACACTCCTGCTTAAAATAGGAGATGTATGAGATAATCAATGTGTTAAACTAAAAAACATAAAAATACCATTCATTTTTAATACAATGCAGACATTTCATTGCAAATATTCTACATATTATACCTTGTCTGATTATTGATTGATTATTAGAACCATTTTTTAATCAGTAGTTTCGTCTTGTGAAGTGTGCCATAATGAGCAATAACAGAAGACCAGTCTGGGATGCCTCACGGCTCCATGAGAGAAAGTCCAGCAAGTAATGCTTTCTTCCTTCACATCAGAAACATTGACCATGAGAAGACTGGAGTGCTGCATGTGCGACGAACACAGATGGGAAAAGACTGAAGTTCATGCATTGAGCACCACAGGACTGTCTGTTAAGCTCTAAAAACGGCATCCCTGCCTTTGTGAACTTGATGTTGCTGAAGTTCACATTGTAATGTTAATATCACTTTTAGAGGGTCAAAGTTTTACAAATAAAAGGATGATATCATAAGATGTTAAAAAATACCTGTAATTTAACAAAATAAACATCTAATATTTTCCACAGTTTACATTTAACCTTTCAAGCTCATTACCAAGCTTGAATGAGCTAACGTGGAATGTAGATGAATCAATGGTAGTTTTTAGATGCAAAAAACAAGTATATACTTTTGGTTGAAATTAATGTATTTATTTTACCTTTATTTGACCAGGAAGTCCAATTGAGAATAAACTGTATTTGGTTGCCGATGATTATTTTAATTAATTTAACTTAATTTTAAATGCACTAATAATGCATCATTAAAGACTTTCAAAGAATACTTTAAGCAAACTATTAATTTCCTAAAAAAAAAAAAGAGAAAAAAGTACATTTAAACCAGTTTTAAAAGAAAATTAAAGATATTTTACATATTTCATGTTATGATGCATACGGTGGCACCTCATGCCATTTGCATCTTAATGGGTGCAGTATTTGGAAATTTTAAATTGACTGACTGCATTGAATAAGCCCATCACTGGTGTAAATAAATGGAATGAATGGATAGCATCAGTAGCATCACCAAGACAAAGCAAGGTAAGTAGTATTTTGATCTAGATGTCTGACTCTTATATACCTACGAAGCCACATTAAGCACACAAATATGGACATAAAACTGAATGAAGGACCAAAGGCTGGCTGTGATAGTACTGTTAACACTTATGCTGTGATCCCATGTTGAATAAACAGCTCCTGATTTGGATTGTTTTCCACGTTTATTATTACCTTTGAATTCATTTAGTTGGATGTAAAAATTATTAACCTAACATCTCTACTCAAGAGTGCTCGCTGTAAAGAGATTTTTTATTACAGGTAACCTCAACAAATGTTTTATTTTCTTCAGAAAGTCTTAAGTATAACAAGCCTTCATCCACGCCGCAAACAAGACTGAAGCAAATATAAGAAGAGCTGGCAGGCTTTTCTAGCTTTCATACTTCTACATCAAAACCAACATGGGGTTTTCTTCCATTCCTTGCATCTATTTGAGTATAACTAAGTTTGCCACTAAGTAGTTTTTACTCTTTACTTACTCTAAATGCTGCTCACTAATGCTGCAACCCCTCTCTCGCTCTACAGAACTCCTCTAACTATGTGACAAACACTCTCACTTTCCTTCAGCAGCTGACAGAGGGGCTTCTAGGTATACACAAAAGCACCCACGATCCTCGTACACTTTCTTAAAAAATACGCACGCCAATTTCATTATGAAAAGATTTATGCAGCTCTCTTTCTCTCACTCACTCCTTCCTCTTACTTTTCTGAGGTTGCAGATTGCAGATGGGAATGCTGAGGCATCCTATCGAGGCATCCGGATGGGGGAACACAGAGAGCGAATAAGCTCATCCATCCAGGAAATGATGGCAGGGCCTAATACGATTTTAAACCGCACCAGGGGTGATGCTGGGTATAAATCCATACTCAGCCCTAATGATGATCATCATTTAGAACACATATTTAGAGCTTACTGCTGTTTGGATGTATGGCTGTCCTGAGGCTGCCTCGCTTACAGACAACTCATTGATCTTACATGAAAGTCACCTTAAAAGAAGGGAGAGCTGAAGTCAGATTTGAGCTTAGAGGGAATTTAGGGAAATACATACAAATGAAATGTCTAATAGTGAACATCTGAAAGAGTAAGCCAGCTATAGGACTGACTCATACATCTTTGCATAAATATGCAAATGCATAAAAGCACTCACACAATCATACCATCAGTTGATTGTCAATGTGCCAGAATCCTTGAAAAACACACGGTCTCACGGGTCTCTACAATAAGACCTTCAGGGAAAATGAGCAATAACTGAAAGCCCTTTGAAGTGTGTGTGTGTGTGTGTGTGTGTGCATGTTTTGAACATGTGTTTTCTGTGTATCTTAGTTGTGAAGCATGTGTTCCTGAATGTATGTTGTGTCTGGGAAAGCTGGCAGCAGAGAATGAAACTGCATTTGATTCTCATGAATAAGGGAAGAGATGTAATAGCATATTTGTTGTCCCTGTCTGTTTGACATTCCAGAGTAATCCAAGCATTGTAATGGGACTCAGACTCACATTAGTGTCATCAACCACACTGTGGTCTCCCAGGGCCGCAGATGATATAGGACTATGTTACTTCACAACGGTCCTATTTCATAATGGTTCAAGCCAACAATGGTAATCTTTAGTTGTATCTTAGCTGTCTATTTGCACAAAAACAGTGTTTTGGGCGCCTAGAAACAAACAATCTCGAAAACAAGTTCCAGGATGTGAACTTTGAAAACAACACTGTCCCTGTTGCTGTGCAGTCATACAAGATGCAAAACAATTCAGAGGCTGCAGCATCTGTAAGAGGAGCCAGCCTTCGTAGTCTTCACTGACCACTGAGGCAAAGTAAAATGAGAGGGCCTGGCCTATGGAGGATCACCACATGTCCCTACCTTCAAGCATGGTTTATCATTCTGCATCAAATCTACACCATCTTGAGCATTTCCACTTGTGCACTTTTATGTCTGTGTCACTCTGAACTCATGTCAGCAGTGCAATTTGTGATCTGGTGTGGTCATGGTCCCTGCTTGTTTGTGTACAAGCAACAAAAGTGTAGTGTTGTAGTGCAGAGCTAATAAAGTCTGAGCAGTGGTTGATTATCATGCAGTTATGGCAAAGAAGAAGAAGAGGGAAGACATCAGAGGAGTTGAAATTTGACCACCAAATGAGACATGGGTGGAGAAATACACTTCTGATTCATCAGTAAGGAAATTTAAAGTCTTAATTTGTCTTCTGCAGCCAACTATAGTAAACAGAATTATGTCACACTCAGAGACTGGCATTCTCCTGGTACTGTGCAGCAAAGTAACCAAAGGGATTGCATCTGTGTTGTTTCCACATGTATCATTTTTGAGGAGGTGCATATTAAGCCTCTGTGTTGGTTTAGGGCTACGAGGACCCACAGCAGAGGCTACAACAAAGCTTCAACGCAAAAGTACAATCCAGGCTTTACTGTAATGTTTCTCAGCAACGTTGATGCCACCAGCAACCTCAATGTTGCATTTTAACCAGCTGATTTAAAAAATTAATTATAATAACCGAGCAGTTACTGCACTAATTGTTCTGGATCTCCATGAAGGAAAAAAAAGTGAAAAAGTGAAAAAACACAGACATGCCCTCAAAATAAACATCAATTAATCTGTTACCCTTACACAATTTACCACTTTCAGGGTTGCAGAGGGTCTGGAGCCTACCCCAGCAGACACTGGAGGAGAAGTGAGCACTTTGGCCAACATTTGTTGTTTTTAAATGTGCTCTGGAAATAAATCTGACTTGACTAGAATTTAACAAAGCTTTAGGAGTGCGTTTAACCTTTACTTAAGGTGTCATTGTCTATGCTGTTGAATGTGTTTTTACAAAATTCTCAGCTTTAACATACTTTCTGAAGCGATAGAAATCCTGTACACTTTTTCTCCACTGAACTTGCACTGATACATTTAGATTAAACTCAGCTTTATCTTCATCAAACTTCACCAAAAAAATGTAAAAGCAGGGCCATTAATCCACAGAACACATTTAAAAATATGTTTTTAATTCATTGCGACTGCGACTGCGACTGCCACGATGCATTAGTTGCAAAGGCTGACATCAAGATAAGGAAAAACTGTGAATAATTTCCCAGCCCTATCATACATGATCAATACAATGCAGACAAGTACAAAAGTGAGAGTATATCTTATCAGCAAGTTGCGGCCCTATTAAAACCCTACCATGAAATAATATTTGCTGACACATGGTGATACATGGCACACTGCGTCGACCCTTCAACTAAAAAAATCTATATATTTAAATAATTCATGCTCGGCGTCAGTAGAGTGTACTGAGGGTGCATTGGTGTAGACCTACATGTATGCATTAACACCAATTTTGTCTGTCAGTGATATAATTTATGTAGAAAGATTGAGGCCACAGCTGAGTGTTTGCAACTCACACTGAAATGAAAGAGATGGGTGGGAGTGTATGCTGGTACGGCTGTGTTTGCAAATGTACTTGATGATCAGGCTTAAAATACAAGTAATTGAGAATGCAAATTACATTTTGGCTGCTCCAGTCTGGGAGGTGAAGTGGTTCAAAGCATTTCTTCCCCTTCATTAAGTAGAACTCATTGTTTTAATTACACTTTGGTTCAGAATGCTGCTCCACTTTCCCTGTTATTTTTACTGATGAAAAATAAGCATCTGTGGGCAAGAGAGAAGACATTGTGCTTACGGGAGAAAAATGGAGACTTCCTTCCTTTCCTTCACACTGTAGATCCTTTTAACCCCATTTGTGTTTACACATGTGATGCAAACACTACATAACAAATAGAGATATACTGTAGCCAAAGAACATACGAGCGCCATGTGATCTTTAGCTACTTAAGCTAATGATGAAATCTATTTATTTAACTTGTTTCATACATTTTTTGTGCTTTAAAAGGATAAAAATCAAGAATCTGTTCCAGTTGAAGACTATTTCTAACTAGTCTGAGGTTTCGATAGCACATGCCTTTATGCTCAGTTATTCCCTTTTCAATACTTTTTCAATTAGTTTTACATGTCTTGCAGAGCAGTGGCAGTAGTAGTTTCACACAATATGAGGCACACAGCACAAAGTACTATGTTGGGGCTGTGTGATCAAAAGCATGGGTGAAAACACCACCAAGATGCTGTGACATTTTCATACACAGCAGAGCTTTAAACGTCAGGAGTGCCACGTGCTTGGCATTGTTGACACAGAAAACCTAGGTAGACCTAATGAATTTCGAGCAGTTAAAGTCACAAGAGCTAATAAGGGAATCAATAAACAATGACAGATGAAGCAGAATTCATAATGGTATTCATATTGATCAAATTTGATGAATTCTAATTCTCACTGCTTCATGCACAAGTTTCCTAAACCAATTTAATATCTTGTTTTTTTTAGTGTATCATGCTATTCAGCAAAGCAATGTGATTTTCTTAAAGTCTGGATCCAGATTGTACCTCAGGTATATACACTGCAGTCAGTTTTGAGGCCTCTTTATGGGGCTAACATTGTTCTCCTGTGCAAAAACAGTGTGCTTGTGTTCAGTCAAGTCTATTGTGTGTAGTCAATGTGTGGTTTGGTAGCCATTTTTTTCTGATCTGCTTTTACCATCCATAGTTTGCACTTCTGCAAACTATAAAGTACGTGTCTGACCTTTTGCTTGCCAAGATTTTTTAAGTACAACCCTAATCCTGTGAATCACTCTGCACACTTCTGCTGGGTCACTTGTTTTGAAGCAATGGCAGACCACTAACAAAGGACTTAGTTGGCTTATTGCGTATTATCTACCCAAATATGTATTGACAAAATCTTTCTTTGTTATGATATATTGTTTGGCATTTTGGCAAAATTTTTGATATTTTCTAAATATGTTTGCGATAATGTCTTGGTCAGGACTCCAAAAAGAGATCATTGTATCTCAATAGATACAATGTACATTTCTGGTTCAGAAAATTTCTAATAAAAAAATAAAAAAAAAATAAAAAAAATAAACAGGTGCAAAAATGCTTAAAAAAGTGTTTTTTCATGATAAGTCCTTTTTGATTCTCCTAAAGCTTTGTAACACAAGTACACTGAAAATGATAAATACCAGAAGAGCATTATTTCATTCAATTAAAATAGAAAAAAATAAATAAATCAGTGGTCTACATTTTGAGTTATCTTGCACACAAACAGATAGACGGACAGACAAATGCCTGTTGTAATAACTTTTCAAAAACAATCTGAAAGCCAGCACAGCCCATCATTCTCACCTTCATAGGACACCTTGAAGCCAAGGGAACCACTGGTGTCGTCTGTTTTGAAATTGAGCCACATCTGGTGACTGGTGCTGACCACAAGGTCTGGAGTGGTGGTACCCGACAGGCTGCAAAAATAAAAGGAAACGAATCAGAGTTTAAGAACAGAACATGTCTCAAATGCCCACTTTGGTTGTGTTGCATATAGTATGACTGCAAGGTAAGTTAATTGTGAAAAATGAAACAGTTGTTTTAATTGTAATGAGAAAGTGTTTTACTCACTGCAGTGAATGTACTGTCACTTAAATATCCTGCGGCCCTGTTCCAGAGCATCATTAAAATCTTAACTGCAAGCAGCAAAACAACACCTAAAGTTATGTATTAAACTATCTGACTTCTCTCATCAAAGAAGTGTTCTCTAAAATGGTTGCAGGCAATCAGAGACTATGAAGTCTTATTCCATGCTTTTTTTTTTTTTTATTCCAACCCTTTAACTCAAAACAGTTGGAGACAAGAAAGTGGGAAATGAAGGGAAGATCAGTCAATGCCATAGCAGCAATTTAATCCTATTTGGATAGTAATTCCACCCAACTCTAATTAGGAAATGTGTAGCTGTGGAGTAAATGATTAAGGGTCTAATTTTAGTGACAGTGCATGGAGGATTGTGGGAGTCGTGAGAGAGTGACGTCTTGATATGGAGGGGCTGTTTCTGCAGCCTAAATTATTTTTCAATGAAACTCAGAAAAAAGCATGTCATTTTTCTAAAGCGCATGTTATCTGATGAATGCCATTTCATTTATTTAATTAAAACTATTTTACTATTTATATTCCCATATCTACGAACAAAAGTTTATGAAGGGGTTACAAAGACATCCGGTGTTTAAGATAAATGCGTGCATTTTCAAACATGAAACACAGAATACGTTCAGCTGTTTTTGTCCTTTTCTTTAAGAAACAGATTCCAATCTTAATACTAAGTTAAAAAAGGTTATTCACAACATTGTACACAAACTGTATGTGCATATCAACCACAAAATGGACAAATAATACTTAGCTCAAATTAGAAATACTATTTTACATATTCATTGTTTTGTGGCATTTGTATTATCAGTAAGTCACATGATACTGATATAAGTTTGATACTAAAAGCAACAAAAATTTAAGTCATACACACCTGTTTTTAGTTAATTATTTTCAGGTTAAAAAGACACAAACAGACCTAATCTGTACCCTGCCCAAATGCCACAAATTGATTCAGCCCCAGGCCCCCTAGAAAGGCTCTCCTCTGCTGTGAGCTATGGAGAGGTTTACTGTCTTGGCTGCCTGGTATGTATGTCTTTTAATTAGATGCAACGGATCCTACAGAGAATCATCTTAGAGAGAAAACCCAGAGAGGAGCAAATAGCAGATAAATGCTGTCTGACACTCCCTCAGGACACCCCGCTGTTGTGGTAGGTTATAGGAGACAATGACAACAAACAGAGTTATCCAGATTCTGCTAAAAATATATTGTGTTGACTTAAGCAAACTATGACTTCCTTCTGAGTAACATCACTGCACCAGAACACTGTCTAAATATGACAGCTTCAGCAGTCCCGATACTATCATCACTATCATCCATACCAGTAATGTTAAGGAGCCATTGTGGGCTGATTTGCCTTTGGCTTTTTTCATTATCAATAATTCAATTTCCTCTCACTCCTAAAAGATAAATATTATCTTCTCTACCTAGTATTCAAATGCCTTCGGTTACTAGCGTGTACACTCGGAAACTGATTGAGTTTGATGTTTGGTCAAAATGGCAGCCCTATTACAAGAGTTAGATTCAACACATTTGTGTTTTGTTTTTTTTGTTTTTTTTTCTTGCAGTTGCCAATAGATGTAAACATGAGTCCCTTAAAAGCAATGGGAAATTTAAAGCTGCTTCTGGAGCTCCATATAGTGTTCAACAGAGACAGCTTCAATCCTAACCTTTTGTTTTCTTTCATATCTCTTGCACTGAAATAACTCATTGAATAGGCAAAACAAAGTTATTATTTCTTTTTAAATAAAGAAGAAAAAAAAGAGAAAGAAAGGAAAGTGGTGTAACTGTCAAGTAGCGAGTGCTCAAGGTCAGGTGATTTTTTTTGCCTGCAGGAATCTAGAATCAAAACAATATAATTTTCTATAAGTTGTGTTTGAAGTTCACCGGAAAATTGTAGTTGAGGTATGCTTGCTTTTTCAATCATGTACTCTCCTTTTTGGTCAACAATATGACTTAAAATGATCAAAGGTCTATACACTTGGGAATCACCAGTCATGAAGTTATCAAATGGTAACTGATAGTATAAACAATGTCAACAACTTTAAAAAGAAATGTTGCCAATGATTTGCACAATACAGACTGTGTAGGAATGTATCTGCAATTTTGAAAATTAAATCAATAAATTAAACTTGCCCAACATTTGGTTTCTTGATTTCTGTTGTTGTTTTATTGATCTTAAATTGTTATCAATATCATTGTATGTTACAAGCCAATTTAGGTTCATGACATAATTAATACTTATCGAAATTTAATCCTGATATATTTTTTTATTATGTTGTTTTAGGCTTGATCAAGCCAGCCTGCCTGCAGATCACAAAGGAAAAGAAAGGGTCTACTGCCTATTAACTACCCTATTTATGACTGCACCACAGCAGGGTTACATGCATCTGACCTCTAAGTAAGGCAAAAAATTATTCTCTACTCCCTGCTCACGCTCCCCTGCACCACTGAGTCACAAAAATATGGTCTATAGTTAGAGCGTGCTGATGGCTGCGGTAAATTCTCTGCTCCTAAATTGTTTCTAGTTTGTTTGTGCCCGGTATCAATGACAGGATTGCTCAGTCTACTTTCATATCATAAAGAAGTCCATAAGAGCTGATGGGAGTTGTTAATTAAATAGCTCAGGATGTTTTCTGTTTGTGTATGTGTAGTGCAAGTACACAAAAGTATTAGAGTGAGATTCCCCTCATCAACCAACCCCTACTCCACAAACGTCTCTCTCATTTATCTCCAGCCTCCTCCCTGCTCCCACCCCGGCGAGGCAGCCTGGTATAAAAATTGATCTATAAAAACTTTATTAAGACGGTAAATTTCAACACAATTAATAACAACGTCCTGGAATTGTTATGGAGCATCTGCTAGTGCAAACTCCATTAGGGGGCATCAATATGCAGTTCGCAGTGCGGCACCACATGGCTCTGATCTTGTTTTTAACATTGAAAAAAGTCATGATTGACAATGCGGTGCGGCATCTATTTTTCATGCGCTGCTGCATCAGGTGGTGATGAAATGAAAGAGAAACAGTGCAAGAGAGAGAGAGAGAGAGAGAGGCTACGGCTGGAGGGCGAGGAGAAGAGAGCGGAGAGCTGGCGGCTGAAAGGAAGTGGAGGAGGAGAAGAGGCTCGTGTGCCAAAAAGAAGAAAGTTGAAAAGGAAAGACGGAACAAAAACATGGAATATGATTAAAAAGAACATGAGCAGCAAAAGAGAAAATAACCTCAAGAGACATTGGTGTGGAATAAAATCCAGAAAAGTTAGAAAAGTGAGAGAAGATTAAAGTCAAAAACCAAGATGGAGGTCAAAGGAGTCACTCACACATGGAAGATGGTCTTCTGGTCTCCCACCACCTCACCGTCTCCCACTGTTAGGGTGTCGTAGCCTCTTTCCAGGTCAAAATCCTCAAATGTCAGCTTTATCACCTGGACAAGAGCGGGGACAACACCGAGACGAACGTTAGCAACAGATGCTTAAATGCTCTGGACACCAGCTGCTGAGGAGAGATCCCTGTCCATCTGTGACTTCCCTGTCCATAAATCTCTTATCAATCAATCATCCTGAATATTTGTCTGGCAACTCTCCATCCACAGCTAAGAAATGAAGTAAACTTGATGTGAGACTTATTTCTGCTCAGATATCTGTGGCTCTACATTTGTTAACACTGACAAATCACCAGGGGCTTTGAGTTATCTTTGAACTCTTGCATCTTGCCTCTGTCAATTGACCTTTTGATGGCTTTTGATTGGTCTGCTAACCCACCTATCAAAGAGTCCCACTCTTATGGCATTAGATGCTCGGCTACCACTGGTTAAACAAACTTTCAAGTCTTTCTAGAGTGTATGATGCACTTGCAGCATGATTAAATGGTAAACTTGGTATGTCTGCAAGAGCAACTAAGGATATCCACAGCATGAATGTAAGGGCATTTTTCTTTACATTTCCTAAATAGAAGTTTGACTTGTTTGATTGTTACTGCTGGACAAAATACTTCTCTCAGTGTTTAATGACAGTTTCCCACAGAAACACGTGGTGTTGGACCTTCTTCATCTGATGGCCTATTTTGCAAATTTTAAGAGTCTACGTCTAAGGAAAAGCATCAGAACAAGCTGCATTGGCAAGAATATGGTGATCACAGGGGTGATGGGACCATATATAAAAAAAATTTAAAATACTTTGATCAAGGCTTTTAAAAAAAAAAAAACTTTAACTTTAACTTTACCATAGTCTTAAGAACCCACAATATCTTAAAAAAATATTAAGAATATATATAATATAAAACACAACATACATAAGGATGTAGATTCTAGTCAGTGTTTTTTATGCAAAATGTGGTCAGTGCAAAATAGAAAGACTTAATCGTCTATTACAGTAACAGAAAAAATGATTGATCAACAGAGACACAAAGAGTAAGATGACTGAGAGCCTGCTGACAGCTGCCTCCTGGAGCCTGAGCTAAAATGCACACTGTGTCCCAAATTTATATCAATGACTGACTAACCCTCAAATTCCACATAACACGAAAGTGCCGCGCAGTACCGCGCCTAGGAATTGCTCGGATAGACTAGAGTGGGAGTTAAGTGTTATGCAGTATGATTCAAGACCGCGATGCGATGCTGCATGATGCTTTCGGGTTATGTAGAATTTGGGGGTTATAGAAAATTAGTATGGCTCTACAAATATCAACACAGTTCTATGCTAACCCATGTTTTCTTACTCCTCAAAACTAATGAATCTGCCTGTCAAACTGTCTGCAAGACCCTTTCTCTATCCTTACTTGGAGTATGAGAAAATATGGATACTCCAACTATGGGGATACTTTGCAAAAACTGTATTAATATATTTAGCGCAATAATATGACATTTTGTTATTCCATAAAGTACCGAAATCTGGGACATTTGTTATGTAATCTAGTTCGGCCTCCAGTCATTGGCAGCAGACAATCATAAACTTGACTCTTTGTCTATCATTTTTTTAGAATTATTTAAGACCCTAAGACAGACAAGTTTGTCAATGTTTAGACAATGACTTATACTGATCAAAGTGATAATAAACCTGATTTATCAAGCATGCAATATTGCTATCTAATCAATAGTTTTCAAATACACAAAATTAAAGAACACTTTTTAGTGAAACATTGTGATATATCACCCTGTTTATAGTATCACAAAACATTACTTTATAACATTTTGTCCCCCCATATATCATAATGCCAGATTCTTGCCAATATAAACCCATTTTTCTCACCAGATATTAAGTTGTCCTACAGGTAAATGAAGTGTGCGTATCATTAAAGTGGTACAAAACTTAATAAGACTTAAGTTCTCAATTTCAATAAAAGAGTGAAAACAGAGTTATTAATTAAACTTCTCTCTGTCCAGCAGGTTTGAGCATGGTAAAAAGATGAAGACAGTTTAAGGAAACATGTACAACTGTGCTGAAAGAAAGGAGAGCTAACTTTAATTAGGCCTGAATAACAAATACGTTTGGATTATAACTAGGAAAATGTTGATGAGTAAAGACAAAAAAGCAGAGCAATTTGGAGGACTAAAATATAAATAAATAATAAGCAAAGCAGGGGACTGTCTTTATCTCCCTTTTTAAATTGGCTGCCAATGATTTTCTCCAAATTCTTAATGTTTTCAGAGGACCGAGAGAGCCGGGCCTAATGAAAAAGCTTATATAAATGCAAATTGCATTCTGTTCTATGTTAAACCAGTGCCTAATGAAAATTGCCAAGGTGAAGAGAAGAGATGGATGGTGTGTGGGCAAAACAGGTCAGATCACTCGATAGACTTTCATAATGCAAGCTCATCCCCCATCTGCCAGCCAACAGGTGGGACAGGAGGAGGGGGGAGAGAATGAAAATAAAAAAGAGGGTAGAACAGAGACAATATGTAGATCCCTGCTCTGGCAAACAGTATGTCAGAAAATCACCTTCAAAATCATCGTACTTGCCGATAATTACCTGTCAGACCACTTGACCCATTATGAACACATTTCTGACCGCTTCTGACTCCTGTCCATGTAAGGACTTGTTAAAGGACTTGATAAGTAAGAAGACTACTGATATTGATTCTTTTAGGGAGCAGCTATCAAGTCTCAACTGGAATTGGTTATCGATTCCCATCACTAATTGGAAGCAGTGTTAATTTTGTCGACTAATTATTTTCATCATAGTTTTCGTCAACATTATTTCCCATGATGAAAATTAGACTATAACTAAAAAAACAAGTGTACATTGACAAAAACTGAAACTCAATTAATTGGCATTTTCGTCAACAAATAAAAACTAGACTAAAATGTTTGACATAGACTAAATCCAATCAGACCTAATTTTGTCATGTAGAAAGTAGAGACAAGTTAGGAATCACAGCGACTTTGGTTGTGTGGAAAGGTTGGATGAGTTAAGAGGGACATCCAGTCACAACTGCCTTAGCTTCATGGTGACGGGATCCAAGTGTAAAACATGACTTCAGAAATTCAAGGAAACAAAAAAATGCCTTACACTTCACAATTCATATTTTAGTCAACTAAATTTAAGGTAGATTTCGTCGACTAAAATGTTGTGAAATTTCATCAACTAAAACTAGACTAAAATTAAAAGAATTTAGATGGCTAAATTATGACTAAAACTAAAAGATCTTTTAGGCAAAAGACTAAAACTAAATTAAAAAGTGCTGTCAACATTAACACTGGTTGGAGGACTATCTTCTAATATAGTTACAAAAATTATATCACCGTGTTGCTCCAACTGAAACTATAATTTTGAACTGCATATTTAAACAATATTCCAGTTGAAATTTAACATGATCAAATTTCTTACAGTCTGACTAAGTTACTAAGATGATGCAGTTGGAGGTCAGTTTTCTTTTGCATGCTTACACTAGGCATTCGACATAAGCTCCACAGTCTACCTGCCGGGCTTTGACCCTCAGGAGAAACCATATATGACCAGACGACCAACAGCATGCTTTTAATTTGCATGTTAGCATAACTGCTTATGATAACCATACACTGTAATCTGTCCACCACATTTCACTCTCCCTGTGTGATTTATTTATTTGTTTTTATTTTGATCTTTATTTTTGTACAAATCAGATAAACACTATCCATCCAGCTAGATGATTTATCTAAAAGCAGACAAAGAGGCATCTTGTAAATGAGTAGACATGGACAACAAAAGTATTGCGGCAGACTCGAGATGAAAGTCTAAAGGGGTAAGTGAAGGTTTGTTATGGGACTGTTGTGGAATTCAAAATGGAGAGGGCTTTTGTTACCAAAAGTTGCACTGGGTTACACTCGTGCATGAAAGTGCTATATAAAAAGTTTTATGTTTCCTTCCCAACGATCATTTTCAACTTTATACACCATATCGGACTCCTTGTCATTTTAAAACAGAAACTCTTATGTCCCTCCTGCTGATGGATGACCTCTTAAAAGAGCTGAAGATGTACAATCAGGACATTATGAGCAGCTCCAGCCGAAGACCCACATTAGTCAAAATGTCTAAAGGTTGCATATAGGGTTGTGAAGAGCTGTGTCACCTCCCTTTGCAGTTCTGCGTCAGTCTGCTGTCTGACCTTATGTCTCCTCTGGCTTCACTTACATGCACAGGCAGGAATAGAAGCCCATTACAACTCCAAACAGAAACAACAGCCCCTCTCTATCTTCATCTGTACCATGCACAGACAGGGACAGCCCAAAGTAGCTCTGTCTGTTCCTGTAGACTGCCTGCAGGCTAAACCCAAGGGTGTCTGAGTGTTTGTGTTCAAGCAGAGGGTGGGGTTTGGTCCCTGCGCATTATATCTGACCACCCCCCTGCCCTCCAATCACCTTACATAGCCGTGCAAGTGCAACAGCAGAGCAGATTTGTAAAAGTGTTTAGTTTGAGTTCAGAGAGGGGTATTTGGCAGGGAAGCAGCTGGGTGGCCTTGAACACAACTCCAAAGTCAATGGTCTGAGCGGCTATGACACTTTCATGATATCCTCTGAGCGTGAACTGAAAACCTCTCCATTACTCTTCCTCTCTGTTTTTGCTCTTCTCTCCACAGGTGTTCCTAACTACTCTCTTTGTCTTCTGTTGGCTCAGTGCCGCAGCTCTTTTCCTCCTGTTTCCTCCTGTTTCATCGTCCTTATCGCTCACATTTTTTCTCTGAGAGAGCTCCTGCCACATGGTGGGTTCAAGAGCCATTCCCAAAAAAGTCCCAGAGCAATTATAAAAAATAAAAAATGAGGATCAAAGAGGAGCTACACTTCTAGACTCTCTGTCCTCCAACAGATGCAAACAGACCATTTTGCTGCTTCTCCATTTACTGGAACCACAACTCTGGAAAGATGTGATCAGCACAGGCAGTTTAACCATTAGGCCAAAGTAAGTAGTTACCTGAAGCATGTGTTTTAAGGTACCTCTGAATATAGTTGACATACATGTGCATCAAATATAAATTATGCGTACAGGATAGTTTTCAATCATGAGGTGTGTTTAAACAGTAAATTAGCTGTGGAGAGTGACTAGAATAGCATTAAAACTGAGACTGATTGCTCAAGAGACCTACAAGGGGGAAGCCCCTGGTTTATGAATGTCTTCACATTAAGTACATTTAAGCAAGGCAGGTCAAAAGAGAGTTACACCAATACATTTTGTAGGTAGCATAGTATGGGTACCATGACACAAAAGCTCTGATGTTTTCCCACAAGTTCTTTAGTTTTTTTGCTGAAGAGAATTAATGATGCCAGCAGGCTTTATCCATAGAGATAGTAACATAACATAACATATGAATGAAACTTTCATAATTTATAAAACATAAGCACAACCTTTAAAACTAAACAGCTTTAGTTGGGCTATAAAGTAAGTTGTTTGACTTGATGATGTTAATGTTAGCAACTTGTCAGCAACCCCTTTTTGTGATACATGAGAAGTTCCAGAACTCAAAAGATGGGCACTTTCAGATTTTATGTCTCTGTCTCAAAATTGTGCCTAATCAGATTGGTTTGGTAGTGGGATATTAAGCAGATGTAAAGAAACTGTTTGTAGTGTGTGACCCCTCCCCCCGCTGTTTTGTGGCTTGTTTACTCCCACAGTTCTTTGAGTTACGTGGAGAGTCTGGCACTATGTTCAGCAAAGTACACTTCAAAATCCCTAACAATCCCTTTAAGCTTGTGTTTACTACAAACCTGACCTTGAGCATCCAAACAAAAATGTAAGATTGGACCTTTCATGCTACAGCACTAATTTATTTTCATGTTTCAAGATTCATTACTGCAGTGCTGCTTAAAGGAAAATTACATCTATATAAAAGTGGATTTCTCTTTATCCCACTTCTGAATTGTGTAACCTAAGTTATGTGTTACATTTGGTTATGGTATTTATCAGGCTGACAGGTTGTAAGCAAAGCCACATGATAGAAAGCTAACATATTAATAAAGATAATTACAAATAAATAATAATAGTAATGGATTACTTTGTGTAAAAGCATCTACTTAATCCTGCCTGAGGTCCAAATAACTGCTTTTACCACTGCTGTCTGTACATTGTTTCTTTCAATGGGTAACACTTTGCCTAAATGGACTGGATCCCAAAGTCAACACTATGGCCCCGTTTACATGACAATGTTGTCACCAGAAACGGAAAGGTCTTTCCTTTGTGTTTTCAAAGCGCCTCCGCATTCACACGGAGTTGCGAGAATGACTGAAATCGCTGTAGCATGCATGCCAGGCCAGTATAGTGGTATTGGTTTGGAGTGAAACAGCAGCTTAAGAACACGCGTACGCTTCTGGTGAAGACAAACTTTTCATAAAAAACAATGGTGAGTGGACGCACAAAGACATACGAGTTTCTTGTCTTGACAACAAATGTGTCTGGATATTTCTGCCTGGGTAACAAACCAAGCCCCATAAGCAGCACACGTTGTTCGGTAGATGGCTGAAGCTGTTGTTGTTGTTGGTCCTGGGATGCGCCAAGGCCTTCATGTGAAAGAGTACTGCGCATGCGCTGCACATCATTGTTTTCTCTGGAAACACTGAATCTCGTCTACCTCTTTAATTAACCTAAATCTAAAATACTGTACTAGACATTACTATTACAACCACAACTACTACAACTTAAAAAAATGACAATTAAAGAAAAATCTACAGGGGAGGGGAGGAGAAAATACTCTGGGGGTCAGCTTGGTAATGTCAGAGTAAAGTCTGGGTGACAAACCCCTCTGATTTTGTTCATACCTGTTGTTCACCCACCCAAATTCAGAAAATTTGGTTTTTATTCATCTGTGAATTGGTTTTAAATGAAAGCAATAAACATGTGTTCACCTTGATTTTCCCTGGTATACCCTGTAGGCCCCTCCCCCACCTGCCCATTGACTGTTATGCAAGTGCTTGAAACTCCCCCTGTTGTGAGGGACAAAATGTGAACTAGCAACTCTGTAAATGTTGAGTGTACATATGCCTCTAGAAGACCAGAATTGTCTGTTGATTATTGTAGCCAAGCTTAAATAGCACTGCAGTGTTGCTACATCTCATTTTAGAGTCCTTTTACCTTGGACGTCTCTGTGGCTGTGATCACCCAGGTACAGTTTGCATTGTTGTCGTACTGGACCGGGTAGTTTGGAGAAGTGATGATACCGCTTGGTCCTCTTAACTGGCCTCCACACATTGGTGCTTCAAGGAACAGAGAGAGAGGGGCATAGTTAAAGCTCTGACACTTCAACACTTTGTCATTTATGAGTCACAAAAAATGTAAAACGTTTAAACCCTCTCTGAGATACTCTTAGATCCTCAAGTCATAATGTTCTTTGGCTGTCAGTAGTACAAATTTATCCTTACACCACCCCTATCCACCTGTTGAAGTCTCTTATTACTCATACTTGCTGTTGTAATTCTGCCTTGTGTGTTGTGTATTATCAATATTTTATTTATGTTCTCTGCTAGCTGTTCAAAAACCCTGTAGGCTGTTCAAAACTTCAATTCAATCTTTAACAAGCAACAGTCTCGGCAACTTAATGAGCAGTACTGTAAAAGTCAACAGTGTTACTGTTAAAAATCCATCTCTTTGGCTAGAGGTACCTACAGTTTTCCCGACTGAGCTGTGAGCAAAGATTACTTTTTAAAGTTTGAGCTACTTGGCAAAGGCTCATCAACGGTTATATTGGGGAAAGAGAACACAAGATCAAATTGTAAAACAAAGAGTCAACAAACACATATTTCTGATATTTAACTTGTAAAATAATGGCAGCACTCTAAAAATGAGAGATTGAATTAAATCCTCCATTCACATCCCTTAATCAGTCCTGAAGTTAAGTTTGCCTACAAGAATAAGACAAAACAACAACATATTAGAATGAGGATGACCTCAAACATCTAACAAATTAACATGTTTTTGAGATGCAGTAATTGAACTGCCTGTTTTCTTTAGATAAATGATGACGCATCTTCTTCCTGGGACCTTTTTTTCATCAATGTCTTCTAAACTGCAGGTTGTCTGGATAAAACATGTTGCATCATATGGAGGACGTCCTGACCTTTCCAGTGAGTTTTTGTTTAGTGAGTTGCATCATGTGTAACATGAGCTCTGACATTTTCAGAATGGCCACCAACTCACCTGTCACACACCATGGGGACAAGAGTCTTACATTATTTTTAATCTCTTTCTCCATTTTTTAATTGCTATGCTAAAATGGGAATATCAGATAATAGTGTACTTTTAATTATAGTCCTCTGTAGTCTACTTATTCAAGGAAATTATGATCACACATGACATTTAATGAATGAAGCAGGTTTTGAAATTTCTAAAACTGGTTTAAAAACTTGAAGATTTTTTAGTACTTTCTCATGGCCTTAATCTTAGCTGAAATACTTCATTAGCTTTCAGTATTTTCCTTGATTCTGCAGGCACCCTGCATTATGCCATAGTCAGACTGCCAAATTTAAGCATGCCTATAGCACAACCCTATAGTTATAGGGTTATAGGGACTAGTATGGGACACCTCAGGACTCAGTAACAGAAACTCTAACATTTCTGTTCAGGGAGCTCTTCATGTGCCACAATAACAGCTGTGAACAATACAACACCACCAATGTCATAACATGAATAAAGTTAAATACATGTTGTAAGGAGTATTGACACGTCTAATTGGATTCATTTATTGTGTTTTATTTTGAAGCCCTTTTCTCAATCTCCCAGAAGTTTAGTGACAATGAGAACAAATTTTCTCTTAATTTATCATAATCCAGCTCAAGGCCAAAGACAAGGCGGAGCACAATGTTTTAAATTGAGGTTGTAGTGCACGATGAGAGCAGTGGGAGAGAGAAAAGGTGGTCCAGCTGCTGCTCTAAATAGCCACAAATCACTCCAAAATGACTACGTATGATAAAACACACATTTTAACCTGATCAAAGGAAATAAAATTAAATGATGACAGGTGAAAGTTGCAGAGTCAGTGAGTAAAAATGACTGATGAGACACAAGACTTTATTTCTTTTTAAACATGCAATGATTTTGGGTAAATAAATAGCAATGACTGATACGAGTTGTTTGTACCCCAAAGTATCTTTTGTTTTCTACCCTTTAATCATTAGAAATGTTTAATAAGCATCCTGCAATGCAATCTGGACCGTGAAAAGTAGGCAAGCAAACCAGGCTTTAGAGGACGGGGTGACTTTTCTATCAAGGCCCGAGGGTGTCTGCATGGCAAAACTGTTAAACATTCTTTCAAATTAAAGTGAATTCCTAATGAGTAGTTTAAGGGGAGTGAGTGTATACCTGTTTGAATACATTGTGTATAGCCTTAGAGTATTTAAAAGGGACTGGACAAGCTACCAAGGTTTTAATGAGTTACGTCTGGGAAAGGTCCTTCGGGTGTATAAGCCCCACTCTGTGCTCCACCCCTTTCCCACCAAATCGCCCCTTATTAAAATGTAAAAGGAACTTTGGCAAAGTTAAGGGGAGAATGAAGAAATTAATTTGAGTTGTGCTGACAGTGAGGGTGACCTTAATGAAAATAATACAACAGAGAGGAAGACTGACGCTGAAAAGTCATCATATCCTTCCTTATTTTTGTAATCACAGGGATCATCGTTTCTGTCGATATGAAAGAGCAGCAGGCCATCGAGCAATAAAACTCTGTGACGAAGAGGAATTACAGCAGGGCAGTGTGACTAGAAGACTCTGGGAAGGGAAGGCAGCCTAAAATTTCATGTTGAAGGGAGAACTTTGGGGCCTGTGAGCCAAGTTTTCTCCTGTGCTAATGATAGTGCTGTGTAATAATGACTCATGCTAATTTTGGACACAGATCTTCCATTATTCCTGGATGATGTTAAATCTTCATCAAGGCAGAAAAAAGGCACAGCACAAAAGGTTAAACGAGGATAATAGAATGTGATATTCTTAAAGGGCACTTTCACTGACATTTGTGAAGATGATATTTCAATCTTGAGCGTGTGTGTACATAAAACAGAAACCAACCGAATGTAGCCTGAAGTCAGAAGGCTCAATCACTTTGTTCATCTAATCTTTCTTAATTTTTACTTTAAAGAGCAACAGAAGTCAAACAAGTCTGAACAAAATCTTCATTTTTGTCTTTCATTTCTGTGACAAAAAACAGCAAAATCCTTTTTTGAGATGCTGGCAGCTGACAGAAGCCTGAAATTGACAGAGCACGATCATCCCTCCGCCCCTATAATCCCTCTGAGATCAGCCCCCCTCCCTCTCCTCAGCACTGTAATTTCATTTAGGTAAAATTGGATCAGTCCAAGACAAAAGATAGGACGGGGGTGTCTGTGGTAAGCTGGATTTCTGAGATCACATTAACTCAAGTGGAGTGACAGAGATGGCCTATGGGTGATCTTAAAGAGGATAAAATGCTACCGGTGATTACATTTGAATAATCTGTTGGAGATTTAAAGCTTTAACAGGAACAGTGGAACAATATGGCTGACACAAAACTTCCCTCTGGGGATAAAGGAAAATGTGGATTAAAGGAAACCTTTATTAACCTTTACCTAAATTAGAAAAAGACCTATACGTGTATTACAAAAGACACAACAAAGGAAAGATGACAGGGAAAAGCTATGAGACTGGCCTGTTTTTTATTTCTCTCTTTGAGCTCAACCATTCAAAATGTAGGTGGACCTACTAAAGTGGGGGGTCCCTGCTTTAAATGAGAATCAAGAGCACTGATGCCTAGTCACCATGTCCTATATCATGCTTAGATAAACTGACAAATGCGAGGTATCACAAATATAAGACAGTTTCAAAGCTGCTTGGTGCTGCAGTTTTCAGGATGTTATCATTTAGGCCTCAATATTATACAATATTATTGATAATCAAGGGATACAGTGGCCCTGCATCTCTCTTTGCATTTGCTAATTTAGGATGTTTTACAGTTTGTCTGCTATAGTTTGCATCCTGAGGAGAGGCTGTCTTCACTCTGTGGGTCATGATGTGGTGAAAAACCTTCAGGGAGCAGGTGACACTGCAGTCTCCTTTACTTTCTGTCTCCGCCTAATATTAACAAGTGCATTTTAATGGGATGTTCAAGGGAATTTAATGGAACATATTTACAGACTGTTGAATAAAACAGGCAGTGTGTGTGTGTGTGTGTGTATGTGTCAGGGTGAGGAGTTGGGGGGGCATAGTAGAGACAAAGATGCCATGGGCAAAAAAGAGCCAGATTCAGCTTTAAATAGACTACATCCTGTATGTTTATTTCTCAGACAGTAAGTGCTGTGACGCAGTCAGAAAGTAACACCCTATTTTTCTGTGTCCAGCTTTGATTGTAGCTAACCAGCACTTTCCCTCTCACTAACTGATTACCCTGTGCTGCTTGCTGCCTTTCTCTCTCCATAGCTGTAGTTTTGAGTAAATGGTTATCATGCAGTTTTTTTTTTCTCTTTTCCTTTAGGTACTTCATGCGCAACTACATGAAAATGACTGATCCTCATTTGAGGAGAGCAGTAATAAAGTTCCCCATTTTTTGCTTTAATTCTGGTTATTACGTTTATTTTTGCCGACTGCTAGAATATGTTCACAATCACTAATGTTTAAAACCCTTCTAGTTTCCATGTACTGCGTACCACTGATCCAGCTGTATTCGCTCTGTGTGTGAGATGTTCTGTTACAGCTCCTGCCACTTTGAGACTCCTTTTACCCATGTGGGTTCAGCATGCTCTGATTGGTTGATCGGCATGGTCTGTGGTAAATGGTCAGTCAGTACTGCTTATGACCATGTTGCCAATGACTCTGCATTCATTCTACTGTCTCCGCTCTGCATTGGGATTGCTATTATGAGCCAGTGGGCTCCAACTGACAATGAAACACAATGATAGGTATCAGGGGGGTGGGGAAAAGAGCAGTTTTAGGCAGATATACTAGCCAAGGAGAAGTCCTGATACCACAGAGGGTTTTTTTTTTTGTGCTGATGCGCTCTATCACTTGCTAAAGACATGTCAAAAACACCAAAGGGCAACAAAACCTCAAAAAGCAGGATATGGACTCTTTAAAGAAGTATCAATGCATGTAAAATTCTGATAACTCTGCTTGGTGTGTCTGTTTAGCTTGATTCCACCCAAGAATATAACAATAATGTATCTATCTGAAATTATGTTGATAATGTGCAGGAATGTCATTTATTTACCACTGTACAGGACACAGTGAATTTTAGCTGTGAATACATTTGGGTTTTAAAACTCAGTAAAGCAGAGGTAAGACATTATTATTTGAACAGAGTTAACATTATTATCTAAAACTCTCATTATAGATGTAAAGACACATTAAATTAGATACAAACTACACATAATAACTAATAAAAACATGTCAACATATTCTTTAATTTTTCTTTTAACAGTAAAAACAATCAATGAATAATGATGACTTACCTAAAAAAATTTTAAAAAAAACAGATTCCTACATTCTTGTGGAGGGATGTTTATAAATAGTAGAATATAAAATGTACAAATAATGTCATTATGATTATGTCCTTCATCTTGAGTATTAACTCATACCCTTAAAGAGGTTAAAAGATGGTTAAAACCAGTTTCAGAAAACCAAATTTATTCTGATAAGTTTGTGTCAGTGAGGCCAAAGCTGAAGCTGATTATCAGGAACAGCTTGATCGTTTTACCTTCCTGTTACATTACGGTCAGATGTGAGGAGGACATGACTGATGGGCAGCACTACACCAGCATGGCTAAACAGCAGGAAGCAAACCCTGCTGGCTGCAGGTCAAAGTCAGAGCGGTCACAATAAAACGCTGAACACAGAATCAATACAACAAAGAAAAGGAGAAAACGGTATAGGAACCACAACACAAAATGGCAGCACAAACCCCAGAACAGACATCAAACCATCAGGACATATGAGTATGAAAAATATAGATTAAGGTCACATCGGGACTGCTGCAATAACACATGAGCATACAGTAGATTGACAACCAACATGAGTCCTCACCTCTGCAGATGGGCCGATCATCACTCCAGCCTACATAGCTGTCTGTCACTCTGAGACAAGTGATGCTCTTTGAGCCCTGCAGTTCATACCCCTCGTCGCAGGAGAAATGCACTGTGGCTCCTCGCCTGCAGTCAAATTATATACGGGGAGAACACATCAGCAGCTTTTCCAGCAGATATCACGGTGTACTGAGAGTGCACATGAGGTCAACAAGAAAAATGGGCAAAATACACAGTATATGTATATTCTAAAGACCTCCAGACTGTGATTTCCAAGCTGTGCCTTGTGGGTGAAGGATGTTGGCCATTTGTCAGTGTTACAGTTAGCCACTGATAGCTCTGACAGGAGTGAAACGCTGTAATCCCTGCAGTAATATCAGCATCCCACAGAGGCAGAATATTATTATGCAGGGGTTTAAGCTGTAAGATATTTGTTTTAGGGTACACATTTTTATATCTAGAGTGGAAGCAGCAGCTTTACAGGGCATGGCATTTGGTTTTGTGCTGTATGCAAGAATGCATTTCAAGATAAAGTTTATGAACTTGTTCAAGCCAAAAATGAGTTTCAACCCAAATTTAATCTAAACTTACACAAGTTTACATCCATTTGTTAGAAACTTAAAATCATCAATTGTAAACTGGAATAAAATCTTACTAAACGTAAGGAAGCACAGTTAAAATGGCATAGCTTTCACAACTCAAACCAATTAATGAAGCCATCAGTTATCACAGTAGTAAATTTAAATTTCTCATATCTAAACTAAAACCTCATATCCAAGAGACCCTTAAATAAGAACTAATTAAGCTACAAGTATGTTAATTTTTATGGGATAAAAAAACCAAAAGCAAAGTTAAATATTTTGAGTTGAATAATTTCAAATTGACTTTTCACTTGACTTTTGCTTTTGAGAGCTGAAGTTATTCACTTAAAAAATGTCCACAAAGTTACATGAAATAAATCAGGTATTTTATTGCAAAGGCTGCAGCAAGCTACATGGCATTTTTTTTAACAAGACATATATTTTTCAGTTGTATAACTGCCTGTAAAAGCTTCAAATTATATCCATAAGGTGGCTAATTAGGTAATCTCTTGTGCAAACTGAAAGCAAGCACTTCAAAAATGTGATAATCATCTTATTCAATCAAACAAATTGTAATTTAAATTGTGTGAGTCCGCCTGTTCTTGTTCAGGAAACCGTCATGTATTCAGGCACATTTTCTTTTTAATTAAATTCCTTGGGGGAGATTCTTTGCTGTCTTTACCTGAAGTCTGAGCCTTTTCTTTTCCCTCGATCTGGGATCCCCGGGTCTGGACACATGTTGTGGCCTTGTGCTACACCCATTTGAGACACTAGGGAGACAATACAAACCGAAAAACAGGACAGATTGGTCAATAAAATACACAATTAAATGATCAATCTGGTAAAGAGGTACTTGAATACAAAAAGGTCAGATCCTCTGCTTTAAATACTTACCAAATGCAGTTATTGACACTCTGATGTGTTTGCAGCAAGAGCTAATTAACAAACATTTACTGTGAGATGGGAATAAAAGTCACATCAGCATTTAAGATGCATATGGAAAGCCGAGTGAGTATTTATTATGTATCCTTGATATCAAAAGTCAAAAGCACTAGTTCACTAGTGTGTGTTTTTGACTTTTGATTTCAAGGATACATAATAAATACTCACTCGGCTTTCCATAGATGCAGTCTTTTTTTGGAGTCTTCCATTGAGAAAGGATATGTTACTGAACCTGTGCTCAGAAAAGGCCTACAAAGTGCATTTTCCTGCAACAGTGTAGCTTTTTAGTACCACCTGCCTTTCCATGCAGTTAAAAATCCTGCTAACTACTGGTACAGTGGTTGAGCTTCCAGCCTACAGGTGTAATTGTGAAATACAGACCCCCTGCCACCTTTGCTACCTACTTTTACTTTTTCAATAGAGAAGACTTTTCAAGCAAACGGGCACTTGATAAAACTATTCCCTGAGAGTTAACATCTTAATACCAAATGCTGGATTAAAACTTTATGGAGAAAAATCATTCAAGTGTCATATAGGCTACAGATCAATAATACTACCCCAGAGTCAAACTTTAAATAGATTTATAAACATCAGAACAAACACAGTTGCCTCTCTCTGACATCCCACATCCTGCAACTGTAGCAGAGTACAGCAGATAAAATATAGGACCCTCATGCTGATATCAATTAGGTTTCGCTCAACCTCATTATTCACATTTTGGCGAAGCGTCTTTTGCTTTGTGCAAACACTGAAGTTCTTCAAAAAAGGGAAGTCAGGCGGGGCAAAAGGGGTAAAGCCCTTTGTCACACATACTCTATTGGAATATGACTGGGGATGGAAATTGATTGATTTCAATGATACCAAAGTCTTCATTAATTCTGCCCATTGACCCAACTCTTAATTGATTCTCTTAATATTGTCCGTGTTAAAAAAGTTGCCCCCACAGGTCCCCAGGGTCACCAGTGACACTTTTTACCATGTGAAAATTAATACTGAATTATTGTGGATGGAATGATGTGGCATTAAACTAATATAAAGATAAGTTTTTCTATTGATCCCAAGGAGAGGTTTTAAAATCCTAAGCTTTCCTTAGCCCCAAAATAGACCTTTAAAGCTCTCAGCTCTTTAATAAGTGAAAAAAGGAAAAGAAAAAATCATAAATATTAGGTTCATGACCAGAAAAAAAAAGCACATTTCTGTCTGCTGCTTACTGTCTTATCTGAGGAGTTACTGCACAGCACCAGCTCTGTATAGGACTGGTATAGAGTATATTTCTGTCTCCAGTTCAGCCTTTCTAACGATGTACATTGGGGTATGTGTAGGCCATAAAACATACAACAAGCTAAAGGTGTGATGGTGAAATACATCTTTACATGTCAGATAAATCTCAATACAGAAGGATGTGAAAATCAGGGTGATGTGATCATTTTGTTTTTCTAAATGATTTGTTTTGTTTTGGAAAAATTGTTATAAGATTCAGAGCACTTAATAAAAATAAAATTTCTAATCAGTGTTATCGATAAATGGTCCCTTCAACATGGATAAATGCTATTGTCTGTCACAGTGACAAAAAACAAAATAAATCTAAGAAAGAGACTGAGAGATAAATGGTTGAATGCCTGTTGCCAAATACCAGCCAGAGGCTGAACAATAACACAAACAAATGTCCATGATTCCAATCAATCATCAGCTAATTAAGTATTGATACCACATTATAAAATATCAATATAGTACGACGCAAATAAATACTCCAATATACAGTGTATTACTGCATCAACATATGTTACACCACTAATGTATATATAGTGCTCAAATGTAACACTTTGTTTATTTAATCATTTATTTTTATAATGCTAGTGTGAGTAAAACTGTGAAAGGTTGAGAATAACATGGGATCAAAAAATGTAACCAGGAGAGACTGGTTGCCCAACGAGGATAGGTCAAATGTCTGAGTAAAGTGATACCTGGCCATTTGCTTACATTGCTCACTGGTTTAAAAATAAGACAGGACAAAAAAGTCAAGAAAACTAAGAAATCGAAAATCCAAATCTAAATGAAACCATTTTAAATCAAATTAAATCAAACTTATTTTCTGTCATGTGTCTACATCCCTTTTAGATGTCATATGCAGTCATGGACAAAATGAAACAAAACGCCAGAAAAGGAAAGAGTTAAACTTAGAGATGGTAAGATGAAATCAAAAGTATTAAAGCAAGGGAAAAAAAAGACATGCAAGGATTGAAAACAGAAGGGAAAGTGAGGGGTAGAAGTGGATGAAATGAATAGTGAATTTCCTTGAGGCAAGATTTTCATTAATGCACCCTTTTCTTTTAGTCAGATTGATCCTAAACCCTCCCATATGTGTCTTTTTTGTGTCAGTCCAGTGCGCTGGCTCATGTATGTCGAGCTGTTACAGTACAGATGTTCCTATAAAGCTGAGGGCAAAAATAAAGATAGAATCCAGCTCCAGAGGAAGAAAGCACAATGCAGGAATGATGGCCATGGCAAGAAGAGAGACCAGGGCATTTCTACTGTCCAACTGTAACTGAAACTGCGTCTTCAAACGAGCCTGTGAGTCCTTTGCTTAAAAAGTCGGCTGGATTCTGTTGCCTGGCCAAGAAATGAAAAATAACAATCCTAAATTAATTTGATAAGCCATTGATGCAAGCTGAAGACATCTTCTTGTAAATATTTGTAGAGGGAACAGTGGTCCTATTTTAAGGACACCTGCAACTTAAAACCATTTTCATGTATTGGGGTTATTTACATCTTACATTTGTCCTTCAGAAATGTATGAATGTACTTTTCTGCCAAAGAGCTATAAGTTTGTGACGGAGCGGCCCCGTCACCGAGTGAAGATGGAGTGCGCATACATACGCTACACGCTACCCACACACACACACACACACCATACGCGACCGGCACACGCTACACACCACACGTCAAACTTTCCCCTGTTCCTCTCCGGTCCAACGCAGCGGTCACTTTTTGTCAGTTGGATTCACCACCCCACAGGTTTTGTAGTACGCACTCGGGTGCACACTCGCCATACTACACGCACATTCATACATACATACTACATAAACACTCCACTCACTACAGACGCCAAGTTGTCCTCCCCGCTGCCCCTGTCAGATGCGCCGTCAGCCAAACAGAGACGCACCTACTTCCGGCGTTTTAAAGGGCACTTGGCGGGAAAATGGCCCCCACATGTGTTTAACCTAATTATGTGTTTTTTCTGCAGTAAGGGAGGCTGACAAAAAACATTTGAATTGGGGGAAAAGATAATGGGAATATTTCTTATTTAATGGATGGGTTTAAAGGCATTTTTGAATGTTTATATGTGAAAGAAATGCTTATTTTGTGCTTGATTATTCTTTTTGGAAACGCCCAGTAGGAGGGGCTTATGATTTAAATTGGCAGCCATTTTGGGCGTGTGTGTGGAGAGTTGGGAGGATAAGGCAAGTACATGAGCACAGAGAACCACTGATTGTGAGTGGTTTTTTTGGTATGGTCTGTATTGCTGTTTTTTGTTTTTGCTGACTTTGGAGGTTGTTGGAGAACCAACTGCAGCCATTGCTGATTTTTTTTTGTACATAGCTTTTGTAAATAGTTTTTTTTTTTTTTTTTCTCGTTCGCATCTGTATATATTTTTTGCCACTGTTGGGAGATTGGTGAATAAAAACTGTGAAAATGTACCTTCCTGACTATGCCATATATTTTTCCAGGAAGAACCCCGCGACAAAGTTCAGATACTACTGCGGCTACACTGTGCTTTTCTTTGGCCAAAAAATAAGCAACATATGAGACACTTAAGGTGGTGATGTGTTTGCTTTTCAACCTTCAATTTTATTTACTCCCAGCTGCCTCATGGGGTAACTGTAATTATATTTGACGATTCCCCATAAGGACACATGAGAGAGCTCAGGCTGTATGATATTGCCTGATGTACAGGATGTAAACAAGCATGTTTTAACTCAAAGGGGCTATGACTGTATTGATTCTGAGATTGTAATAACCTAAGTAGAAACAAAATGAATCAGGAGTTACATCAGATCAGCTCAGACTGATAACAAGGGTGGCCAGGGACATAAACACCTACATGAGCAAACAGTTTACATTAACACAGTTAAGAAGTTAGAAGGCAACAGCCAAATATGTCTGCAATGGCTGCCATTACAGATTCGTCTGTGTTTAATTTTGTCATCATAAGCCTACATCAAATCAGATGTTTTTTCTTTTTCTTTTTTTTTTTTTAATTAAAAACTGTTCATATAAAAATCCAGACATGAAGATTCTCAGCTGAAAGTCAAAACACTGAACTAATGGCCAAATCTGCAACCACAGTGTTGAAGCAAACACGATGCTCAAGTGCAAAAAACTGCAGTTCCCCCAGTCTCCTCTTGAGGCTGGCTGCAGAGGTACCAGAAATCACATCTACACTGCAGCACAGAAATAATAATAGTGTTTCAATAAAGTAAAAAAGAAAACGGGTGGAAAAGTTCATGATGAAAAGTCCTTACACACAGCAAGAAGTAAATTTTAACCAACTTTACCATTCAGATTTTCTGTTTGATTGAGTGATGACTGAAACTACAAGCCTGGGTGGTGTTGTGGTTAACTGGAGGTTTAAAACTTGCCCAAGCTTCTGCTCTTTGTCTATTACTAGTCCTTCCAATTTATTTTGAAAAAGTGTTTGAAACATCCCAGGCAACTTAAAAGCTCCCTGTAATCTATGTCTCTGGTGCATTCACGAAATAGCCTACCTCTGATTACTGAATATGCTAAAAGACAACAAACAGCATTCTTAAATACCTTGACAAGGCAAACTGTCATTGTAAAAGATTTTAAGATGACCAATCAGATTTCAGGAGGTCTGGATGACCCAGGCTACCACTGGATGGGCCCCTAGTCAAAACTTGTAGCTTGTCTCCATTTTCAGACTCAAAAAAAAAAAGCTGAACGCTGACAGTCAAGAACAAGCTTTGTATTCTTATGTGGGCCAAATTTCCTTTTTTGTTTTTCACCTGCTGAGGGCCAAATAAAAGTAGATCATATGGGCACAAAGTCATGAGGGCCTTAATATCAAGCCTTATCTCTGCATTGTGATGATACATCATGCTCAGTGTCTAAGGTTAATTTGGTGTGGTGGCCCATGACTCCAATGTGAGCATGCAAAAACAGAATTTACATTGCACTCTGCATCTAATTTTGAAGGTCTTACTGTCTCTTTTTTTTGAGTCCAACCATCAAACAAAAAATATTATCACTTGACAACCACATTTTGTTTTGCAGTAATTCTTTAAGGTTGAATTATTATCAGTAATAATGGAAGTGTGCACTTAGTCTGAGAGCTCTTTAGAACTTTCTGACCTGACTATTTCACATGTACATCACCTCTGTCTCTACAACCCTTTACCAAGAGATTAAGAGATTCAAATAAGGGAACATAAATACATAGACTTCTCTCAAACAAGGTATTTTTTGATGAAAAGAAAAACGTTCCCCCTCCTATGACATTTTCTTCAGACAGATGCTTGTCTGTATATTTTCTCCCTTGGTACACACTGTTCATATGCTTATACTTTCTTTTTAACAGACAAGTAAGGTTTTTTTTGTTAAAAAGAAAGTATAAGCATATTATCAACGTGGACATAATGAATTTTCTCGGACTACACATTGTTCATTTACTCTAAAAAAATGAGACAAATATTTTTTTTTCAGTAAAAAAACAATCTTGACAGTTTAAGTTCAGTACTTACACACTGATATCTTGTGGTGGTTGTCCTTGCTGGGTAGCATCTTCACACCTCGAGACTTTAGTTCTGTCATCTTTTTCACTGAAACAGAGCAAAACAACACTATAAGATGGCAGAAAGCGAGATAATGACACCCACATAAACGTCTGCAGCAGATAAAGAGCACAACATATACCGCACCATGCACCATTAACCACACCCACTCCAGATATTTGCACAATGGTTTTGAAGAAGCAATTAAAGAAATTTATCATAAAAACCTGCCTTTGCTCACAAAGAAGAAAATGACCTAACTTTTAGTGACAATCAAGGAAAACTTTACAGAATATAACTTATAAATGCTCAACGTAAGCCAATTAAAATGATTTATTTAGTTTATTCTGAAACAGAGCGTGAACCAAGTTCCTTGTAATGCAGTGTATGGTAGAAGGCAGGAAATGACTTGAGAATAAGATAATTAGACTCTGAAGGCAGAGTATATAAGGAGCTAAATCACTTATTTCTATACAAGGAAAAGATGAGGATTAAATTATTGAGTTTTATGATAATTGCAGGGGAAAACAAAAACAAAGTAATCATAGAAAAGTAAGAGGCTCATCTAAATGCATATTTATTCGCCAATTTCAAAAACACCATCAGCATTGTCTCTGCGCCTCCTCACACTCATCCTTTTTAATTACTTTGATGCTTCCTGACAATAGAACTTTATTTGTTTTGCACAAATGTGCTCAGTTTCAGCTGCATTATTATTCAATCTGAGTCATGTGTCAGAAGTCCGTTATTAATGTGTGTGGAAGAAAAGTGCCAATAAAGAAGCTCCTCTCCAGGTAACCTGATTAGAATAAGAGGTATAATCTTGCTTCTATTATAGAAGCCAAGCCTCTAGGTGTAGGGTTTTATGTGAGTGGCTGATCTCTGTGCCATGTGAAAAGAATAAAACCAAGGAGAAAAATGAAATAAATAAAGCAAAAGAAGATATCCAATTAACAGAAATCTCATCACTGGAGTCAGTATTTAATCTAGTTAAAATCGAAATCTTCAATTTCCCTCGTCCCCTCCATATTGTCTCTGAGATTTCCCCGGGATAGCAGGAGTAACATCCTTCGAGATCATCTGTTTTATGGAAGATCTGATCATGTCTCTGTTCACATCCTCTCTCTGAGCTGATCCATGACCCTCTAAGAGTGATGGGATGGAAAACAGATGCACAGGAGAGACAGGATTTTGTGAGTCTATGTGCATATGAATGTGTTCGTGCACAATAATGCACCAACAAAGAATTGTTTATTCCCCCAAAGCAATCATGACTGAAATGCTTTAGATGATTGATTATTCTACATGCTGCAAGTACAATTTTTGAACTACGAATCCCGTGTCTTATGGTAAGCTATTCTGTATTATGAAACTAAATGGAGATGTTAGTCTGACTGTGCTCATTCTTTGTTTTTTTGTTTGTTTTTTTTCTTTGGCAGTTTATGTTATATTGATCTTTGTTCTGATCGGTATTGTCATAAACATGGGGTGGAAGTAGGGCTTTGTTATTTCATCTTATGTAAGGTATAAGATGCTCTATTATGGCAAAAAAAAAAATCTCAACTTTTTTGTTTGATATTGAGACCATCATTATCAAACACAAGTACATTTGATTATGCAACATCTGCAGCTCGTGCATTTATAATACTTATACACTTGTTGCAAGAAGTAAGAACAAAGAGGCTACAACATGAGGGATAAATAACAGCGGTAATGAAGAAAGGTTAAGAATCACTGGATGGCTCATGATATCATACAATGCTATGACATTCAACCTTTTAAAGTTTGAACTTTACATCAAATGCTCTCTCTGGAACAAAAAGACTTTGGCTCTCTGGACGCTGCCTGGCAAGTCATGGTAACAATTCCACCGTACCAGTTCACAATGAATTGGCAATTGAATAGTTATGCATAGCTGTCACAATAAACCACTGCAACAGTATTAATTTATTATGATGAATTTACAAAAGACTTTTTGATGAGGTCCATCAAATCATCAAATGGAGATGATTTCATCTCCATTTGATGGAGATGAAATCATGATCTACCTTTGGATTTATTTGTGCCAAAGTAGTTGAAAAAAGAAAAGTAATTTTGTATACATTTTACACTCAGGAAAAACATGGTGCAGTAAGTTTTTTACTAAATATTTAGAACAGAATACACTATGGAAATCTAACTCATAGTTCATATACAGACTGTTTCACACTCTAGCCAGAAGCAAGCCTCCTTTTGTTTACCATGGCAGTTTACATAATTACCACATTATTAAACTGGGTTAATGCATATTACATATATTTCTCATAATACTCAGGCCTAGTTAGCATTGTTTTTAGTCAGAATTACAATGGTATTTGATCATCCTCTGACTGCTGTCTTCCTTTATTGATTTAAGTTTTTGGAGATTTGGAAATGAAAAGGAAACTCTCAATTTGTTGACAACCACACACTCCAATGTTATCTGATTTGTTTCTGCTGTCCACTTCTTCTATGACCTTAACTTCCATTTGTGTTACCATAATTCATGTCAATGGTTCCTGATCATGTTTTCCTTGTTCCTTTTCTGTGGTAAAAAACTGCCAAAATGTTTTTTTAATGAATAAAGTTGATAAAGATCTTTAAATAAAGTATACCCCGAGTGTTTTATCGATGTTTTGGATGAAACCAAATTCCCCAAGACCCTCAGGTGCTACCGTGATCCTAGGTATGAAACCAATGTCATATAAGCTGCTGTGGGAGGTCAGAAAGTGTTGTCCCACCAAGTAAAATTACCAGAAAAATCTCAAATCTTAAAAGCATTCTTTTTAGTTGTTTTTGGCAGCACTTTCACTTGTACCTAACACATTGACAGATGGATTGCACTGTTTAGGAGGATGATACAACACTGTATCAATATTTTTTCCACTCCTGAAACATAATAAATAAAAATGGATACACTTTGTTGACAAGAGCTGATTCGTAGCTGAGATACAACAACAACACACTGAAACATTCATCAAGTATATCAAAACCTAAGGGCAAAGGCAAGCACAAGGGATGCTGCACAGTACTTTGTTAATCTCAGTAAGTTTGTTTTCATGATCATTGGAAGCCAAAATTGTAATTGAAATTAAAGTTTGATTGAGCGCCTAGCATTATTTGAAACTATATACAAAATGGGCTCTCACAAAAGTCACTCTTATGTCATTTACTTGGGTGCAAGCAAATGTCATCGTATACTGCCTAACACTTTATGAGATTTGAGTTTGGAAAACTCGATGGTGAGAGCTAATAAAGTGTCCATATGAGTGGCAGTTCATTCTTTGAGAAATGCATATGAACTTCATTTCAGGACTGTCAGCTTTTGTTATTGCTTGTACTCAGGTTAGAGCCATTTTCTGATTTGGACACTGGGGAAACTCCTACTGAAAAAGAAGGACTTTCCTCTTTAAAGTTACAAAAAAATACAATAATAGTGCAAAAAAAGTGGTCAAGACTCAAATCTAGTATAAAATTGAGCCAAATGTCTCTTTCACAAGTCAGATATGTTCATACTGTTACCTTGGTACTGGGCGCTAAAACCTCTCAGCTTGTGGTTGCCATCCGATGTAAAGTGCAGTCGTAGCCAGTTCTTGCTACTGATGATCGGTGAGGGCAGATTTGGGCCAGTAAACCTGTGGACAAAGACAGTAAAGTAGTTCAGGCTATAAGCATTCTATTTCCTTCAAGTTTCTGTGATGACCCTACATTTATTAGTCACAGACTTAAACACAGGAAAGGGAATTCAAGGCTCTCTAACACATATAAGAAATAAAGATATTGATGAAAAAAAAAAAATCATAAAAATGAACTTTTTGATCTTGCTTTGACAGTTGTTACAAGAACACTCTTCTGAACTCTGATACCAGCCAGGAACAAAATGAATAATACTGATAGTGTTTCACGCTATAGCAAGACAAATACATGTTTTGACACACACTGTTTTGAGTAATTTCATGTTGTTCAATCAAAAAAGAAGCACAACTCCTGCACACTGTCCAAATGACAAATATTTTCAAAGTCAGTCAAGTCAATTGATACCAATGTGTACACATTTTCTGTAAAGAACAAACCAAGTTTCATCTGCAACAGAATGAACCCATTTCTCTCATTGTATCAATCTTTGAGTTACAAACAGATGTGAAAGAGGAAAACAACACTTGGTTCTTTAATGAATGATGCTGGATTGATTTTTAACTTCAGACATTCAGAGATATCAGGTAAAGCTATGTTTGTATGCTGCAGATACTGTAGTAGATACTTGTGATATAAACAACACTGTCCAAAAGTTCTGTGCATGTCTGATAAATGCTGTGAAGTTGAAGTTTATTTTCATGGGATAATAAATGGAAAGTTTTATTATCCCATAAAAAAATATAAACTGTTTTAGGTACACTTAAATGCCGATTTTAAAGGGATTTGACCACTCGTTTCTGCTAATTCTGAGCTGATGGCATTGCTGGACATTTTACTATTTTGAAGCATAAAATATAAACCTGACCTCTACATCTACGGCCGGCACCATGCCTATTTCTTTGTGCTTCTAGAAAAGCTTGAACAGGACATCTTAAACCATGAGGCAGCTTTGAAATCTCTGCCTGGGAGGGACCTTGCTGATGTACTATAACCACCTTGTATCTTGTTGCTGTGCTCAGTCTTGCCATTGTGTATGACCTTGGTGGCAGAGTTTGGCTGCTTCTCAGCCATTTTCAAGCTTTCAACATGACTGTGTGTGTTTTACTTAATGACTGTGTTTCAATCTACAAATGAAAATGGTGATAATTTGCATCTGTTTTTTATGATTAGTAATCATTGCTTTACCACAAACGAAATCCCTTGCTTTATGCAAGTATACCCACAAGAATTGGTGCTGGTTTGAAGGTAAAAGGTTATCACACCAGGTATTGACTTTTTTTTCCCTCTATTCTCTCACTTTGTACAACATGATCATATTCCAAATGTATACATTTGAAAACATTCTCACTAAACAGCATTTTCCACACATGCCTTAAGCTTTTGCCGGTAACTGTACATGGTTGATATTTATGCCAGATACGTTTATGGCTGTAAACATTGGCCAAAATGTGTATATCAGCAGATATGGATTATTGCCTTTTTATCAATACCAATATTGTGCCTGTATTGTGTTTCCTTTGTTAAAAGCCCAGAATGCCATTTTACCTCTCCTCTAAAGTACACTTCTAACCCATTTCTTAAATTCTTAACCCTTCAGGTGTTGTTCCAAATTGTGCTTTTAAGTGACCTAAATACTGATTGTATGATACAAAAGGCCAAACGGCACAGAGAAATACCCACCCATGTATGATCAGGGACATGGATTAGGGAAGGCTTCATGAGAATTTTAAGGGTTGCCTCATGAATACTAAATACAAATTTGAAGTGAAAATATCTAAAAGAACACTATATTCAGCAGTCCAGTGTTTTAGAAATAACTTTTTATGTGACTTATTGACATTTTTAAATAAGTTTGGTTTGTCTTCACAGCCTCATGTACACTGTAGATCACAGTACAGCATGTTCCTGTGTGAGCTGTTCAACCCCCTCTGGTCTAAATCATTAGAATTGACGCACACATCATTTGTGAATTAATTAGGTTCCTCTGATGAAAGTATTGGATTTCTTTATCATATTTTATTCACTGTATCAATTTTCTGCATGAGGGAGGATAGCGCTTGCTCATGCTTCAGTTTGAGCCATAAAGCGATTATGCAATCCATCAGATTTCCAATAAAGTCAACCCAATGGCTTACAATCTATCATAAAGGCCGGAAGAACCTGCCAGTCTTTCTGCTGATTGTCTTGTTTGTTTATGGTAATTGTCCTAGTGTTTCAAAATTAATGTGGCCATGAATGAGAGGTATTAAAGTGCTTCACCTTTAAGATCTGTTGAAGGGAGGGTCTGGCTCTCGGGGGGAACTTTAATGTTAACAACTCTTAACCAAACTGAAACCCAATAAAAAAAAGAGAACTGGAAAGAGCAGCATTGGCATTTACAGGGAGAAAAGTACACTGCGTTTATAGCTTTGAAAAAGCAAAGGTGAATTATACTTCACAAACACTTATAGTCCCTCCTGATCTGTATGCTAATGAGGACTGTTGCTTACCGGGCACTTCTGCAGTTGTTAAAGGCAAAGTCATTCGGGGACGCATTAAGTTTTATCAAGAGACACACTAAAACAAGTGCACACCCAGTCACACATAGATACGCGTTTATGCTCGAATTTGCATGAATTTCAATTCCCCTCTATAAATTACATTTACCAACCTTGTCCACCTCATCTCCTACACCCACATATCCACTGTGCTCTATAGAGTAGTTACCAGTACCTTCTCAAGCACAACTCGACCTTTCTCTTATTAATATATTTGCAGAGGGAGATGGGGACAGAGGTAAGGTGGAAATGAAGTAACTAAGCAACATAAAAGGCGGCTTATTCTTTTTTTTTTTTTTTTTCCTTTTTTACAGGGAATATTATACTATGTTACTAGAAATTACTAGAACGATAAACTATTATTTCAATTTAGTTAAAGCCAAAACATATTAGATACCACAGGAACAGGAACAGAGGACAAAGACACTAGAGATAGGTTGCTGACATTAATACTCCAGTGATGTTTTGTCATTCCTGAAAGAACAATGCTGTTTCTTTATTTCTATTTCCAGATATAAAGACAGAAAGCTTTTTAACGTAATTAGACAAAATATATAATTTGATATTCCCATTCCTTCCTGGCTCATTTTTTTCAGTTCCTGTTATAACCAATTATTCTGTATGGCAGTGAAATCTGAGGACCAAATTTAAATTTGGGCATTGACAAATGGGACAAACTATAATCAAATCATCAAGCCTAGACCCAAATCCAAAAAAAGAGCACTTAAATTTTACCAATATATGACCACTATTGGTGCCTAGTTGCTTTGAGCCGCCAAGGGCTGAAGCCTCAGCCTGTTTGACCAAAGACTTCTCCCAAATCACATGAACTACCTTGAATACAGTAAGACTACAGCAACCTCCCAACAGATCCAAATCTGACTAAGGACCCTGATACCCCTAAAATTAGACCAACCCAATTATTAACTAATAAATCTATGTAAAATACTGGGGAGAAGCAATCCTAAACAAATAAACTTCAAATGTTATTTGGCCCTAAGTGAAGGTTACAGGTTGACTAACTGCCAAAGCTTCATAAAAGTGCATTCACTGAGGAGGACAGACTCTGCTCCTGCTGTGACAACCTATAGGTAGAGACAGATCTCCACTTCCTCACACCCTGCCCTAAAATCAGGCAGTGACAGAAGAATACCATCCCCAAATAGCACACCAACTCAGAAAATCCAATATTTACTGGGACACATGCAGGACTGTGGGAGTATTGGAGCCAAATACATTGAAGTGTGAGAGGACCTGAGGACAACTAGCAGAATCTGAACACACATGGACAGACATTGATACATTTATACATGCAAACACAAACATATTCTTGTTAGAAAAGTAATCAGGTTAATGGCTATGCCAGACAGTAGTACCTCTTCAGCCACAGCTATGATGTAATTTAAGAGACACAATTCTTGAAGGCAAAACAAAAACAGTTACACATGCTGTGGGCAGGAAAGTTAGAACAGACAGAAGTTTTCAAATGGATGATGAATAGCGCTTATATCATTAAACTATTGTGTTCCTGTGTAGGTGCTTGTGCTTAAAACATGAGGTGAAATCTGCAGTGATAGACATCCATCATCTCATCTTTGAAAGCCTCTTTAGAACTGGTTTGCAATCTTTGCTGTAATGATAACAATGAAGAGGTCGACGAATAAGACTGCAATCAATCTATAATGTATCTACAACAGTTTTCTGAGTTGCTTAGTTTTTACAAAAAAATGTGGAACAGCTTATTTAGTTCTGCCTACAGTGGGACAGCAGCCTCACTATGAAGCTGACAAACTTGCATAAAAGAAACCCACTTGAGGGAGGGGCAAAGTGTTTTAGGCAGCATGTCAAACAAACATGAAACCAAGAGAAAGAGAGAGAGAGAGAGAGAGAGAGAGTATCCTAGCATCAACGGTTTTACTTTTTCAGTCACAATGTAAGCGAACACAAGAAAAATGGATCTAAGAGAAAAATAAAGGATGTTATAAATGAAATTCAACATTTCCCCTGCCTCTCCTTTCTTTCAGTGTATAGCTGCTGTGTTTGCCATCCTCCCACTTGAAGGTCAGGGACGCCTTGACCCTGACTCTTGGTTAAGAGATTTCCAGTAAAGAAGGATTTTTTAATCAGAGTAGATAGTTGCAAGTTCCATGAGGTCAGGGGTTCACCCTTTTTTCCAACCGAGCAAAGGAGCTTTTGAGGGCATCGTCAGCGGCTTTAATGAAAAAGGTCAATCTTTAGAGAGTGAGAAGGCATGTGCCTGTAAAGGTCAGTGATATGCGAGTTCTGCTGCTTCTAATAATTGAAAATCAATCTTCCCATGCCGTAAAAGATTGACCCTGGAAAAATATCCTAAAGTTGCTTTCTATGATTTCCCCCTCGCAAAGACACTAAGTAGTACTTAAGAAGCAGAGAAAATAACCAACATTGGGTATGTTTAAGCTGTCTTGATAGTAAATGGTGGAGAATAAAAGGTCTATGGCCTTGAATTAATAAAATAAATAATCTTGTATGTTATTTTCCAAGAAGAGTAAGGGGACTATTCCACAGTATCCAACTTCATAACAATAGCAGCATAAAAACTGTAGCAGATAACTTAAAGACTGACAAAGTGGAGAGAGGTATCAAGGACACAAAATGATATTCAGTTCTTTCCAAAGGTATGCACAAGATACCAAAGAAATGTAAAGTCAGTTTGTGGGCATTGCAGTCTTCCACTGACTGTGATCACTGTGGTGGCTGTCCAGTCAGTTATCTGCAGCAGGGATGGATATGCAAAAACAATACAATCAGCGGCTGATCGAGAACCTCTTAATTTTACTTGTAATTCAGAGATTTAACATGAGTCATGATCTGGTTTGGAGAAACACAGAAAACCCCCCCCAATGACTTAATGGCTTCATATTTACAATAAAATCTAGCATAACATTGTTCTGCTTTGTGCAGCTGATCTCCACAAACTTGTGCAATCTACATGTTTTTAGAATACCTTCCCACTTTTCATCTTTTTTCTCTGTACTGATTAACGTTGAAGCAGGAATTTATACTGCTCATGTATAAAAATCGCTGTCAGTTATTTGCCATCGCTCAGAGTTGAAGTGTTTTTACTTTATTTCTGTATGTTGAATTATTCTGTGTTCACTCAACTCCATAACATGGAGTTTCTGTGCAATCATGTCACTCTTTTGACACCATCAGCTTCACTATTCAGGCTTGTGCCTCTGCTAACTTCTTGCCTTACAGCTGAGCTCTTAGGAGGTAACTGGCAGGGATAGGGGCTAACCTTATCATGAGGGTTGTCCTGCTACCACTGCTTGTCATCCTCCACTGAGGAGTCCTGATAAATTTAAAAAGGAAATCTGCAATAAACACAAGTTTTTCTTAATTCCAAAAATCATCAGCATTTTTTCTCAAAATCCCAAATTTGACTTAATGAGGAATATTAGTACACGTTGTGCCAAACCCAGACAGCTCTATCACTGCATTTACCCTCAAATTTTGAAAGATGCAGCCACTTGCATTAAAGAATGAGAGCAAACTCTCAGTGGCAGCAGGTTTGTTTAAAGTGCGGTTATGCAGATATACTTGCAGCCATGGCAGTACATGTTTCAGATTTTCAACTGGTGTACTGGTTGCAAAGCTACATGAGTCACACCTACTTGTTAATGAAAACAAAGGTATTATGAGTGTTGCTTAAACACTGGATTTTGCGGTTCCATGCCCAAATGTACAAAGCCTAAATGTTTAAGTGAGACCAGTACAGCAAAGAGAGCATTTTAGCCACTGATTTCAGGACTCTATCTATTATTTCCAGTGAAACTACTGAAAACATAAAACCCTCATTCATCAGAATCCAATGTCTTTCCAAAAGGGTGAAAGATCTGTATTTGTCAAGTTTTCTGTTCTATCTTTTTTAAAGGCATTGTAAAAGATAATCCAAGAGCTTTTTGTACAATTGTGCCTACTGTGGTTGAATAGGCATGTCTTCTCTTTATTGCCATTCCTTGATCTTTTTGTTGAGAAGTCTACAAATACTGGCACAAGGAGAATTGTATCTGACCAAATAACATTCCTTCCATTCAGTTGTCTAACCTTGGAGCTACACAGAATAATGGGTATCAGGCAGAAATGTACAGCCCTGTGTGACAACACTGGCCTTCATTGATAACAGTAAGTGCAGACCTGATAAAGTCAGTCTATAAGCCTCAGGGGATGTTTTATTACTGAAGAAAAAGCCCAGGACGAAGCACTAAGGATGCCTGCATTGGGTCATATGCGTTTGGAGCTGTCGAAAGGATGATGAGTACCAGAATCATCTTTAACTTGACAAAGATCACTTTAAATTACATATAGTTGATTTCACACCCACAAATACAGTATATGATCTCCTGTAGAGAGCTCTTACACATTCACAAGAGCCACATAACGCCAGTGCCAAGATTTGAATGCAAATTGCAGTGTTCAGCAATGTTAAGTTACTCCTCTTTGACCACAGGGACATATTAAAACTTCCCTTTGGATTAAAGGGCAATTTGAGCTAAAATCAACTTCCATTAAAACACAACAAACACTGACTTAAGATCCTGATAAACTGCGGCAGAGCTGAGGATAAGGAACTAATGGGTATGCCACTAAGGATTAGGCAATTTACTCTGGATTTATTTGACACTGACCAAAGGATGAACAGGCCAGCTGAAATATCATGTTGACCCAAAGTCACCTCTCTGCCTTTACCCATTTTCTGTGTACACCTCTTTTTTTTTGCTGAAAAACATTAAAGTTTCTGGACGAAAGTGACCATAGGGAGCAACAGAAAAAGTCCTGAGCTGGCTGATGGAGGTCTCCTGAAGGGTACTGAGCCTACTTCCACTGTTTTGGTTTTTTTTTTCTTTCACCTCACCCCTTCTTGCTATTTCTCTCTCTGTGTCTGGCAGACCATATTAGATTTTATGCGGAATTGTCTTGAGAGTGCAGTGTTAAATCAGTTTCCATTTCCAGGCCCCAAAGCTCCCCTCAACCTGAGTCAGACTTTTGATGATTGTCCAAGAAATGTATTTTGGGCGAGCCAAGGTGATGGAAGCAGCCAGTGGTGATCTTGACTGAGGGGACTGAGCTGTGAAGCACACACTGACATACAGACACTTTCTGCTATGCACTGCTGCAGATCATTTCATTTGATTTACATTGAATGTTATCAAGTTTAAAGATAAATTGTGTAGGGATTCAGTTTGCTTCAGCAGGCACCAAAGGTCTCCGAGTCACACTGCACTGCCTTCTCCTCAAAGACAATCTGCATTTGTAATAAAGAAAAGAGGTTATTGTATTATTGTATGTTGTATAACTGATGGATGTCTGCTATGTCTTAAGTGTGTCTGTTCAGCAGCAGGATCTAGGCCTGTGCTTAAAGCTCCGACAAAAGTAAAGACAGAACTCCTATAAGTGATGAAGTGTTGTTCTGATCTATCAAACATAGAGCCTGTCAGAGAAGGACTCATTGTATAGATGTGCTGAAACTTTACCTTTAGTCTGGTTGTGTACTGTTTTTGTTGTTGTTGTTTGTTTTATTTTATTGAATGCTTTGTTGTTTTTATTTTTATTTTTAATGACCACATTTTTATTGGTCTGTGGTACATAATCTTATTACCTTGTTTTTGTTTGCTTGTTTTTACTGGTGGGTCATTTCTAACGAGTTTCTCTTTTAGTATTGAACACTGGTGTCATTTTATCATGTTACGTGTATCCTTGGATGTCAATTGTGTGCAAAGGGATGAAGACTTCCCCACTGATAACAAAATTTACCTATGGGCACAAATAAAGTTACTATACCTTACCATAAAGTTAAACTCTAGCAGCCCTACTTGTATAAATTTAATTAACAGTACTATATATCTTATAAATGCTTCAGAATTAACTAGAATAAACTCCACGGGCACTCTCTTTAATCTATCAAATTCATTTATTATCAGATGGTCACGTAGGCCTAAAAAAACATTTTGGCAAATCTGGAGCCAAGCCCTCCCCAGGAAGTCAAACAATTCAAGGGCAAGTGCTTTAATTATTCATCTAGAGTTAAATAGGTTTTATGTAATGACTTGGGGTTTACAGCCAATGAACCTCATGAAGGTGAAGTGTGTTTTTGATAGCTGCTGCTGAATGGAGAGGAAAGATAGGGGAGGACATTTGGCATGCAAAGGTAAAATTAGGCAAATTAAATTTCAAGATCTGTCCTCATGGAACTTAGTTACCACATGAGGTGTGTGAACAGCACTGCAGCTGAAAATCTCTTCATGCAGCCCTGTAAGAAAGGCTTAAGTGTACTGAGAAGATTTTTTTGTTCAATATTTGGTCAATAAAGCATTAATGGATGAATAAAATGTTTGAGGTACTTTAGGATACAGGAAACATCTAAATAAAAAAAATACATTTAATTGGCTTGAGTTAAACCCTGTGCTGATAATTCTAAATGAGTACACTGTTGCATATTTAATTAATAAAAGAAGCTTAAATTACTTAACAGGTAAATAACACCCAGTTTGGGGCCACAGTGCTAGAAAAGGTGTGTGCTCTCTCGCTTGGCATGCACTCTGCTTGTTGGTATGGGGTACATTTTGGGGAAGGTTTGATGGTATTAAAAATGAGAAGCCGATGAACCCTGCAAGTGGACAGTAATATTAACCTAATAAATAACAATACCATCGCAACATTTATAGAAAACTGCACACACCGCTGAGTGGAGTGTCAACAGACATGCTATTTTATTGCATCTTTTTTTTTCTCTCTGAAACAATTTCCAAACTGACTGACAAACTGGTTTTTGTGGGTGCAGGATAGAGTACCTACTCTCATACAGTATGGCATCTCCTCTAACATGATTTGAACAATATATAAGCCACTCACTGCAGCATAGGCTGGCTAGCTCTGAGTCTTTTCTTCTGTTTCAGCCTGTCTGCTCTAAATTTAATAGCAGGGGAAAGTCAGTGTGAACAATCAACCCCTTTTACATAACATTTTAACAAAAGCATTGTTGCCTTTTTTGGCACAGTACTGGTATTTCAGTTTTTAAAAAGAGTTATTGCACTGCATCAACTCTGGTCTGCAGCTATTGTTTGCAAATGTATTGCATGTGCATTACATTTACACAAAGCTGTGTCCAGTGTATTTAAAACTGTACATTACATCAACTTCAAACTAGTCTAGTTTCTTGCATGGTCCATCTTTCTCCTCTATTCTTCATTTCATCTGTTTGTCCTCTTTTGTGTCGTGGCTTTAGCTATTATATCAAACTACTGAGAAGGGCTTACTAAACCTCTTGAAGCTAAAGGCTACACATGTGCAAAAGTTACATGGTGCAAATGGCAGCCAGAAGTGGCCTCTGTGTATGGGACAGATGCCATTGTCCCAGTTGAAGTAATTGTTCTGTTCGATCAGTTTTGAAACTACTTTCTTTTTTATGTGAAAAGTTGTGTCAAATCTATGAAAAGATCCAGAACAATTTATGGTTATACAATGCTCTGTGGGTATCTGTAGTTATATTTGCAAATCCCTGCTGCTCAGACTTGTCTCTTCACCGCCAGATTATGATTGAGGGACTTAGCAATACACAAAATGAGTTGAAAATCCATTTTACATCACACCAGCAATGAGAAACTTTCCATAATGATGTGAAGTGACTCATTAAATTGTAAATGCCTTTCAGGATTTTCAACAAAGGTCGTCGTCATCAGGTAATTCAGCAACCTTTCCCTGTGGATTTGGTATATTTCTTCCTTTATTCTTTGTCTCATGTCATCTAGATCTTTGTTCAAGGGTTGAGGTGTCAAATTACTCGGTGCATAATCAGCGATGGGCGGGGTTTAGGTGTCAGAGGTGCCTAACTTAGCATTAGGATCAAAGGATTTAAATCAGTGCTCGGCGCATGAATACATTTAGATGCTGCATCTGATGACCATATGTATCTATGTGTGGGTGTTTGGGTATGTGTAGAGGAGAAAGGGCTGATCTGGACGGAGAACGTTCCAGTTAATTGCAGCCACTCGGGAAGATCAATCAGAGCCCTGTTCAGTATGCAGGTCCTGGTTTGTACAGCAGAGCAGAGGTCACAGTGACTTTAAAGCCAAAACTTTCAGTATGTTAATTAGGCTGTGTGTGAATTACAGCACAGAAGCACAGCCAGCCACCCACTCATCCCAACAAACATTTATGATTACAAACATGGATGTAGACCTTTGTTTCTCTCTCTCTTTCTCCCTCGATCATTTTCACACAGAGACACAGTCGTACTCAAACTTAAAAGGGTTCACTAACGAACCAAGTTTTAGACGTTAACTGGTATATATTTTGGACAAGATATGGGTTAACACAATCTTGCTTACATGATTTTAGTTAACGAGACGCCAAAATAATTTAATACATTTCTATTGACTTCATCTGGACTAAGGACAGAAAATTTTAAGATTTTATTAATACCAATGCCATTATTGATTATGCTTGATGATCCAATAATTTATAAATTCCTGTGTGTTTTCTGTGTGGAAAAAAAAAAGTTGTCCCACCCATGATTTCAGTGTCCACAATGTCAAACACATAGTGGTCCTGAATTTTAAAACTGTGCATGTTGGTGGTGTTCCCACTCTTGCTTAAACACACACACACACACCTACACACACCCACACAGACAGTAGTTAGCTTCATTTTGTGTAAATTATGACCACTTCTGTCTCCTGTTCACCATTTGAAGCTTTGACTTTTTTGTTTCTGTCTCTACGAACTGATCTTAACTACAGTGTGACTCTTGATTTGAAAGACATGCAGAACAAACTGGAGGGCATTGATCATTCATAGGGGATCATTACGCATAAAGACAAACAAAATTGGTTCCTTAAGGTAGCTGTTATTGGTTCTTCACTGGAATTAGTTTCCAATTCCCATCCCTTATTTGGATTGCTGAATACATTGTTGGATGAAATGATTGTGAAAAACTGCAAAAGGATTCTTTACATTGCTAACCCAATCGCACTTGTTTGCTTATTGAGTATGAGACAATCTATTTGAAATTTTCATATAGCATTGAAAGTTTTAAAAAAATGTATTTAGCTAGTCTTTTGGGAGGATTCATACATCAATAGAGCAAAAAAAAAATGATATTGATACTTGTTTGATACCAGAAAATACTGAAGTTCTAAACACCCAAAATAAAGATATAGGTGATTTATCTTTTCAGTAATTCATTACTTTACTTATTTATTCATGTCAATAAATCAAAGTTGCACGAAACAATATCAGTGCAGGAGAAGTGGGTGGATTATTAAGTCTATGCGCTTTTTGAAACCACAGGTCATTTAAATAATGTATCTTCATTGATTTTGAAACAGAAAAAAATGAAAAGGGAAAAATGTTTACAACTTAAACATACGGATATGTTGCATATAGTTTTACACAATAAATAAATAAATAAATAATAAACACAATGTCTAAGAGTTGGTCTGCGAATTTTGATAAGATTTTTTTGTTGCCATTCACTTCCCAAAATATTAGGAACTTTGTTATAAACAAATTTGAATTGTTAAAATCTACATCATACATCACTTCATTAATCACTGGAAGGGTTGGACGGAAATGTTACCAATTTATTTTGTACAATTTTAAAGTGAACAGGAGCTGGTTCTCTGCAGGCTTTCTTCATAAAGAATATAGAAAAGATTAGATTTGTTTGTTTTTGCCCTTGTACCAGTAAGATTTTTATTTTGTTGATCTTAAAGAGATTCAAATAAGAGTTTAAAACCTCAACCACTCTTTTTTTTTTAAACAAAAACCAAACATGACACATAAAACCAATTTATGTACGTGATGTTTACTCATTCGGGGACAGTATGCAGCAAGACATTGGTGTCAAACATAGCATTCAGGCTAATATGCAATACCGTCCCTAGATAGACCATTAAAAAATATAAAACACAACATTAAATACCGTAAAACATTAATTGACAAACTCAACAATTAAAGACAGAACAATGTAGAATAAATACAAAAAAGTAACGCAAAATACCAATTGAAATAGAAAGCACTAATTCCACTATTAAAACTGTTTGAGTTTAAACAACTTCAGTCTGGATCCAATCTGAAAACTGCAGGGCAAAGCAGTTTGTTCCAGTGAAATCTTTCAAAAAGACACATCACAGTCTTGGTTAGCTGCTCCACATGTTACAGACGTACTCTGAGATATACACCCATCAGGTATATCATGACCACTTGCCTAATATGTGCATCAAACTGCAATGCTCTGCGTATTCTGACACCTTTCCATCAAAACCAGCTCTAACTTGGATGGGACCACATGTTATTTGCTCTTCGAGTGCATCAGTGAGCTTTGGCCATCCATGACACTGTTGCAAGTTCAGCACTGTTCCTTCCTTGGATCACTTCTGATAGATACTGACTATTGCACACCAGGAACACCACACAAGAGTTGAAGTTTTGGAGATGCTCTGACCCAGTCATCCAGCCATCACAACTTGGCTCCTGTCAAACTCAGTAAAATCCTTAGGCTTGATCAGTGTTTATTTTGTGTAGCCACACAGCTAAAAAATATTTCGATACGACTCTAGGTTTCCAATCCAACACAGTCTTCCCTCTAAAAATCACACACACATAAATTCACATACACATACATGCCACATCTGTTGAGGTAAATTTAATCAGTGAGAAGACCCTTAGGCCCTGAATGGCAGTATTAAAGTGCTGGCTGTAGAGCTGTTGTGCTGCTACTGTGACCTTCAGATGTAACCGAGCTCAGACCTCCACTTGGGGTTTAAAATAAACCACCAGAGCACCCTATTGTATACACCACAAACACCAAAGCACAGTACATTCATTTCTTCAAACAACAACCATCCAGGCAGTAAAAAAAAACTCCATCAACCTCTTTCTATAAGTTAAGGCCAAAGTATGAAAGGAGGCTTCAGGGCGGCTCTGTCTCCTGGGTCTGTGTTGTACTGGACTGAAGCTCCAAGCACAAAAACAAGGAACAGCAGAGGAGGTTAAAACCTGCAGACCCATCAGAACCAACATGTCTATTTTCCCCTACGACACCCATGTCTAACAGAGCCAAAATGTCTGTTCTTCTGACTCTTCTCCCCCCATGAATTATTCACGATCAGACCTCTGGCCCTTATCAGAAAGCTTCAGAGATATTCTTTCTCCCACTTCCCACAACTCATCTTCTGCCCTCACAGAACATACAATATGGATACTTATTGAAAGGAGTTTTCTTCTGGGAAGAACAACACAGGAGCCTTCATACTGGCTTCCTTCTTTCTTTTTTTTTGTCCCTACACTTATTTAAGCCTTTATTAAATCTTTCTGCAAAAGTATGTGTGTTTTGCTCTTTATAAAATACCATAAATACGGCAGCTGTTAAAATCCACCTCAAGTTTTTGATAACTCTAGGAGTACAACTTTCCTATAACCTTGCTATGATCCCGCAACTTATTAGCACTCGTCAAACACACATTTCCTCATGAATTGGGGCTCAGATCTATTTTTCAAAGGCAGAGAAATCTGAGGGTGTGCTATGATTGAGGGTACACTCTTTCAATTTAATACCGATGCAAATTAAAACTAATCTTATTGGCTACTCTGCCATGCCGTTTCATTTCCTGCACCAAAGAGAAATATGTAGAAGCTAGCCAAACAGGCACAAGTCTCAGGCAGGAAAGAAAGTGTGAGCTCATTTTTTATTTTTTTTACAAGGACATTATATTCGCATCTGCCAATGTGTCATGTCTTCCAGGGACATCAGCACAGTTTAGGTCATGGTGAAGATCTGTCACATTAACAGTGGGAGCAGTGTGAAGAGCAGGACTGTCATAGGAGGAACAGGTTGAAGTGAGGTCGGCAACAGAGCAGAATGGTGCTGATAAATATTACCTTCTTGTTATAAAGTTGACGTCAATAGCACAATAAAATAAAATAAACTTATATGAAAGCTGCACCAATGATCCATCAAAGATGAAAACTCATTTGGAGCCATCTCTAATGATTCAGTATTGCTGTGAGAGATGCTCTGATTGATCATTCATTATTTGAGGATATTCATCCAAAATATGGGATGAAAGGATTGAAATTAAAGCTTATAGCACTGATCAGCAAAAACAACCTTCTATGGTCAATATTCTGGTGTCTCTAGCAGTGTGGTGTGATTACAGACAAATCTAATTGCAAGACAACAAATAGTGAGCACATCTGCATTGGAGATCAAACCTAAATACAACAAATAAGTTGCCATTATTGAAGGCTATACTCCAACAACCATGCAGCTGTTGTGGGTCACTCATCCTCTACTATTCAAATCAGCCATTGTAAAATCCATAGTAATCCAGTTTGGAAATTCATGGTAAAATATGATTATCATACTACCTGCATAGTCCAGTATATTGAAAGGGCCTACATCTAAGTTGAATGATGAGTGTGTTAAAAATTTAATGCACATTATCTTTACTTAATAATTCATCAACCGACTGTGAAATTTAGTTGTTCCTCCTGCTGGACACTTGTTGCATTGCACCTTGAAAGGTTTTTGTTCGGCTCTGCTAAACAAAATACATAGAAGCACGTTGGCGACTGAAAAAAGACGACTCTTGTGGCCATTTAATCAGGTCTGTCACATGAGCTCCAGTATCTGTTAGAGGTTGCTGCCAGTAATTAATGACTCTAAATGTAAACAACTTACATAAATCCATCATTTTGGGCTTTTATTTTTCAGTTGGAGTTGGAGTTGTTGGAGTAGAGGCCCAATGCTACATAAATGGAATGGTGTCACACTGAGGTCCCTTGACACTACAAAGATTAGTAGACTGACAGAAAGTATAATTAGCTGCTATACAAGATACAAAATATGGTCTTTTACTCGCATAAAACAGATCTGGGCATCTCTAACTGCTGTATTAAGCTGAACTATGCAAGAGCCATGTTGCTTTTTTGCTGCTTCAACTGTTTCAAGTACAAAGACTACAGGGGATAATTATTTTAAGATCATGTTAAATTAGTCACATTTCTCATTAAAAGTTACCCCAAAGTCCAAGACGGTCCTCCACAAATTTGTATTAGCAATGACTGTGTAAAACAATCTAATTTGCCTCCACAGTGAACTTCACACTGATTAAACAGTGACAGGGACTTTAAGAGATCTTCTAAAAACACAAAAAAGGCAAACAGACAAGCAGGCAAAATGAGCCAGAAACACAAACACAAGCAGCTCAGATCATGGAAGTGAAGAATTTAGTGCTACTTGTTCTGCAATTGATCCCAGCATCAGTGTGATTTATTACTTCTGTTCAAAAAGTCAAGGTGGATGAAGGCAAAGTCACAGAGAGCAAAACAAAAGGAATGAACTGCTACTGAATGAACTGCAGAGCAATGCTGATGAGGAGTCTAATAGCTGAGATTACTGAATGTTTGTCTTTAACAAAATGACCCACACGGGCACAAATTACTTGCTTGACAATGATGAAGTGAAAGACAAACGCAGACATTATTAAACTAGTTTCTATTCCCACTACACCCTCCCCTCTGTTTAATTCTGTCAGATCAGGTTGACACCTCAACGTCTTCACCAAAAGAGCTTTTAAGATACTTGCACACAAACACAAGTATACACACCATCAATCACATCACACCTTTGACTATATGTTTGCACTTCTCAATGGGTGTAATCGTCTGCAGGCGGTATTGGATCTGTGGTTAACGGAGGAAAAACAAATGAGTTTCCAAGGTCACTCTTAAAACGCGAGTGATAATTGAGGCCTCTCTGCAGATCCATCAACACCACAGTAAACAAATGCCAATAATATCCTCAGGCTGATTACAGGGACAACATCGCTCTTTTCTCCAAAAGACTAGAGGAGAAATAGATGGACAAAAAGGTGCCATGGAGACAGGTACCATTACAGTGTGATTGAGAAAGGACAGCCAAAGAGCTAAAACACTACAACTCTAAATATTAAACATTTTATTCCGAAGTTGGAGTTTGCAAATTTGTGCCTATGACCTACATGATCTAAAAAACAAATATGACAAAAGCCCTTTTAATGTGAACTCGTTAGATTTTTTCTCTCCATATCAGTGTGAGTTTTACAGCATAAAGTCCTAAGCTGCTATTACACTGCTTTGATGCCACTCATTAAGGACATAGGCACACCAAAGTCATTCATTCGGTTGTGGGCCAATGCCAAATGGTGTGAAAGCACTAAGTAAAGATGTGCTGCATTCAGAATTGTCTGGCAGATCTCAGAAGTGATGGTGAGCAGCTATTGTCTGTTCTTCTTGTAACTAAAGGCATATATGATTTGACCTGATGCTTGGTAAATGTTTCTGGATCACTGCACTTTCATTAGTCAGACTTTTACTCTGTTTAAACCTTTACTCAGCTGTACATTGAGTCTTTCTTTTCCTAACCAATGCTTTGTAGTTTCCAATAAGCTTAATTAAAGAGCCCACATAATGCTTTTCAAGTTTTATTTGCCCTTTCGTGTGATTTACACGTATCCTCTTCATCAAAGTGTACTTTGATGCATGAGACAAAAAGTCTGCAATTTCAGGACTTCTACTGTTCCCTGTCTTTAAAGTGCCAGCAGGTGCCTAAGACAACTCATTCCCCTGTCCCCTGAAATATATCTGCCAGTGTGATGTCCTTACATTATCTTGTCAGAACTTTAAGTCCATTGTCTTGGGGTTGAAGATGGTCCTTCATAAATTTGTATTAGCAATGACCGTGTAAAACAATCTAATTTGCTTCCTGTACAGTAAACTTCACACTGACTGAACAGTGACAGGGACTTTAAGAGATCTTTAAAAAACACAAAAAGGCAAACAGACAAGCAGGCAAAGTGAGGCAGAAACACAAACACAAGCAGCTCAGATCATAGAAGTGAAGAGTTTAGTGCTACTTGTTCTGCAACTGATGAGGCCCAGTGCAGAGCATAGACCATAGAAAGAGGACAGAGCTGTTGACAACATGGCTCTGAGGACTGCTGAACAGACCAATTGCCACAGTGGAGAACAATCAAATCAGAGAGGACTGGGCCCATGTGAGGAAGAGGGCAAGAGCTCCAACAGGGTGTCTCAGAATTACTGAGAATACAGGTGGATCAGGGGTACTCAGTATGTGAAAACTGTAGGCTGTTTTTTTAACATTGGCAATTGTGCACAGACTCTAGCAGTTCACAAAATCAAAGCTATGAACCCAAGTTAAGGCAACAAAGCTCTTAAAATAGAGCAGGATGGGCTAAATGACCCACAGCTCCATAGACAGTGTTGGCATAAGTGTATTCATGGACACTTTGACTGATTCTGAATTTCCTGTTTATATTTGATTTAATGGGAATTAGAAACTTTTTTTCAACACTTCTATTGGTCAGAACATCTTGTTGTTTTGATGATTTTAAATCCTGTGGAAATACCATGTTCGCACCATTGATCACGTTTCTTTTCTTTGGATATGTTAAATTATTTTTGAAGAAGAAGTTACAGACGACAAAAACAGAGAGGGAGGAAACTGATGCCAGCAAGTTATTTTACTTGCTCCTGGCATCGCTAAGTCAATGACAAATATATATTAGCCTTGATGAGAAATCTGTAAGCATGGAAGCTGTTTTGTTGTTTTAGCAGTAAAGTAATGTGCATTGAATGTGTCCTCAGCTTTGGAACAACCTGCCCGAGGAGATAAGGTGTGTAGAATCAGTGACATCTTTGGTAACACTTCTTAAATCCCACTTTTAAACACTTTGTTATATGATGTCACTGACTTATTCTATTTTACTATTTTCATAATATCTTATATCTCTAAATTGTTCAAGTCATTTTACCTCCCTTATGCCCTTAGCTCCATTTTTCTGTCTTCTTCTTTTTCTCTTGTATAACTTGAAAACTGTTTTTTATCCCTTCCATTGTTGTCATTTTAATCTATATTACTATTATTATTCCATATTTCAAGCTAACCCTCCCTTATTGTTCCACCTCTCTGTTTGCAGGTAGTTCTGATGCTCTATGATATTTTTGTAATTTTATACCTTCTACTTTCTTGACTACTTTGACGTTCTCTTATTATATTCATTTATTTATCTATCTACTTACTTTATTCTATATTTACTTATCATTTTACTGTTTTCTGTTCTTTTGTATACTCTAATGTTAAACGTAGCCTCCAAGTGTACTTCTCTTCTTTAATCTTTAAAATTAGGTTATCCTTGTCTTATTTTATTTCTCATGTTGTTTGATTCCTGTGCTGTCTTGAATTCACATGTGGTTTGATCATGATATTCTGCTAAGATTCTTGTTGAACTTTAATATTTATTCAGCTAGAGCTTTGTTTTCCTGGGTTCTTTACCGAAAATTTCTGTTATTTTTTTCCTTTTTTTTCTTTTTTTTTTTTTTTTGAAACTCATCTTGTGTTTTTGGTTTGTGCTTCAGTCTTCTGTGCATGTCTGTCTTTTTGTCAAAGCACTGTGTAAGACTCTGTATTTAAACGTGCCATATAAATGACAATATTATGAAAAGTTAAGATCCTATGCAATTCATAAGCACAGTACTGACAGGAGCATAGCAATGGTTTCCATATCCAAAGCTAAGTTTTTGTGACATTGAATGTTCCTCAAGGTGGTTGTGAACACATTTGACAATTAGAAATAATGGAAAAAAGAAACCCTTTCTTGTAACAATATTCAGAGGTGTACATAAAACATTGGTTAAAATATCAGCATTAGATGGAAGTGGGCTTATTTTGAGTAACCCCACCATCACCCCTGTATCACTGGCTCTCTCCCTCCCCCCTCGGGTTTTGTTTGTATGAGCTGTTGGTTTTCAGAGTGAGTCTGAGATGATGCAGTATGCGAGGAGACAGGTGAAACCGTGCTAATGAAATTGAACCTGGCAACACTGTCAAATCTCCCAAACACAGCAGAAACAATGTGATCCCTTGATAGCAAAGAGTCCCCAAATAACTCCATTGTTATATATGGAGAGAGGCGTCTGTGGGGATTTTGCAACCATATCTGTTAGTTTGTGTAAGGATGTTTTTTTGAATACACATGCAAAGTATTCACCTGGTTAAACTTGCCAACAGAGAACATAAATGTCAGATACGATTCGTTTTATAAACTAGAAAAGCACTCAGAGAGTGCAGACCTCCGCCAAGCAGCTTCGGTCCTCTTTGGCGAAAGTGGTCCTATCTGGCAATGTTAAAGAATCCTTTAAACAATTCCTGTATCCGGATAGTGATTCGGATCAGTCCCAAAATCTAATCATTTCTTCCTTATCCCATTCCACACATTTGCTGAAAATTTCGTACAAATCCGTCCATAACTTTTTAAGTTATCTTGAAAACAGACAAACAGTCAAACTAACTGATGCCGGCAAAAACATAACCTCCTTTGCGGAGGTAATGATGCATGCAAGATAAATTATTTAACATTTGTCGTATTGACTTGTATACAGGAATGACTTGAACATAATTATTGACTCGGTTTGTTTTGATTTTTTCACTTCTTACATTGTACCTTCTCTTTAACATGTAAGTGCCTTCACAGACTACTAGCGGTTTCAACAAATGTCATACACATGCGTATTTCTCCGATATTTTTGAGGTTCATGTGGTTGTTAAATGCATGCATGATTTAACAGGACCCCATTAGCAACAGCAACTTACTGGCTTTCATAAAAGTAATTGGCATATAAACCTATGTTGCTATATAATGTGCTCCTGTGCACTTTTTATAATGAAGGCAGTGAAAATTGCCGCGTAAGAATTTTCCTTTAAAAACAACAGGCCCCGAGGCTCACGTATATTAAAGGGTATTAAAGCAACTAAAGGTCAACATAAATGGTTAATCAAGTTAATTAACGTAGCGGAAAATACAATGTTATAATGACCATTGGAGTATGTTTGTTTATTTTGGGGAGCTATATCAAAGGAGGGTGTCAGTTTCCATTTAACGTGCCCCTTTCTCATGCAGTTTAAAGGCCATGGCAGAATCGTTGATGAATAAATCAGCAGAAAGTGAGTGGGTGAAAATAGACTAGTAGAGAAAAGAGAAATTAAAACAAACAAAAAAAGTGCTTAAAAAATAAAAACCCACATCTTAACCTGTGCAACCTTTCTGGTTTAAATTTCTGCCATTTACACACTTGTTCTACAATTTAGCATCAGTCACCCTCAGTTTCCATTAGCCATGGCTGTTGTTAGTTCAGAACAAACACAGAAAAAAAAGTTGTTTTGTATTAATGCAATGAAACGTGCTTTAGGTGTATATTTGTATTTACAACTAGTACACAATCCAAATATTTTATATAGTGTGCGTTCCATATCTTAACATACATTTTTTTCCTCACAACCCCCTTATAAAACTCCTACTTTTTAACTTAAATGCTTATTCACTGATTTAAAATGTATGACATGTCCATGAAATTATGAATGCTAAGTTTAAATGCAAACATTTTCCACTATGTTTAAAATGAAAACTCACATAGCATGATCAGGTTGTGTAGACTATTCTCAACCTGTAGTAGAATTATGTGGTTGATTTTATCCAAAAAGCTGTTCAGGAAGAAGAGGCAATATTTCTTTCAGGTGTGGGGATTATAATTTGAGGATTCCATTGTGCCTTGTTGCACACTGTTTTCATATAATAAAATATCTATATCCTGTGTCTCCTGTAGAGCTTTATTGTTAAGCTGGCCATCATGTATTTCAAGTTATAACAAGAAGTTCTCTCAGAGCACAAACCTCCACCAAGGCATTTCCAATATTGCTGGGCAAGTTATTATCAGAAGTAGAAGAATAAGTGGAAAACTGCCCTTTAGTGCAATGTTACCAGCACATTTAAAACATTCCTGGATCCATATCCACATTCAGATCACCATTAAAATATCTTCACTACCTTCTTGTGCCATGACCAACATCCCCTGATAATTTCATTGAAATCCATGGAGAATTTTTGAGTTATCTTGTTCACATATGGATTGACAGACAAACAAATAAACTCACAAATTGTCACAAAAACATTACGTCCTTTGTAGAGTTAATTAAACTATTGGTTTTACAAACTTCTTAGTCCAGCCTCACTTTTTCAAAAGTTAGCCCTGCCTTGTATCTACAGGAAGGTCAAACATTTAATCCAAGAATTGACAAATAATAAGAACATTTAAACCATGATATCTGTGTTTGTATGTTTGCCTGCTCCCCCTCTCAAAGTAAAAATTCTGTGGTGAACCTTGATACTGATGTTTCTAAAGGCGACGTTATTTAGTATTAAAACGTGACTGCACAGATGTTCAATAGTCATACTGCTGCTACATAAAGTTTTCGGTTCAGTGGAAAGCAGCTGACACCTTAAAGTTCAACAAGAACATTTTCTAGGTGGGTATTTTATGCCTTTAGTCAGACAGGGCAGAGCAAAGGGTCAGAAACTAGGAAGAAGGAGGAGAGTGAGGTAGGACTTGCAGGAAAGGAGCCACAAGAGATATCTGAACCCAGGCCTCCCACTTTGAGGACCATAACCTTTGAAGATGAGGAACACTAACCATAAACATCAGGCTACCAGCACCCCACTAACTGCTTTAATACCCACTTGGAGAAACTGGTTTGATTTCAGACTGATCAGCCTTTTTAGAAGAAGCATAATTTTGACAGTGGTCATTTTGTGTGTGTTTCTGCTGCTGATGAGGCTTATAGCTTGTATGTGAGTTAAAGCATCACACATATAATCAATTCTGTAACATCTGGCTCTCAAGGATCAACCTACTATCAGCAATGAGATGGATTGTTAAAAATGATGAATAGAATTCAGTGAATTAGTACCAGTTCAGTCCATGCAACATACATAACCCCACTTCAATCACTCCATTGTTAATTCAGTAGCTAAGCCCCACTTTGAAATAGAGCAATAACAGGAAGATTGTCAAGGCAACAATCTCTAGTGAAAGAAAGCCTCACATGTTATGATTTTCCAATGGTATCAATCAGTCTCTGCTTACATAAGACTGAATAATAGACAACAGCTCTTTACAGGCACTTAATATGATATAACAAACAGATCTAGACTGTGCTCTGTATTGTAATTTACAGATATCCAACATTAATCCACCATGAGCAAGTCACTTAGCAACAGCGGAAGGATAAGGCCTTATTTTAACAAGCAGAAACCTTTGTATTGATTATGTAGCAGAGCTACAATGCCTTAAAAAGCATGTGTAAATTCAATATGTGTATCACTACGCTCAAACTGAGCTCTTATAAAAGTCAACTCTAATCTTCCATCACTACAGTTTTTGTGTCAGGGAGATAATAACAGCCCCTTAGGCCTAAATTGCATCCTCAGCCTTGTGAATATACTTTAAAAAAACTTCAAATTTAGTCTTAAGTGGCTATTTTAATTGCATTTTCTTCAAGTAAAAGTGATTCTTTTTTAATGAGTCAAGCTGCATTGTTGACTATGTTCTGCAAGTGGTTATCAGCATCTTTCACAAACTGAGAAAATAGTGATGATGGTAAAGGTACAAAGTTTTGAGTATATGGCACACATTTTAAAACAGTCTCCAAAAAAAATGATACCATGTTTTAAGCCTGACAAAGTTATATATCAGGAACATGACCATATATTTGCAGAAAATCTCCATTAGCTTTCAGTTTAGACTGTGTATCTTTATCACAAACTAATTAAATAATCCGTACAGTCATTTTGTTGTATGAAAATACAGGACATGCGTTGTTAGTCACATGTTGTGAAGCTTGTCACACTGCCACATCAGTTTTGGTTAATGGTGACCTTGAGCAGTATTTTTTCTTTGTTTTTTTTAATGAATAATAATCAGATTTTAATATCAGCCTAACAGGCTAATACATGACAAAAACACTGTATGAACAAACACACCATCCTGATATGCCAGACAGCCACTCAGCTACGTGCAGTGGGTCTTAAGTAAATGCTTTCCTGCTGTCAGAAATTCTCTATCATGCTGCAGGAATCCAGGGGGGATGGGGAAGCTACTGGTGCTGTAAAGAGGGGGGAGAGGAGGAGGTCCTGATGTTTGCTGATGATGATTCTCTTTAATGTAGAAGTACTCCACTATGCAGAGGAAACTTAACACACACCAGGGGGCATTTAAAACATAAAGGGAGATTTCCCTGCCCAAAATCTTGATGTATAATCAGGTGGGCAGCTCCTGTGTGATTCTACCATATAGCAGTGGTTCTCATATGGAGTGTTGGGGAACACTGGTGTGCCTTGAGAATTTTGTACAGCCATAAGGTGTTAAGGCATAAGGTGTTAATTTTTCAATAGTATTACAGGTGTTTATCATACTTGATGAGCACTTTGTAGACAGAAATATTTAAGTGTAGTAAATTAATAAGATACTCTAACATGCATCAAAGAGGCAATTTTTTATTGATCTAAACAAGGTGTGCTTTGAGATTTTGGCTTGGTTTTGGGTGTGCCCTGTGCATAAATAGTCTAAAAGCCACTGCCATAGACGTGCAATATCAGTCTCATCCTTTCCACATGAATCCTCACTAGTTTCAGCCAGCAGTCACAAAGCTCTATTTTTGTCCTTGTCCTTTGAGAAGGAAAATACTGTTTGTGTGTTTTAAAGTTTGAAGGACTAAATGTTACACCACTTAATTTAATTACTTTAGCACAAGAGTGTTCCAACCTACCTCCACTGTTGAGACCTGATTTCATCCAAGTGAGGGGTGGACTCTCTCTGTGTGAAAATTGACAAATGACTGCTCTTATAAAAAACATACAGCACCTTATATGCTGTGCTATGTATGTTTATATATCTTACATGCTATCCAGCACAAACATGCTATTAAAATAAACCCCAGGTGTCCAAGAAACTCTCTTCATTTATCTCAGTTGAACTTCTGTGGTCTTGCGCACTCAGTGCCTGGTAATTTATGAGTCACTGCATCTAGATTTATTGTATTATTTTATATACTTTGACATTTCTAAGTCTGGATATGTGGGGGAAAGATGGCTTCCTGGTAGGAGGAGGAGAAAAGAGAAGGAAGCAGGAAAGAGATGAGTAGCTTCAACAGTACATGAGAATGAGTCACCCAGGCACCAAGAGCTGCCAAAACTCTGCCACAAGCTCTACTTTCAGAGCCCTCTCTTCCGCATCGTCCCTCCTGCTGTCCACCCACAGCACTTTTTCCCAAAGGCCTGGTGTATTTGTTTTCTTTTAATTAGTTAGAGGGTCGCTGACAAAGCCACTCCATTGTTCACCCATTCAAAGACTCTTGCAAAAGCATGAACTGAAAAGTGGTGGATGCAAAAAGGATAGAGGCGGCCTTTATTCTTCTGTTGTGTTCTCTGGTCCTTTGTCTGCTTTCCACATTTGCTTTTTTCTCAGAGATTAGCATTTGTTCTGTCTCTTTTTCAGTCACTCTCTGTAATCCCTCACTCTTTTTTGCTCCATTGCACTGGGCCTACTTTTGGGACAATATGCAATGCAAACGGATGCCACATTTTGCATTATCTGCTCAGCCTCTCTGTATTAAAAAAAAAAAAAAAAAAAAAAAAAAAACTCAGAAAAAATGAAAGATAGTGGTGAGAAATGAGAGTATGGCTGCTATGATAACAACCCTGTGAGATAAAGGTTTAGCAGTAAAAGAAAGTAGACATGCACACAAGTTAGCAAAGCTTAGGTTTAAGGGGGATGAAGGACTGGCCAAAAATGTGGTCCTATATTCTGAAGTGTATCACTGCTGTAAGAGGAATGGTGAACTTGAATTATTCTTACCATCACTTGATTAAGCATGTTATTGCAGTTTTGAATACAATTACTGCACAAATAAGAGTGTCTTAAATCAGAAGAACTAGAAGTCTGTCAGGGCTGTACAGTGGTGTAGCATGGAATGCTATTGAAATGGCTCCCCAGGTTAGTCAGGGCCCTTCAGGGAAGATTTTCTCCTCCATTTTTCTTCAACAGTCCAAAGACATGCTCATCAGGTTGATTGGTATTTTGTGGATGTTAATGGTTACCTGTCTCTACGTGTCAGTAACGTGATTAGCTGGCAACCAGTCCAGGGTGTAAACTGCATCTCACTGAATGTGAGCTGGGAAAATCTTGTAAATTCCCATCCATATACTTAACTACACCCAACTTGAACACATCATCAAAAAACCGAAAGTTGCCTTGTTTAACCTTCCTCCTGTGTTAGGGTTGGTACCGACCCGTTTAGCTTTTATATGCATAAAAGAACCACTTAATATTTGTTTATTGCATCAAGGCTTTTTGACTTTGTCAGGAACCAATATTGAAACAAACAAAAAAAAAACCTAAAAACAATAAATTATAATTGCTTGGTTGAAATAGTGTCATCTGTGTTGGTAGGGTTGATTTTGACCCAGTTATAAAAATAAGATTATAAAGCAATATTTAAAGCCAAAACTAAAATCATGGTGCATCTGTGAAGATAAACAGATCAATTTTCATAAATGTTCACAAATATTCTGTAAAGTTCTCTTGCTAAAAAATACTTTTTTTGCCTTTTTCTCCAAGTAAATATATACGGGTTGAAATTGACCCATCACACCAAAGATGTTATTATAGTTCAAAATATTAGAATGGGAAAATTTATATACATATGCCTCTACAATATGTGTACTAACACCCCTAGTAATAGTGAGGTAACAATATAACCTCTTATTTATATGATTCTCTTGAGGTTCATTTTACATTTTTTTATTGAAATCAAGGGGTACACAGACAAAGAAAGACCCAAAGGCCCACACCAAAAGATATTAAAACCAATATTTTCATGGATAATTAAGCCTGACAATGTAACCAAAAGGCAGCACGGTGGCGCAGCAGGTAGTGCACGTGCCTCACAGCAAGAAGGTCACCGGTTCGATCCCCAGGTCAGGCAGGGCCTTTCTGTGTGAAGTTTGCTAGTTCTTCCTGTGCATGTGTGGGTTGTCTCCAGGCACTCCGGCTTCCTCCCATAGACCAAAAATATGCTCATTAGGTTAATTGGTCACTCTAAATTGCCCTTAGGTATGAGTGTGAGTGTGAATGATTGTTTGTCTCTATATGTTGCCCTGCAATCAACTGGCGACCGGTTCAGGGTATACCCCGCCTCTTGCCCAATGACAGCTGGGATAGGCTCAAGCCCCCCGCAACCCCGAAAGGGATAGTCGGTATAGAAAATGAATGAATGTAACCAAGAGATAAGGGGAAAATGCATGATAGATAATTGTTTTTAGTGTAATTTACAGCTGATTTAAGGCACGGGTCAAAACTGATCCTAGCGTGGAGCATGTATAGAGAAAGCTAACACAGTACAAGGGATTACTTGCTTATTTTGTCAGTTTTTACACATGCATTCATGCTGGATCACTGTGCGTACTAACCTGACACTTTCACAAAAAAATATATTGCTAACAAAAGTCATCTCAAACATGGCTGAGTTTTTGGTTTTTTGAAACAGTGGGACCTGATGCAACCAAGCTTCAACATCTATGCTTATTGTAAGACCAGTGAAGACACACAGCTCTATGATGTAGACTATAATCACAAATGCGTACCCTAACAAAAACGGGTCTTCTAATTCTGTAAAATTCAAAAACACTCACAAAAATGGATTTAGATGTGTCCAGATGGCTTATGGAATCTAGCAGTTGATATTGATGAAAGGTTTTTAAAAGAAAAAGAAAATGATTTGCCCCCTTTCTCACATCAGGGTTTATGCTTGTGCTTTTTTTCTTATATCTGTAAAGTGAAAAATTTCCATCTTCTTCATGTTACCCTAAATATCAAACAGGCGAGGTAGATTAGCCCTAAAGTTATCAGAGAAAACTGGAAGTGAGCCAAGTCCTCTTCCATTATGAGAGAAGCGGAGATAGCTGGCCGAGCTGATCGAGCCTGATCTCTTCTTCCATTAGCCTTTATTGGTACTTCAGTCAAAAACCATTCCAGGGAGATAACACATGCTCATATACTGTTTTATGGTGATAAACTTGGTTTAGCTTTAAAGGTATGAATCTAATTCATGTGTTTCTGTTTTATTTTCTATTAAAATTGTGCCTTATGTTGAGAGCTGGAGATCACAGGTAAATACTAAAGTCATCAATCAAGTAGAGTGGAGAGTGAGAGGACAGAAAACACCTTCAGGTGGAAGAGAAGAGGGGAGCGATCTTTTATACGTCACTCATGACCGTGACCGATTTGTCGTAAAACCACCATCCAATTAAAAGAGGTCTCTCCATCTGCCTCCTCCTGAGTCAGCAATGAGCTTTCACCCCATGCCCACCCCCCTCACCTTACCTATGATAAATCCATCTCTCCAACACTGCAGGTGTGTGTTTACTAGGGCTGTAGTCAACTGAAATGATACCCAAACATCAACCAATTGATTGGTTGTTTTAAAAGAAAAAAAAGAAAAATCAATACCTTTAGATCAACTCAAACAGCTACAGTGTAGCCAATACCCTGACCCATATCACACTTTTTTGCAGAATTAAATTATTTTAAAAATGCTTATTTTGTACCAAAATAACAACCGACAAAGGCACCAATATTTCTATGGTTTCCCAAAAAAGGTAAATATGAAGTAGAGATCACAGCATTACAAAATATTAAGTATTAAAATCAACACAATATATCTTTGGTTACCTGTTTTTGACTTTATTTCAGCCTGGTAGACATAATTAACAACACTCTTTTATTCATGTTCTGAACCTAAAACATGTGTTGCCAAGAATTCTTAAATTCTCCTGTAAGAACTCAGTTAGGTCCCCAACATTCACCCACCGTAAAGACCTCATATTATACTTTCCAACTGTTACATGTGCCCCTTTGTATGTCCCACATGTTTCCTCCATGTCATTGAGTACTTCAATTCACAGGACAAAAAGTCAGCATCATCGAGGACTTCTTCCTCTCCCTTTCCTTATCATCTCAGTCACTGCCTTAAACATCTCATCCCCGTGGCCCCCCAAATAGAACTTCCAGTGTGATGTCACACCATCACTTGTTTACGCCCATCGCCTCAGGCTGTCAAGCCTAGTGCAGAGTGTAGAGAAGATAGAGAGCTGTATGAAAGCATGGTGCTGAAAATAATGATTAGAAAAAAAAGAAAGAAAGAAACATCAGGTCTCCTTTCTTCACCAACAATATCTTATGTTTTTCCTTACAAAGAAAGTAACAAGACTTGTGTCTAACTGATGAGATTTTGGCCCAGTGGTATTCTGTCCAACAACAAATTTGTGAAATGACTGAAGGATGTCAGCAACAGTAGCCTTGCTCAATGAGGTGAGTTGATCTGAGCTTAGATGTCATTGTATTTGATATGAAGACAGTTATATCTAAATGTCATGGCTTACTGCTCAAGAGGTCTCAGTGGTGTGTACGTATAGATACTGCAAACGGCTCTCCTTTCTTGAGATTATGTGGGAAAATCAGAACCAGAACTGTAAAACAACAACAAAATGCTAACCCAAGCACAATACAGCAGAGTGACTCAAAGGTGGTTCCACTACTGCCGTTAAACTGTCCCTCACTGGTTAAAAATAGCTTCCCATGAGTAAACAGTAATTGCTACAGAAGTCAGATACAAACCATTTACTATGGGTCACTTTGGCCCTCAGCACTATTTTCTGGGACATGTAATTTGCTTGTTTACTTTATCCATCTCCACATATCATCTAAAAAGCCTTGGGCAAATAAAAAAAATGCTGCAATTTCAGTTCAGCTGAGGACAGTCGTGTCATTTGTAGCCTTGCAGTGATTTAAAGCAAAAGGAAATGGAGCAAAGTCAGCCTTAAATTCTGCCTTCTGTTGTCATTCCTTTTGCAAAGATAAATTACCTTCCCCAAGATAAACACAACTTGACCTCAAATTAGATGTTGCACTTTGAACAGCTCAATAAAAGCGTGAGGGATGAAAGGTGGGAAAAATACTACTGAGTCATGATCATTTCCAGCTATAGCATTTAAAAACCATAATGACAGAACAACAATTATCCTTAATTGCCATACTTAATTAATTTTAACAATGCATGCAGCTGGAAAATACGAAGAAAAACCTTGCTTGTATGTAAAATTAGGATGCAAGAACTTGTCGATGAAGTCAACAAAATTTGGTGATTTGAACTGCTGCTGCTGTATTTATTTTTCACATAGTTGTTTAATTATGTCATCCCAAGTTTTTCATGCATTTTGTGTGCATAACATTGTTTTCTGGAGTGGATTTTCCCAGGGAGCCGGTCATCTCACTCTCCTTACCATCAAGATTCTGTATTTCATCCAATCTGATGACAAAATATATAAATCACATGTGATCTAAATATTGATTTTAAGAATATTGATTTTAAGAACCATTTCAGATGAACTGATCATGATTTTTAAGCAAATCAGGTGTTAATGATCAAATTGATTGTAATAGCCATTTTAGTTAGCTATTAAAACAAACTGAAATAATGTGTAATTATGCTGTGTTTCAGGCCAGATCAGACAATGACCATTAGGGAAAGGTAAATGAAGCACAACTGAGATGTTAACATAGAAACTTTAACAATAATAATGTTCAATTTTCGCAATGAACTTGAAAACAAATTGAGATTGAATTAGTTTGTTTTCTTGGCAATATAAAATACATGATATATGTTAAAAAAAAATAGAATGAATTAATCTGCAGCTAATTGAACAACCTTCCAGTGATCAAAGAAAAATATTGATGGTTGTAACGACTCACATTGTTAAAGGGTGTGTGAGTTTATTCCTTCCTAAATATGGGAAATTGACCAAAAAGACAAAGAAGAAAACAAGAGAAACAGCGTTACGGATCATGATTCCTTTATCTCAAAAACATGCAGCATGGAGAGGAGACCTGGAGAGCTGTCCTCCGTAGACAAGACAGTTCACCAACCTTAAATACAGCACTCAAAGAATCACATGACACAAAAAATATGTATATTTAGCATTTATTCAAGAGAGTAAAGATCTCAGGACACCATATACAGGTAAAACTACACACCCTGTTAAAAACCACCCCCACCACCTGTTTGCAAAGGGGTCAAAAGTTGTCTAAAAACAGATGTCAGACCTTGGTGTTGTTTTACTCACTGAGTTTAAATAAAGTTTTTCAAAAAATTCCTCACAGGTGTCAGTAAAGGTATAACAAAAATGATCAACCCCCTTACTTGAATTTAAAAAGGCTGCATTTGTGCACTTCTTAATACTAGACATCCTCAGAGGGAAATATGATGCTTTTTCACTGTCACCTACACGTTCTGCCTTCTGTAGGATATTTATAAAATCTGGGTCCATGGAGGACATTGCAGTGGTTGCAATATGTGGGTACATGAATAACCCCATCCTCATTCCTTCACTGAGAGGATTAATGAAGGATTAATAGCCCATGTCATTAGACTGGGTGGCCACTGTCTGGGTTGTAAAACCTTGGAGATTCTTTCATTATAGTACATTGAGGGTGAATGTGAACAAAAAGGCAGAAAAGGGACCAGGATGCTGGTAACGTGAGTGCTACTTTCTTGTGTCCAAATGTATCCGTCCGTAAAGAGAAGATCTAGGTCACAAAGAATGGATTTTTAAGGACAAATGGAAAATCTGCTACAGAGGTGTTATACAGGTACCTCAGCATAGCCTCATAATAAGAGGGCTGGAGTGGTTTGTACGATAGGACCATTAGAAGAGATAGTATTGCAAAGGATGATCATGAGACTAAGTGTCCTTGGCCTTTGCCCTCTAAAATCTAATGAGACTTTCAGTCAGAGTGGACATAACAAATGTTACTGATATTTTGATTTGTCTTTGATCTCTAAAATCAAAATATCATTTCATCCAAAAGATGGAGAAAACATTTTTGCAAACTTTGAAGGTAACTTTGTGAAAATGAATGTTATGGCATTACTTTCAAAAGAAAGGAAAGAAAATGAAAGCTTAACTTTAATGTAGAATTTTAAGAAAATTCATTTAAACATGATGGAAACTGTTTTCAAAATAATGTTTTCACAGTCAAAGGATAAAAATGAAAATTTCTGACCTTGTCTTTGATTTTAGATATCTTATCAGTTAAGTGAGTCTGGCAAGTCATTTGTCTTTAATAAATCCCCTCAACCATTCCTAGGATGCAGTTTTGAAGAATGGGTCTTCTGGACAGATGGATGGACAACATAAAAACACAATGTGTCTGGTCTTAGCTATCCCCAGACAGAGGCAAAACAAGTCCAATTTTGCACCTTAAAAAAGCAAGAGCTAACCAGCCTCATAAAGAGCAAAAATCTGAATTTTAAAATGAAGATAACTGTCAGTTTCCTGCCTTTGAAAAGTCTGTATGAACCAGTGAAATATAACAGTGAAAACACAGCCAGGTTATGGAAAAAGGAAAGAGACAGCCATAGCAGTGTTGTAGTTTGTGGAAAGCTTATTGAAAAAAAAAGCTCAAAGACTTTAACCTTTGACCTTTAACTTGAAAATGTAATGAGTACATTGCCAGAAGGTTAAAATTCAGACAGAAATCTTTCCAAGAATTCCTGAGATAGCACATTCATGAGCAAGAACATTAAGGCTTGTCCCTCTGTATCCAACATCTTACCAGCTCAAACTGAGTTAAACTGGACATTTACACAATTTTTTTTAGGAAAACTTTATTATGGCTGTATCACAATCATACAGTAGGGGTGAAAGTGAAGCCTGAGAGAGGGCTTTCACACCGGCATGGTTCTGGTTCTGGAACAGGTTCAGTGCCAGCTTCTCAGAATCTCAGTGCTTTCTAGGGAACCAGCCCGCGTTCATACCAGTTTAAGCGGAACAAAAGTAGGAGGGCGTTATTCCAGGTGACTTAAATAACCAACCGGCAAAAGGTGGATAGCATTGATATTCTTAAAAGCATTTGTTGCCTTACTTAATGTTTTTGCTTTCATCCAACAATAAAGCACGCAGGAACTGCTGATGATGAGGAGAAATGGAATACATACTGTATGTAGAAGGCATCTGATGTGTTAAAAGTGTGTTTGTTCCTCTACATCCTTGACTTTCTGCTCATTTTATCAACACAGAATACGACATGCCCATGAAGTCACGGTTTGCAAGCTGAAACCAACTTTTATTTGTTCCTGCCGCTAACCAACTTTTCAGGTTGAACCAATTATCTTCCTGAACACACCGGCCGGTTCAAACCTATAGGTTCGGGAACCGGAACATCACGGAGTCATGCCAGTGTGAAAGCCCTCAGAGAGTGATGCTGTAATGAAACATTTTCTGCTTCCTTGTCTCAAAGCCCATGGGATTTTCTACAACGTTTTCATTGAAAGCCAAAAACAAGGTCTGTGAAAATACAGCTAGAATTTTGAAGTGTCATTGCACCCAAAAAAGGACAGATGCTAACGAGAAGCCAACAACAACTAAAGAGTTTGCTTGAGACAACAAATATCTTTTCTGATTCTATCCAACAGCACATTCAATTTCATATGGACACAATCATGACTAAACACAAAAGAAGGTCTACAATAGAAGAGTCTTAAACTTGATTTCTTCATTTTTTTACAATAAGAGGCTTATTTTGTTCAATGATCAGAAAAAGCAATGTGCAAACAAAACATGCTTTTTTCTTTCAAAGGAACCAGAGCGATGCTAACATTCTAGTTGGCCCACAAAATTACATCATTGCAGCACCACTCTATGGCCTTTGACCTATATCCACAGAAATAAAAACTGTTAATCTTCCAATCAGAGAAAACACAAAATTTGACAGAAATCCCTGCTTCAAAACTTAACAAGTCTTGCCTGGTCAACTTTGATTTTCATCTGAGCTGCAAGCTGACGCAACACAGGAGTTAAACAAGCCTTAATTTTACAACAATTACCACAGAGTCATTAGAGTGGAAATACATAAATCATCCTTCTGACATGTACAGTACTGTATGCACGCACAATCACATCATCAGCGGACACTCCAACACACACCACACATGGACCCAAACAAAGTCAATCATGGACATACAGTAAAGCTGAGCCACGTAGGCATTAAAACAGCCAGAGACACACGCTCAGACAAACACTCTCAGCGGAGGTTCTTACTGTTAAATTGTTAAATGACTAGTATTAATCACCGTTCTCTGTCTCTGTGGTGATTATGAACACATTAATCAGCAGCATGTCTGCCAGTTGGAAATGAGCAAGCCAGGCAGAATGAGGGCGAGAGGACAATGAGTGAAGCGGGAGGTGGAGGAAAATACTGGTGGGGATAAAGCTGCCTTTTTCATTTCTGTAACTTGGAAACAAAGTTTATGCCAATGGGTGAAACAAGTAAAGACAATGAAGCACGAAACAAGAGCATCTTTTCAAACGGGGGGGCTGTGTCATTATTCTGAGCATCTCACAACAACTTCCAGTAGCCCTCAGCATCACTTGTGTTTCAACACTGTTGTATCAAGATGCTGTCTACCTATATACTGAAATATCTAGACGTGCTGTACATCTCCTCAAGGGGCAGGAGGGGGTTTGCTGTGTAAACAACAAATCCAACTTTGCGACATAAAAGAAGTAAAAAGTTTCCAGCGTAGGAGGTTGTAAAACAGTGGGCTCATCACTTGCTGAAACTCATTACAGAGGACTCCTAGTAAGAAAAAAAAAATATCAGAAACAAAACTTACCAAGAACATTTAAACTAACAGGGCAAACTCTCAGATTTTCTATTTGTTAGAATAAATTGTGCCAAAACAGCAATTCAGGGTTGGCTATTCTTAGTTTCAGTGGAAATTTTCACATGAAGTCTACATTCCCACATGGTAAAACATGTAGTCTAAAATATCCAATATTTAAGTGCGTTTTATTTTAACATGTAGTCCAAAGAAAATACATTTGGGAGACTTAAGAAGTCTCCACAGTCACATAAATGGAAAGTGGTACCACCTCAGCATCAGTATTCAGAAAGAAGACGGTTTGTAGAACTTCACAGATAAATCTTTTGTTAGAGTTTTCAATTGGTATATGTATTTTAGGGGAGTAACCAATACCAAAAAAGAACTATACTTAGTTCCAATATCTAGTGATATTATCTGTCTCCAGGGTGGAAGCACCACTCCACTAAGTTCTCCTCAAGATGCATGCTGTGTAAATTTGCTGCAGGAGCCACATCAAAAACACATAATTCTACATTAGGCAGATCAACTTTATAGGAAGTCGGATACAAAAGGCACAGAGAATCTGACAGACTGCTAGTTAATTGTTTCATCACATCAACAAAACTTAGAACCAGAAAACAAACATACTGCAAATCAATATCATGCAATGACATCCTTTTTGTATACTGTTTTCTTTTTCCTTTGTGATCTCATGATTAAATTGATCTACACTCTGAATGGATGGACAGTATGGAATTTGAGGGTAATCTCCCTACGACAAACAAAATTCTGTTTTTCTGGTTTATTTCTGTGCACAAACACATCGCTCTTCTGTACAGTTTATTTATGGACACGCACCACCGATCCAAACAAGCGTACATTTACATTCACACAAAGGTACAGCTGTATTTGCCTGAGCTGCTGTTTGGTGGCAGCTGTCTGCTCACTGTTTACTACATCACTCAACTCCCATTCTCATCATATTTCATTTTGCAGCCAGCTTTAAAGTCGTCTGAGCAGTCATCTGCTAAACAAACAAACTTTATTTGCCTCGATCAAAATAGCTTCACTGGAAGAGTAAAATCATTGACATTCATTTCAGGCCCCACATTCAAAGCGGTCAGGTGGTATAATGAGAATGACGGCAGTAACGTGAGTTAATTAGAACGGGAGTAACCTGATGGCAGCACAATTGCCGCACTGCCGTTAATTTCTCTCTCATTAATATTGGAGTTGCAAGCAGGATGCACTTAAGATGAATTGAATAGGTTGGGTGGGTGGATATGCGGATGGAATGGCTTTAACTGGAACTGAATCAGTATTCAGCGACTGAGTGAGTTAATTTAAATACAAATTCAAAATGCATGTGTTTAAATCAGAGGTAATGCTAATGTACAGCTGAATGCATCACCGTTTACTGAACGAGGCGAGCATAAGAAACTCTCTTCACTACATACCAAGTAACTTTATCAGCATTTTGACTCATTAGTATGTAAAGCGACCAGGCTATAACTACACAGCCTTCACTTGGCTGCAGACACGTCACCGCTGACAGCTGAGAGTCAAAAAAAGGAGAGGCAAAATGAGGTCAAGAACAAGGCGTGTTGGTCTTCCATTAAGCTCTTTTATCCTCTGACTTTAAAGAGGGTAGCTGAGACTAGAAAGCTGCCTCCAGAGGCAATGAAAAATCAAATACTGTTTGGGAAAAGAAGGCAAATTGTGGTGAGGTGTCAACTGGACCAGACATCGAGGTCTACCAAAGGTAGAGGATAGCGACAAAAAAAAAAAAAAAAAAAAAAAAAAAATCAAGAACTAGAAAAACACTCAGAGAGCGCAGACCTCTGCCAAGCAGCTTCAGTTCACTTTGGCCAAAATTGTCCTATCTGGCAATGTTAAAGAATCCTTTAAAAAATTCCTGGATCCAGATGGTGATCTGGATCAAAGCCAAAATCTAATCTTTTGTTTTTATCCAATTCCACACATTTCATGAAAATTTCATCCAAATCCATCCAAAACTTTTTAAGTTATCTTGAACACAAACAAACCTCCTTGGCAGAGGTAACTCTCGCACAGATGCTTACTGAAAGAAAACCCTACATGCACATAGTCCTGGGCAATTAACCCTTGCATCTTTTGCCATTTCCTGGCTGCCTAAGATTTTTGTTGACATGCATTTAGAACCTCAACTCTGTCAAGCAGTATCAAGTGAAATAATGTATTTGTTTAGGACAACCTGAAGCTATCAGAATATCTATACTGCATTGATGTAAGATTGATGTTCAAAAGTTGTCTTACCACTGAGACAAAACATAAAATCATTCGGAATTCAATTATCACTAAACTTTATACAAATCACACAGATCAATGATCAACCAACCTTTACATCTGCATATGGTTCTGTCAAACTGGTGATTAGTTGGAAAAAAAAAAAGAAAAGCACACAAAGACACCAACAGCATAAACTACTTGCATACTTACACTTATTCTTCAGGACATCTTGGCTCAGGTTAAGCCATTTGCGCATCCTTTGGAAGCAATTTAGTCTTGAATGTTACAAAAAGCCACATCCCAATTTTCACACTTCCTTTTCGATTTTTTAAGGGAACTGAAAGGTTACTAATTTTTCTCTTGTTGACCTTTTGCTGCTTCCTGACTGAGCATTACCATCAAGGAAACAATAATACGAGATTTGGCACATTTGATTGATCAATAGAAAGACAGTAGTTGTCATCTTCTCTAAGAGTAAAATGGAGGTCTTATGACATCACTGATTGTTTTTCATTAGAAGAAATGGGGTAAAAAGAAAACATCAAATATGAATTCACCACTGTGGATCCATAAGTACAAAATTTCCAAATAAGATGCTGAAATTCAGGGGTAAATTTCAAACAATCTGTTAAGGATATATTGGGCATGAAGCCCTCTAAATTGTGTATACATGTTATACATGTCAGTAGAATTTTAATCCTTGCCTCTGAAGAACATCTCCTTCATGAAGTCTGTATATTGCTCAGGTGCAGTGGCCAGAAAGTGAGCAGTAGATTAACACAGATAAAGCCTCGTCTTTGTAACTTGATGCAAGCAACTGATTCAAAGTAGGCTTTTTTTCCATTAGACAAAAGCATGTTGTGGAATCTGCAAACTCTTGCAGACTTGCTCGACTTTTCTTTTTTTTTTTTTTGTGTAGACATCTGTCCTCTCCAACAACTCTCCTCTACAGGTAAGCTGTGCTAATGGCACTATCAGCTTGTAGCATAAACATGAAAGATTTAAGCCTGTGGTGGCTTAGTTTGCACAGGGAATGATAATGCTGTCAGACAAACAAGTAGTAAGTCTGGGCAAGCAAAGCATTTGAGTGTCTATATAAGACATACGGTGAGTGAAAAAGCATTTACAAGATGTATAAATGAACTTTCACAATAACAGCAGTTTGCAGCCATTTTGGTGTTTGTGCATGTGTATTAGTCTGAGGAACAGTGTGTGAGAGCAGTGTATGTGTGTATTATAGGCTGTAGAAACATTACATTTTTTACAGTGTTTGCGGTTGTGTATTTGTAGGAAAAAAAGTCGTGTCAATTCAAAGTGCGACTTTGGATGCTCCCGTTAGAATGAGACATGCTCCACAGACACTCACAGCGCATCTGTCCCCACTGAGACTGTGTGCCCCCGTCTCACCAATATTACACCTCTTCTACTACCTCAAGAGACGGACCAAATGTGGGGACAAATTGTTCCTCTAAAATATTCAGAGTGGAGGCAAAGCTCGGCAGGGATGTAAATATAGCGTCTTGAAATGGTGGCATCAATTGGACTTGTGTGTGATTATGTGCAATGTGTTTGTGAGTTATTGTGTGTGTGAGAAAGTGTGCGAGAGAGAGAGAAAGTTTTGAAAAAAAATGCACTGCAAGTGTACTGAACCATGACCCTAAACTGAACTGAACCAAAATGTCAGTGTACCGTAACAACCCTACTAGAGATATTCACATTGTAGAATCTGCTTTTATTAACAAAAGAAACCTGTCACACAGCACAGCATGTACTTGAGCGGTCTCCTCTCAAAACTACATAAAGGTAAAATATATATTTCTCTTGTGCGTTCGTTACCTCTACGCCATCAGGGCATCGGAGTCTGAGTATGCAGCTGCCTTTCCATGGTGAATGTGATTACAGTTGTTGTGACAGAGACCTTGTGTAAGCTGTCAATCAGCATCAGTCTTTCCCTGTCAGAGAGAGCCTGCGGTTTACAGTCACAGGGGGTAAAACAGTGTACTGTGCTGCTCTGACTGAGAGGGACAAGGCCCTTGGGTGGGACCTTGCCTGCCGTTGATTTCCTGAAGTGAAACAGGTCAAAGTCAGCAGATTGTAATTAACAAAGACAAGGACATTTACAATGTCCCTTTGACAAATGTCGCTAATCTCCTATGGGAGACACAGCAAATATGGGAGTTAAATGGAGAAACAGGTCTGGGGGACAATTTTAGGATACAAGAGCAAAAACCAGGGCCTTATCTTCTATTTAAACCCTAGTAAATGTTATTACCCCTTGAATGTTTTATGTAAACCATCTGCACACAAAAAAAGGTATAAAAAAGGTAGATCTATTTGAAATGGAAAAGTTTTGTACTTACATTAAGTCTTATTCATTTGAGCTCCTCTGTTCTAAAGATGGACTGGGAATGCACAATTTTCTTTCAGGAGCAGATAAAGACAGTCTGAACAGAGTATGTATTCCCTTAAATAACTTGTGTTATATTAAAAGACCTAGACCTTTGGGCACCAAAAAAAAAAAAAAAACACCCTGTGAAAAATGTTACAGTGTTAAACAGAATTTAACATTTACTTAAATATTACTTTCCAAACCTATAAAGCAGAGACATGAAATTAAACTCAAGAGAAAAAAACACATTTGAAAGCTTAAACTAATGACTTGGACTAAAAGTCATCACCTCAGCCCTGAAATTCATTCACTGAAGACTTTTTAATCCATCTCTAAGTCAAATTGAAAGAATCAACATACATAACTCCTACACATTTAATAAACGTTTCTCTCAGTCCTAAAGATAAAAGCATTTAATTGTGGAAGCAGGTCAAATAGGTTTTCCATATTTTTAACAAGTTCCTTGCTGAAATGCGGCTCAAAGGTCCAGTGCTGGATGAAGTACATTTGTGAGCTGTTTGCCTATTGCAAATTATGACAAAAGCACAAGATTAAGTCATTTATGTTGTTGAAATTGAGGCACTAAAAACTAACTTTTCTCCTCTAAAAAAATCTACTGTGATTAACATTTTTATGGAAATGATGGAAATGATCAATTAAGTAATGCTTTTTATCTTTGTGCTGTAAAGGGAAATTTATTGTTTCTCAATTTTTATATATTGGGTGTTATCCTGATAATATCATGGTTGCATGTCTGAAAAGGCATTTAAAATGTGTGACAAAATGAGGCCCTTGTCCTGTCTGTAAACCATGTGCAAAGATCAACACTCTGACAATGCCAGCTGTTTGTTTGAGTAAAGGTACTCAAAAGGCTCTCCATCACTCTGAGCAAAACAGAAGCCTTTGCTCACTCTAGACAAAGAGTAATGTTGCTTCTCATAATGATGTGACATCCCAGAAGTAATACTCAATGTGCATCATTAACCACCACTGACAGGTACTGTATTTTACCAGAGGGATTTGTTTGTTCTCTCAGGTTAAAAATAAATTCACCCACAGTCGTTTGCCAATGTCCAGCTGCTTTGCAGATTGTTTTCATATCCAATGTGAAATGAATTTTAACTGTTCATCACGCATACCATGAAGGAAAGCTTTAAGACATCCTGTCCTCTCATGAATTTGGATGAAGGGATACAATCCAAAGAGAGGGGCTGTAGTACGATGCATGCATGTGACGATTCACTTCTGTCTTTCTTTGCTTATGAAGAAAGTGCAGCCACAACAGATAATCCCACCGGACTCAATTAGCTACAGTTAAATAAATAGTGCGACTTAAATGCCCTGCCTGTGAGCACCCACCAAAAATGCATTCTTTGTGTGTTTGTGTGAAGGAATGCATGTATTCGTGTGCGACTTTGTGTTCACTCTTTCTGTGTCTGGGGATCTGTCACGGAGCTCCCTGAGCAGCAGTGCGTGTTTGATAATTAGCCTCAAATTCACCACTTCTGTGAAGACACGCCTGGATGGTGGGGGGATGGGTGGGTGGGGCTGCCTAAGGGTTAGGTGGATGCTACAAGTGACTGTCATATATTACACAAATCAAGTGACAAATGGAAGGCAAGTACTGTATATTCTTATCCATTCTAACCAGTTCTAGCTCTTGAAAATCTTCTCCTCTAACATTTAGGGAAAAACTAAAACATGAAGGAACAAAGAGCAACACTGACAAGAAGCTACAGCACAGTAAACCCAAAACAAGGACACAACAGGCGCAGTGGCTTCTACTAAGGATTTTCCAAGGTAAGTGATGTCAAATCTAGGTGAACCTAATATCTAAATGTTTTGTAATCAAGACGTTAAGAAGACACTCATAGAACAGCCCTCTGTGTCTAACATGGGCTTGGAGCGGGAAAACACTTGATTTACTGAGTCTTGCTGCTCAGCTGCTCTTTAGTCCTAGTTGCAGCTTAAAATTTACATACAGTATCTCTGGAAAAGGTGGTTAAACATTGCTAGCAAGTATGATCTGGCACAGCTTACAAACATCTTTATCCCCATTTTCTTAATAAAATACTGACGTGAAATGTTATCAGTAATGTCTTTTCAATGTGCTCTGTTTACATCCAGGTTGAAGACCATTGTGGCAGCAATGCAGTAACCATTAGCTGGATCTACAGTGTAGTGATAGTCAGCTGAATACAGTTTAGCCAAAGTATGACTGGAATTCTGGACCTGAACTTTTGAAAATAATGAAACAACAATAATTACTTGAATTAAATTATTTTTTTTTTTTTTTAACTAGGGAAAGACTTAATCCATTGTGTGAATCTTGATTTTTCCCTGATTGATTTAGTAGATTGAAACATGTTTTTACAAATAATCTACATTTACCACAAGTTTTAAATAGTGTCACAGGAAAAAGGTGTCACATATTGAGAGAATGAGAACTGATTTCCTATTCCTGGAACAAAGCATAATATGTAGGATGTACAATGCCTCATTCATGAGGGCTTCAAGTCTTTCTGGCATCCATGATGAAGTTCTTTTACACCCTTAAAGGTTTTCATGACGTATATTTACCTTTTACCTGACAAGACGAAACCTATCAAAGTTATTATTCGTCTCTCCAGGGGAATGATAAAAAAAGGTAGTTACCCTGTAGCCCACTGCTACGGATAAGACTTTACCTGTTTAACTGCAAATTTGTGACTGCAACATAAATGACTTTTGGTCTTTGATGATAAAATTTCCCCCCACAGAACTATTAATATTTAAGTATATCTAAGCCACTTCTGACAAGAAAACTCAATTGCTTGGCTTTTGGGAGTAATGTACAATTTTTATTCATATTCCTACATGTATTACCCAAAAGACTTGAATAAATGTTTTAAGTGTGAATAATTAATGGCCCAAATCTGCTTGCAAGACACAGCTCTTCTCTTAGTAGGACTTGGTTCGGATGGTGAATAAAATGTGCAATCCTCAATGTTCATTTTTGTAACAATTTTCCCCTCAATTTATATATTTTTTGAATGATTGAAATGGATTTACAAAACATTGTTACCTGAATTAAGCCTGAACAGGCAGTATCTACATTTTTTTGTACGAATGAGGTCTGTGTAATCATGACTTTGGAGATATGTCCAAAACAGTCTTGAATGGCTAAACTGGTTATTGGGCTAATCTACGAGGCTAATCAGTTATACTGTCCAATCCCCAAGAAGATTGTGGATAGCATGGAGGAAGCTATCAACAGTTAGGCTGTTTGAAAGAACTATTTTTTTTTTATAACTAAAACCTCCAGGACTACAAGGCAGCTATGCATGGCTTATGTTTTAAGGGGCATTGGTTTAACCACAACTTTAAAAAAGAAAATGAAAAGCAGAAATAAAGCAAAACAAAAATAAAGCTGTTATTTTTATCACCTCTCTTGCAAAATGGTAAGAAATCTTTTAACTGATGGTTTAAAAATGACAAAACAGTTAGAAACAAGGTACAATTTGATAGCATGACAGTATCAAGCAAATTTGCTCTGGATGGGATCTACTAGAACATCCACAGATTATTCATCAGCAACTCAATATCATCTCCAAACAAGGCAATGATTTATTGGTTAAGGGAGGTGTAGCAGGACATTCACTCTGTTCATTTACACATAACCCTTTGAGAGGCAATGCTAACAATCCTGAAAGGGTAGGCAATGGAAAAATGCACAGTTTCTGCAGCTTTGCCCATACAGTGCAGCTCTATGTTAGCATGGGTTCAATGTGACAGCAAAGGGCAACTGATGCTAATGCAGGTAAGACACAAATGATAGGATAGATGTAGTAAACGGTATGTCTTTATTTGATATGCTTTACAAAATGGGGGAACTTGATTCTAAATTGCACATAAATGATTCCAATCTTATCCCCATTGATAGAAATAGAGCTAGAAGTCAAGAACCAGTTCCAGTATGAAAAAAAAAGCAAAGCAAAAGAACGCTAATGCTCAACAAGTACCTATATTTGCAACTTTCAATGAGTCAGTATGAATGACAAGTAGGGATTCAAGAGCATTTAAGGTGTACAGGACACAGAAGCTGTCTTAACTGTGGCTTAATTTTGTACAGAAAGATGCTAACAGTACGATACGCCATCTCTGTGGTTGTGTCATTTTCAGCAAGCGTGGAAATGCCAACAACATGGTGAGACATTTAAAAATACAGTATAGTATTTAAAAGCAGCATTGTCATGTGTTTAACATTGTTGACACAGAAAATCTGTACCTATTATGTTTCTCCAAGCATTAGCACCAGCAGCCACACAGACCAACATATCTTATTGCTACTGGGGCTCATTGTGTTTGATCTGTGCACCACCATTGATGCACATTCATCACATGCTCTTTCCTAGTTTTCAACAAATACTATACAGTGTTTCAGTCTCAACTCTCCTGTTTTCTGTATCCCTATGCTCTGCATGTCTTGCTTAGCTTTGTTCCATGTCCTCCTCTTACCCCTTCTATATCTGTGCCAACATTTTCTGTCCTGAATCTCTGCTCCTCTGCTGTCCCCCCTCCTCTCTCCTTGCACCTTTGATGTCAGGACCACAGCTAAAGCCCCAGCTAATCTGCTGTGGGGCTTCCTGAGCCTGAACCGGGCCGAGGGTTGGAAGCTGGTACATGACACAGGGGCAAAATGAAGAGGGATGGAACAAAATCTGGGAGCAAAATTCTAAAAAATAATCACAAAATAATACATTTAAAATGTAACTGTGATGAATTCTGATGATATTTTAATTTTCTTTTGTAGTACATAAGGGGAACAGTAACCATGCAACCTGGCAAGCAGCATCGCACTTCATACGACACTTAAAGTGCCTTTAAGAAGTACTAATGAAGGGATAAATACTGTAAGATGGCTTACAGCAGGCCAATTAGGTATCCTGAAGGAAGGGTGTGCTGCCAGGGGAAGCATTGTTGTGAAGATGAAACAAAGATGAATAACAAGAAGAGATTGGTTTACCCTGTAATGAAACAGAATAAAGAGAAGTATAGCCGGGAAGTCCACACTGTTCATAAAAGGAAAGATGCTACAAAGGGACTAAATGCATTAGCCTTGGTGTAGCCAATAGCCAGCCCTCCTCTTCCCTCCCTGCGGCTTTAACGCCAAAAGAAGAAAAGGCTGAATAATCCCTCAGCAACACTATTTATCTGCCTCGCTCTGATGGTACTATTTATAGCACAGTTATGGGGTAAAAACGTCTTTTCTTCACCTCTGATACAACACATAGAGATATCCTTCAAAGTTAAAGCCCAACTAACAGGATCAAGTGTGTAATCAAAGTTTAGTGAAGACCAAAGGAGGCATAAAAGACAGAGAAGCCGTTTCAGTCAGGGGTTATCCAGAAACAAACTACTTTTCTGCTTTATCAGAGGAGGCACTTTTAAGTTAGGACCTCATTTTCAAACAATGCAAAGGGAATTCATAACCATATTTAAAAGTCAAGTTTACTTCAAAGAGCACTCACACTTCTTCAGGCTGATCATTTCTTAAAAGCATTATTCCCACCACATATAGCAGTCAGTAATAATTCTCAGAGACGTCCTTCTCCCACCTGCAATACATTATGTTTCTGTTCAAGCTATCATTTTGTTGTAACCGTTGCTCATTCCTCTGCAAATGTTTTCATTTTAGAAAAAATTAAAGGTGTCACTGTAAACATCTGATTAACAAAGAACTAGGCCATTTGGGAGAGTTGTTCAGATACAAGTGGGCTAGTTCTTGTCTGGCACAGTTTGTTTGAACATACTGCATATACGACCACAGCAATTGTTCTAATACAACCACGCAGGGCTCGCCTGAAATGGGTGGTTTCAACTTACCTCCAATCGGCCCCTCGAGTGGTCTGTATGCAGTGAGGACACGATCTACCCAGAAACCAACAAACAGGGCAACGAGTGAACTTATCAATCTGCTGTAGTTGTATATGCAGCAGTAGTAGCAATAATAATTTTAATTGTGGCTACCAGCCAACCAGGCAGATGACAAAGTACAACTTACAATATTGTTTTGGATCCCACAGTGTCACTTTCTGTGCACAGGCACAACATACCATAAAAGCACCACTCGCTATCTCCACAGCAGATCACAGGACTCAATGACATCGACTAATTCAAAAATTAACTGACCTTCTACAGTTCAACAACAAGGGCTTGACAGCAAGTCAAACATGCAATGGATGCAACCAACCTACACAGATTCCAGTAGATCAAACAAGCACTTCAAAATGTAGCATCCTTGACCTCTGCATGCTAGCTGAGGTAATTAACATGACCGAATAGTGTGAACAAAGACAGAGGGGGAACACCACTCAAGGGTGAAGTAACTAAGTGACCCTGACCTGCAGGCATGATTATCCATCTTCCCCCTAACATTCTACCTCAATCCCTGTTACTGTTTGTTTACACATACAAAACAGATGCAACAGTGAACATTCAGGCCTTAGCCTCTGTTCCATGATACAAAAAGCCTCCTATGTCTTTTGTCAAAAGATCAGCTGATTCATATCATCCATGAAAACAGTGGACTAATTAGGCATGTTGTGATAAATCTGGCGGTTTTTCCTGGTTCACTGGCCACAGCACCTTGGGTAATCCTCTATTATCTCACAGTTGGGGAGGATAATAACAGTGATATTAGTTACACTGATCTGTATGTGATAAAGTCAGACAGTGCTGGATTTTATTTCTGTTTGTATGAGCCCCAGACCAGACTGATTTTTTTTTTTCTTTTTGCATCCCCATCCTTGTATCAATATTCTAAAATCAAACATCTCATACAGAAATAAAGAAAACTATGAAATGAGCAGCATCAGTGCTGAAAGTGAGACAGAGATCACCGTCAGTAGTGTCAAAACAGCCTTGGCTGTAAGGCAAGAGTTAACTGTTGTTTTGGTGATTCATGTGTACAAGAGTGTCCCAGTGGGGATATTTTTATGTCGACATCTTGCAATTGTATGATATCAGCTAAAGAAATATCTTCCCATTTTAGATAACTCCAATAACAAGAAACCAACAATTTGTTAAAAGTGCTTTTGCAAACTCCTGTCACAACAGATGAGACAGGAGTCTGTGCCTGTGTCTCTTCCTGTCTGCAGTGAGAGTGGGATTAAGAAAGATTGCAGCGCTGTGGGATCAATATGATGCTGACACCTCTGGCACTCTCCGAAAATCTCTACCAAGCAAAAACCCACTTACAGAGGGGTCTAATGGAACATATAACCAGTGTATCACTTTGGCTCTGACTTTACCTCTGGAGAGAATCTGCTTTTGCTGCAATGGCTGTGATTTAGAAAAAAAAAAGACTTCATTTACAAGAAATAAAACTCTGAGGTTTTTTGAACATTAGCAGTTGTAAAAGTACTTTAGCAGCCATCAACACTTAATATATGATCCTGAGTTAAATCAAAATATTGACTCTTTAAAAGGCTGAGACTCTGTCATGACAGCAAGTATGTCAACCAACATGGAACATTAAATGACAACTGATGCTAGAGCTGAGCAATCAATCGAGTTTCAATATCACTCATAATTACAGCCTTCCACACATGTATGAGAACTTAAAAATTGAGATTAAAAGAAGCTGTCCCTGATGCTGTGGAAAATTCAATCCTGTTCATAGCAAGCAGCTGTTGGAGAGCTGAGAAAGTGCTGGTATAACAGGCCAATAACAACTTGTGAACAACTTTTCTGCATTCTTAAATGTTATAATTCTGAACATGAAGGAAAAACTGATGGACACTTAAACCCTAAAAATGGTGAGGATACCAAATGATTTTTGATTATTCTAACATTTTTCCACTTTATAAACAAGTAAAGATCATGTGCAGCAGTTATCTCAATCAGAGTCGACAGACAATGACCGTTTACTAAAAGCCATTCACAACAAAATATGAAAAAGAAAGCAGCATCGTGAAATGACAAAGGTGGTGCAAAGGAAATAACCTCACTTCTCTTAAGACAATAGGTGAACAGAGGAGGGGGACAGAGTGAGTCAAGGGCTGTGTGTCTATTTATCATAAATACTATGATTTTGGCTAAGAGCTCAGCTACTGTAAAATATCTAGCAGGACTGCAAACTCTATGTGGAGTAAACAGATACTTCTTAAACAACTGCACAGCACAACAGAAAATGCACATGTATACAGGGTGAATCCATGCAGAACATACGCAGCTATTAAGTTTATGAGTATATTTCAAAGTCGACACCATCACTAAAACGTTTCAAATCAAAATCTGACTGTCCCTCTAACCTGTTTGTTTGACAGTGCAGTTAAGGCTTTTACGGTGAGGGCTGCCATTCCTCGTCCCCTTTTGCTTCCCCGATTTTATTGATGTAGTTGAGCAGAGTTTTTATGGAGGCACACCACTGTTCGCCCTTTTATTGCCGGTCAAGGCACGTTCAGCAGAGTTCATAAGGGTTCCACTGTAAATATATTCTGGGTGGCCTAATGTCACCTCATACTGAAGAAAACACATCCTCCATCTGATGAATGGACAGATATTTTACTGCCACTCCAGACACACAATAACACACTTGTGCAAAAGCCAGGTGGATCCAAACCAAACAAACCCGCTCTCTCTCTTTCACACACACACACACGTTCTCTCACAACCTGTCCTGCTGTCCAAAGAAAGATTAAGATATATTACATTCACAGCCAGCAAACAGCCTCCTCTATCTGTTTCATTAAAGGCCACAAATCTGAGTTTCCACAGCCTTACATACTGTAAATTATGTCAATGATCATGAGTCTTAAAGTGTGGCGGGAAAACTGCATAAGCAATGTCCTTAAATGAGAGAATGACTCAGTCTGTGTCCACCGCGTCGACTGCCTGTGCATGTTCCTAGAAGTCTGGGATGAGTCAACCACTGAGACTAAATGAACTACAGTTAAACCTGGATGTCTTTTAAGGTTTTTCTTTTCATTATTTCCAAACTATGAGAGCAGCCTCAGTCGTGTTTGTTTCTTGAGATAGCTGTTCCTGTCTGATGAAGTTAAAGTTTTAGTAGCAGAGGTCTAATGCCAGCAAACAGTAGAATGATTCACTGGTACCGGCACAATAAATCTGTATTTCAAAAAAGCAAAACAAAAGCAAGCTGATTTGCATTCAGAGAAAATGAATGTTTTATTTACTTAGTTGATGTCATCTCAATTAAATAGCTTAAGGTGCTGAGTCTGTCTTCCCTTTTGTTGGTAGATTTTATAGTTGCACTGTTAAAAGAGGAGGGTACAGGAAGAAAATAGGGATGAGTTGTGGTTGAGCAGTGACCTAGATCACAGTGAAATCCCTGTTCAATAAGCGGGGATATTCTGCTCTGACTGCAGCATGAGCACACCATACAAATCCGTTTTCTAAGTATCTGTTGATACTTTTTTTTGACATTTAACAAAAACTACGGTGTACGATGAGCAGTATGTATGTTTATTCATCAGGTTTTTGTAGTCGATACCAATCACCAATAACCTGTACCAATCATGTGTTGTGTTTTGTTAGAACAAAACTAATGTTTCATGTTCTTTTACAACAACCAGTTCAGTGTTTCCTCAACAAAGCAGTACAAATAAACTCAATTACATAATATAACTGATGTAATCATTTCATAGTGAAATAACAAAACAACAAAACAAAAAGTCTCAACATTATTTGGTCAAAGGTTTAGCCAAAATCTGAAATTCAGTCTCTTGAGGTTACACTTAAAAACATCAAGTGCTACCTTCTCCAAGTACACATTTTGCTAAGCCAACATTAACACCGGACCTCAACCATATCACAAAACATGATGTGCATATGACATGTAACACTGTGTAGCTTGTCAAGTCTGGCTGCTGACTCCTGCTGGTCTTAATGCAGATTTCAACACAGACTTAAACACTGGATGTATATACTTTGTTTTGTGAGATCACTGTGGACATTTCTGATTTCATAAGATTGTGAAGAGAGACACTAGTTGGGTTGGCAAGGGGGCAAAAGAGTAGGGAAGATGTTGATAATGATGCATGTTGGCAGTTTGCTTACTTTGCAAACTTGAAAAGCCATACTTTTATTTAGAAACAACAAAACTGTCCCTTTTCAGTTGATAAAGTTCATATGTTTGTCTCAGGTCTTTGTCAGTAAGCCTCACCATCCTCTGTCAACAACAAATGTGTATTTTCTGAAGACAGTGACACTAGCTGTGTGTTTTACAACGACACAGTTTAACAGAGAGGCCTTCAGAGACCACTGGAGAGTCAATAACTGGATTCTTAAATGTTACTGCTTTCTAGTTAAATACCTAATTTTAAAGCAGGCCTTTTTATTTCTTAAAAAAAAAAATAACACACAATCAGGCTAGTTTGGTGATGTAATTCCCTTTCATCCTGTAAATCACTACTTTGTATTAGATTATTAATTTGCATTAGATTTAATCCAACAAAACAAACACACAAAAAAACTCTCCAAAACATTCTATATTTTGACAAAATTGTCCCTAAGTAACATCATAGGTTTTGTGTTGAGAAAAATACGCACCTCTTAAGCCACTTTCATCCATTTTAAGAGTAGTAACTTCAAAAGACCAAGAAAAAATCAATCACCTTGGAGTATACTTTAAAGATAGAGCTTTTTCCATTTAAACACCTCTATACACACCTGAGAAGAACCTTGTGAGGTGTCTGGACACAAAACACATGGTTACACAACTAAATAGGTTGTGGTTTTAAAGTGTGCATACTTGTCCTCACTTCCCTGCTTCTATAATCTAATTGCTGTAAAGAGTGTCCTCTGCAACAGAGTGAGGATCGCTCTGTACTTTTGGTCCGTTCTTATGGTGCTTTCATTGTAAGCCCCTTTCTTCACCTGCCTGCCGTTTGCGTTAACGTTAATGACTGAGAATGGTTCAATGACTGGTGTGACGTCGCTTACGGACTTGCAAAGCTCTGTTGTCATCCCAATCTGGCTATGAAAGAAAGATCAAGGAAATGAAGCAAAGCTATCTGGATGAAAACAATGATGTTGACTACATAAGAGGCTCAAAATCAATTTCCATACAGCCAGCGTTTTCCTTTGATCACACAATAACAGAAACCCTCATTCACTCACAGACTCTGTAAGGTTAGTAACTCTTGACCCAGGAAGTAAATGAAGTACTCAAAGGAAGCTGTCAGAGTATGCATTAGTGGAAGCAGAAGGAGAAACACTATATAACTATTTTCACAGACATAATAATGATGACAGGCACAAGGAACAAGTGATTGATCATGGTTGTGACTGCCCTGGTCCTTGGCCTTTTAGCATTGCTTGTCTTTATGTAATTGCTAATGTGACATAACAGAATACGCAGATGACCTTCCGTAGACAAAAAGACAAACTAATTGAAATGCTTCAGTTTCCTCAAGGGCAGAGCTAATATTTTGGTGGATAATAGTTAAAGAGAAAAACAGCGACAAAAACAGCAAACTAAGGGGACGATTCACATATGTCTTTTTCAGGAATGTACTCCCAAAATACAAGCTACTGAGATACAGACATATCTTAACCCTTTAAATCTCAGTTCAGTAATTTGGTAGACCATATTCTGAGTCACTATAACATGCTTATTAAGTTAATTAGTGACTCTCAATTATCCTTAGTTGTGAGTCTGTGAAAATGGTTGTCTCTCTATGTCAGCTTTGTGACTAGCTTGTAGCAAGTCTAGGATGTACCTCGCCTCTTGGCATCCCAATACCAGCTGGGAAAGTCTCCACCTAAGTGTTGAACTAACTCAATGGAGTTCTAAATTTAGAAGAAAAATTAAACAGTGAAGTCATTAGAAGGTAATTTCAACTTGGGAACCGAGTTTGGCTGCTTGGGGGTATGGCGTCACTTGTTAAGAGCGTTTTTCAGTCAACAGAGCGTAAACCAGCTAGAATATAACCATGGTCTATTACAAGTAAGAAGCACAAAACATGAATGCGATACAGACAAAGAATGACAGAATTGAGTAGTAGGCCCCACTGCCTTGTGTAGCAGTCTTTGGTGTAATATTAAGTGTTTTCATGGCAATACGTCTGTGTAGATTCTCATTCACCCAGGTCATGGTTATCTTGAAGATTCAAATATTGAAGATTCCTGGATGAATGAGAATCTACACAGACGTATTGGATCCTGCTTCCATCACCAGCCATTTGGAACTGAAGAAGCTTCTTGGATGAGAAGCGAAACGTCTTCCCAACAAACTCTACACCGTCCAGTTGCCTTGTTTGAATCTTCAAGATTTTCATGGCAACATAATTTATGTTAATAACCATTTACATAAATATTTTGTAATTTTTTTGGTGAGAGATATAAAGGTCAAAGTTCTACCAAAAAGGCACAATAATAAACTCTATTCATCAAATAATATGATGTTTCAAAAACATTCTCCAATTTGTAGGCCCAGGAGCTCAAGTGCATGACTCAAAATATGTTGCTGTGTACAAATCATAAGCTGTTAGTGCATCTGTGGGACTGTTAGAGGCGACAGATTGGATCCCACTGGTGCAGTGCTTAGTAAACACAACTAAAGAGACACCCAGTCAGGGCACCATGATGTGGGCCATTACCTCTAACCCCCGCATGTACTGAGCTCTCGCTGGGTAAAAGGAGCAGATAACACATGGCTAGGCTCGCTTGCAAAGACACACTGCTTTCCAGGCAGCTCCTCTCCGGGGAGCTCCTTTATAGCTTAGACTAAATAATGCCGCACAAAGTGCTGCAGCTGCTGTTTATTAACATAAGACAGATGATCAATGAGAGTTAATGACATGTAATTATTATCTAGAGTAAAAACACTAGATCAAACGCATTGGTGAGCTCAGGTCTGTTTTCTCTCGTCTTGCTCTCTGCACTGCTATCCCACCTCGTCCCCAGCTCTTAGCTTAAGCAATGGCAGTGGGAGTAACACGGTGTGGAGTGCTGCGGTGGGTCAATCTGCAGCAAGCATCAGGTGTTGGAGATGATGCTCAGCCGGAGCATTTCTTGGCAGGTGGCAGAAAGTTCATCATAACTGAAGTTTTGATTGATGGCACATTGCAAATTGAGTCCTCAACCAAGTGCTGCTGTTAATAAATCCTGACTCAAACAAACACACTTTAAGTGGTCATGGTGGAAGCAGAAGATAGACAGCTATTGATCAACTGGTCGAGCACAGGCCAAACTGATGAGCCAAACTGTGGTTTCAGATGTTTATTGCTGACACAGCAGAAACAAGGAAGGAGGTGAAGAATGAGGAAACAAGTCCAAATACAGCAGATATGAGGGTTTTATAACTGTAGGACAATTCAGCAACATTTCAAAGACTTGACAAGTAACTCGTAGTACTCCTGATGTACTCAGGTGAATTCTGGGTACTAAAATGACTTTGATTGATATTTATTGGTATGGGCAAAGAAAATCTACAGGTAGGGCTACAAGGATACACCTGCTCAACCTAAGCATGCCAATATTACCTGTCTGTTACATGCACACCTACTAATTTGGAACAAATACTCATCGTCCAGTGGACTATAACCCCATAGCTGTAGCTGGTTTTGAATTATCTCGTTTTAACTGAACATCCATGGCGTGAGCACATGAGCGAATTTGTTGGCAACCCAACTTATCAAACTGCATGCACCTGACAACAACTCACCACTGTTTATCTTTTTTAACTTGACATGCAACCATTTGATTCATTTATTTTCTGTTTCGTCATAGAGACTTAGCAAGTCATGCATCCTCTCCTTTTAATTGACTACTCATGGGTCTTCATCAGATAATTTAATGTCACCAGTATTGGTCACAAAAAATGTATACATTCTGTTTGACAAAAACATTTACAGCATTTAGGTGAGTCAACATTTCTGCCTTTGCCAATAATTAATTAATTAATTATAATTAAAATAATTAATTAATTGTGGGGTTTCAAGCCATACAGACATACCTTCCACAGCTTTAGATTATTTTTTCAACCTAATTTCTTCATTAAAAAAATAAAGTTTTATAAGCCTGAAGAACAACGAAAAAGAATATTTCTTAAATGTATTTGACATTTTAAAAACTTTGGCTGTACTGTCTCAAGATACCATCCTTTAAATGTCTGATTAAAACTGAATGTGATCCCTTTAACATAGATAAACTCAATTGTCCATCCCGGTGACATTTATAATAACACTAAATGTAACTGAAAGATGAGGAATCAAATTGCTAAATGGCTGCTGCTGAGTAGCAGCAGGAGACTGAAGAGCAATACCACACAACAGTCCTGAATTTCTATAAAGTATCAATTAATAATTTATCAATGTTGTGCTATACAATAGTGATGTCTGTTGGTATATCAATAATTTCTTACACCCATACTATACTTGAAAAAAAAAAAAAAACATTAATTGAAGACTTATATGTTATCTCCTTTATTGTTTCTAAAGCGAACAGGCTGTCACAATTAGACTATTATAATAAATGTTGGCACAGAAGAGAAATGGCATTTTTTACAAAAATACAAATAAATAAAACCTATCAATATTTGCCAGACTGAGCTTGGAAATATTGACATCTCAGATAGTCGGTAAAAAAACAATATTGTGCATCCCACCTGGAAACATTTATCTCCTCGGGCTAACTTATTATGTATTCCATACATACATGCATGAACATAAATAATGTGCATACATTATATCTATCTAGGAGAAACCAAACAGGTCTGACGGTAATCTTCGGGGTGGAGTACATGATCTTTATCTAGTCTATAGAGAGCCTATGGTGGAGGATATTTGACCAAGAGGAAGAGACAGGGATCACCACTGAGCAAGAGAAGATGTGATACATTCAGCAAGTCTATGAAGCCCCTTACAGCATGATCTGGAGACTGTATTTTTCTGTTATTGTCAATGACGTGATAATTTTCAACGTGCGTCAGAGCTTTCATCTCTCACATCAGTGTGAGATATTTCCATCTCAAACAATGTTTATATCCATCTTAGCCTCCTCCACTGTAAAGTTTGGTGAGGTACACCTTTATCTCAGAGGCAGCAAACATGTAAATATGGGGGAATATACAGTATGAGTCAACAAAAGCTGCTTTTGAAAACACAAATCAAAAGCAAATTTGTCTGCATGGCACAGTGACTTTTGGCTCCATCTCTCAATCTACAATCTGGAAAACTTTACTTAACACAAAAAACACTTTTTATTCAGCTTAATTACTTTTTATGTGGATGATTTGTGTGTGGATTTAATGATAAGCGGACCACTTACAGTAAATGACTATAGAATGTGTAATGAAAGACTTTAGACTTTCATTAGACAATCAGACCAAACTATCCACTCAGACGCTTTATGGCACCCACAAAGCAGAGAGAGAGAGAGAGAGAGAGAGTGAAAGCAAAGGGGGGGATAAACGCAGGAGTCGGACCATCCTGAACGTGACCAGGATACTGATGTTGTGGTGAATTACCAGTAAAACTGCAGAGCGAAACACTTCCTCTACTCCATTACTCTGAGCTGACAGAAACAGGCTGTAACATGAGATACAGATAAGAATGTATTCAACATCCTCTGAGAATGTTCACCCACTCTGCTATCACACAGTGGCTATTTGAAAACACAAATATGCAAAGTGCCACTGCATTAACAGCCATACTCTGAATATTATATTCGATTTATAAAAATAACCAGTCCAGAGCTATCATAAATAATGCGTTCAAGCAGGAGACCATAGGGACCACATGTGGTCAAGCATCTATTGTCATGCTTCCAGGCAAACACTGGCTCAGAGGATACAACTCGCTGCTACTTTCACTTTCACTGTGACTCCTACAACACAGGCAAGTCCTAAAAGGAGGGTATTTCAACTCGCCAACAGCTGTAGATGATGGACAATATTAACATAATAAAAGTTACAAAGAGTATGTGCTCCCACAGTTCTTTTTTAATCCAAAAATATGAATATGCACAATGTGTAGGGATGGGATAGAGAGAGAGAAAGAGAGAGAGAGAGAGAGAGTTTTTACAAGCAACTCAGGCCTTATTTTTAGTTTTGATATCTTCAAATAAGATGTTAACCCAGACATGTCAGGAAATGATGGCATAAAATAAGTCCACTGAGATCGTTTTTTTACTTGAACTTGGAGAAATACTCTCACCTAGATATTAGTTTCTGTGCTGAAGCTCCGTTTATTCAATAGTTGACTTTTGTCTTTTAAAAAATACTTCATTATAAAAGCCCAGGGTTGTGACATTTTGTCATGTTTTTATAACATAGGTCAGGGATGGAAAAATGCTGAGGGCCACATGCAGCCCTTTCTGTCATTAAATGTGGCCCACAAGTTGATTTCAAATACCAAAAAAGAGACAAAGTTGGACTTCAGAATAAAAAAAAATGTTTCACCAACAGTCTTTGATTGATTAAATATGTTTAATTCTTTGCAAGACATTTGTTATGTGCTTGGTGTCTTCTATTTTAAAAATCTTGCATATGCATTATTATATGTATCTGCATGCATATAGTATAATGTATGTGTAGTGCATATACCCTTTTAATATTTATGTTGTATATTTACACAAATTACTGCAATGAGAAAAAGAAATACAGGGGTGCTGGTCAGACACTGGTCATATCTCCAAACTGTAATTTGGTTTTATTCTCTTGGAAACACTAATGAATACTAATCTAACAATGGTTCTTGAGTAATATTAAATAAATTAGACTAAACCCAAGCTTGGACCTTTGGAGCCTTAATATGAAAAACTTTTTCAATCTCTTTGAAAAAAATGAAGCAAAAGTTGAGGCATTTATCCTCACAAAAATAAAACACACTCCTGTGTTTGTAACTCCCATCAGAAGCCTGAGAAAACAGCCCTTGGACTTAAAAAGCTGTTTGGAAAACCATTCACTCGCTCTCAGGTGAGTCAACCTAACAGCCGATCGATACATAACCAGTGTTTGGTACTCCCTGACAACAATTCTTTATCTTTTTCTGCCTCACTCAGCCGCACAGAGACAAGCTCCCTCTTCAAACTGGGACAAGATGACACATCTTAGGACTTTTGAGATAATCCAAAAGCTTGGTAAATGTCAGTGTCTCAGGTCCATGGGGTAAAGGGCTAAAAGAGACGAGAGAGGATGGGAGGCAGCCTCCAGGGATCAGAACTCGTAAAGCTCTCAGATCACTCAACAGGGAAGAAGCAAGTTGCATTTACCAGGGGAGTTTTCTGTTGTCAGCAAGGTGTGTATTAAAAAAGCAGAAGAAGGAACATCACCCTCGTGGGAGATGGAGTTTGTAAAAGTTAGCAGAAAACAAAATGAATACAATGTTTGGAACACTATGTGTAAAAAAAGTGGTGTAGCCATTGAACTGTCATGCATATTTTTTTTCTTCCTGCAAAAAGCACTTTTTGTAAAAACCCCAGGAACACTGTCAAATTCAGAATGTTTTTACTTCAGGATCCAGATGCTTTACTTTCATTGTTTTGAACAGTTTAGTCAGGACCCATAAGTGAGTGCCACAACATTTTTGGTACATCCTAAATGTGTACCTATGATAAAAATGTTGGGGCAAACAAGTTCCATGGGGCCTTCAATGTCTTTCTTCTTATTTTCTTAATAACTTAATCTTGACTAACAATGCAACATATTTTTTTTAATGGCAGCCATTCACTCCTTTTTATTTTTGCCTCAGAGCAAGCTGCATTCAATAGTGCATTTTTTTCTGCATATAATTAATTAGTCACAATGCACAAGATAAAACAAAACCTTGAAGGAGAAGATAGACAGCTATTGATCAACTGGTGAAACAAAACAGACAATTTTTATATGTAAATAAGACCAGAAAATTTTGCCAAACAACTTTCATTTCTCTTGTTTACGGGCTCAGCTGTCAGTAACATTTAACATAGCTGGGCTGGCACTGTCATGTGAAAGCAAGCAGTGTTCACATGAACATTTTATTGTTTCTTTCAATAAAAAAAAATGTGTCCGGGGAAAAGAGACACATTTGCTTGTCTACAAATTCCCCAACAGCCTGTTCAAAATATTTCATCTTAAAAGTGCCATTCAGGGATGAACCACCTCTCCCAGATGGAAGACAATCCCAAAGCCAGGTGGTTGTACAGCCTAGAAGCGGCTCAACTGGTGAAAACATGTCCAGGCATGTCCACACATATTAAACATTAGAGCACAGCAATGGAAAGCAGAATCCACATTCACTTTTTCGGATTGGGTTCAGAAAGATCATAAGAACTATCACCAAAACAATCTGCAAGGCTATATTATGCTCTTGAAATGGCTGGAACCAGTAAAAACTTTAAGTCCTTCATTTTCTTGTTTTGTGGGTGTTGTCTCTTGTAAGCTCTAGAAAGCAGCCACGTTTGTCAGGTTGTGAAACCATTTTTTTTTTTTTAATGCTAAAAAGAAAAAAAAAACTTATGTAAAGTAATCTTAAATTCAATTCTCAAGAAGAATCATGATTCACATTGTACCAAGCAGTGAGAAACCTTACACAGTCCCAAACTATTGCGATAATTATATCCAATAATTATCCCAATTGTTCAAAAGATTTAAAGGGGACATTTGGTAAGGTAAAAACACAGGGTCCTCGTGAAGAACAGAAAATGAAAAAGCTGAGAAAATTAAATGTTTGATAACTATGAGGTCCACTTTGTGTCAAGTGAAGGAAAAGTATCTTGCATTTGATGACTGTAAAGCTTTTTATACAAGATCTCGCGGTGGATGGCAATGGAGAAAAAAAATTCAATATAGATGCAAACTGTAACAGTGAGTGATGTGCTCCCCAAGGCAAAAACAAGGCTAAATACGTCCCTTTAGGGTTACTAAATAAAGGATTAAATTGGTTGTTTTTTCACCAGCAAATCCATGAAGACTTTCAGTCCGCCTGCACATCCCAGCTCCAGTTGTGTTCAATGCTGTTTTTTTTTTCTGCCTCTCCTGAATACTAAGTCTGCATGGCTGCAAATTAAACCACTGCATGGTATGGTAAACAAGAAGAGTTTATGTGGACCAGTCTAGGTTTATACTTATGATGCTGTTGGTAGCTGCTGGGGATCTTTATTCTGGTACATTCCCTTCATCTCTAAATACACAGACCCAGAACAAGGAGGCAGGGAGCATGCAAACTTGACCTGCTCTCGTTTGAGCTTGCGGGGATCGATCAGGGAAGCATGGTTTTGACCCTGATCCCTGGCCTCTCTTTTCCTATTGGACCACTCAACCTGTCCATCAAGCATCAATCAATACTGCTGTTAGAACACCCAACTGTTTGAATTAAGTCGACACCAGCCTGGTGGGATGGCAATACCACCCTCACTTAATAGCTATAAATTTATAAATTATATTAACACTTACATTTTTAAAAATTGGTGCTGTAGCAGAAGGGTACATAATTGCATCCTGGAGTTCACATAGGAGAAACTGTTCCATGAACCAATCAATCTGGACTTAAGTCAAGAATAAAAGGAAAAATATTGTATATTGACTCAGGTTTACTAACCTTTCTATCTCCTCTTTAAAACAACAAATTTTATATTCAGCCTTAATGACCATACCTCATTAAAATATAAAACATACCCACATTAAGTATATGGATGAGCAATGATTTTCAAACATTCTTTTTATCAATTACTCATACATGCACCAGGTTGAAATATGTTATTAATGCCAGATGGCAGCTGAAGCACATATGACAGATATTTGCTAAGAAGACATAACTTGGGGTTAAAGACAGGTATACTAAAAATGCATAGTCTCTTAACTTACGAAACAACCTTTTAAACTTCACATCAACCTTCTCTCAAATAGACCGTTTCCTCAGTTAAAATGACCATAAAATCCAAATACCTAATCTGTCAGACATTTAATGGCAAATTCTTTATGTGTAAGCATTAATCTGACAGACCAAAGGCTCTTTTGTGTCTATTACGCATGAGTAATGAGTGGGGTCACCTGCCTGTACACTGCATTTTATTTGCATATTTAGGACATTCTCTGGTAGCTTTCGGATTCTCACCAAACAGTACAATACCATCATGGATTGTGGGAACAGTACTATTAGCTTTCACATTACCTCACACAATGATGGGCTAGAAGCACTTTCAAAGTTTACAGTATTGGTTGCTACTTGTGTATTTTGATTTTGTTTTTAATCTGTATTATTTATATTTCTTGAACAATTTATTTATTTATTTTAAATTGGATGCACTTGCACTGAGCAGTTATGCCACTCGGACAGAAGGTCATCTCATAGCGAAAGCACGGAGGGGCAAATAGTGGATCAATGCTGTCAGGCGCTCCACGGCTACTGTAGGATACAGCAGACAGTAGACAGCTGAGCAAAATTCCCCTATTGGAATAGTGTATTACTTGATAAAGTATGACTGGCTTTTGACTGCCATTACTGCCCCATTGCAACGTTTAAATGTGACAGCTGCATCATTCCTAAAGCTATCAATAAAAAAAAGGTTAACAAGCTGGTATACGCGTTTAAGCCTTTAGCTTTATTTTTCCTTCACTCCTCAAAAAGGAGTATATTGTTCCAAACAAACTGACAATGCACAAATATATCTCCACCTTCAAGATCTATTACCTGATGTTCTGGTCGAGACTTTGCTGAATCCCAGATGCTTTGTTCGGGTCCAAATTGCAAAAAAAAAAAAAAAAAAAAAAAAAATGAAGCTGAAATGAAAGCCTCTATTTTTCTGCATATTCACAAGATGCAAACCTGTATTGCTTCAAACAGATAGAACATTTGAAAAGATGCCTCAGCTCCAAAGAGTGTTCAATAGGCAAAGTTTTGTTCCCAAAGTCTTTTCTACCCACCAAGCCTGTGTGCCAGACATGAGACTGAAAGCTACATTCAGTGATTCAGTGGTGAAGCAAACAGTTCAAATGGAGCAGCAAAACACAAAGAAGAAGCAAACTTTGGAAAATGGTAAAACTTAATGAATAACTAATGTGTAAGCATTCAGGCACAGGTTCAGACAACTACAGCAGAATGCCAAGTGGATGTTTAATGGGGTAAAGGTGTTAGTTTGATAGTATGAAAGAAGTTAAGATATGCCCTATAGTAAAAAAAAAAAAAAAACGTAGGAAGTGATGAATGTGACAAAGGTATTGCGAAGATTACTTTTCATGCGCAAAAGTATCACAAATGAGGCTTTTAGTTTAACACCCCTGTCCATCTATGCTGAAATAAGACATGGTCAAAATCTTACATTTCATTGAGATTATGACATCTAATGGTAACGTTTCAGGATATATGCATCCCTAACGTTGTAGTGGTCTCTACCAAAACAGCTCTTTTATCTGTGAAATGACCAATCCCTGTGAAAGAAAAAAAAAATAATATCACATTTCAGTCTAATTATCTAATATTGTGAAAGAAAAGGAGCCAGCACAGTCTTAGCCCCAACGAGTTGAGGGCTCATTGAGCCATGTACTGAGAGGATGTGTGCTCCAGGTCAGCACCATCATAGCGCTTCGCCTGACCTCTCTAATTATCCACCAGCTGGGAGGTCAGGTTCCCTCCAACCATCCATCTAGTTCCTCACTTCCACATGCATCCTCTCCTCAAAAAGGTCCTGCCCTTCTTTCCACGCTCTCCTCTGACGTTCGCTGATTCTTGCTGTTTGACCCTGTCACGCCCCTTGTCTGTCCTTTCTCCTCCCAGCAAGCTCGAAATTTATGGATACCTAACTGCTTTGAGACCTCAGAGATAAAGTTAATGTATTAAGAAAGGGCGCTGTTTGAGCCTTTTGTGTTTTGGAGAAACAGCAAATACTTTTAAAGTCAACACTTTGTGAGTAAAATTCAAGCCAGCATGACGAGAAAAAAACGAAAACAAAAGAGGCAAGCCAGCGTGTCTGCAATGTGTCCTCTGTCCCCTGCACTGCCTTTCCTCTCAATGTGCATGATCAACTGTGACTTTCACTCTGCAGCTCCTGCCAATAGCCCTATTCCTTTTTTTCCAGGCACTTGCCTTGCAATGTTCCCACTTGTTCTCTGAGACAGTGCAGCCATGCCGCAGGTGCACCATTGTAGGGCCCCGGGCAACAATCGCTACAAAGACGACAGACTCAGAAGAGATTTAAGCACCCCACATGACAACAAAGCACACATCAAAGTCTGGGACAAGAGGCTGATGACAAATTGTAAAATGTAATAGAGGAGCACAGTCAGGCTGCTGTCTGTGGGAGTCTGCAAGCAATCAAATCACCGTTGGCAAAGGAAAAACTCAAAGAGACTTAAATATCAGGCTACACAACACAGTTATAAGTTATAAGGCTGGTCAAAGTCACCTAAAATCTTGTCCATGCCATGTTGACTCTGGGATGAAATAGTGAAGCTGCCAAACTTTCCAGTGCCATCACACATAATTAACAACTTCTCATGTATTTTCCATAAACCGGTTTCTTCTAACAACAATCCTCTGCCTGTCAGTCTCATGTGTCTCTATGATGGCAGTGGGTACTGTCTTGACCAAAGTATGCAGAATGAAAACAAATGGGAGATCCACATCTTTCAAAAACTACCCAGATACTGTCCTTATTAAATAGAAATCTAGAGATGTATTAGACCAGTCTCCTGTGGATACTGTTTCATGGGAGCAACTGGTCAAAGTTAAAATGGAAGACAGCCACAGAACCAGTGGAAGCAGTGACAGAACATACATCCAACATCAATGTTTTAATCATTTGCTTTTGCTCAGGTAGAACAAGTAAAGATGACACAAGCAAGTGGCCAGAACTGCAGTTCAATTGGGGATAGCAAAAAAAAAAGGCTGTCTGCTGAAGCACAGAATCACATGAACACGCCATGTTTAAAACAGAAACATGCTTACAGCTGGGTTGAAAAAAAAAAATGCATTGTTTGGAATAGTTTTTTGTCTTCACACTGTTCAAGAGGTGATTTTTCGTCTTTTTAATAGTTGGTTCATTTAAATTTTGAGTTCTGAATTATAAGGGGTATGGCTGATAGCCAGAGTGCATTTAAGCTACTAAACAAGAGTCCAAAGACCTGCTTTAGCTCTGCCACTTTGTCTGTTATGAGTTTAATCAGTTGAGTCTTGCTGGCTAATCTTATGACTGATATCTTAAAACCTGCAACTCTAACAAGCTGTCACCAGAACTTTGTACTGTATTTTGTAATTTCTCAAGATCCCTCCCAAGGCTCAAACTGAAAAAGGCAATAAATACAATGTCGTTGTTTTTTTCCTGTGATGTACTTATACTGTTCTGTTACAGTAAAATTGTTATTTTACTAGGATGTACTTAATCCGGGTTAAATATCGGCTCAACAATATATTATCCAGGAACTCTTTCCCAAAAACTGCGGATGAAACAAAAAGATTTTATAATGCATATGGGGAGAGAATTATTTCAGTGCTTATTAAACAATTATTATGTTGCAGACATTTATTTTTTTCTGTGGTTGCTGAGGACCTGTGAAACTCTTTAAGACTGAAAATAAATAAATAAATAAATAGAAATATAGGATTCAAATATTAAAATTGCTTGAAAAAGATGTTTTAAAAATTAAGATGGGTTATATGTTGTGTTGAACTCATTAAATTAAGTGTTTCTACTTGTCTATGGATTAAATGTGAAAAAGGTTATAATAAATTCAGTTGAAAGCTTCATTGGTGTTGCTTCATTACTGTTAACTCTAGAGGACCATACAATTTTTACCCATTTGTCCCTCTGGCGGTGTTAAAATCATGACCATGGCTCTACCAATAACCAAAGTCGGCCATCACTAACTTACATGACCCAAATTAAACCTACATTTCTTATTATGTACAATGAAAATGAAAGAGCTGCCGCCTCCCTTGTGATAAAAAAAATTCCAGTTCATCCACCTGTACTTGGTTCCTCGCTCTATTTTTCACACTTATATTAGGCTTGTGAGGAACAAAGTGGCAGAGGGAGTGTGAAAGAGTACATCTGTTAGTAGAGGTCCAGAGAGCGCCAGCACAAATATACGGAGTTGTGGCTGACTTCTGTGCACATAGCTATTTGGACCCATATGGGCTCAGCTGTGTGTATGTGTGTAAGCACAAGTGCATGTGAGTGAGGGTGAAACAACACTATACGGCTGGCGGTGGTAATCGAGCCCACTAATTACTTCCTGAGCTGAGAGAGTTGTCAGAGAGAGGAGGAGCTGTCGCAGATGGTAAGAGACCCACACTGACACCAGGATATCCAGCCTCTTCATCATTAGAGATGAGCATGTGTGTTAGTGTGAGACGCAGTTATTGATAGAACAGGTGAGAATAAGTGACTGAGATTGAGCTATCAAATCAAAACGGCAGACCAAGAGATACTCCAAAAATGAGAGAAGCTGAATTCGAGATACGCACAGATAGTTCCCTCTTTTTTACGTTTTAATTTCAGAGATACTTCAAGTAGCACTCATTATTTGATAACTCTGATGTTTCAACCCATTTTGGTTTCTCTTCTCTGATAAATCTCAAGCATCTGCCTCCACTGGACCTTCCAAAAACCCACCTACTCCTATCCATACTTCATCCAGCTCTTTCCTTCATGTGCTAAAGTGCCTGTGGGCAGGTGGTGCACCAGCGGGCTCCTCTTCCCTTCCTCTCTCTAGCTGAGCTCACTTGCTCTCCAGACAAAAACGCTGCAGGCTGAGTACTCACCACTGTGAAGAGCCCTCGGTGCCGCTGACCTCCAGCAGGTCGTAGTCGTCCTCCAGCTGAAAGTCAGAGAAAACCAGAGCGATGGTGTCTCCCGGCTCAGCCAACACAGTCCAGGTGCAGTCGGCGTTGTTGTTGTACTCAGCTGGGTAATTGGGGGTGGTGATGACTCCGCTTTGGCCCCGCAGTGTCCCGCCACAGCCATCGTCTGCTGCAGAAGGCACAGGAAATAGAGTGATTTTAAAATCTTAAATATATTTTTAAAAAAGAATAAATCAACTTGAGAAGCAAAGATTAAGACTTCCAAATATGTTAGTAACCTGACACACCAGCTGGACTGTTCAGTGTCTTTCATTAATCCATCTGAGTAACAGCCCATGTTTGGGGAAAAGCATATCCAGAATGTGATTGGACGATTGTTCCATCAATCAAATGCATTAATGGAAAATCAACAATGTAGTAGGCAGGTGCCACTGTCACGTTGACAGGACGTAAGTCACTTTGTCGAACAAACTCTTGCTGATGATGTGGTCTTCATCTTCACAGGAAGACTTCTGTTACTTTAAGTTTAACTTAAGTCATCTTTATCATCAAAGTTTGTCAATATTATGATAGTTTATACATGGTCATTAATACATTATCATTGATAATTTATGTTTATACTTACATAGGTACACCCATCTTAAAAATAAAAGAAAAAAAATTAAACAAACTTGTAAAAAAAAAGAATATGGTGGCAACAAAATTTCCCCTTTTTATGACTTTCTCAGCTAGTCAGGAGGAAAGTACCGAGATGTTTTATTAACCTTTGCCAAAGAGTTGTTTAATCCAGCCAATATATACATCATCCTGCAACCACACATCACATTGTCCAGACAGCCAACAAGCTTTTGTTCAGTTTTTTTAAACACAGATATCAATGATGGATTCCAGGTTTCAACTGATTGTACAGTAAGTTTTGAGTGATTTTACAGCTTTGACTGGCTGAGGAGGATGTATGTCTTGCAATAGCAACCAACATTATGTGTCTGAATGTTACTCCCAGAAGCAGCCAATGATTATTTATTTGTTTATTTTTTTACTGAAAACAGTCAAACTCACCATGCTTTGGTTTGATTTTACACTACTGCAAACACACAATGTACAAGCTTCTCTTGCCCTTTCAGTTCATTTCAGGTTGAAATATCACTGATTATATGCACAGTCAAGAAATATCACGGATTTTAGATGTTTGGCAGGTCACCATGAGCATTTAATTCTTGCTTTATGCTGTTAGTGACAATAAGTATTCATTTATCAGATTTTTCATAATTAAAGCTGTATTTCTAGCAATGACTTTGTCTCTACTACATGAATAAATGGCTGATGCACACTTTTTGTCATAGTTTTCAATAGCAAATTGAGTCTAAAATGGACACTTAAGTCGTCACCATAATGCTCAAAATGAGAGGGCCTAATTACAGATATCACTGGAGCTCTGCCATTATCAAGTTCCTAAACTGCTTAGAAAACACATTATGATGACAGAGATGCTGATGAATAATACTCCTGATGAGGAATACGATGTGATTCAGAAAGTTCAGTTTTAAAAATTGAGTCACACAGGCTCAGCTGAATGGAAAGACTTTTCCTGAGACCTCCTCTGTTCTTAGTAAATATCTCAAATATAGATAGATAGATAGATAGATAGATAGATAGATAGATAGACAGATAGATGCAAAATCTTTGGTTTGTTTTCTTCTCATTTATCTTCTCTCCACAGGCCAAAGGGCACATTTTCAACCAATGAAAATGTGTCATGAGTTAAAGAAAATTATTCTTTTGTCTGCTATTGTTGCCACTGGCCAGAGAGACAACAGTCATATCATTGAAAATCCCCCTGCAGTGCTGTTAGTCAGCAGAGAGCAGAGTGGTTTGTGTGATGCAACCTAAAGTAACATATGAAGAGGGAGGGGGCGATGAAATCTGATTAATTCATATTTGTGATAATCAAGGCATCTCTGCCCTCCTTAACACTGCTTTAAGGAGACCATTAAATAACAAAGCATGTATTTTATGTTGCCAGTATAATTTCCCTGCCTTGGTGCCTGATATGTTCATTAGAGCTTCATCATAAACTTTGATGTTTTTCAAGAAAGAATTATAGAAGCTGAAAAAGAAAGGCATGCTTATTTGTACTACGAAGTCCAACCGTAATGAAACTTTTAGCTATTTATTTTTCAACATAGTCCCCCTTGCGGTCCACACACTTCTGCCAGCGGTGCTGCAGCACTTGGATCCCTGCTTTGTAGAAGGTTTCGTCTAGGTCGTCAAAAAAGTCAGTTACAGAAGATATGATGTCATGGTGGCTGTCAAAATGCTTCCCAGCTAAATGCTTCTTCATGTTTGGGAATAGATGGAAGTCCGATGGAGGGAGATCAGGAGAGTACGGTGGGTGGGGAACAAGTTCAAAGCCACAGTCATGCACTGTTGCTATCGCAACCACTGACTTGTGGGGTGGAGCATTGTCCTGATGGAACAAGACACCTTTTGTTAATTTTCCTCGACGTTTTTCCTTGATAGCTTCCTGTAACTGCCTCAAAAGACTAGAATAATACTCTCCGTTGATGGTTTGGCCCTTTTCTAAATAATCCACGAACACAACACCCTTTGCATCCCAGAAGACTGAGGCCATCATCTTCCCAGCAGAGGACACCATCTTGGCCTTTTTTGGAGGTGGTGAGAAAGTGTGTTTCCACTGCATTGATTGTTTTTTTGTCTCAGGCTCAAAGTGGTGGACCCAACATTCATCCATAGTCAGAAATCGCTCCATGAAATCATCTGGATCTGCTTCAAAAAGCTCTAAATTCTCTCTTGACATGTCCAGCCGAGTATGTTTCTGATCAGGAGTCAGAAGGCGTGGAACCCACCTCGCTGAAACCTTTGTCATTCCAGGTTCGTTGGCCAGAATATGATGAACTCTCTCGTGGGAGATACCAACAGTCTCAGCTATGTAACGAAGAGTCACTCTTCTATCATTCATCACCATTTGGTGCACACGGTCAATGTTTTCTGTGGTGGCAGATGATGATGACCGTCCAGACCTCGAGTCATCTTCGATACTCTCTCTACCCCTTTTGAATTCAGCTGCCCACCATTTCACTGTAGCAAAAGATGGAGCATTATCCCCTAATGTTCCAACCACATCAGCATGAGTCTGTGTTGGAATTAACCCTTTCAAGGTCGGATACTTGATAACGGCACTCGACTTTGTCCATTTTCAGAAATTTTCGCAACCGTTTCAGGTACAAGGCAATCAAAGTTCTGCATACAATACATCAGAACACAGTGACAAAGGGAAAAGAAAAAGAAAACAGTGTTGCTATTTATCATACCACAAAAACTAACATATGTAAATCCAAGACATCCAACACTGAACAATTTATTGTTATCTATCAAAAAATACAGAAAAGCTATACTAGTTATTAAAAAAACAAAACAAAAAAAACCTCTGGCATTATTTTCATATTTTGAGGGTGTCTTTTTTTCAAACTCAAATCCATAGTCAATGGTCTCAGTGTCTTTAGGTCCATCTCTATTTCCAATTGTTGACAACATATACGTGATTTTATTTACAATTTATATCCCCAGCTGTACCTAATGCAGATTTTCATTTATATGCCGATAACGCTGATATTTACTGCTCTGCTCTGAAACAGAATCAGGCTCTCTGTCTTTTGCAGGAAACTAATAATGTACATGATACTTTGCAGAAGATAAAAATAATTCTGAATAATGACAAAACAAAACCAAACTCATGATGTTCACAAACTTAAATAATCACAGTACGTGCCCTCTATTGTCATATTTCAGGGTAATTTAATCTATATTGAGTCTGTATCTCCATATAAATACCTTGGGTTCTTAATTTAAGATTTGTTGTGTTTAAGACTAACTTTGAGCAACTTGTTCAGAAGTTAAAGCTGCATCTGAGGTTTTGCTTCAGGAATAAGATATTTTTTTATTTTGCTGCAAAAAAGTAGCTTGTTGTTGCTGCTTTATCATTGGAACAATCCGCTTCCTTTGTACTTGAATAATTTTATTACTTAATCTTGCTTTCTGTCCCCAGTGATCATCTTAAAAAGCACAAAACAAGATTCATATTTGCTGCTCCGGCAGATTGGAATCTGCTGCAGCACACACTGTGCCTTAGTGGATCTGATCTCTGTGTATCATTTAAAAGCAGATTTTAGGCATCAGAAGGAGATGAAGCAGGTAGATGTAGATGCTTTCATAATTTTTTGCTCTGTGACACTGATTGGTTACTTTTGTTGCTCTGGGTTTGCAGTTGTTCCATGGCTGTGACTTGAGAAATGTTTCGCTGCTCGTTTGGCCAGGACACTCTCGTGAATGAAGTTCTTCATCGTGAGGTTGGTATGCATAATATGTCTTGTTAAAGCAACCTATACAGGTCCAGTTGCCACTTAGAAGAAACCTCTGAGAAGTTTCAAATTGTTATTAATATCAGTTGATATTTGGCCCGTGTCCCTGCCAATATAAGCAGGAAAATGAAAATTTAGAGCCACATTTACCTTACTCCTGCTGGTATGTATAACCACAGCTGTATAATGTGTAACAGAAAGATACTAACCATGGCTTTTTTCTGTCTGTGCTTCTCGAAGTTAGAGCTCAGTTTGCCTCCTCTGTGGAGACAGTCTTTGTTGGCACAGGATGCTTTCATGGTCAGTTATTCATTGAGTCAGGTCACTTGGAGAAGATTGTATTTCTTCCAAAACTTTCTACAGAATCTTACCATTGACGTGAACTTCATGGTAAAATTGAGCTGTGACACCAGAGAGATGCAGCCAGGACAATATGAAAGCCATAATGTCTCAAGGCCAAGCTGACACACACACCAGCCACACACAACCAATGTGAAAATGCCTAACATGAACTTTATTCTAATGCAAAACATGGATGTAAATGGTATTATCTTGCCCAATATCCTATCTTAAAAAACTATATATTGTAAATCTTAAAAGCTTGGTAAATGTCCCTGCCCTACTGTGCGCATCTCTATAGCACAAAATTTTAGATAGATAAAACACATGATGCCTATGCATGATCATTTCTCATGTTCATGTATGCTCATGTGTGGCGGGGAGTAGTGGGATTCATTAGTGAACCACTAGTGACGTGTGTAACATTTCAAAGAAAGGGTGGAGGAGCTTCAGAGGCACAGGGCCCTGTCTATCATCCATCCTACCTGTCACCACCGCAACCCCCCCTGAGGGAGGGCAAGGGAGTGTATGGACGAGCAGAAACTTGTGAGGTGTGAACTCGAATCGGAGGGGAAACCACGACAGAAGGGCGAGGAGAAGAAGGAGATGAGGAGGATGACAGGTGACAAGAGGGGATGGGGAGGGAGAAAAAAAGTGCAGAGGGAGGATGGACAATAAAGAAAGAGAGAGAGATGGCAACAGGGGTGACAGGTGATTGTTGCAGTGGGGGTGACGGGAAGTAGACGGCAGACAGAAGAAAAGATGAGGAAGTGCATTGATATTCCACACAGGAAGGTTTCTTCACACTTGAAAGTCTCTGACTCTAAACTCTCCCCTTTACCTCAACTCTCACCGTCGCGCTTTCCATTTTTGTGGCAGATGCAAGCACTCGACGACAACGGAAAACTAAAAATGATATACCGTATACTGAATGAAACCAAATAGCTGTTGAACAGGTCTATGTGTGAGGTGTGCAGACGCTTATTACATTTTTCCCCCCTCAGTCAATTGTAGATGTCAAGACGCTTCCCATGGTTGAACAGAACATATTTTCAGGCTGTCACTTAGGATGTCATGGTTTTCCATTCAGTTCAGAGCATCACAGTAACCAAGATATGACAAATATATGCACCCCATTAATAGAGCTAGACAATACATCCAGTTTTTGAGTGTATAGCTTTATGTATTCAGACAAGATTAAGGGTATGTATTATCATTTACTCTGAAAGACTTATTGATATTTAAAGGCACTGGGTCTTTTGCTCAGTCAGTGACTGTTGGCATAACAAACCAGACTCCCTGCATGAACTGAACGCCCAAATAAATCTACATGTAATGATGAGGCCACATGAGGGGTAATAATAAGGGATGCTACAATCAGGTTTTTTGCCATTATCCATCACCTGTGAGTGAGATCAGTACCACAACCAAAAAGGTTTTGTTGTAACAGCTGTTTGATTGTTTTTACAACAGGTTTCAACAAAAACCTTCAAGCAAAAGTCCGAAAAGCATCCTACAGTGCAATTATTCATATGCGTGTTCATTTTTGACAGAGTGGACAAAAAACAGCCTAAATGGTTACAAATTACAAACATTCTGATAAATAAAAAGCAATTATGATTAATTGAAAGTCATTATTGGTTTTAATTAATTTACAATATATTTCTCTCTCACGATGTTGATATATATCTATATCTATCTATCTAAATGGTAAAATGGACTTGAGCTTATATAGCGCCTTTCTAGTCTTTGACTACTCAAAGCTACTTTACACCGCAGGTCACACTTACCCATTCACATCCATTTGCTCTCACATTCACTCACTGATGGTTCAGAGTTTCTATGCTAGTTATCCATTAGTATCACTAAAGGTGCGTTCACACCGAACGCGACTTTGGCGACCAAGATCGCGTCGCAAACCCAAGTCCTGTTGCCTGTTCAGAGCTCATTTTGTCACCGTTGCCATTGCTGAGTGACATCACGCCTGCTCGAGTTTCACCCCGCCATCATATCATATATCATATAATAGGACGTATTAGCTGACATTATTCCAACTGTATCCTTTTCACTCACCTGCCAACCACAAAACACTGCAGCTAATTGCCCTGCAGCAGCATCTTCTGTGAGTTCAATGTGGTCTGTTTAGGCGGAACTAATGTACTCACTAACTAAAGTTCCCCACATGGACATTGATTGTCACTCTGTGGACCGGAAGTAAAACCATCTGTCATGGGTGTCAATCACGCACCCACACAATGCTGTTTGGCTCTCATGGCTCGACATCGCCTGAAAAGTTAAAATATTTCAACTTTGACAATGGAGCGCCGTGACCTGCTCCACGTCCAAAGCGACCCCAGAGTTCCCATCTGCAGCAACAGGGGTGCCGCCCTCATGTCTCCAAAGATGCGACAAAGTCACCCAGAACGCGACCGTTGCATCTTGTGAGATCTTGTCACATGTGGTCATGGCTGATCGTGGCTGTACATTGACTCTGCATGGAGAGTGGCCGCCCGACGCAGCAGTGGGAGCAACTTGGGGTTAAGTGTCTTGCCCAAGGACACATCGCCATGTGTCGCCCTGAACTGTGCTTGAATCTGCACCTCCCGATCACTGACCAAGCACACTATCCAGCTGCACCACTGACGCCTATCTATCTATCTATCTATCTATCTATCTATCTATCTATCTATCTATATATATATAAACACATATGTACAAATAAAGATTTACTGATTGTTTGTATCAGCTAATTACAGTAATATAAATACACTGCAGACACCCTTAAGAAAAATAACAACAACAATAATAAATAAAAGGCTCAAATTGAAGAATCTTTTTGATATGAAAGCTAAAAAAGAGGCAGCTAACACATCAGGAACAAGACACTCTCTGCTCAGTATGCACAGAGAGGGGAGCAAGAGGCTGTTTGAAAGAAATGCTGAGCTGCAGCTGAAAATTGACTTTACAAGCATTATAAAAATAGGTGTATAAAAATTGATTCATGAACATTTTGGATCTTATTATGAGTACAATTCAATTCAAATGCAAAATGCTGTATATAAATAAACACTTATTAGAAACTGTATTGTTGTGCTTATAAAGTCGTGGGATCTCAATAAAAATAGCCTTTTTAGGAGAAGGCTATATTGCAATAAAGTGATTTATATTGTTTTTTTTTTTTTTATCATCTCTGTATTGTTGTATGTACCACACTGCCAGATTATTTCTACTTCACACCCCCATTTGTGCAAAGTACTCAGTGCTCCCTTCCATTAAATCAACATGACCGAAGATCACCAAGTTCCTAAAACCTTTAACTCCACTGATAAATAGAATAATGGTCATTTTATCAGAAAAAACATGGTGTTTAAGAGTATGGGAGATACTGACAACCTAAATATACATATATGTTGCGAGTGTTTTTATACAATTAAGACAGTGTAAGGGAGTGTAAGGAAAACTTGCCAAAGTGTGTCTCTGACTTACTTTTGTGGAATCAATCATGTACCAGTATCATTGACTTTAACACAAAATGCATCATGACTTTGAAATTATAAAAAACATTAAGACACATTTTTGGTTCTCATTGCCCTGTCAAACTATGAATATGTTTGTTTTATATGATAAAGAAATGCAAAAAAGACAGCATGTGGCTGTGCCAAAAACAAATTAATCAGGATTATATATGACATGCATTTAAAACTGATACCTACGCACCAGAGATATAACAATTTGTGTGATGCTTCATGCTTGATCAGTGACTTTTAGACCTTGTCAAAAATAAACCTTTTTTTCCAGAGAGACATGCTGCAGCAAAAAGGAGTTACACTATAAAAGCACAAAGAAAAAAAAGGATGTGAGCAGATTTAGGGAGAGCGAGGGCGAGTGGGTGTCAGAGAGTGAATAGAGGAGTGATGTTAAATGAAGAACCCTCAGGAGATTATGGGTGGAGAACAAATTGATGAGCATAAGACAGGGAATGTAAAACATTATCTGTGCCATCAATGGCTGGCTATCATCTATGGCCCGACAGTGCTGGCACGTTTGCACTCCTCTAAGTCCAGAACTGTGGCTGTGCCAAAATGTTCTCCCCCACTCTCACAGTGCAGCTACAGTGCTGCTGTTACACATATGGGCAGCCTCTATAATTGGAATGACTAACAACGCTTATGAAAGAGCACTCAGGTGTACACACTGACTTTTATGTGACACCCAGAGACCTCAATTATTTCACAGGGGAAATCGAAAGTTTCTAAAACTTGTTGGCGTGTAATTTTTGCTGAAAAAGGAGGATAATCACAACCTTTAGTGCTTCTACATTTTTTTACGACCTGAGGAAGGGGTCTCAAGAGAAAATAGATGTTGAGATGTGGAGCACAGAAAAAAACAAGACCTACTTCATGCCCTTTTAACATATGACCATATGGCTTCGGTTACAATGTCATAACCATCCAAAGCAGACATACGAGTTACATGGGTGGAAAGCAATGGCATATTCTCCAGTAAAAAGACAACAGTCTGACTTTTATCAAACTGTTTCCAAGAAATCACTCCACAGGCAGGCCCTCATTGAGTCAGCACAGACATCAGCACAGTATTATGTTTGGTTACAAAGCTCAGACTGGTAAACTCCCTCCCTCCCTAACTTCTCCTATGTCAACAAATATTTCAAGCCATACCAAAAAACTAGGTCACTTCAAAGATACCAAGGTTTAAGCCCAAATGTGGGAAGAATGCTTTACAGGGGTTTTGCACTCATTACATGGAATAACTATAAAATGGTTGTTGCTTCAATAGCACTTGTGTCTAAGTTAAATCAGGAAAGTGACCATTGCTGCTTGCAAATGTGACAACTGAGCCAAGACATCTATCTGCAAGAATTATTTTTTCAATCTGTTTTACATAATTTTATTGTTCTTATTCACTGTGATGGAAAAGAAACTTTGGTCTAAGTGGTTTCTCTGCTAAAATAAAAGTAAAAGAAAATGACTGAGGCAGTAAGTCAGTTAGTAAGAAAATAAGTGAATAAACAAATTATCATGATTTCAGGCCAACAAACTACGAGACCAACAGTCTTGGAGTGTTGTAACAAGGTCTGTGGTTTTGAGTCTGCAGTTGTTGCCTGCTTCCTTGATAGATAGCCTTTACTGAATTCAACAGTCATTTATTTACAACAGAGGACTTGCATCAGGTAAAAATGGTTGACGAATCAGGAGAGGATACAAGTGAGTGTGTTGTTAACGTTGTTCTAGTCTGTCACTTGTTTTTAATCAGTTAAGCTCACTGTTAGCAGTAAATGTTGGTTATGTGCTGCCCCTGCTTAAGATTAACCTGACACACCAGATGGTACCTGCAACAGATTTCACTTGTTCATTCAGGCAACAGCCTATAGAAAGTGTTTGGGAATTGGCAACACTTTTTAAAGGCATATCCAGCAGGTGATTGGACAATTGTACCATCAATCACATTTATACAGGCCTATCAGATGATTTAGCAGGTCGGCGCTACTGCCATGGTTTGAAATACAAAACATTTGCAACTTCATAGAACAAACTCTTATTAAAACATGTCAGAGGTAGAGCAGAAATAAAATTTCTATCAAGAAATGCTTGCAGTGTTGTTGTTTGTCTTTCATTTAATACAGAAATGCAGTTCAGATCTGAAAAAAATGGCTCCTGAGGATGTTAGCATCCATGCTAATCTTTGTACGAGCAGCCACTTCCTCTAGTTGTCTCACTTGTAGCTTCCACCTCTTCCTGCTTCAAAGGACGCTGATTGGGCAGCGCACAACTGCCATAGAAAGGAGTTTGGCAAGATGAATCTGTCTGATTACAGACATGAAATTAGGTGGACCCAACTGCACGAACTGGCTAATTGAAGATAATGGTCATCAAAACAGTGGGTGGTCCTCAACTTTTGTTGTGATGATAGGAGGCACCAGACATCCTCCAGAGATCAGCACAATATGTTGAATAGTAGTATCTGTAAAATTTGTGCTTAAAATACCGAGATATGGAATGATAAAAATATTAAAATTTCCATTTTCATGACCATTCACCAAAAAAATAACTTCTAGAGTTTAGGTATACTCTCAAAAGCATAAGTAGAATAAATAAAATGATGATTCCCCATTTATATTGAGGCCAGTAAGCATGTAATCATTAGTCGGTCTGACTGTGAACAACCTATTTTTGTACATTTTTTTCTTGGAGGCACAGTGGTGCAGCAGGTAGAGCATATGCCTCACAGCAAGAAGGTTGCTGGTTTGATTTCTGTGTTGGTCAGGGTCTTTCTGTGTGGAGTTTGCATGTTCTCCCTGTGCATGCGTGGGTTTTCTCCAGGCACTCCTCCCACAGGATAAGCAGTAAAGATAATGGATGGTTGGATGGATGGATATTTTTTTTTTTCTTTCCAAACCTAATCAAACCACAAATGACCACATTAGGTCAGAAAAACATGTATAACATATTTGTAACTTTAACTCTATTGATATAAACTATGATGTCCTACTTGATAAATTATCAAAAAAATATGTTTATCTCCACAACTTGATATACTGCCCTTATATCCGATGACAGAGACTGTAAAATAACTGTGAAAAAAGGCCACAAAAAGCACACACAGTTTCAACACAAGATGTGAGGCACAGACATGTGCATGTGTCTTCATGTAACTGGGTGAGTATGGGCTGTGCTGGCTCGTGGTGCCCAGCCATGTGTGCTCCTATGTGGGCTTCCTGACTCCCGGCCTGGTTACAGATGGCACAGTGTCTCAGCGGGCACACTGACACAAACTATTGGCCACATGGACACACACATACGCACACACTCACAGGCACAGCAAATGGACATGGAAACTGACTATGACTTTCATTCATGGTAGCCAAGACAGAATTCAGGTTAATAAAATGTGAAATGTATGTACTTGTGCACCACACTGGCCTACAGTGATTTTTGTTTTCCCAGAGCTGTGTCAGGATAGGTCAGAAAACACACACTGGCAGGTGTCGATGCCGCAGGGGTGCTTGCTAACAGTGAGGGAGGACAACTGGCACAAGCACCTGACTGGGAGCTAACACATGAGGTCCTGTCATGGTAAATAAGAGATCAGTGTAACCACATGTTGTCAGGTCATGTAGGGGCGTGAGTAATTCATGGGAGTGGGTGTGTGCAAGCTAAAGGAAAGGTTAGCCTAGAAAATAAGGGTTGTCTGGGTTACAGCATTGATATGGATGAGACTAAATTCCAGAAATAGCGCGTTACATTTTTGCAGCTACAATAATCAGCTAAGGTTTTGCTCTTCAAGTGCACTGAAGTGTCTCCCTGCTTTAACAGGGATGGGAATTAACACATTTGTTGCTTATTTGATTGTCTCATTTTACTTTTAAAATTACTTTGCAGCTCAGTGAAAAGTCAATATGGACAATCACCGTGAAATATGAAAAAATCTACTCTTTTCAATTTCTTTTTTTATTTACTTTGTTTTCTGTTGCAGGCTAATTTTTCTGCTGTTGAGCAAATGTTTTACAAACAGGAAATGTGTCATTTTCTTTTGAACAAATTTCAGAGTAAAAGCAAGACAAATAACAATTTCCAAAAAAAAAAAAGAAATTGATTGTTAATCTGAATTTAATACTCATACATACTAGAGAGTGATTTAAGTACTAAAAGCTGTCTCTTACCTCTAAGTCAGTGCAACACTAATTTAAACAATTAATCTAACAGTCAAAAAAAATCAAAGTGCTTTTGTGTAGTTAAACTTATTTGACTGGGAGCTGTTGAGATTTAATGCACATTGTCAATGTGGACTTAAAAACTATTTTCAAATTATAAAAAAGGCCATTTCAAATATTCAGACTCCTCTTATTCACCATTACCTTTCAAAATTCAGTGACTGTGATTGCAACTTGAGGTTTTGGTTGACTTTTCAGAAAAGCGAGGTTCACTCAAGAAAGAAGGACACTGTGATACAGCCAAGTAACTTCCTGACATACCAGACAAGGAGACTGGTACATAAAAGAATATACTTGGAAAAAAAAAAATTGTGTTTTTATGACACATACATGTTTCAACGCATTTAACTGAGTTAAATGTTCCATTGAACAGTGCATTTTAACGGATCAGAAATTAGAAAGGCTTATAAGATTTAATTACTTAATGTGTAATTATAACATATGGTGCATAGCCCTCTGAGTTATATCTGGTGAAAAAACATATTATTTCCTTGGTGGGTGTTACATAGCACACAGCATTACAAATGTCACTTTCTTTATATATTTAGACCTTTACATGTGCCTAATAAACATCTTCTACGTGTTTTTGAAATGCTGCATAGATTCATAACGGTTAATTAAATCTCTCTATATAAGCCTCTGTGGCAGACAGTGCTAGAGAATGAAATACTATTTTGAGTTTCTTGTTCTAGTTGAAGAAGCCACTTTTTCAAAAGGTAGTGAGACCCATTTGAGAAGACTTCAGGCCCATTAGATCAGGTATGCTGTGGTCTACTACCTTGACCTTTAATTTCTGTGCCACAACAGAGGTGATTAAAATATGTATTTCTTCAACACGCTGCATTATTTGTGCTATTTGTCTTTTTTATTATGATATAGCAAGTATCCCTTAAGTTACATTAACTACAGAACGTAGTGTCGATGTGCTGGCTGTGAGTCCTTGGTGTTATACATTTTCCAAAAGAGCTTGTCAAATGAAATGCATTTAAACTTTACCTTGGGAGCGAAACCATTTAAAGTCACTTTATCCCTGTCCATCCTACTTACCTCTGCAATAGGGAAGTGGAAAATCCCATGCAGCAGTGCCTGCTGAAGTGGCGAGGCAGGACAGAGTGGTATGACCCTCCAGCACATAGCCTGGACTGCAGCTGTAGCGGATTTTGTCCCCGATGTTGAACGTGGACCCCTGCTGGTGGCCATTGAGTAGCTGTCCAGGATTACCACAAGTGTAGCTGGGCAAAGCTGGAGAGAGGAAAGAGAGGGAGAAAGGACATTATGCAATGTGTAAATACGGTGAAGAGGCAGAAGCACAAGTAGTGTCGGATGTCAGATATATTACACACACAGCAGGACTCACGATAGCACCTTTAGAGAAAAGGGATTTTTGCATGTAAAAACAATTGTTTGTAAAAAACCAGACAAAAAAAAAATGGACCTAGAGCTCATTGCTATTTCATATTGTTAGCTTACATTTTAGTTAATGAAAAGTCTGACAGTTACTACTGCATCATCAAAAGATAACCCTAATTCAATTGCATGAATGAAATGTTAAAATAATAAAGTAATAATAATAATAATAATAAGGGAATCCATAAAAGAAAGGAGGTTTACAATTATTCTATTGGTTTTACAATTAACAAAATTTGGCTAAATTAAGGCAAAGAGGGGGATGTTTTAATGAGTCATTGTTGGTTTTCTGCATGACACTGAATATCGTTCAGTGCTACTCATGCAAAGGCATAGGTTTAGGCAAATGTTCATGGAGAACTATAAAGTAAAGAAGGACACCTTATAGCAGATACGAGCAATTTTGGTTACCAGGAGGGAAACATTAACACCAACCTCACTGCCAAAGGGCCATGTTTCTGTGTTTAAAATGTACTTTTAAAGAATAAACAGTTGCTACATAGTAGTTACTTCATCAACATTTATGTATATTTAATCTCAAATGAAATTGGAAATACTTCATCCAATGGGCTAACGCAGAATATAATCAATTTTCAGCTACATTTTGATGCAAGTAACATATTAAGCAGTACTCAAAGTATAACTTAAGTTTTTTTTATCTTTCTTTTGACAAATGTATTAAAAGTAGTTTCATAAAACAATCACAGACAAATTACTTTCTTGAAATATTGCTATTTCCTATGCCTTTCATAGCAGATTTGTTGATACATCACTGTTTGTGGTTCTTAAGTAGGGTAGATGAAGCATAATCTTATTGTTACTGCCAGAAGTACTCGATGCATAAAATGCAGGCATCGTTAAAAAATGTAAAGTTATTTTATTAATGAGTATAGATTGGCTAAAATAACTCTGGAAATATTTGCATATCAGACATCCACAAAAAAATCCAACAGTTTGTGCTCCTTCAAACACATGACTCAACCTAATTATATATAAAAAAAAAAAAAACCCAAACTTGTCTTTTCTCCTGTGTCTGAAAATAATGCTTACCCCTGAAAATAAATAGGTTCTGGTAACATGCAGCACCAAAAAGAGTGCCATAAGAGTATGTGGAATAAAATATGAATAAATACTCATGGATTTAAACTTTCTATTTTGCCCCCTCAGCATTTATTGCTATCATTGCAGTCCCTCCATCATTAATGAATTCTGTGTTTATCATCATAGTTTGCTCAGTAATGCACTTGCATGCAAATAAGTAAGCCCAGTATTGACAGAACCTTGTCTAATTGTGTCTTATTATGCAAATCAAGTTCAAAGGGAGTTCAGCCAATCTCTTGCTTGTGAACCTCTTACTCAGTATTGCTCAAACAGAACAGTTCCTGTTCTGTTTGATAACATATAGCAAAATGGTTGAGCATACAGTTTTTTGGCTGATAGACAAATGCATGATGCGGAGATGGTTTTGATCTACGGTAGGTGATTTTCAAACAATAAACCCCTCAAGTATGACTTGAAGCTGTCATGACCGCACATAGATTATGGGCAGACTCAGAAAAACATGTATGCAGGCGGTCATCCAGCTCACAGTCTCAGTCACACACTCCCACACAGAGGGGGAGCTGGATGGAGCATGTGCTGGACTTTGGATGAATCTTAGTCTCTCCACAGGAAGCAGGCTGAACCGGCCCGTGGGGGCACAAAACAGATCATACACAGCAGCACAGTTTATTGGAGCCTTAACATCAAAAGCAAACACACATATGATCTTACAAATAGTCGACTACAAGGACAGTTTAAAATAGCTAGTCTCCAATATTTGGAGAAAGAGGTGACACAGTGAATTGCTAAGTGTGTCTTGCCAGGGGCACAGTCAAATTAACCCCCTGAAATTCTGATTGGCCACCTCTGACGCCAATCCAAAATCATGGGCTGTGACTGACTAGTTGCCATGTTAGAAGTGGGATTTATGTAGAAATCTGTTGGGCTTCTGGTGGCCTTGGTTACTGTTTTTTAATATGGATTTTGTTTTTGTTAGAACTTAAAATTGTGACATTGGGCTTCAATCGTTGCTTTGAGTCTTCAAATAAAAATGAAGTCTTTTAATTGGTTTGACACTTTGTTGATTTCATCTTCTTAAGACAGGATGGCGGTAAGAATATAAATCATAATTCATGATATTGAAAGGGCAAGTAAATACATATAAACTATTTCTTTAAACACTAACACTTAATAGAGAAATTAGTAACCACATATTTAGAAAAGTCTTAATTTTTCTTTTCAAGTGTTTTCATGGGTGGTGGGCAGGGAGGTGGGCAGAAAGGTATGGAAAAAAAATCATTGAGAACCACTGGTTTAAACTGACTCGGTTATCACAATCCTGATCAAGTTCTTAAAAACATTCTGTTTTTTTTTTGTTCAGGCACTGCTACGTTATATCCGAAATTCAGGGACCTGAACAAGCTCTTATACATATTTCAAGTAACATGACTTTACAACCTAATGTACTAAGATAAACAAGATCCCGTAGCAATAACACATCTTACCATTTTGTGAGACAACTACAGGTGCAGCCTCAGGCAAGAATCATATCAGCAAAAGAGTTATGCTAGAGATAATGACTGCTTAAGTAAGCAACAAATTAAAACTGAATTTGTCTTTTGATGATTATAAAAACAATTAGTTTTACTGAAAGTTTAGAATGGAGAAGTCATTGATAGCTGACTATTTCAAGCCTGTGGTGCAAAGGCTGAAGGGCACTAATTTCCCAACAGTTACGGTGGTCAGCAGAGCAGTTTGATCAAATTATTTAAGATTGCAAAGAGCACAAACATCCACAACAGTCTGATTTTAGGATAGACAATATAAAAATAATGGTCTTAGTCATAAAACGTAAGCAGCATAGTCTGCACAGATAAGATGCAGTATTTAGAGCCTTGAAGACTAGTATTGAAAACAGGGATATAAATCACCAGGTTTTATTGTCAATCAATCAATCAATCAATCTTTATTTGTATAGCGCCAATTCATAACAAGTGTTATCTCAAGACACTTTACAATAGAGCACAAAGCTCTTTGTATTATGGATACACATATATGCATAGATACATATATACATATATAAAATACACATATACATATATATACAAATATATACATCCAGCACCCAACATGAATCCATATAGCCAATCATGAATCCCTCCATCATGGCGGCAAGAAAAAACCTTCTGTTAAGCAGCAGGAAATCTTGAATGTGGACCCCAGCAAATCCACACGAAGCTGTGTTGGGTGTGTGGGCAAAGGACGAGGAGTAAGTGGAGAAAAGTGGACTAAAGTAAGAACTAAAGCTAGTGACAGATCAATGGACCAATCATAGACCTGTCGTCGTCAAATTTGTTTCTGCTGGAAACAAATTTATTAGAGGTTAGCCTCTTGAGATGCTACATCTTGTTTTCAGGAGGGTCCTCATGTCTGTATGGTTGTGGTGATAATTTTATAGAAGTATAATCAATGAAAGTCTTACTGAAAATAAGAATTTATGGTAGTAACGAACTCATGGGTGCCCAGACCACAAGTGCATCCCCACCATATTTGTCTCCGTTAAGTATAAATGTATAAATGGTAGGCCTCTTGAGATGTGACACCTCATTTTCAAGAGGGATCTCATGCCCATGTGGAGCTAGAGATAGTTACTATAGATGTATCAACCATGGATAGGATTGTATTAATGTAAATGTCATATCCCACATATGATAAAAAATAAAGCAGCCATGCCATCTTGCTTAGTCAGAGCATTCTAGCTATACTTTTTTCACACCCTTCAAGCATCATTTTTCAATCACATGACATTTTTTTTCGATAAAAAGCAAGCTACTTAAGTTGAAAACCTTCCTGTTTATTTTATGTTTCCTTGCCATCACTACCTGCATCAGTACGACCCTTTTGCTTTCAACCCTCTACTACCCCAACATCCATCATTACATTCCAAAAGGAAGTTAAGGTTTATTCTGTAGAACTTCTGTCTTTCAAGCTGAGAGGGTAAATAAAATGGTTGAGGTTTGTGATTTGTGTAAGAAGTGATTTTTGGGTAATGCATATCTAAAAAGAAACAGCAAAATATGTCAGGAAAACCGCTGCCACTTACATCATTTTCATAGTTTCTGAAGTGGCTCTAAAGGGGTACAATCAGTGGTGACTCACTTATAGCGAAATCTGCAGCTGCTGTTGGTCTTGTAAATAAATCCTGATCTGTGATTTGACAGCAGGTGTTTTCTCTCATCTGTTGAGGGTAAAACACCTGCTCACACATCATAGATTCCTCCTTAAACGACTCAGTGCTGATTTTTCTTACAAAGTTCTTGGTAAGCACTTCAGTTTTCTCCCTCTGGCTAAGTCCTGCTCACTGGTAACAGACTGACTTGTCATTTTTGGGCTCCTTTGTGCCATAGCCTTTGTTTTGACCAGCCTAGGCTCCTTTATTACAGCTTCCCCTCCGTCATTACCAGATTTGCATAAACACAAGTACTCTGTCTGATTAGCATATTAGCTGCTGGGAGTCAGGATTCAGAGCTGTAGAGTGGCCACGGGGAGCCATGGCGACATGCAGGTACTGTTTTACTCCTGCGGCTGTGACCGTGTGTAGTTGGACTAACATGTGTTTTATGCCATTAAACTTGGACTCTGGACAACATTTAAGACATTAAGAGGAGTTAGGTCAAAAGAAGGGCTAGAGAGACTGTTATCGAGAGAGCATATTTTGACATATTGTATGCTAAGGAGTGGATGCAAACTAGTATTATATGGTCACCATTTTACTTCTACAACAAAACGGATGTCACAAGTACATGCATATCGTTCTAATGCACATGTGGCAAAAACCATGCCACCAGCAGCTCAACCTTTAAGCCAAAATAGTGTTTAACAGTGATTTGTGGCAGACAACTACAGCTCAGTGAAAAGTCCAGTCCCCTGCAGGTTTGATCTGACACTTAAGAGCAGAACCAGGTGGACCCTCACTCAACCAATCAACACTGCCTCCTCTTTGTGTCAGAGCAGGTATTAGTGTGAGCACGGTCAGTGAAATGAAGCTCAGGAGTCAGGGAAACCAATTCCAGTTGAGAACCAATAACAACCCCCAAATGAAATCGATATGATTAGTCATTCTGCTTAACAATTTCTTCATAAACTTCGCTTAATTGTTGCTAAATTTTTGACAAAAAGATGCTAAGGGCACAGTGTTAAGTGGATGGAAGCAGCAGCAACTTGCAGAGGCATTTATCTATGCAGCAGGCCATTAAATGTTTCATGTATTTGATGTTGCCACCGAAGATCTGAGTAGGCCAAATTTAGCCTACACAGAAAATCCACAGGAATTGATAAGGGATTCATAAATAATTGAATCAATACGCAGAACTGATAATGGCATAGGTATCGATACATAATTCTCATCTTACCATTGATACACAACTCATAGTGAGGAGTAAAAGGCATCTAAATACACAATGTATTCAAATATTGTATCTCTCTGTAGTACGGTTTCCTTGAGCAAAAGAAATTCCCTGATACAAATTCATCTTATAGGTCACTAACAACATGTTGCACATCATCCCTGGCCTCTGTCCATTGGTTACCTTGTCAGGTTAGAGCAGACATTAAGGTGCTGCTGCTAACTTCTAAATGGTGAATGGCAGGGCACCTTAATACTCTCACTGACCGACTGAACTCTCATGTACCTGGTCATGCTCTGCGCTCCCAGGGGACCAGTCTCTTGAGTGTACCCAAGGTTGGAAAGAAATGTTGGTGAGTGAGCTTATCCACTCATAGTAGAACAATGGCCCTCCTTATATCACTTTTAAGTTTCATGCTATTGTTATTTTATGTTTCAGAACTTGACTTGTCACAGTTGTCTGTGGTTACACTTCATACAAATAATTAACTACATCAAGGTTATCCATGAAAAGTGTTTAACAAACCAAAGATTAGTCTAGGAAAAGAAAATCAAAACCTCATTCTCCTTAAAAAAACCCATTTCTTTTCATATAAAATGTGCCTTTAGAGTGAAGTACAAATCTAAGACACACTCACATATCCAGGCCTTACCAGACTAAGCCGAAAAGCAGGACCAAAAACATGAAGTGCATTTTTGCACACGGATTGCCACTGGACCCAAGACCCTGCTACCATGTGGGATTACTGGCTCACCTGAACTGAACTGACTCATGATTGGTTCATGTTGATTGTAAATTACTGTTAATTAATGCATGTGAGGTACAAGTGATCAAGTCCGATGACAAAGGCCTCATTTTCAAAAGTAAGCAGCAGATATGAGGAAGAGAAGATGTAAAGAAAACTATGGGTATGACAGGAGAGAAGTATGGGTGTGTGTGTATGTTTGATGATGAGAAAGAGATGAACAGGATGACTGATTTCATTGCATTAGAACTGATTGAGGGCACCGCAATGTCGGAGTGTAGATGTGTCAGTATGAGCATGCATGTACTGCATGTACATGTGTGTGGGGCTGTGCATGTGAGTGATTTTCTCATCACACTCTCCATTTCAGGTTATTAGTTTGGGCAGTAAATTAAGTCTAAAAGTGCTATTACTGGTCTAATCCCAAGAACGGGGCTACGCCGGGAGCAGTGAAGTGGCAAATACTTTCTTCTAACTGGCCCCAGAATCCATATCATCTTTATTCTCACAATGTGAATTTATCTGCCAGCAATAAATATTAGCAGTAAAAACAATGATGTATTATATAAAATTCAATGAAGCAGCAGTAGTCATAGTGGACAGTGCACCTAAAAATAGACCTGTTTTTCTACCCCTTAAAAACAAATTTGGATGTGAATATATTTTGAAGCACACAAATCTATGACCCATGCAAATATTATTTCCCCTTTATGCATAATGCAGCAAAGGAATTACCTTTAAAGCTAAAATCAGGAAATAAAAGCCAGTGGTGTATTTAAAAAGGCAGCCATTTTCACACAGTGTGCTTTAAAGTCGTTTATCACGATCTCTTTCATTTATTTCCGCAGGCGTAAAGGGTGATGGTAAAGAAGAAAGACAAAGAAATAAACACACAGCCCAGAGAGCTTGAGAGAAATAATGAAAAAAACTATTTTGAATATCCGCAAGGTGACTTTACATTACTCTTCATTAGTCTCTCCTGCATCGCCATTCATACATCAGCATTATTTTACAGATTATTCTACGGGCTTTAAAAGTCTTTGCTGGAAGATGTAGCAGCAATACATCGTTTCCACCATAAACTGAAGAGACTTCTGCCAGAGTAGGGCCAGGCGATATGGAACAGTTGTCTTTTAGGTACTCAAACAAACAGCCTTGGACTGCTCTTGTATAATTAAAGATGACTTCTGAACACTCCAAATGACAGTCTTTAAATATCTATAGTTGCACCAGCCACTGGTAAGTGTCTGTAAGACCTGTGTGAAATGCCTCAGTCTATAAACATGGCTTTTACAATTCTTCCTGTCCCACATGTGAGAAAAATAATCTTAGTTCTTGAGCTGTTTGTTATAGTCCTTTTTCTGCCAAAATTACAAATTTGTGTATGATTCTTGGGCTGAACAACATAAGGTTAAAATTCAATTGCAATATTTCAATCAATCAAACCAATCAAAAAACATAATATATAAAGCACTTTTCATACAAAAAAATAAATAAGTAAATAAATAAAAAAAATGTTAGTTTCAAAGGGCAATTTCTGGATTATTTAATAAATATTCATTTGGCTAGTTATAAAAAAGACTCCTACTTACAATATTTTAAAAAATACATTAAAAATTACATTACATTTAAAAACAAATATTAACACTGCAATTTCAAGCAAAGACACGTAACATAATTAGCATCCATGGTCTCACTAAACTATTGCATAATAACCAAGATTATCATGAAACCAAGATTATTTATTTGACTGCAGATCCAGCTGCTTCAACTTTTCCCTCCCAGTCCGCTGACTTCTTACTTCCAGCCAGTTACCAGCCAACTTCCACACACTAGAAGTCCCCCCACCTCTTTTTGGGATGTGCTTAAATTGAACAGAAAACATACCCATTTAAAAATTTGCAGGTTGCTCTTTCCTCACAAGAAAACATAGCCTCTACCATTTCCCTGATTATTTAAGAAGAGCAAACTCGACACCACAAATTCACACAAACATGGACTAAAGGTTACAGGTTATGACTGTCGGGGTGGACAGGCTCAATCACAAACCTGCCATTGACCAGCCAAGACTCTATCGGGGAAATTTGGGAAGTATTAAAGGGCTTCATCTGTGTAACAGCGACCCCAAAATTCATATTTGTCCCATCCTTACAGAACAATAGGCCTTGTTTGTCTAATCTACATAAGCCTTATGCATTATCTTGTTGAAAATGTCTACAAACTGCCCTACATTGCCAAGCTATACTAAAACATTTGTGGACAGGGGATTTTTTTTTGTGTCTTTTTTTTTTCTTCCTGGAGGTCTGGTTTCCATCACCACGTGGTCTATTTTGTCCCAACCCCCTCCCAGGGCCCGACCTGCAACAAGAGCCCTGGGGTGTTTGTCATGGCAGCTCCATAAGTCACCAGGACGGGAAACGATGACATGGCTTGTCCCTGGGGCCAGGATGCTTTAAGCACTACCACTGCTGAAACGGCAAAGGATGCTCCTCGTCCATCAATGCATCCTTCTCTGCGGCTCACACTGGCCACAGCAACAGGAGCAAACGAACACACACAAGCACGCGCACTGACGCTGAGATGAAGAAGCCTCGTCATCCATCACACCGTCTAGCCTTTACATCATCTCCTTACATTCTTTTATTCCTCCTCTTTTCTCTTCATAATTTTTCGCTCAGAAGACGGAGGGGAAGAAGTCAGTATGAAGCCCATCTCCTGTGGGCTGACCTTCGACCACAGTGAGACTGATTCGTTCTTCCTGGGTGTCTTCAGGCCTGTTCCTCAATTTGTCATCCTCTCTTAGCAAGAACAGGGACTTATATACGGTTGCATACTGTAAAACCCATTCATCACAAAATGGCTCACAAAAAGCTTGTGTTGTAAAATAAGAAGATCATGAATTTCTTAGACCTAACTGGCAAAAAGCTCCTTCGAGAGAATTTTTTATTTTTAATAAAAAAGATGGACAAAGTTGCTGCAAATGGTAGATGGCGCAAAGGGAAAAGAACAGAAAAGAAAAAGCTTGTACTTTCGAGCACTAATTGGTTTATTGTGTCTTTAAAGTTACGGCGGCTGAATTTAAAAGAGAAGGAAAAATCCCTCAAGTGAGTTAGAGTAATAAAAGGACACAAGTGTAAAAGTGAAAGACAACTGGTGAAAGGACAGGAGATATGGAGGAAAATATGTGAAGATAAAATTTATGAAACAAACTTATTCTTCAAGGCATCAGGGGTTGAGCTGATGCGGAAAATATGACAGCACAACAACTGGGGGGTATTTAAACCTGAATTTCACATATCTGTATAAATGTGCATTAAACCTCTGCTTACAGCAAACTTGGATGTTGCGTCCGTCTGACAACATGTCAACTTTAGCCTTTTTTAATACTACGTTTTCATAAAAAATGCTGATTAGAAGGTCAATGTTGAGCAAATGTGTCATTTTCTATGCCAGTTAGGGCATTAATAGCTCAGCTTTTGTAAGTTTAAATTTATGTACATTGTAGGACATGCAATACCAGTCATATCATCATTCTTCCATTTGAATCATTTAATGGAGAACAGAAAAGCAAATTTCCTCAATTCATCTATGATAAAAGTCTGTCTTATATCAGCGTAATGCCTGGAACACACATAAAGATTATAAAAATCTCAACCACATCTAAAACTATGCTACACAAGACAACAGATACAACACTTTTTTCACTTACAATGCTTGGAGTGCAACAAAATGACAGCAACAGCACATGACTGACTGAAACATGAACAACCACAGTCTTCATTCTCACCAATTGCAAACTCTTCTGGTCAAAGCATCTTTATTGCAAACAAACATGGCCTATGATGAGCAAGAAAGGCTTCTTTGGGCAGCCACTGCCATACAAATTTCAGTCCAACTCCTCTTCAGTTTGGTAAGATATTGCAATACATTTTACAGAATATGTTGCAAACATTGCAAATATTGCCACAAAAATGATATCTCTTTAAATGAATGCTTTGTGTTCACTGCTGTCATCATGTCTTTGTTGTGTCCCCTGCTTCTGCCACATTGCTCTCTGAATCGCTATTGTTTTGTTCCACTTGAGGAAACAGAAGATATGCTTAGCTGTCCTTGGTGTTCTACCCACAACACAGGATTTCAATCATAAATATTTAACACATTTCATCTTTACTATTTCTGATCAAAACAGCTCTGCTTCCCATCTGGTCTAATCAAGGAGAATAAATGATTCTTATCACACCTCAAACCACAAACAAATCTGGAAAGATGAACTTTCGAACCATCAGATAATCTGGACTCCTGCTGACTTTGGGAGGAGGAGGTATCTGGCAAAAAAAAAAAAGAAAAAGCCAGACCAATTGTATTGCAGTGTGTGCCCCTCTTACCAGAGAACTGACAACAACGCTGCTGCTTTCACAGACAGGTCTACACTGGCACTATGATTTAAAGATCATAATAACATAGGACGAAAGGCTATTCTTATCATTATGTGTAAAATATTTTTTGAGGCCTCGTTTACACGTAAACAAAAACAGCCAAAAACTGAGATTTTTCCATTGCGTTTTTGCCTTCCGTTTACACAAGAATGGTGCCCATAGTGCCTGAATCCGCAAATTTTAAAACCAGGGTTCAGAGTGAAAAATTTTGAAAACATATCCGTTTTCAGCTCCATGTCGACAAGATTTAACGTTTCACCTTGAAACGCTGATGTCACTGCAGTACTCTTTCACATGAAGGATGCGCATCCCAGGTACAACAACAACAACAACAACAACAACAGCTTCGGCTGTCTACCGAGCAACATGTGTGCTGCTTACTGTGCTCGGTTTGTTATTCAGACAAAAATATCCAGACAGATTTGTTGTCCAGACAAGAAACTCCTGCGTCTTTGTGCTTCCATTCGCCATTGTTGTTTGGGAAAAGTTTGTCTTCACAGGAAAGTGTACGCGTGTTGTAAAACCCCTGTTTCTCTACAAACCTACATCGCTATCTACTGACCTGGCATGCACACTAAAGCGTTTTCAGTCATTCAACATCTGCTTCAATAATTAGAGACCTGAAGCAATTGGCAATTGTTCACAGGGGGATGGTGTCTTTGACCGAGTCCTGGTCCATACTCCCCTATTGATGAAAATTCAGTTAGGCAGTTAAATGAATTATTTCCTCCCATTTTGAAGACAATTATAAATGTAAAAGTAAAGAAGTGGCCACCAAAAAAATTCATTCTTATAACCTACATCTATCTATCTATTACCAAAGGGGATTAGGGCCATGTTAAAAAAATAAAGAAATAAATAAAGAAAAGTAAAGTTACGAGAATAAAGTCATAAAGTTACAAGAATAATCTGATAATCTTACATAATAATCTCTAATCTTTCAATTATTTTAAATAAAATGTACAAATTATAGTACAGTTTTTTCCAATATTATTCAAAATTGTCAAACCATACTTCTGGCGTAGCCTGCAAGCATATGCTGTGCTACAAAATCCAAAGTGAGAGAATTTGTTGAAGCACACTTGTCAATATGTGACGAAAAAACAGACCAGTAAAGGAGGGATGTGCTTTTTTTTATGCAACAGTGGAACAAATGGTGGGTTTGAATATTTAAAAAAATCGTGAAAAACCAAATAACCAAAAGTGTTCCATAAGAATTTTAATTGGTGCACATACAAGACAGTAGATTTATTTGGTGTATGGGTATTGGTTTAAGGACTGTGCTGTTTTTCAGTCTTGGCATTGTTTACATATTAAAGCTTATCAAAGACAAAAAAGTTCTCTTCCCAATATTGTCAAACCCTCAAATTCATTTTTCTTGTATTTCATGATGCAAGTTTACCCTAACTACAAAAAAAAAAGAAAAAAAAATAATTAAAAAAAAAAATGGAGCACAGACATACTTTTCATTCATAAGGCATTAGCTTTAATGTTTTGCTGTGAGTGATTTTAAACAGGGTCCATCTTGTAATCAATCAATCTTTATTTGCATAGAGCCATTATCGCAAGGCACTTTACGAAAGAGTAAGACAATGCCATACCCTTTTTTTCATTTTCAAAAAAAAACAAAAAAAACTTTTTTCTCCAATTCTGCTATTATTTGTATTTGTACTTTGAAATATAGAGCTGCAGTTTCAAACTCTGGAGCAAGATTTCTTTTTCCATAGCTGTTGAGAAAGATAACATTCAACAAGCTATCGCAAAAAAGCTTTATTTTTCCTTAAGCTTGTTATCTGTCTTTTTTTAAATGGCAGTTATTTGGAAAAAGTACCAACTTTTAGGAGAGAGAACAAAGCAATTGGCAGATGGGGAGAGATGTGTAGTGAAAATTAAGTTTAGGGAAACAGCATCAGAAAAAAAAGCTACACTCTTCAGCACCTGGCAATGAACAGTATCCCATCCAAAAAAGGAGAAAGAAAGATAATCATACAATAACTTTTTTTTTTTTTATTTTAGTGTTTGCTGTTGGTTTAAAATGTTCAAGAAATCCAATCTCAGTCGCTTCAACAGCCTTTGTGTTCCTCTCAGTGCATCTGAAAACACTCTTCTCCATCTTCCTTTGTGACTCCTTTCCATTTCCCACTGTGTCCAGCCTTTCTCTACGACTTCCTGCTATGCATTTGGGAGTGACATTGCGAGATCGATCTCAACACATAGGTGCATTAGCTCAATAAGCAGTTTCTGCTTTGTCAAGCAACAATTCAATCAATGCCTCCTGTTCCCTACACATGGGCTGGACAAAAGCTGGCAACTCCCATCACTTCTGCTTAGAGAGGCTGAGGAATGCAGAAAATAAACCCACATCCTATCCGAGGATTGTGTGCACATGTGAGTGAGTGTCTTTATTTGGATTACAGAGTGTATAAGATTTAAAGTCTATTCACAAAGATTTGACAGACTTCTGTGGGTTGACACAGGTTGCTTCCACTCAGTTATCAATGCGAATTTAGTAGATTAAACACCTAAAGACGTGATATGTACCTTTTAGGAATGACAATAGCGATGGATACACTGATTTACTCATTAAAACATCAGGAAAGCTCAGTTTTCTTGAATGTGAAATCGTTGTATTCACATCCATGTTTGCTCATAATCCGTATCTTTCCCAGCTTTTGTTTGCTCATTGCTGCATATTAAGCAGATCACCGGGGCAGTCTGTCATGATCAGCTCAAATGAGAAGCCAGCCATTTGCATGCAGATGCACACACTTATCTGTTTGCTCATGAAAGTGAAAAAAAGATCCAGACAGAAAGAAGGTTCTACATGGATACAAGAGGTCAAAAACACCACTGCTTATGTTCAAATGTCAACAGAGGAGAGCATGTGGTGTTCATGAGCACATGAAGCTTATTTTCATGGTGTTTTTCATGTTTGCAGTCTTGAGATACAGATATTTAAATGACTGTGCTTGGAACTAAGATGCAGTTTCTTTTATAGTTGACCAGATCGGCCATGAGGAATGATAAGTTGTCTTGATATATTTTTTTTGTTTTGTTCAGGTACTCATTGTCACTTCCTTAACTAGAAGTACTCCAAGAGTGAAAACCTCCATCATGGCATTTCTCACTTTGTTGGTCGAGTTATGATGGAATATGAGGAAAACTGCCCTGTTGCAAAATGTTGATAGATCCTTGAGAAATTCCTGGACCTTCATCCATATCCCTCTCAGCCTGTCCCAGTCTCAAAGGTAGCAGCAACTTAAACCCTAGGCAAACAAATAAGTGTCTTTTAAACATTCAAATAATGTATTAAACATACTTGAATGTACTTAATTAATCACAATTTAATTAAAATTACAACATGGACAATTGCAATTTTCAAACTGCAGGAGATGCAACTTTTCTTTACAGTAAAATAGGTCAAAATGCTGATTCATTCTAATAATTTTCAGCAGAGACGTTCTTACCTACATACGGACTATAGTTCAAAATAATCAAAATAATATTTACTATATTGGTAGGTAAGCAAAAAAAAAAAAGAAAGAAAGAAAAACTCATACTCAGCAATCAGTTTGACAATTGTGATCATATGTTGGTTCACTGTAATTCAAAAAAGAAAAAAAGAGCTAAAGTTTCTCATTCTCTTTGTTACTAAAAATCCCACTGACACACAATATTATCCAAATTAATTGCAAATTTTTTTTCCCCGTAAATTGTTAAGCTGTAATCTTGACTATGATGGGAGCAGCAAATCAGTTATGTGTACCATCTTTATCAAATTGTTCCAGATAAAATTCTCACAGACCTTAGAAATTTTGGGACACTTTGGTGATAGATCAGCGACCATTACGATAAAGTCTTGTGTATCTAGCAGGTTATGGTCTCTGCTTGCTCTCAACAAAGACAGTATGAAAAAGAGATAGCTCACTCTTTAGCTTACTTCGCACATAGCACAAAACACAAAAGATGACAAAATAGTTTGCTAGATGTCAAAGAATTGTCACACTCCTGTTTGGAGCGGTTATGTCTTGAGCTGTGATTCCCCTCCATCACCACCTTTTTGAATACAACAAAATTACCCTTAAATTGATTGGTCACATTAATATATGAGATACAACGTAATTGAAGTGATCTCGTGTTGAAAGAAGGGTTCACTTCGTCTTCCAGAACACACATTTCTTTGCATTGAGCACAGTCAACATGCACTTTTTGTGCAGCTGTGTAGCCATCTGCTTTGGCCATGCAGAGTTTGCTCTCCTGCTGGCCATAATATGGTAGTTGAGCTCTCAGCACACAGTGTGTAAAATCCCTTGGCCTCTGCTGAGGAGGCTCTTCAGCAGCAGCTTAATCTGCAGGGATGTGGGTTGGGAACTGGTGGGGTCGCCAGATTTGCTAACTAGATTAGGTTTGAGATTGGTCTTGTTGCTGGAGATGTTTCCAGAGCACCACAGAGGGGCAAGGCACCGAGCCCCAACTGCTGAGACACCTTTATGTGCAGCAGCTTTCTGCCTTTCATTTGGACTGGTTGGTTGAATGAATGATGAGAGAAAAACATAACTTTCCATTAGGGACTGATGAACTGTATCCTCTCCCTTAACCACAGGACAGATATACTGTAAGTAAAAACTGACATATTCTAGCCAATCAGAAAACATACAAGTGTTCAAAGTAACAAATTAAAGAACAGACATTGGTCCAAAATGACCAGACTATATTGACAAACCAGCCATATTAAATCATCTATTATTTATTTAAAGGTATACTCCTCTTTTCTTCAAATGCAAAAAAAAATATAATCTCATGAGGGAGAAAAGATGTTTATGAGCAAGGCCTATTCCAACCAGCCTGGTCCGTGTCACAAAGTATCCCAACATGTTGTCAGCTGTTCAGTCCTGCCTTAAATACATCATGAATGTGGGCCAGTTATTAATAGCATGTGAAAAATGTGATGATGGTTAGAAGATTTTTTTTTTGTATGGTGGATGACCTTTGTCACATGTTTTACCCTCTCTGAATAAAACAGTAGAAAAACTGGAGCTGTAAAGCATTGCTTGTGTACTTCTGTTTTTGTTTCAGTGATTTAACTCAACAGTAAAAAGTTGAAAGAGTGAAAGTTTGCGCTGTGCTCATGGGGGATTGTGCTGATCCTGTGCCTCATTGTTCTCACACCTCTGTTCCCATTTAACCTCCTGGTGACATAAAAGTTTACTATTTGAAGGAGTCTGTCAGGAAACAACTCAGCTAAAAACTCAATTTGGGCAGAGGAGGTAGTTTAACCAATTTATGGCATGCTTTTAAGTCTCTAAAGCCAGAGGTTTTATGCTTGAAATCAAGTCCTCCCAACTATAGTACATTCTTATTGTCTCTAGTTCTGCACTGTAAACTGCAGTGGTTCGTTCTCTAATGTGCTTATTTACTACTATCCTTTTTAGATTTATAGAGCACTAAAGATGATAAACATTTCAAGTTTTGACATGTACCCACGTGTAAAGGTAGGGTCTGCAGGATTTTTCGTTACTGTATATAAACACAACATTTAAACGAAGCCCCTCCCCCTGATCTCCTCGCTACCTGATGCTTGGGCCCGCCCTCTCCGGCAGCAGATGGAGAACACGCCTCCCCAGCCCGATAGCCCTGCAGTTGGCTTAGAGCAGGAAAATGAATCCACAACCTACTTGTCCAACAGCATGACGGCTAACTCTGCGTCACTTTTCATCCCGAGATGGTCCTTCAGAGCTCGGAAGCGGGTGAAAGCCAACCCTAGGTTCACTCTGGTTTTAGACTGAGCTTTGTCTGCTTGGCTTTTTGCTTCTGCTTGATTGTATCTTCTTTTCTTTGCTGTAGCATCGGCCATCTCTGCCGGTGTTCTCTCAAAACACGCTAGCTGTCGAGATGAGCTACCTTGTGCTACTGTGCATGTGCACGCATGCACCGGTAGTTCTGCGCATGCGCCCTCCATCTTCACTCTCTCTCTTGGTTAGGTTTAGGGTATGGGTTGGGGTGAGGGTAGCTTTATTCGATGGGGAAGCCTAACAGAACACCGGTCTGCGTAGCGTTCTGTAAGTGCATTTCATAACACTCAAAGTCACTTGTGCACTGGGCGCGCTGTGATTGGCTGGGGTATCCCAGCCTACTTTCCACCCAAAAAACGTCCAAGGCAACCGAAACATCCAAATGCAGCCTGAGGAGGGGGGTGAGGTGAACAAAGACACCATTGCACATCAATAGAGACCCATATGAGATGATTGAGCAAGATTTCTCCTGAAAAAGTTGATATTTTATTTTTAAAGAAAATCCAGCAGACCCTACTTTTAAGTGTGATTGTGGATCTGTGTAAATGTGCATGTATACTTCTGTGTTGGTGTTTTGTTAATATTGCAGTGCACAGTGATGCCTTCTTAGTTATGCTTGTCTGTGAATAAAGTTTATCTAACTTGAAAGCAAGGACACCCCAGAACCAAAATCTCACTAATTTAAGCATAAATATAACAGAAGACATGCAGTGGGCAATGATTTTATATTACTGAAGCAATCATTGATTTATCTAATTAAAATTATCATTATTTTTTTAATTTCCAGTATTTTTAGTATCACTAGGCTGTAATGCAGAACTATATAATGCTTCTCATACAGATAATACTTACGCAGGCCAACAGGGATTTATTTAAGAGTCCTAAAATTATTATATCACGTCCACAAAGCAGTCCATGCTGCAGTTTTGCTCCAACTAACGGTGCATGTCCTCATCCATACGGAAGCGTATTTGCAGTGCTGCACAGTCCTGAGCAACTTGATACACAAGACTAGCCAAGTTATGTGAGAACGACAACTTCACAAGGCAATTGTGAGATCACATAATAATAACAATAAAAAAAGAGTAACTGGTAAACAATGGCTCTCTAAGCAGAGAAGGCAGAGAAGGTTCAGCATCTTTGACTCTTAAAATTGAACAACTGGTACCTGAAAAATCACCAAAATATATGTTGTGGTGTGGTTTGGTAGGTACTTACATTGGTACCATGTAGGCACTGATCCCTAGAGCACATGCTGCATATGTTTTATTGTATCCTGTTTTCTTGATGACATTTTAAATACTGGTTGTCAGAGACATCCAAAGTAATTAACAAATAATCATGGGAAAAACAACTTTTCTATCCCAAGATAACAAGAGAAGATGATATCTCAAGAAAACAACCAAATTTACTTAACACCATGGCAAAAAAGTACAAATAAACACATGGATGCTAAAGAACCTGCCTCATGTTTTTAACACGGTTCTCGATCATTACCTAATTTTTTGTAAGTACACACTGACAGTTGACTGATAACAAGTCACAACCCACTTTACAGTCCAAATCATGAGAATCACTGACTTAGTATATCTACTTATCTGAGTATTGTCAATTAAGAAATACGTGTTAATCCATTTTAGTGCAAAACAATGTTACATCTGATGGCCTATGAATGGCTTTTCCTCTATGTGTTAGTTTGGGGCTAAAGAAAATCTCAGATGTAGATGATAATTCACTTGTTTAGATGACTGAATTTTTTTTGAGTACCTACCAATGACTTCCAAAGTGTGACCTTCCCTGTAATGCAAATCTCTCATACAGACTGAAATAAACACTGTTTAACCTAATTATCCACCCATACAACAGCAGGTGCAGACAACGGGGTTAGTTGTTGTGTGGGAGGCACTGAGGTGTGAAAGAGAGCTCATACACAATTGATGGCTGCTGACATTGTCTGCAAAACGAAATAATGTACCATTCAGTAACCATTCACTATATATGAGACTAAACTAAGAGGGATCTAGGAGGCTGACAGACCTCTAGGAAAGCCTGAAGACAGATGAGAGGCAGGGCTGTGGGAGCTGGGAGGAGAGATCACACATCTGAGAAGAGCCTTGACTCTGTTTGCCTCGCAGCATCTAAATCCCTCTGGCTTTCCAGGCTTATCTCTCCACTGACATTACTCTCTCAAACAAAAATCACAGAAATCCTTTGGTCACACCTGCAAGCTCATGTATTCAGAAGCACAGAGACATTCATGCAAAATCAAGATTACATGCAAACACTAACTGAACAACTTTCAGCACTTTCAATTTACAGGCAGGCCCTCTGATGGTTTCTAACACTCTTTTGTAATGTTTAGTCTTTGATAATGTGTTTGTACTACAACCCTAGATCTGGCCTCATGCTGTTAGTATTACGAACAATCTGCAATACTACAACAAACATAAAAACAAAGGCTGTCAGATCATATAACAGAAAAAAATAGCTGAGCACAAAAAGTGTTGCAGGGTAAAATAAATCCCATGTATTTTTTAATCAAGTTAGTTTAAGCCGTTAGAAGGAATGCCTCCCTTTATAAGAGCATTTTTTTGTATAGCTACACTAAGATCAGTCACAAACAATCAACTCACCAGCATCTCCCTCACTTTAGTTCTTCATATGCAAATGTACATCCTGACTCAATTACCTCTAACAGCATTTAAAACAACCTGCATAGAACCAGTGTAAAAATATTGAAATAGAATAAAATGTGGTTTTTTAAAGAGCTGTATGATTAAGATGGATCCAGCTTATGAAACATCAGTTTCCTAAATGTGGTGCAGTAATATAAACAACAAATCTGCACGTACATCCTAGTACGTTAGCTTAATGCTAAGACGAGGTGAAAATTACGATTGACTGGCTAACTGGAATTGGCAGTGGATTGTGCTAGTTTGAATACAGAAAAAGATACAAAAGCTAAAAAATATATATATATCAGAATGGACCATTTTTTTTTACTTAACCATAGATTGTTGGCTATGCTAAATTTGGCCTTTAATTCAACAGTTGTGTCACTTTGATACTTTCTTCTTCTACTTATTTTTGACGTATTCTTCAAGGCAGCAGGCAGGGCTGAATCATACAGTGTTTTAACATGGCAGTTGCAATGTGCATGTGCAATAGTCACATCACAGGACAATGGATTGTCCATCATCTGACTCAAAGCACAACATGCTATTAATATATATATATATATATATATATATATATATATATATACATATACATATATATATTTTTTTTTTAATAAAGAAATCGAAGCTGAAGCTTTTCTTGTTTCCTTGGCTGTGTACTTTGAAATTCTGTCAGGTATCACCATCACTCAGAGACCTTGTGTATTTGCGACGAGAAAAGAAACTTTGGACTGATTTTTTTTCTCTCCCTTTGATTTCAATTAATCATCATTTTAATATTCATTACATAGGTCTAAAGCAGGGACGTCCCAGTACTGATCAAAAGTATCAGATTGGGGCAGATAACAGCATTGTTTTTAATTTAATTGTTCAGGGATTGAAATTCAAACTGATCATCTCACCAAATTGTTTACATCACTTTCCTTTAGTTGAGCCTACTTTAAAGCTGGTTCTGAATAAGTGAGTGATGTAGCAGTACTGCAGTACATGGCAGACATACTTTTATTAGAGCAAGGTTAGGGACAAGAAGCGAGGTGATCTAAAACCTGCTGTGAGTTTCACTATGGACATTTAGGGCAACCAAGGTTGTCACATATCGTCACTCAGTGCACACTGAATACATTTCTCCACTTTTGAGTGAAAGCGTGTTGTTTTGCATGCATGCCAGTTTCAGGGGTTCAGGGGATATGGAGGTTCAAAGTATGGGCTGCACTGCACACTCACTCCAGCTGGCAGTACATGAGGGTCTGCTGTCACAACACAGCACAGCACAACAGACTCATGTGAATTTGCATGGAAGATTTAGGGTCATTTTAAGCCCTCACAGCAGGCCTACTCACAACTAGATAATCAAAAATGATGAGAATAATGGGAACTACACTAAATGAAATAGAAGCATCTTGATACTTTGTTTACTTAATTATGTTAACAGGCACATAAAACAGCATGTAGTTGCGCTGTCTAAATGTTAATATTGGATTGGAATGTTTAGATTTGTATTTGCATAATTAAGGAAAAAAAAAAAAAACATGATACCTACTCCACTCAGACCACTGAAGCTAACATTTATATAAAACTTGCGCAAGCCTTTAAGTCTTTTATCTGCGAGTTAATATGTTGTCACAAAAATGTTCTAAAAGGAAACACTTTTGGGGTCCAAGTTACCGAAAACACAAGCACCAGTACTCTGACCACAAGCTGTCAACACACCCTGTTCCAAAAAGTGTAACAAGTGAACCAATTGTCATCCTTTACTCCAGCTCTTTGTGCAAAAGCTGGAAAAATCTAACAATGAATGTTTTACTTTCTTGGTCTTCTCTCAGCTATTCCTATCTACGCCCTCTGCAAGTTGCCTTGGAAACAGTAAAGGCCCACCAGAGAGAACTTTTGGGAGAGGGAAGTACTGATGCATGAACATGCAGGTTTGAGGGGGATATGGGGAAACAAAATGTGTCTCTTTCCTGAGAATACAGAGAACATTAAAATCTCTCCAAATGTGCAAACCTCCTGACAATACAATGGTAGCCATCCACTTTGTTTTAATCACACTTATATACCAAATTCCTATAGAAGTAACAAGGATATAGAGCTTTACTTGTCATGCATGTATAAAAGAGAGTGAGAATCTTTTGCAGAGTTATCTAGAGACATCCTTCACCTTGTCGTGTGTAGAGGTCAAATGCCAATTCAGACTGACAACCAATTACCCATGTCTCCTTTGATTCTTTTTGGCTTGATTCTGTTTAGTTATCTGACTTGGGGAGAGAATAGAGCGGCGATGGCTTGATGGAGCATGGGTACATTGAAACGATTAATCAATATCTTTATTTAACCTTGGCTTTTGCACTGTCTCTCTGTGTCTACACCTTACCATTCGGTGCTATAGCAAAAGGGAATAATCCTTCAATTTTTGAAAATGGTGACTCAAGAAGTTAGTTCCAGCTGGCATTTGAGGAATTTGGTTTCAAGGCCAGATATGCAGCTGAAGAAGATTAGATGTGAAGTCCAATAATATTGAGCCATTACTAAGCACTAACAATTTTGATTGCTATTGAATCACATCATTGAGCACTTCAACCAATCATGGGCAAGCATTTTAGAGTTTTTAACCCAGGAAATTACAGGTAACTACATCTGTATATATAGAGATTTATATACTGTAATTTTGCATGAAAAGTGTCACCTCAAGGTTTTCCAAAGGTATGGGTCAGAGTGCGTCTAACAACAATAGCTTCCCTTTCTGTTTTGGTGGAAGCTAATGAAGAAGAAATATTGTGATTGAAGTTATCAGCTAAACAGCCAGTCTTTGCTCAACAAATGTGTCTCCTAACAGAGCTGTATCAATTTTCTTCTGATGTAAGACACAATGGTCTGCTTATGAGGTTCATTCAACCCATCACAGTTCAAACTAGTACAGATATTTTACCCATTTTCATATACAGTCCTCAAAGTAAACAAGATCAGCTTTAGTGTTGTGAAATATGTTTCTCATACTGAGATAAATACTGAGGTTATACATTTCTCAGAAATGGCAAAAGAAACTAAAGAGTAACAAAAATCCAAACAAAACTGAAATAACTTGAGTAGTAAATAACCCTATTATTCCTAACTTCCCCCATGACCCAGTATGGATAGGGGTCTCAAAAGATTAACTATAATCAACCCAGTTTTACAGTCACATATACAATTGTTTGCAGGAAAAATATATACATGGCTAGACTCAGCAGGAACTGTGAAAAGCTCAGACTCTTAAAGAAAGGCTGCGATATAAGTATACTTCTTACCAGATAGTGTTCAGCCAAGGCCTACATTAACAAAAGTTTGCCTGAATGTGTTTACTGGTAAAACTTCAACCTTTCCGACCTGTAGGCTGCCAAAGAGGTCCGACTATAACAAAAGCATGAGGGATGGTGTGATCCAGTAAAGTAAAAGTCAGTGCTCACAGCAGAAATCCTTTTCAGACGGAGAGAAAAACGTATAATTCTGTAATTCAAAAGTTTCAGTTTTTTAGTTGAGTGCACACTAATCTTCAGTGCGCGTGTGTGTTTGTATGTACATATATTATTATTATTTTATTTGATTTTTTTTTTTACATCATTTTAATTTAATGCGCTTTAAGACCGGATCCAGCCACATGATCATTCACAGCTGTGACAGACCAACTTTTTTAAGGTGAAAGCTCAGTTGAGATAAGCTGCTTAAATGCTTCTTTCCTTTTCAAAAGATTCACAATCACAATGAAGATTATTCTCTTTAGAAATAAATGACTGACATTAGTGTCCTGCTAAAGGCTTCCAGCTATTGATTTTACAATTATAAACACACATCTTGTCCTGCACCCAAACTTTTTTAAGACATTGACTGTTCAACATTTGCCACAAAATCTGCGTTTCTAATTTAACTTACTGGCAAAATCAAGTTAGTGACTGAGCTGCAGAACATTAAAGAGGATGTAAAAGTGACAGGAAATGCCACTTTTTTCCATTCAGATGTTGGCATCCTCCTCCCACTTTGATACAAATAAAAACCCTTTTTTGTCCATGGCATGTTGGCAACAGTGAAAGCTTGTTTTCCATATCTGTTATATACCGAAATATGCCATGTCCCTGCAGCTGCCAGGATACGTCAATCAAATACAGAAAATATATGCCTTGCTTACTGAAATTAAGAACAAGCATAACTAATAATCAGAATGATTTGTAATCAAGTTTTATGTCAGTGTGACTGTAAAAACTATTTTCTTTCTGCTATATTTACTTTTAGCTGCAAGTTGACCTGTTACATAATCTGATTCAAACTAGTACTTTTTTTTTTTTACTAAGTCCACAATCTCATGGTAAAACCCAAAATATTAAGTCTTTCTTTCACATTTGGGACAGATTGTCATGGTCTGGCAGAGGCCCTCTTGGACAAAAGGTCAAGTGTTTCAGTCACATGGAGCGAGTATCCTTTGCATGAGTGCAGCCTCTTGACTCAATGCAGTTCAGTTTTTGGCTCAACTCTTAACTCGCAGCACTGCCTTTAGTCTGTGCGCTCTGCTTCACCACTTAAATCATCCTGTCATCCTCGTTACTTATGCGAGAAACTTTTTGGACTCAGTGCCTGATGTGCCTGTATGACAGCTGGCAGCGTATTACAGTTTATTTTTATTAGAGCTGGAGATTCAGTCGCCTTTGCTGGCATATGAGAAAATAACTAGACACGTAAACTAAATTAGCAAAGAATAATGAGCTGTAGAAGATCTCCAAGAAATAATTTGGTGATATTACCTTAGTCTTTGAGGATCTTAAATTTAAATAAACTATTTCACCTACAATATAAGTGGCTTGACTGATTCTTTAAAGATCATTAGTTGCATGAGTAATGAATCTTCTCCCATTACCCCTGTAATTATCATACGAACAGCATTTGTATTCAAAGGTGATACGAGAAACATTTAGCCTTTTTTTTAATCTCAAGCAGAGTAAAATGGTGGGTAGTAAAACAGCATCCACATCCAGGTTCACACAAGAGGCAAAACCAAAGCCTTCCACTGCTTCAACATCTCACCAAAATGACATGTGAATACAAAGAAGAAACAGGAGTAGCAAAATAGTATTTTGTGACAAGCCAAACAGCACTGTATCACATCTAGTGCAGCACTCAGGTAAAGGTGATGTTCTCTACTAACCAACTTCGCTATCTGCAAAAGGCAGGTACACTGAATAAACGTGCTTGCAGGACATCTATGTTGTCTACTTATGCAAGATATATGTTCATAGACATTATATTTAAGCTTAAATGCTGCGATAGCCGCTCTAGAGGGGCTTAGACCCCAAATAGTGTTTTAGTAGCTGTTATATAATGTTACTGACATCAGAGTAAAACAAAGCAAATTACAGCCATGACTCTTAGTCAAAAAGGTTGCTATTAAATACTCAATACTCTTGCCATGAATTGTAGCTCTTCTGAAGTTCAGCTAATTAAATAACTTGCTCGTTATTCCCAACACCAACCTGACTATATAAGCCCTCCTTTTGGTAAAATTTTTAAATCTGTTTATTTTGAAAGACATTTCTGAAAATGGGCTGTTTTCAGTGGCAGCTGATCACAACTAGGCAGGAGAGAAAAAAACAACAAAAAAAAACCCCCTAAAAACACAGCGATTCTGTTAAACCACACTGAAAACTGTAAGGGGAAAAGGGGGATTACAGTGCTAAATGATTTTGCAGTTACATGAACAGTCATTTTTGATATTGCTACACTGCTACAAATAGGGCTAAAACATTTCTTTATGCAACACATGTTGAAATTTATATAACCCATCCCTAGAAAAAGGAGAATTTAATGGACAGTAATAACTATAACACATTGCCATGATGTTAACACAGTTTGCCACAAAGCCAAACAACTCACGCATGTCTTCCACTTAGTTCTGTGTTCCTTGAAAAACAATTAAGTCACATGAATTTGTGAGATTAACTTATGACACTGAAGACTGACTGCATGGATCACAAAGTCATGGTAAACAGGAGACAAAAGCAGTCCAAAGTGTGGCTTATTTTTCCATAATATGACACCAAAAGCGCAACATGTGATGTCTGTAGCTGTGTGATTTCATAGTTGGAAACACCAGCAACTTGCCAAAACAGTCACATCATCTCAGCAGCATCTCACCAAGTAATAAGAGTGCTGTGTGTTCTTAGTTGTTGACACAGAAAAGCTGTGTCCTATTACCTCAGAAATGTATATAGATTGTGATTCATAAAATCATTCCATCTGTGGAAAAATACTCTCTGCATTAGGTCAAGTGGGGACAGGGCATTTGCATGGGGTAAAATAACAATACAACCATTAATAAACGCTCCCAATGCAAACATTTTTGATTACTGTCCCTTGATACACAGATCAACAGAATGTGATCACTTTGTTGACTAAGCATGATAAAGTGGTGAACAATTAATCCCTCCATGGTCAAATATCAATCCAAGAGATCTTTCTCTTTGCCAGGCTTACAAAAATTTGATCAGTTGAACATGGTTATGAAGTTAAATGTCATGAAGTGCCAGGGCTCAGGATTTTAGATCCCAAAGATGACCAAGCTTGTCTTTCTACAGGCATGTTTCCTCCATGCCTTCTACAATTTGCACTTTCAAGGTAATTATTAGCAATTGTCAGGCACACAGTAGCTTTTGAATTGTTGTCAATAGTTTGTTATCCCTTCAGTGTGAAGCAGATGTGACATTTTCACAGCTTCTCTTTGATGCTGACTGTGACTTTTCTGTATTGTTGATTTACCACTTGTACCCCCTTTAAGCTGTGAGAGAATCAATACTTGATGTACTTGAAGTTTCTTGGTTTTACCACCTCCTTTCTACTTCAAGTTTCACCTTGTATTCCCTATACTAGCCTCAGTCTTTGATCCTGGATCGACAGTATGAGATACACCGGGATTTGTTTCTATATCACAAAAGTTTGCCTCATCCTTTGTTTCCTTTCACTAAAGAAGACATTCATTTTGAAATATACAGCGGCATCCAGTCTACCAGGCAATATTTTGATCAAGTGCATTTTTAGACTCATCAATATCCATTGGTTAAATGAATAGTGCTTAAATTCCATAAATATATCACGTATATAATGTGTAAGGGAAGCCTCAAGCTCAGTACTGTGGCTAAATCAAGCAGAATTTGGAGGTGATCCAAGGAAGGCCCATAAATAAACCATGGCGTCACCTCATTGTCACTCAAACACATTGTTCAGAAGCTGCACACCCTGGCATACTGGGTATAAAGGAAATGAAGCAGAATTCCTCTCTGAACACACACAAAAGATTCCAGTTTTATCTCCCACCCACTCTTAGGAGGATTGCTCGCCCTGAAAAATCCTCCCTTTGACACAACACCTCTGCTTGTTCCCAGTTTTTGCTCCATTACTCTGATTTGTGGCTGTGAATTAAGGCCTCAAATAGAGCACGTAGCAATGCCAAATGATGGGTGAGAGACAGACACAAAACAAACAGGTGTGCCTTCACTTTACGCTTCAGCAAAGGCATGTTTGCATTTGATTTAGGCACACACAGAGGCAGTCATAGTGGCACACTCGGAAATCAACACAAGGGTAAACACAAATCAGTTAAAAGCCCAGATTCTGTGACTGTGCTGTATGTTGCGTTTATTTCACCATAATTCCTTCAGGATGTCTTTCAACCTCAAGTAAATGAAACCTTGACGGTCTAAGTAGTTTCTCCTCTGTTGACATAAAACAGTGGGAATGTCTCAGAACAAGAAACATCTTTACTCTCTGTAATTGGGGAAAAAGCAGAACAAACATGGCTGACCCACATAATTGGATTGTGGGCACTGATATTATACAGGACCTGTTTGCACAGATTTTCAACCAGCTTAAGTGTTTCCATGTAGGTTGGTAATGAATCTGCAGAATGATTTATCACCATGCAGAGAGAATTATCCACAGTCCAATAAAGAACAATCAGCAATTTCAAGCTTGTAACCATGATTTCAATCATGAGTGTAAACAGTCTAGTCAAATGTAAAATCAGATACTTCAGACTAGGGCTGGCCAGAGTTTGATTGTTTTAAAATGTCAAGCTATCATCTATTTTTAAATATAATACAAGGCCTACTGCTAATACAAGAGACGGACATACCAATGCATCAGAAGTATCCGTCCTTGAGACCCATTCATGTGTTATTCATTGTTGTTTTAAATTGTCAAAGATTGCAGGTAACTACAGTAAACTATATAAAGTGCATCAATATAATTGCAATTTTTTGAGAAGTTGAGGACTACAGGCAAGTTCCCCCATTTGTCTGAATGTTATCAACATATTTGTGCAGTTTATAAATTGTGATCAGTCTTTCAAGTAAAGATTGGACTGCGTGATCAATTCTGTTCAACAAAACAAAATATGACATAGCAATTGTCAAATTTGTGTATGTCTTTGGGGTAAATTGCGTGACTCTGGCTTCTAGTGTTGCTGTAGTGTTATCAAACAAGCTTACTTATCATATCACAGTTTGCTAGAAATGTATTCATGCTTATAATTCTGGTATCAAAACAGCACTTTGTAATTTATTTGCAGAAAAAAATCTTGACATTGACATCTAGTTTGGCTAAAACAATATGATGTGACATTTGGGCTCTACTTTAGATAATTATTCTGCACAATAATTTATCACAGTGCAGACAGAACAATTCACAGCCCAGTACAGACCGATCAGCAATTATTCATCAAGTCAGTGACCATGACTTCAATCATCAGTGTTTAGACATTAGGTGTCTCTGTAAGTTAATTAAACATGCTTACTCAATTAAACTCACACTGATAAATCTAAAAATAAATTAATGCTCAAATCAGGCACACCGTATGTTTAACTTATCATCGTTTTCACCTTTTCCTCCCTTTAACACATATCCTCGGCCTTAAATTTGACCTTTGACATCAAGGTGGCTAACAAGTGAACACTCCACTGTCAATAAGGTCTGAAAGAGATGAGTGGGGGAAATTGGCGATGGCTGATCGATAAGTCTTGACCTGATGTATTGCTGTGCATTCGAGCAGCCTAGTAAAGGGAGAAATGATTAAACACGGCAGCCAGGCAGGAGCTGCGCTTGGTTGATATCAATTAGAGCAATGAGAGAGAATGCACTGGTTACTGTTCAGAAACATCGCTGGGTATTTCATCATTGATGGTAATGTGCATGCAGGGCAATCTTTATGATGAATTAGATTACACTGCTGCTTAATAATAAATGTGGGTTTATTGAAGTCTCCGATACTGGAGTCTGCACTAAATACAACTAACACTATTAAAAGTTTAATTCCAATCAGACTAATTGGAAAGAAGCAATTAAGGGCAGGCAAAAAGACTGCACAAATACCTGACACAACAGATAGGATGATTACACTACTGTCTTCTTGAATAACTTTAATATTCCAATTTTTCTGGATCAATAAACTGTCACACCAATTTACCACCGAGAGACAAGAATAAATAAACCACTAAATACTAAACTGTCACAAGCAATAGAGGAGAAACCATGATTCGAAATTGTCTGGAATTTTTTGCTCATCCTCGATCACTTAAGCATTTCTGCACACCTCCCTCGCCTCCCACCTGCTGAGTGTTCCCGTCACGCTGAGCAGAACGCAGAATCCCTGCAATGCAATCAATACAGATATCTATTCTAATAGTTTTATACTCTCTTCTCCCCTGTGCCCTCTCTGTTTCTTATGACTGACTGAATAGAGTGGTGCAGGGATGATGTGTTACTGCAGGCCAACCGGAAGTTAGAATCATGCTGGTACTGCTGAAAATAAGTTCTGTGTTACAAAGAAGTTTATGACATGTTTATTTTTCTCAAGCTTTTCTTAATTAATCAACACTTCATTAATCATTTTTGGCTAAATTTAATTAGTAAAAGTTTCAAACTAATTTAAGGCAAGGAAGAAACCACAACACTGCCAAATGGCTCCAACATATCCACCAACAGGAATTCACTTTTGAAATATAATAATAGTAATAACACATGCCTTAACATGAACAATCACTGGATTGTGCATTTACAGTCTGTAAAAGAAAAATTTCTGTACACCATCCAACTCCCTGTCTATCCAACTATCCATTATTTCATATATCAACTATCTTCCCATTCAATTTCCCATCAATCGATCCATCCATTCATCCAACCATCAATCCATCTCTTTAAGTTTTTAGCTATCCAATCAACTAACTACCCATCCCTCCATCCTATTATCTAACTTCCTGAACATCCATCCAACTATCAATCCCTATTCATCCATCCACACAACCACCCAGGGTTCAACCATCCATTCAACAATCAAACCATCCAATAAATTATCCATCTGTTCAACTATCAATCCTCTTACACATAAAATTTAAGATATCTTCACTGTTGGAGTACAACAAAATGCTAATGGCACAACATTTGGATGTCTAGAGTTCTTTTAAAAATATACAGCCATTCAACTATCCAACTAACCACAGGGTTCGTACACAGTTTCTGTAATCAAATAAATTCATGACTTTTTAAGGAACTTTGGAAGACCTGAAAAAAACAAGACCATTTATTTGTTGCACAGCAGAACAAAGTGCAATGATCACAGTTGGGGTTTAAAAAGTTTTTTTTTTTTTTTTCTATAACATGTCAAAATGCTTATTTGGTCCGTTAGGACTATAATTTAACTTTTAAGTAGTGGAACATTAAGGCACTTTTTTTTTCTTTTTTTTTTCCAAGAGCTGTAAAGAGATGTGGACGTGGGAAAGCACATGCATGTAGAAAGACCTTTCAACTGTTCACTATGCAACATAATGTTGCTGCAATTGCTCGTTTTTCCATTGTGTCTCTAAAAATACAAAAAAAACTTTACAAAAATAGTCTTAATCATAGTGCTATCAAATGTAAATCCCTAAAAAACAAAAATATGACTTTAAAGACTTTCCCAGGCCTTAAATTTCAAAAGTGAAATTTATCAATCATTAAGATTTTTTTATGGATCTATGGAAACCCTGCATCTAACTATTCATCAACTGAACTAACAACTAACCATCCATCCATCCATCATCCATCCAACAATCTGACAATCTGATCATCCATCCACCCAACTATTGAGCTACTCCTTGATCTTTCCAACTTCACTATCCACCTGTCTGACTTCATCTATCCATCCATCCATCCAAAACTCTGTAGTTCCACTTGGCTACTTGTTAGCAACCACTATATGTCACAACTAAAAAGGCTTCGAAATTCACAACTAGGCCAGATTCACAAATCTGGCTCTTGTCCTGCATGCTTTTGCCCACTTTATCTCTTCCCAGTTTCATATCTTATAATCAAAAACTGACTCACTCACATGTACGTCTAAAGTGATGAAAGCAGAGATGCCAAACTGAAAATAAATATCAGGGTTTTAGGACTCATGACTGCATTATGTCATATTACATCAGAACACAGTAATCAAAGCACCTCTCCCCTCCCTAACAATCGAAGCACTTCCTCTCTCTGCCAGTTTGGACTCCAATTACCTGAGCATTAGCGGACACTTTCTAAGCCTTTTCGGCCATATTGCTTACACGTAACACCTACTCTGGCATTGGCAGTGGCACTTGGCAGTGAAGAAGAAAAAATGCCAATTAGATAAACAAGAAAAGAGCACAGAAGTCACAGTGCTTTCTTGTCAGGCACTACACAGTCTTCTTTTTTTCATTTTGTGCCTGCTTGCTAGTGTAGAAAAAAAGAGCTCCATGAACAAAAGGAGATGCATCACTTCAGTCTCAAAGGCAGATATACTTTTGAACATACAGTACAAGCACTCACATGCATATTCTGAAGCACATTTCTATCTCATCTAAATAAGAAACAATGACACCCTAATCCAAGGACAATGCGGGCACTAATCCACACAAAACAGGGATTGTAGAAAGAGACAAATGTGGGAGCGAGGGAGAAAGAGCTAGCAAGCTAACAAGCAAAGGAGGCTAATCCTGATGAGAGATAGAGGCCCGGGATGAGGATACACATTACAGCTTGAAAGGGAAATCCACATTGAGTGATAGATGGAGCAGGCGAATGGATGCATCAAAGGAGTTCATATTTTATTTAGATTACAAAAAAAATACATCTTCCAAAGACAATCATATCACTTCCAGGGTTTCTTGTGATCAGCCTCAAGGGGACACTCAAGGAGCTGCAGTTTTTGGCAGTTAAGCAATGGTTTAATTTTTCAGCCAAAGGCATGGCTGCTTGGTTTGACCAGGTATGATTGGTAGTTTACTCCAAATAAGACTTACAATACTTTCTGCCATTTGGTCATATCAAGGTTGATTCAAACAGGTTTGCATTCCTTTTAACTGTCAAATAGTAGAGGAGTCAAAATGTCTTCAGGATACTAAGACTATTCTACCTTTATGAAAACTGAAAATATCCAATAGGTGAAATTTTACCTCACCTTATCTAAATGCAGTCAGTGACTGCTTCCATTGATGTTTGAACCAACACACACAAGACGAAAGGTACAATATCATTATTTTTTTTCCAGGATTTCACGGGTTCAAAAACTACAGAGGGCTAACCCATTTAGTGTTATTTGAGTAACTGAGCACATCTGCTCCTCACATAACACTCAATTTACCCCAACACACCTCATAGAGAGAGGGTGAAGTTTCAAAAGCTGAACTACGACCCAAACTTACAGCAAAGTTTGCCGCTGAGGGTTATCTCAGGCTGGAATTAATTACATCAAAGTCTAGGATCCAAAGGGCTAAATGGGTGACATTTACAAGAGGCCAACTGAGGCACTTAATTACATACTTTCATAAAGTGGCAGAATTAGTGAGCCAGACTGGTGCCACACATTTAAAAGTGAAGGAACAACAACACTGGCAACCTTTGGAGGAGTCAGCCCAAACAAGGCAAGAAATGTTTTAGGTGACATTTAATGTGGTCAAAATCCTTATAACCAGGTCACATGATGTCTCGGGAGGAGTAAGAGCAGTTTGGGTGCCTGCTACTTTTTGGGAGCATGAGCTCAGAAACTAAAAAATGCATGGCTGCAGAGAGGGGTAAGCGCAGTGCATGAGTAACAGTGCAGTAAATGTGCCGTGTGGTGTTCCTTGCGTTCATCTGACCTGTTTTTTTGCAGTGATGAATCTCCAGCTGGGTGGAGCAAGATGACTCCCTGTAGCTTCAAAACATTACCTCATACTGGAGTCTTCATAGTCTCGTTCCTGTTTGTTTATTTTCACCATCACCACTTCTATTCTATGACTAGCTCTTCTAGACAAGTTGATGGCTCTTTCCCTCCCCCCTTATCTTCCTCAAAATCGTCCTCTCTGGTTGTTAAAATGCAGTGAGTGTAGGTCCTGTCGGTGAAGAAAAAGCAGCCAGCAAAGAGAGCCTTTCATAGGAGCCAAAATAAGACAGGCGTACACCTCAACATCCACCCTCCCTCACTGCACAGCCGACAGCCTTGTATGTGCTGTGTGCTCCATAGAAATACACACAATCACGTGCCCTCACATTCACTCAACACTACAGACACTTCCTGCATACTACCCTAGTAATGACCTCAGACTGTGTCACTTTATGCCATCCTCATACTACTCACACCTCAGTTGCTTCCCCATAGTGGGGCAGAGCAATGCACCAACATCAGTTAAGCCCATTACCAAGTCACACATTGGCATAGCACACATGCATGCACACACAGAAATACAACTTGCCCTAGGCACTCGGTCAAACTTGTGCATATCATAGGCTTACATTTCTAGAAGGATGGCATGTTTTTCATAATTGAACTTTGAGAGGAACAAGTGGGGTGTTGAAAATATACTTTAACTACTGACATGGATGATTTCATTATTTCATATCATTATTTGTTCAACTAAGAAAGGTGAGAATGGCAAGTAATGGCGGGAGGACAAATATGGAAGACTTAAAAGTCAGCAGTTGAAGTGACCTACTTCTTTCCCAGATAATAAATCTGAGTAGACATGAAGCAAAATATGTAGGAATTCTGTTGCCTGCTCTTGAGCGCCCACTTGAGGTCCCCCACCCTAAGAGACTTCCTGCATCACATTCCTCCTACAGAAACCGTGCAAAGTTCCACAGCGCAGCTTTCAACAAGAAGCAACAAATTTGTCTTATTACTCACTGACAGAATCTTCTTACTGACTCCGATTAAATTTAAGATTGATTTTGAATTGTTATATACAGCAAGGGGGGGCAGTTTAGATTTCAGGGTACCCTACCACTCGAAAGGTCCCCAGTTCAAAATGAACATGACCCTTTAACCAGGTAAGAGCGTGACGATGTCCAGCACTCCTTGTAATTCAGGCCTTGAAATGTGAGCAATAAGTAAAACACATGAGGGCAGTGCATGCTGATCTTTAAAGCTGTTATCAATCTGTCTTTTTTCATCAGTCAAGCACAAAGTATACACTCCCGCTAAAAATATTAAGACCAGTTGAAAAAATTGAAAGAATTTGCATTTTGCACTGTTGGATCTAAAGAAGGTTCAAAGTGAAGACAAGGGGGACATAGAAAACATTTCGAGTGAGAGATTTATCAAAAACTGTATTTAAAATCAACCATGCTTTTGTCAGCTGATCAAAATTTGTGCATAAAATCAAATGCCATGTCTTTTTCTGTCAGGTATTCATACTGCCACGACCTCCTTATGGCAGAGGCAAAAAAAGCTTTCTTGTCTTTGAACATGGTAGGATTGTTGAGCTGCATAAGCAAGGCCTCTGGCAATGTGCCATCGCTGCTGAGGTTGGATGCAGTGAGACAGTCATTTTAAATTTCTTTAAAAGATCCTCAGGGTTATGGAACAAAAAAGTCAAGTGGGAGACCCCAAAAAATTTCACCTGTGCTGAACCAGAGGATCCGATTGACTGTCAGTCAAGACATGAGACAATTCCTTGACTTAAATCAAGGCCATTACTGGTGCTGATTGCAGCCCAATAACCATCAGATGGCATCTGCGAGGGAAGGGCTTAAATAACTAAAAAGTCTTCAAGTCCACATCTCCTTCAACTTGGACTCTGCAAGGTAGCGCCAAACATGGGACACTGAAAGGTAGAAGAAAGTGTTATTATCTGACGAGAGAAAATTTGACCTTCCCGGCCTTGATGCCTTTCAACGGTACTGGCATGACAAGGAGATTCCACTTGAGATGTTTTCTATGTGGCACAGTGCCATCATGATCCGGGGTGCTTTTTCATTCAACGGAACAATTAAGCTTCAGGTTGTGCAGGGACATCAGACAGCGGCTGGTTTTGTGGAGATATTGCAGTGGGCATCCCTCATGACTGAGGGCCCTAGTCTGTGTGGTAATGACTGAGGGCCCTCGTCTGTGTGGTAATGACTGAGGGCCCTCGTCTGTGTGGTAATGAATGAGTTTTTCAGCAGGACAATGCTGCAGTTCAATATGCCAGCCTGACAAAGGACTTCTTCCAGAGGAATAAGGTCAGTCTTTTGGAACATTCTGCTTGTTCCCCTGATCTAAATCTAGTTGAGAACATTTGCGGATGGATGGCAAGGGGAATTTACAAAATGGACATCAGTTCCAGATAGTGGATGTCCTTCATGAAGCCATCTTTACCACTTGGATCAACGTTACCACTTGCCTCCTGAAAACCTGCCTAAACAAATACACCGCCTGGCCAAAAAAAAAGTCACCACCTGGATTTAAGTAAGCAAATAGGTACGAACCTCCTGTTGGATAGTTACTGCACGTGTGATTATCTTTCAGCTGGCAACAACTTATTTAACCCCAGCTGATGCAATGCGTAGCTTCTCATTTCTTAAACAGCCATGTGGAAAGACACATCCTGTGGTCATGGAAAAGATGTTAGTCTGTTTAAGAAGGGTCAAATCACTGGCATGCATCAAGCAGAAAAAAAACATCTAAGGAGATTGCAGAAACTACTAAACTTGGGTTAAGAACTGTCCAACGCATTATTAAAAACTGGAAGGATAGTGGGGAAGCATTGTCTTCAAGAAAGAAATGTGGTCGAAAAAAATCCTGCATGATCGTGATCAGTGATCACTTAAACGTTTGACCAAATCAAATAGAAGAAAAACAACAGTAGAACTCACCTTGTTCCAGAGTGATGGGAGCATCAGGGTAAGAAGAGAGGCAGGTGAAGTGATGCACCCATCATGCCTAGTGCCTACTGTACAAGCCTGTGGGGGCAGTGCTATGATCTGTGACAAATCTTGTGACATTGCAGAAGCTTATTGAAACAATGCCACAGCAAATTTGCGCTGTAATCAAAGCTAAAGGCAGTTCAATGAAATATTAGAGTGTGTGACCCTGTTTTTTGGTGGCGACTTTTTTTTTGGCCGGGCAGTGTATATAATCTGCATCTGTTGTTAGATGCAGGTATCAGAAATGTGACCTCTAAGTGATTTAAAAGCCTTGATGGTTTAAAAACATCTCAGCAAGATTAAGAGAAGTTTCCTCATACTGTACAGTATATGTTACGAAACTTCATAGGCTCTGCAAGATTTTCACATGTAGCAAACAGTGATTAAAACAAGTGGAAGTTTAGATTTTTCTGTTCCTCAAGTCTTTGAAGGTCAATCAGCACACATTTAATTGTGAGCATGCTCCCACCTGTTAATATAAAACGTTGTCAACCTTGCAGTCACTTAAAGAGAACTAGTGCGATGGGACATACAATATGTTAATGGACATATGTGCACACTTCTTCAGCTGTAAAAAGCACAACAAACAAACTCAGCCAGAGCCAAAAGTTCATGGGGAAGGATGACCTGTCTGTACATGCTCCGCTGCACAGTGAATGCATCATGCTATGTCTGAGTGTCTTTTTTTCGGCCCACTTGGGTGAATGGATGCAATTGAATGTCTTCTGTGCTGATGTGTTGGTGAGTCTGTGTGCAACTACTGGTGTCGTTGTTTTCCACCCCTTATCCACAGAACAGACCCTGTCTTGCCGACCACTCACCCAGAAAACAAATAGAGGGCAAGAAGGGACAGGGGAAGAGACCCAAAAAAAAATGACTGTCTCGCTGTGCTGCGCAGAGCAGAAGCGTCTGGCAATGACTTACGGGGCGATGGGAACTGTCAAGAGCTCTCTTAGCTCATGTCAGTTCTATAAAAAGAGAAATGAAGAATATAGGGATATAATCCCAAAAAGGCTCAGAAGTGGGATTCAGTATCAAATATTAACATAATGTGAAGCAGAGGAAGAGACAGCTGGAAGGACTTCAACAACAAACAACATTACATCTCAACTGAACCACACCAGTTTTTGCAGGTTAAGAACACTATAATTTATGATGTAGAAAAACATTTAACCATCTCCATGGAGAATAAAAGATACAGAAACAAGAGCCAGATAAAATGTCTGGCTCATATCTATCCTAAATTATTGAAAAAAGCAGAGTAAATGATTCAGTGGTAAAGGCAAATCACTGAAGTGAAATACATAAGCACCATGGTCAAAACAAATCTATGAAATCCATTAACATTTCTTGAGAGTTGTTTAAATGCTTCTGGTGCAAGAGAATAATGATTTAGAGTGTGTTTTTGTGAACTCAGTGTGCATGCCAGGCTTGTGTGCATGTCTCTGTAAGACAGAGCTAAAGTGGTCTTCATTAGGCTGAAGGAGAACTGCCACACAACAATCAGTCATTAATTAAGTGTCAGGAGCATTTAACGGTCAAACGCTGCTGGCCCAGCATGCCAGACACTAATAACAGCTACAATCTGCCAGTTCTGAAGCTGTGCCGTCCAGACAGCCAATATGTAATGAGAAAATTAGTCAATGCATTCAGATAATTACATACAATAGCAAGGTTCCCATTTAACATTAACTAAGTATGCATTCTTGAACCTCTCTTACATGGTATACAATGATATCCAAACACTTCTTTTTTCCATGTTGTTGCTTCATAAACATACAACTCAGGCATTATATCTCTTGTCAAAATGTTTGATGGGATCTGTATAAAGAATGACTGATTTAGCTGGAGACCTTTGACACCTGTCTGTAGCTGTTACGACAGATATTGAAACAAACAAAAGTGCTCACCAATGCCTCTTTTTCTTAACCTGACGCACCAGACAGACTGTTTGTCCATCTAAGAAAGAGCCCACAGAAAGTGTTTGGGAATGGGCAGAACCTTTCAGAAGCATATCTGGCAGGTGTTTGAATGATCGTTCTATCAAACACATTCATTTTGAACCAATCATATTATGTAGTAGGCAGTCCGGGAAAATCCCTTATGTCTCCGTAGATAATATGCTTGTACTTTCTTTTTAACAGATAAGTACGGTTTTTTGGCTTACACCTTTACATGTTTCGATGGAGCTCTTCCGCCTTCGTCAGAAGTGTCATCAGATGGTAGTGTGACGTGTCTTTTTTTCAGCTGATCTTACAAAGGCATGATTATTCTGCCACTGTGAGATCAGCTGAAAAAAAGACACGTCACACTCCCATCTGATGACACTTCTGATGAAGGCGGAAGAGCTCCGTCAAAACATGTAAAGGTATAAGCCAAAAAAAACGTACTTGTCTGTTAAAAAGAAAGTATAAGCATATGTAGTAGGCAGGCAAAACATGTTGGACGTGGATCAAAAATAACCTTTCTATGGCAAAGCTTGTAGTGTTATTTGTTTTTCATTTAATAATGAAATATCATACCAGACATTAACTTTGCAGTGCACTTGGATCCACCTGATTCAATGTCTGTTCTAAGGTAGATCCATCTTGCCAAACTCCAAACTTCAACGATTTTGACCGGCCAAATGTGGCACAGACCAATCTGCTTCCTTGATCCTCTTCTGACATGTTTTGACAAGAGTTTATTTTACAAAGTGTCTCATGTTTCTTACCTTTACACCATGGCAGTAGCACCCACCTACCACATTATCTGATTGACCTGCAATGAATATGATTGATGGAATAATAATTCAATCGCCTGCTGGATTTACTTTTGAAACATTCTGCCCTCCCTGAACACTTTTTATGGGCTCTTCCCCAGATGGACTCGTGAAATGTACTAAATGGTCCATCTGGTGTGTCAGGTTTACAATATGATAAACAACATGGATTGTCCTTTTTTTTTTCAGAGTTCCTGTCATTCAGGAACTCATTCAGGAGTTCTGCCTGATGTTACCTCTTGACCAAAACTGACCAAGTGAACACATCTAATATGAATGATGACAGCAGCTGTTGGAAACAAAACATAAAACTTAAAAAGGCATCCTGTTGCTGTGAAGACACTGAGTAGTTAGCAGTATCAACGCCAAAAAACAGTGGTTTGGGTCAGCTGTTTCTAATTCTAATAAATAGGTCTGTGCTAACTTTTCTGAAGAACAACGATACACTCATCATCTAATGCAGCAAGAGCATTTTTAGTTCAGATGTGTTACATAAGCTGGTATTTTATAGATAACAAAGACAACTTACAGCCGAGGCTCAGAAAAAATAATAATGTGTTAGGTTTTACATGCTTATGCAAGCAATCACAAAGCAAATACTGTTTGTCAGAGGGTTTAATACTTTCAAGGTTGCACTGCTGAATTAATTCTCCAAACAAATTCTATAGAGAGTGTATGAAAATACATCAAAAGGCCCAGGCTTTGACTTGTATAAGCATAAAATGCAGGATCAACGTGTTTTGGGCCTGGTTAGTCACAGAGTATACAGGAATACACACAGGAAAACACAAATATTGGTTTGTTTGCTGAGAGTACTGATGAGGATTTAAACCATATGGTTTCGTGCACATAGCAGCCGTGAGTCAAATCAGGAGGGAAAGTATGCATTATTGAAAAACGACTGAGAATCTCGGTGAGCAAGACAACACAAAAACAGGACTGTTGTCAGTCTGGAGACATTTGCATCACTTTTCAGTGAGTGTGTTTACATGATTACTTGATCACCTCTGATACAAGCATTTTGATCATACTCCAAAAATAGTAATTACATACAAAAGGTTATCTATATTTCTGTATACACAACAATCAAACCACTAGGTCATCTTATTTGCCCAGGTGCCTCTGATGCTTTTTTTTTTTTTTTTTTTTTTTTTTTTTTACATTAAACACTACTGTTAGCTTAACAGACTTGCCAGAGAAACAAAATATTCTTGGTGCAACAGACCTTTCTCAAGGTGTACACGCTGACAAGTAAAACAAGATTGTAACCTGAATCTTTAATACAGCCTAAATCACTTATTATGTTTCAGTGACAGAGTCCTGTATAATCAGGTCAACCAGCAACACTACTGGAACTGTAATAAAAATAACTATGGATAATTAATAACATCTTGGCTTTCACTGTGAAGGAACCTCTAAATAATTGCAATGGTAGCAGCAACATTTTCTCTACAACAAAGATAAGATAAACCACACTCATGAGAATTCACTGATGTTCAATACAATAATTACTTCTGTTATCCGTTCAAATAAAGCTTCAAGTAGAAGCCTGCTTTAACCACATTTAAAAGAAGGAAATGAATAATAATAGTACAGTGTAAATCAAATAAAAAAAATCAAAATTCTAGAAGCTTCATTACAAAACTGAAAGTCAAGACTTTGAAATAAATAAAAACATGATAATTTAAAAAAAAAAAGACATAAGTGGGAGGGGCTTATGAAATCAAGCTATTATAATAACATAAAGACTCAAAACTCTGGGAAAATGTCATTGGTGTGACTTTGTTTTCTCATAATAATTAGTTAATATGCCCTAATTAAGACTTTTTAATTGTTCATTAAGACAAAGTGTCCAGTGGTTTTGGTAATTTATCTCCAATTTATGGCAAACGATATCATAATTTAACATTTAAAATCACAATAATGACATTTTTATCTAGTGATGATCACATTCTAGCTAATGTCGTACAAAATTAGGTGAAAGCAGGGCAATTGTACAATGCATGTAAAGCATTTCTGGGTTAGATCAAATAAGTTTTTTATAGCATTGCTATAAATTTAGACTGTCATGGTGTGTCTATTGTAAATGCTCATATTGCAGTACCAGTACCACTATTGATTGCCCAGCAGTTATGTCATTTGGCTTTTATTTGATCATTTTAAGATACTGTTTTACAATTTTGACTTTATGTCTCATAATTGGACCTAAAACCTTATGGTTTAAATTTTTCTTTCATCATGTCAACATTTCATATTTTAATCATTACTATTTTATATTTTTTCTTTTCTTTTTTGTTTTTTTATCATTATTTCAACAGAATAGCTTTTAAAAATTCCCATGTTCTAGTGTGTTTGATTGTTTACACAATGTCTTAGGTGTCTGTTTAGCAAGCATTTGATCTCTGTAGAGAAGCAGTTGCAGCTCTTATTTCTCCCCTTTGGAAACGCTCAAATCTGAAGGGACGAGGAGACCACAAGAATCTATGATATTGGGCTCTGCACTGATTGGGGGGAGTTACAGGCCAAGGAGTAGAATTTCAAAACAGTAATGGTGTCTGCCTGTGATGAAAAAAACACACATGTATGTGGAGACTGTACAGTAATTACATAATAAAACCCAGGAAATAAAGAACTGAAAAATTTTAAGTTGCATTTTCTTTGAAGAGACATAGCACATTTCCCCATGAACTGAGAGCTTAGTAAACGGTTTCATGGTCAGCTGCTTGACAAGCCCCTTCTAACAACATTAAAGGCAAGGACAACTGATTTTGCAGGACTTGAGACCTTTGATTTCAATGCCTTCATTTTTCATTTCCTCCCCTTTTTAGGAGAAAAAAAATCACTACCTTTGTTTTGGACAATAAAAAAGGTCAACACAAACACTAAAGTGGGACAATGAAATAATGCAGTCATGCAAACTATGGTATGTACAGTATGTTCAGTCTTGTAGAGCACTGTCCCATTTAAAAACTAGAAAAGTCCACAGTTGTGTGTGCAAAATTTGGAGACTAATTTGCTGCTGGCCTGATGACCTTTGGACTTGCTATGATAATTACTTTTACGAGTGTTATGGGCATGTTCTTACTTTTGGTTTGTTTGCTTCCTGCACAATAAAAACAATTTCTTGCTTGGGGCTACGAGAAACAAGGACAGTGCTTTTTGTAGCTTTATACAGAACTCTATCAAGCGATTGCCTGTCTCACAGTGCAAGAAGGCAGCTTAAAACAAAAGATAAAGGACAAGATTATGATATGATTGCTTATAATGTTTAAAATCATTCAAACAATCAAAGTAAATTACTCTTTGGCAAACAATTACTTTCCTTCACCTTTCCTAATCAAAGCCACTTATACCAGAGTGAGCAGCTGCAACATTAAAAGAAAGTGTCTCTCAGCAGGTCATAAAACCCCCTCTACCCCTCCCTTTAAATTACAGACACACACACAAAAACAGCCAAAATGTACCTATGTTTAATAGTTTTTGTGGAAAGGAAATAGCATATCAGGGCTGATCCAAGTCTGTACCCTCCTTTCTTCCTGTCATCACACTTTTATTTGGACAACTCCCATGCTTAAGGGGAAGAGCCTCATTTTTCAATTAAGCACTGGAGCCACTCATGCTCCACTGGTTTCTCATCGCCCTAATCTACTGGAGCCCCTCCGCCCACGCTCATGCTAATGTGAAGGAAGGAGAGGAGATGGGAGGAGGGTTAAAATAGAGACACTATTGTAGATCAGCACTGAAGGATACAGGAGCAGGCTGTGTAGCTGGAAGTACTATCTCCCTGCATTATCGTTTACTCCCCCAAAAATGTGTTTGTAGAAGAGGAGTTAATTTCACAGGAACAACATGCGTATATGTCCAGAGCTATCAAGATGATTAGCTTGGTTTCTAAATTACCTCTAATGTTTCCAACAGTTTTGAAGGCAAAAAAAAAACTTAATCTTCAAGGATGTAAAAAGTCCAAGAAATCTGAATGGCTACCATATCAGAGAAGCTATGACAAGGCTTGATATGGCCATTGTTGCAGAGGAAACAATGGATGTTAAACCAAAAACTGCTAAATCAGGGCCTATGTGTTCGATCGTACTGCAGGTGTTCATATTCATTGCATTAGCAGCTTTTTGTTGGTATGCTCCCAGCACTTGTTGTTAAAAATAGTTCAACTTTTTTTCTGGGTTACTCAGCGATACCTGGAGAAATATGCTCTCCTCATTAGTTCACCGGGAGAACTTGGTTGGGATTGTCTTTGACGAAGTTCATGTCACATATAGGTGGCAAATGATATATCTGTGTTGTATACGGCTAACGGTTAATAACAGGGTCGAGCTGCTATGTCATACTGTGGCTTGACATGTATTAGTCTGTGATGAGAGTGACAAACAGACCAATCGTCCAATCACCAGCTGCTGTTGTTTTTGAAGGTTCTGCCCCTGAAAACATTTTCTAACAGCTCTTTCCCAGATGGACTAGTGGAATATTTTCATGACAGATATATGGAACTGTCCGTCTGGCGTGTCAGGTTAGAAAATAACCCCCGATTTGAAAAAGATAGTAGGGAAATCCCCTCTCCCCATTACAGAACTGAATTTTAAGCCATGAGTGACTTAATGCTGAGGAGGCAGACTGCCTGAGTCGTGCGGCGGGGCTGCATTATTTTTTTCTTTTCAGATGACCCAGTTGGGAGACACATTGAATATGTAACTGAGACACAGATGGAAGAGAAACTTGGCGACACATGACTGAGTATCATCTTCATTCTTTAATATGCAAGGGAAAGAGGGGAGAAGAAGAGATAACATTAGAGAGGATGCGTCAAAACAGGTTGAGATTTGAGGTTGAGAAGAGAGGTGTAAGGAAGACAGGAAACAGAGATGGAGAAAATACAGGCAGTGTTGGAGCTGAAGGGAGGAAGACAAAAGGGGAAAGAGTCCTCCTCGATACCTCAAGGATATTTCAGAAACTCAGAAAATATTCCAAATTCTTTAGCCTCTTTTTCTATATTTATAGATTAAACATGAATGGAGTTTGCAAAGAGGTGGAGAGGAGAAAGCGTGGAATAAGATGGTAAAAAGGAGTCTGGTGGTTGCCATGGTGACAAGGGGGAGAGATGCCAGAGTGGTCTCGGCCATTACGCAGCGTGGTGAAGAGATGGACTGTGCAGCACTTAGGCTTATTGCAGTGTGGGCTGAAACAGAGCAGATATCTAATATAGACGGGATGGGCTCACACCAAAATGGTGGATGGTTAACATCGTCCTAATAAAACAAGACTGTTGGAAATTGAGGTTTTACTGCCAAAAGCCACACAGAGGGAAGCCAATCAGATGGAAAAAATAAAAACATTTATCATCTCTGAAATATATTCAAGGGTGCCCTGTGTGTAACAGCCAAACACAGTGACACCCAAGCAGAAAGCTACTGAAGCAGACAAACAGAATTGTGTATGTATTCAAAGAAGTGCACACAAGAGTTAATTGATGCTCTCTCAAAATAACTCCGTACAACTGTTCAACTATCACAATGCCAAGAACAACAGTTGTTTTCTTATGTGAAGAGAAGGCACAGCTTAAGACGACACAAATCACTATAACTGCACAACTTGCTGCTGATTCACTGATTCTCAATTTATCAGCAAATGAAAGGGCTATTCCTTGAAAATTCAGAGATTTACAAAGACTTTTTGATAGTAAGAATGTTCATAGATAGCCAGCTAGAGGGTAAATTCAGATGAAAGAGCAAGACCTAGATTTACAACTTGATTTAAACTATCTATGTATTTTATTTTCCCTCTTTCTCTTTCTCTCTCTCTCTCTCTCTCTCTGTCTCTCGCAGTGGAATGGTTGCTCAGCTGACATTTGCATGTTGTTTGATGGAAACCTAAACTGCAACTTTTCTCATTTGTACAGTAAGTCTGTGGGATTCACCATCAGTAGGCTTACTCACAGACCATGGCATCTTCAGAGTTTGTGTGTTACCAGAACATAAAATGCATACGCAATATTCATTGAATGTATTTAATGGTTACCTAATCAAAGAACTTTGCAAGCTAAAATAAAATCACCATATTTTACCATATCATTTTTTTACTTAACGTCTTTCAGGCCTAGTTTGCAGCATATTTCATTGAGTGATTTGAGGGTTTTTTTCAGTCCTTTATGAATCCAATGCATCACCTATCAAATGGATTCAAATTTGATCCATAATCATTAAAAATTGATAAAAAAAAATGTTGAATTTTATGCCCTGAACAGGCAATGATAACGATTGTAAATGAAAAAATAATGGCACACTTTAAAGAAAAAAAGTGATTAAATTTTGTTTTCTCACCTCAATGGATTAGAAAGTAGAAATGCTTTAAATGACAAAATATTTAAACATGTACAGTTTGACTAATTGAGGGGAAAGTCAACAGTATGAAAAAGAAGTCAGCTGTAACTGAGCAGCCGCCTGTTTATCCTACACCTGGTGTTAGAAAGCCATGTACCAACTGGTTATCAGTAATGTTTTTTCTCAGATTTTAAACCTAAGGACACATTACAAACCTGCAACGGTACAATGCAAAAAAATAATTAATTTTCCAGTCAGAGTATGAATTCAGAGAAAAATGGATCATGTGCAATATAACATCCTTTTTGTTATGCTATAGATCAAGCTTAAGCAAATACTTAAAGTAATATCCAGCCATGCTTTTTTTTGTTCTGACCCCTGAATAAAATGACCATCATTTAAACAAGTCACCCATACTGTAACTCATGCTTTTACCTCACAAAAAGGGCCTGCAAATAGAGGATAACCAGCTTGCAAAGTTTTTGATGGATACAGAAAAAAAATCCACAAAATCAAGAAATGTCCACCTACCTACACCTACCAATGTCCACCTGCCTCTTTGAATTCTTTACCTCAAAGTACACACTGCGTAAGTTTACCTTTCCTGAGGCAAACGTAAGTTGCTAAATTTACATTCACTCTGTTTTGCGTGGGGAGAATAAGACCACCATGGGACTGGTGCCACCAACAAATTATGAAATTAATAACTCCACAAAACAACAAACTCATTATTCAGCTGGTTATGCCATAACTTGGTCCATTAAGGTTGGTAGCCATACTGAATTTGAACCAATGCCATGCAGTAAAAGTGCTTTCTGTCAGACAATAAAATTAGATTATATAGAACCCCATTATGTAGGGGGTCCTGCAGTTGTCCATAAGATTGCACTGCTATAAAGAGTCCTGGCTTGTGCATCCACAGAAGAGGAGAAATACTTCTTATGAGCTGAGATATTTGTTTATGTGGTTCTAGCTTAAATTGAGCAGAATAAACCGTCTAAATGAATAACAATTGAGTGAAAAGTAAAAACTGAATGGGAATAGGGTAATCTAACAGGCAGAGCTCAAGCATCATTGCATCTGTGAGAAATGATGAGAGGAGTAAACAAAAGGAAAATAAATAGCCACTCCAAGGGGAGGACATTTTAAAATTACAACAGCCAACTTTCTCAAATAATAGACTGCAATGTATCTGATTATCTTTGGTCATTGCTTTCCCTTAAACTCCTTCCTGATGACCACAATTCACTATTATTAACCATGAACTAATCAAATGAAAGCAGAAAAATGGCTCTGTGTCAGTGGCTTCTGGTCAAACTGATTAACAAAGCAGCAGAAAACAATGCGTCAGCTACTGTGACATCTTCCTGGTGTTGCTCAGCATTCTGGGCGAGTCAGTGGCAGGAAACTCATTTAAAACTTTAGAAAGTCTGCAGAAAATTAAGACCCAAGTTTTCATGTTATATAAATCTGTTTCCGAACAAGATATAAAGTAAACCACCGTTTATGTAAAGAAGTGTTAGCTATTAAAACTGTTAACATACATTTGAATTTAAAACATAAAGTGCAGAAGTACGTTAGAGTACCTAGAGCAGTGAACTGCCTGATCTAACAAAGTGCACCTCTAGAAAGTGGAGGACAGGCAATGCCACTCTAAGTGGATAACACTGAAACAGTATTGCATGGTAGCACTTTAGGCTCCACACTGCTGATGGCAAAAACAAAAAAAAAAAAAAAAACACGGAAAGACATGCAGCCCACAAATGTGGCCTTAGGAGAGGTAAATAGTGAAAAAATATCATAGAAATGCCTCATGTCTGTGTGGTGGGCAGGGGGTTGAATATTTTTGAACATGATTGAGAATGTTGGAAAATTGTTCAAATTTGATTTTTCGGAAAAGTGATAGCCCTAATATATATGAATAAGATTTAAAAAGTTATCTCTCTCTTTTTCCAATCCATCATAATGACAAACAGCCTCCAAATCTTGCCATCATTCATCAAAAAACTCAGTCAATGACGGAAAATATTCGGTTAATGCGACCCCTGTTTCTCGCCACAATGACCGCAGCCCTCTGTGCATGACGCTGTGCCTGTTTTGCACATGCCTTTCAAATGGGCTAAATATAGACGCAAGAACACCGCGCGCAATCAGTTGCGTGTTTGAGAAATAACATTGCGGGTGCTAAATGATTACGTTTGCATCTCCTCCTCCCAGTATTTTGCACGTTCTGATCACCTGCATGCATTCTGCATATTCATGAAGGCACACATGCTAAATGGATTGCATGTGCTATTTTGCTCATTTGACGGACGCAATCCTCGGTGCACCCGGTCAGTAGATCAGCTTTGCATGTGCTATCAAGTTTGCACGTGCTTTTATACACACAAGCCTTTAGTAGATTAGGCCCAGAATGTGTTTATTTTTGCACCTCGGGTAATTTGAACCTTCCAGCTCTTGTTAATTCTAATCTGTTACCAGATAAAAACAGATCTATCCACAGGGTGGCGGCTCATTATCTCTGGTCTTTGTGCCAGGGAGCTGACGTAGGATTTTGGTGGCGCAAATGAGTCAAAGAGCCCATGTGTGCCATGAGAAGGTTTCCAGCAAGGTTCAAAGAAAAAGCAGAACATAACAGCAAATGAATGAAAGGGAACACAGAAAAGACGTGGTTTCACTTCACTGTGAAATAACAGCATACTAGAGTCGCATGTGGGCATATTCAGTGTAATTGAGGCCGACTGTAGGTGGTCTTCCATTCATGCAGTTACAGTGAAATGGTGCTGTGATTTGCATTTCTCCTGTATTTCTCACTCTCTAATTAACACTCGCTCTAACCCACAGGGCAGCAGCACATGTCAGCACAGCGGGCTGCTCTCTTTCCCCTGTGACGTGGGTCAGTGTAGTCGGTCTCGCTGGTGTCATGTGAGGTGGGTGACAGGTAATTACGGCTTTGCACTCACTTTCCTTTGGTGCTGGACAAGGTTGATACACCTCAACAAGTCTCTCTGGTATCAAAGTCGCCAAGAGATTTGAGAAACGAATTATTTTACATTATTGACTTAGCTTCTGCATGTTGGGTATGATGATGAGGAGAGAGCTCAAGGGTTCAAATCAAGCATTATGGCTGGGCAATAAGGACCAAAAAATATATTTTTTTCTTTTTTGAATGACTGGCAACACACCTAATGTATCTCCTTTGATATTCTGTATTCGTTGGAAAGAAACAAACAATGGATAGTTCTGAAAAGTGAGAATACTGTCTGGAAATGACATGCTAGAAAGAGGCAAAATAGCAGATTTGAACCTAAACTGCCTGCAGAGGGACAACATTCTCTGTCAGTGGGCTGCACAGACATAACTGCTGGACCACATGCACCCTATATTTTCTGAAAGTTTCATGACCCTTGGAGACATCCCAACAAAAAACTGTACTCTTGAACACCAAAAAGGGTCACTTTGAGATTCTGTGCGCAAACACGGGTTGATTGTGCCATCACAGATTTGTTTTTAGAGGAAGAAGCAGGGTCCATGCTTTTGGAAATGCATTGTGATCTCCTTTAAAGATGCTATACAGCAATATGATATAGCAGAGAGTAGAATACTACCAATTTTTATTGTTGCCAGCTTATTGAGTGTTCTGCAAACACATGCAGCAAGAAACAGTTACATCATTGTAGGTCAAAGGCTAGACAAGTCTGACAGTTTTGGTTTCCCCTGGTGAAAACGAAAGGCACTTCGCCCTGAACCCCTCCCACTGGAGTTAACAAGCTGTCGTGCTGCTGTTTTGTCTTGTGTTTGTTTTGTGATGCAATGTGGTCTTAGGCCTCCAGAGTCACTTGATGTAGCTCCATCAAGCCATATATGTACATTCTCAAACCATAAAAAAGAAAAGAAAAGAAAAAGGGAAATCTAACAGACCCCTGTCAGGTGATTAGCCTAATTAGTCACTCGTGTGTATTTCCTCCTCCTCCTCCCCTCAGCTCCATTTTCCTCCTGCGTGGGTTTGAAGAGTGCCATCATTAATATCATCCTATCATGGGTCATAAAGCATTTCATGTCACCATGATAAAAGTCTCAGCCCTGGTAAGGGAAGGCAGTGATGATAACAAAGCTGGAATGAATGATTTTATATTAAATCATCTAATGATATAATTAGTCCAGTGCACATCGCTAATTGTGTCCCCAAATATGAGCGCCAGTGAAGCCCTATCAAATCCTTCTAGCTTTGTGTGTTACATTATGTTATAATAGTTTGCTTAGTCCCATTGAAGCCTTTCAGAATTCAGCAATCATTAAATAAGAAGCTTAAAGTCCCTCCATTTTGAAGCATTGCCACTGATATGACAGCAGTGTTATGGAGAGAAAGGACACACTATTGAATTCCTGCATATAGCAAATACAAATATACACATGCTGATAGCTCTGATCTTGCATTAGCTGATACTGATATTGATATAAAGTAGGGTGAAACAAAGTTAGCCCATGGTTTATTGTGCATCATGTTTTTTTTTTTTTTTTTTTGTTTTTTTTAAACACATTTAAAAAACTACAAGTGCTCAGAGAGCACAACCTCTGCCAAGGCAGTTCTGACATTCAAAGCCTATGAGCAAAAATATGGAAAACTGCCAATAAAAACTCACATGTTTAAACATATTTTAGAAAATTCCTGGATGCACATCTAAATTTGGATCAGCACCAAAAACCTTTCCCTTCTTACTTGTGCCATTACTAGTATTTCCTGCAAATTTGATAAAAATCCGTTGATAGCTTTTTGAGCCATGTTGCTCACAGACTGACCAACAGATGAGTAGCAGCAAAAACATTATCCTCCTTTGGAGGTAAGAGCTTTGTGTTTTCTATCTCTGACTCACAGCTGTTCTCTCTATTTACATAATTGTAAAAACAAAATTACCTCCAAACACTTGTAATTATTCTTTTATATATATATATATATATATATATAGCACATAACAAAAATTATATTTCAAAACTGAACATTTGAATATTTTACTTATCTGTGCAACTGTCATTTTTCTGAGCTGTGCTAAAGTCTCTTCATAACTAAGAACCCTGAATGTCTAAATGTTTGCTTATAAGCCCATTAGCATGCTATCCTATCTGTTCAAAGTAGACTGTATGGATACAGATATGACATCAGTTTCCAACTGCTAATCCCGGAGACCTTTTGCATGTGACGTCACACGTTTGCTTCTCCCCCTGCTGGACAGCATATCTCCTGCTGCCCAGGATGTAACTTAGTGGGTGTCCATGCTATTTTAAAGAGGATTGACCCCACAGACTTTTATCTTCGTATCCAGCCATGTCTTTCCCCTGTTGTGAAGTGGGGTCATTGATGACCTCAAAGATTTAGGACTACATGAAAACAAGGCATCATCTCAGCTTACAAGTCTCTTGGAAGCCATCTTGAGACCATATACGTATTTATGTTGTGGGAAAAAAAAAAAAAAGTATTTTCCTTTGGTCTAAAAAAATAACAAAAAAGTTGTCTTACCTTCATAGACAGCCTTAAATCCCTGCCCGCTGACAGCATAGTCCGACAGTAGCCACAGTGTGAGCCTGGAGCCTGTACTCACTATAGGTGAAGGTAGCTGGAACCCCGTTAACCTGAGAACAAATGGACAGAAGGACAATAAAGGCCAGACCAAAAAAAGATCCAATCAACAGCACAGTTGGTTGCAAGGTCAGGTATGAAGCACACTTCCATCAAGCCAGCTGTTGCCTCCGGCATTCAAGGATAACTTTTCGTGTAACGAGGCTCTGAATCATTCTCAAATTATACAAATGCCAGGACCTCAACAGGACGGAGAGCCTAAACAGATTTCTCTCTATCAGCAAAGACAGAGTAACTGTAATTATGCCTCCCCAGTAAATTACGAATACAGCATCTGGTTGAGGAATGAAAAACATTTCAACAGAAAACAAAAATTAAACTGTCAGACTGAGTTAACCCCATCTTATGAAAAACAGCACTTTAAGACGCAATACTTTGGCAAACACCCCAAGTGTCGCTCATTCATGTCACAGTCAAAAAATACCCAAGTGCTGATGCCTGTCTTTAGTGCTTGGCCATGGATTGAGGATTCTGCTTCCTAAAATAATATGAGAAATATTTGTTTCCCACAGCAGGACATCTTTTCTGCATTTTGTACAAACTCATTCCCAAGAACACTAAAAATGTTAAAAAAAAAAATCCTAAATACACCTGGGTAAAAATAGATTGAATTTATGAGTGCCTTTCTTGACACTCAAGGACGCTGTACAACACTCAACAATCAAGAAAACAACAATAGACAAAATCAACAAACAACATCATAAATGCTGATTGACGTTAAAGGAGGAAGGAAGTAGATGAAGAGAGGACGGTTAGAGTTATGGGCGATCTTGAACAGGTGGGGTTTGAGTCTTTTATTTCACATCTGCCTTCTATACTTTTCATTAATGCAGGCAGTTGTAATTATTATGCATCATTCAGTTTCAAGGTTAAAGTTAACTGTAATATTCAGTATGACCTGTTTTTATCAAGCATCTAAATGTTTGGACAGAGTCTGAAGATTACTGCATGGTACATACTTTATTCTTCTGTCTGGTATTAACATAAAAATAACATTTTAAAACCTTTGAATTAACCTTTACTTATCTATTCTGAGATTTAACAGAAAGATTGAGCCTTTCTTATCTATAATGAATTTGAAACAAATGAACAATGACGGAGGAAATATCTTTAGATATTCTCCCAGGTGTCAAACTTAGAAATGACATTCATTTTGAGTAGCTCCTACTTTTTTTTGTTGAAAACTTTTGCCTGATTTTGTCCTGAGTGCAAAAGGTCATTTCAGAACACTGCATCTACACAATAATGATCACAATATCCCAATTTTGTATTTCAGTACTACACTGCTAAATACCAGTGTCTTGCATCAGTATCAATGTTTCAGTACCACAGCATTGAAAATGACTTCATGGACACCCAAAACTGGCTAATTTTTTTTTTTATTTATCACAGAAGTTTTCTGAATATATATATATATATATATATATATAAACTGATTTTCAGCTATCAATAAGACTGTATTATAATAAGACTGCTTTGTTCTTTTTTCATGTCTTCGGTATTGTTTGGTAGTAATGAATATGAAAATACCAGATGTTTTATTGTTTGAATCTTGAAGTATTAAAAAAAACAAACAAACAAACAAACAAAAAAACTACTTAAAGCATTTTAAAAAGTAGCACATTTAACACATTTTTCCTAAATCCCTGAATGGAAACAGAAACTAGATTATAATTTTGGCTGTAACACTTAGGACACAAGCATTCCTTGACAATAGAGCTTTAAAGATTGTTGTGATTTTTAATTAAAAAAATATATATTTCCATTGCTCCAAGCACAGGTGCTGAGGACACGTTTCAAGTATCCATAGCACAGAAAAAAACACAACTTAGTTATGCATGCACGATCTTTGATGTTGTGGCCAAGTTCCCCAGGTGTGCATGACAAACAGCTCCAGACCATGTTAGAAAACACTGCCTAAATTATTAAAGCCAAGGGCCACATATAAGATTTATGGCTTAGACACAAAAATCAAAACAGAGTTGATACAAAAATAGCTAAAAAATATAATAATCAAACAATTAGATGAATAGAAAGGAAATAATTCACCAAAGAGAGCACGCAATAAGGCTTTTAATTTTGTTGTAACTCAAGCTATTCTCAGTGTGTGAAAGGCTCATATTACTCGCTTTAGAAGACAGTCTCACAATTTGCATGTTTGGAGATCACATCAGTCATTATCAATATTTTGGCATAAATTCTAGCAATGAGGAAAAGAAGGGGGATTGTTCAATAGCCTTTAAAACTTTATTCACCTTGATGATTCCCTTGTTAAGAGCTTGTAAGAGAAGTAATGCAATTTGGTCATCTAAAATCATTTTCCCTTTCCCGAACACCATTTTATTTTTTCCCATCCATGCATCAATCTTTCACCACTTTTCCAAGGCTGGATCACGAGATAGGCCAAGAAGATCAGCCCAGACTTCCCTCCCCCCCTGCCACAGTTACTAGCTCCTTCTGGGGGATTCCAAGGTGTTTCCATGCCAGATGGGACTTATAATCCCTCCAGCAGGTTCTGGGTTTGCCCCAGGGTCACCTCCCAGTTGGGTGTGCCCAGACCTCCACAGGAAGGTGACCAGGAGGCATCTTAATTAGATGCCCAAAACACCTTAACTGATTCCTTTCAATGTGAAGCGGCTCTACTTTGAGTTCCCTTCGTTTGTCTGAGCCCCTCACCCTATCCCTAAGGCTGAGCCCAGCCACCCTCCTGGGGAATCTTTTTCAACCACTTGTATCTGCGATCTCATTCTTTTGGTCATTACCCAGAGCTCAAGACCATAGGCGAGGGTTGGAATGAAGATGCTTGTCCATTTCTCGATCCATTTTACCCTCACTCGTAAACAAGACCTCCTGATACTTGAAGTCCTTTGACCTTACTGTGTTGTACTACATATCTCTGCCACATGATAGATTACTTCTATGCACCAGACGACAAAGTGTCCAGCAACGGGACTCTTCCCTCTCTCCTTGCTAACAGCATTAGTGACTGCATGAAACAGCTGATTCCCACCCTGTAAAAGACCCACCAATGTGACGTCCTGTTATGTCAGGTGGAGCCCAGTGGCTGGGGTTGGCAAGCCAAGTTCAGTGCAATAGAGCAGAACTGGGGTGAACCGACCAATTACCCCAAAACAGATCGATCAACCAGTTCGAAAATATTGAGGCCACAAGGAGAAGAGGGCCTTGAAGTGACAGGAGGTCAAACAGAGTATGGGAGGTGGACCCGTGGTACTCAGTATGTGAAAACTGGCAGGTTTTTCAACATTAGGAATTGTGAACAGTAAATAGTACATGGACTTGTGCTTGTATTGCTTTTCTAGTCTTCCTGCTAACTCAAAGAACTTTTACGCCACAGGTCACATACACATACCCATTTACTCCAATTCATTCTCCTTTATCTTTTGTGGATTAAGTTTCTAAAACAGTAATTTGATGGCACTGGCTAACATGCCTACTCATAACTACTACTGATACAGCAGTGGGAGCAATTTCGGGTTAAGTGTCTTGCCCATAGTCACATTGTCATGAGGAAGCAGGGTTGTAGCTTGTACCCTCAGCCTTTAATTGATGGCTGAGCAACTAACCAACCTGAGCCACCAAAGCAAAGATGTACTCTAACAGTCATCATCAGCAGTCATCAATGATAATGTCAATGATAAATAAAAACAAAAATGGAGCATAATAATTATTTAGTTATACTCCTCCTCTTTGGAGTTGAAACTTGATTTAATGCCCGGCACTGGTGTAACATATTGATCAAGCATAGCGCCATAATCAACACTGACAGTTCCTTGAAAGAGCTTGAAATAGTGCATCAAACAAACTAGATTGCATTTTTTTTTAATTGAGTAACCTGTTCATATACTTGACACATTTTCAGTAGAATAAGCAGGATGATGCTGATTGTTGGAAAATGTTTAATTAAGTACTACAGTAATTAATAGCAAATGGAGACTCATGGGGAATTCTAACCACTGTTCATAACTTATTCTAGTTTTGAGTGATGGGCAGTCTCATGTTTGGGACCAGCTCTTAACAGCTATTTTATAAGTTCAGCTATTAAATCCATTTAACTTGCTTGCCTCCGACATATTACTCACATATATCACATAAACATTTAAAGAAGTGTCCAATGTTTATTTCTTGCAAGTCTCAACAGGTTGATCTAACCACACAAGGTCAAGGATGCGTGTGCATGTCTGATTTACAGATTTTAATAAAAGGACCAGGTTTTACACCTTACTTCAGCTCATCCCTGAAATTTATCTTCCCAAGTGTCACTTTGATTTCATATAATGCTCCCACCATACTTTCTCTCTGCATGTGTATCCCACTTTTTACAATTTACTACATCCCTTCCTTTCATTCCTTAACAGAGGTCTCAGTTTTTCACTTAATCCTTAAGTATCACATATGAGGTGGTGAAAGAATTTCAAAACATCAATGCGAGAAAGATTAATTGGACCAAAAAGAGAAGCAGACGCTAATATATGCATGATTTCACTCCTCTCTGTGAGATTGTCACGGTGGGATATCAGCTAAACGATGGGACACATGTTCATGCAAATAGCCCCTTCGCTGACCACAAATTGAGTTGGAGGGCAGCCATCTTGGTTCAGCAGTGCACTGCTGGGAAGAGGGAGGGTGTTAGAGACTATGATGAAGGGACTGACAGGGCACAGCAGGGGGTGTGGGTTTGACAAACTGAGAGGGATTCTTTTTGCAGCATCCAAATCATGATCATCTGGCACAAGCCTGATACGGCCCTGAATCATTTTTCCTGGCTAAGAGAAAACAAAATGGATACCGTCGGAAAACACACAAAAATACTGCCTTCACATGCGGGGAGAGATTAAATATTGCAATGTGATATGTGCTGTAGCAATCTGAGGCGTGCAGCCGGTATTGTGGAAAAGCCAGCTGGGGGATTGCCTGTTATCGAGGAAAAAGATGCGAGATATGATTGAGACTGAGCGATCAAAAGAATGGATTTGCAGCGCAGGTGTCTCAAGTGAGTGTTAAATTGATGGAGGGAGGATGAAAGAGAGGGAGGGGCAGTGAAAAAGAGTAAAACAGAGACATGGAGGCAAATCACATTTTGGGTTAAAAAAAAAAAAAAAAGGCTCGTAACTTGGTTATCTCCTGTACAAAACAACAGGGTAAATTTTAAGATGAGGACCATCTTGGGGAGGGCTGTATGTGAGCAAACTAAATGCTATATGTGTGTTAAAAAGTGCATTTGTGTGTGTTTGTGTGTGCATGTAGATAGTGCAGTGGCCAGTTACATGGACAATGAAAGAGCATAAAAAATGTTTATTTTCCAATTATAAAATTCTGTATGCATCACATGATTGAACAATAACAGTATCTGGCACATAATGCATCATCAATGTGCATGATATCAAAGCAAAGCCAGCTGTGGATCTATGAACTACACTAATGCATGTTGGCATGCATTCTCTACGTCTGGCAATCATCTGCACGTACTTTAGAATAAATGGGGCAAGATTCAGTATATAAATTCAATATCTAGTCAATTTCAATTCATCTCTCACAGTGGTATTGCTACAGCATTTTAAGAATATCAGCAGAAGGGACAGTGTAGAGGCAAAAAGCTGAATAACCATAAAAGCAGGAACAACAGTGACACAAACTTTTTAAGACATCTCATAAACTATGTCCATAATCAACCGAATCAATGTGTTGCTGACATTGTAAAAGCACAATGTGTTTGTTAAACTAGTGAGGACAGAAAAACTCGAAGTTGATATTTGAACTTGTAAAACTTATGTGGGAATGTTTTGTACATCAATTCGATACGTGACCACGTTAACAGGATACGTTTCAGGTCTGTTCATAGCTGTGTTTGTCAGTTAAGTCAATGAATACATATATGTGAGTATATTTCTGTCAGAACCACCTTTTCAAGAGAAGACACAAGATCAGTTATTTGAATTAGCTTTATTTGCATATATTAGCATAGTTTGAATAGCTGTGTGGCTCTGATGGGACTCGCCCTGCCTTTCTACACGGCAATAGTAGAAGCACTAAGCACTAAAACTGTTGCTTTCGGCCGCATCCTGGCAGAATCTTTATCTTGGAGATGGGAATCTTGTCCCATCTCACTCTGTGAAGTTTGCTTATGTCAGTCTCCTGTCAAGATGAATTGCTTATGTCAAGTTGTTATTCCCATCTGTTTTGTCTCTGACATTGACACAGCTCACAATATGCTTCTAAGACTTCAAATATGCATGCAGTGGTGAGCAGTCAAAATGTTGTTTCACACAGAAACATCACCCACACAGTAAGCTAACAAGCTAATGGGCCATACAGGTAGCTAACAGGTCAGCAGGCTGCACAGCAAGCTAATGGGCAAACAGGTGACGCAGAAAGCTTGTGGGCACACGGCGCACATGGATTTTTAAGATTTTCGAATTGATTCAGAACCTCAGGGAGTAAGAACTGCAGTTCTAACACAAATCAATTTTTTTGGCCCACTTCTACTTTGTATGGATCACTAGCCTATTGTTTGCAGGCTTGATATTGATTCTTGCTTTAAACACAACCAAATCACTCCCAAATTAGCCCCTCTTTCTCCTCTAAGGATGTCTGTTGGCATGACACATGAATCAGTTTGGCTTTTGATGTCAGACATAGGATCTGGAAACAATCAGCTGCATTTTAAATTAAAAGCATGTTTAAGTCCTTTGACATGTACAAATGGCATGGAAGAGTCGCGGTGGAGAGTAAAGTGAAGGCAATTCAGAGAAGCATTACAGACAAAAACAAATAAATAAATAAATACATTGTCTGTTTCTACTGCATTTGAATCAAGGCCATCTGAGGAGTGGTGTATGTGCCCATGTGCTGAACACTTTATGTTGTGTATGTGTGTAAGTGTTTGCATAAGTGCATGTGTGTGTGCATGGGAAGAGAAAGTAGAGGTCTATTAAAAGGGCTTTCCACCTGACTGGCCTCAGCATCTTCTCAATGAGGAGCCTCTGCTTCCAATTATCCCACCACCACCCATGGGAACGAGACAGACAGAGTAGGAGACAGAGAAGAAGTGCAGAAAGATAGCTGTGTGGCACAAGAGAGGAGATTTGGTAATGAGATGGGGAGTGTTGAAGGGGGGGGACTATGGAAAGCAGCGAGGTGAGAAACAAATCAGTACGTGAGAATGTAAAAACTCAGGCGATGAGTTTTAGAGCAGATGAGTCATGGAAAGAAACTCTGTCATTAGGCTCGACGGCTCCTCGGCTCCGTGTGTTTGTGATCTCCTCCAAAATATATGCATGTTTACAGCTGTAAACAGACAGAGACTAAATCAGGTCATTCCTCCTTTAATCTTATCCACTCAGCCGATGTGTGTGTGCTTCAGAGTTGTGTGTGTGTGTGTTCAGGATGGAAGGTAATCACAGTGCTGATACAGCTGATTTTCACCCAGAAGGAGGGAGGAGGAAGGGGGAAAAAACAGGAAAAATAGATACAGCAGCAAGATTTTGATGGCTGAGTCGAGTGGAGACATTAGCCAATAAATGATGGGTGGTAGAGAGAGACAGGGAGTGAGGGAGTTAAAGTGCAGAGTGAAGGGCTGTGTGTTTTTATGTGTATTTGTGTGAGTGTGTGAGGACCCTGTGAAGCTATAACTTGTCAGTGGTCAAGGCCACGGGATGATGTTCTGTTGTGCTCAGTAAGCTCCAATTCTCAGCTGAATGCTCATCACACTGAAAGCGATATAGGGGCACACACAGAGGCACAATACCCATGAATGGTTTTTAATTACAGCACCTTGGTGTGTTTTGAAATAAAAAAAAGGAACACATCTCATTTCTTTATTCAGCCTCAGGACCCACCACATAATGGTGCCACCAAGGAGGCTAGGGGACCATGGCCACCTTTGAAATATCATTGCCTAACCCATTAGAAGCTCTTGGTCTAATTAGTAGATGGTTCTTCAGTTTGACATTAAAGTTTGAATTAATGCAACATTATTTGATGAGTGTCAGTGCCAATGTTGTTGCTCAAAGCAGCCTACCACATATTATATGGGGTGGGACTTGCCCCCATATGAAAGTTACAAGAAAAGCTGAAGATTCCTTGTGAAAGGAAGCCTAAACACCTGACAACTAGTTTTGCCCTTCATGTTGACCGAAGTCTTCTGTTTGGAGTTTACCTAGTCCCCCAGTGCATGAGTGGGTTTTTTCTAGGTACTCCAGTTCTCCCCACAGACCAAAACCATACTTAGGTTAACTGGTGACTCTAAATTACCCTTGGTGTGAGTGTAAATGTGAATGATGGATTGTCTATAAATCAGCCCTGTGGTTGACTGGCGACCAGAGCATACCTCACCTCCTAGCCAATGTCAGCTAGGGAAGGCTCCAGCCCATCTTTGACCCTAAAGAGAGTAAAGCTGCATTGATGGTAGATGGATGTATTATTATCTTCTTAAAGTAGAGAACAGCTGGTGTCTTAAATAGTTTTAACATAATACACAAAAAATAATCTTCTGGGTCAAGGGTCATACCAGTGAGAATGTACCAGACTGGGTTCTAGCAGAGTCCTACAATACCCCTATCCACTCCATGGTTTGTTCTGCCCTTACAGGTCACTGCCTGTGTCACTCGAGTTGGTTTCAATTTAGAAAACCTTTTGGTTTGCAAAGCCCTTCAATAATGACACCAGTCATGTCTTATCACCTTTTCAGACATGCTGTAATTGACATAGCCTTTCGTGCTTGACATGGGAAGAGAACACATGTACCATAAGACCTTTATTCGGATGGAGTACCTGGCATTTTTTTGACCAGATAATCATGAAATACAAATCATTACGTGTCCATTTTTTTAAAAGATATTTACAATTGAGGGAATTTTATTGGAAAACAATACAGCTTATTCCCAAACAAACTTTTTCCCCACTCCAACTGTTTATTTATTATCCCTTGTTGGAATTGATAAAGAATTTATCTCCCAGAACTATAAAAGTAATTTTGAAATGAACCCTTAGCAAACAGATTTACTCCAAACACAATGTGAACAAGATTTGTCCATTTTCTTCCAAATAAAATGTGAAAAAAACTGTTCTTAAACAAATTTATTTTTCATCTCCCTGCAGCAGGAATGTACTGATACAACTTAAAACTGTGCATCTTCTTCATTTAACCAAAGCCAAACAGGCCAAATGTATCCAAATTTGAATCCCACTAGTGATAAATATAAATCAGCTCTGGCCACACTAATTCATATTTTCTGGCTTTGCCCTTCTTAGCATGCATATTTGGAGGCAATACATAAAACTCAGATTGAAGCCTATAATGTAATATTGGAGCCAGAGCCTTTGATTGTCACTTTAAGTGTAAAACCAGAGCACACTGTCTGTCCATAAGGTTGTCGCTTTCCTTGCTTCCTTAAAATGCAGCCTTAGATCCAAACTGTTGCAGCTCATTGTGTGTATGTGTTTTTCTCTGAGTGTATGACTCATCGCTGGTGCTACTTGCAGAGAAAAAGAAGCTGACCGTGCAGCCCAGTGGAGGTTAAAATGGCACTCCATTCCCACACACATGATTTGATTCCTCCATCTAATAGGAAGACTTTCACAAGCAATTAGACTGAATTTCTACCGTCCTTCTTACACTTTCTCTTTGGTTAAGCTGTAATGCACCACATTACTTTGCCCAAGGGCGTGATCTGGCCTTGATAGAGTTTTATAGTCAGCTTTCAGTGCTCTCCATTTCAATTTCAATTCAGGTTAGTTAATGTGAGAGCCTGAAGAGCATTACCAGTAATGATTGTGGTTGGAAATTTGACAGTAGGGGAAGATATTTCAGGTATTTACATATTTAGAACTGAAAAGCGGACATAGAAAGGTACATGTTCGGAAAAACACACTTTTTCAGTATTTTGATAACATGTTTAGGCATCTGGAGTGTCCATTTACCCATAAAATGTTGAATAAGCTAAGTCAGTCCTGTGTTCCTTGTCACCTTTGTCTAAAATTATGACAATCCCTACAAAATCTGGATGTTGTAACATTACAACAAGAGCCAACACACCCACAACGTTCAACTGTTATCTTTACTCACAGGCCCTGAACTGAACTTCTGCAAAAGCCCACAATTGTTAATCTCATGCACATTAGAGCCAGAAATGCCACAAAAGAGTTCAGCATAGAAGCTGCCACTTATTCATCAATGAGGAGGCTGGACTTTATTTTTTTGGGAATGTCATGAAAATGTCCTGTCCTTAGCTGTGGAAAACTAACCTTGCAAAGAAACCTGTATTGCATGATTCCATGTCTGTCATCAGGCAGATCCATCTTGCAAAGTATCAAGCTAAAAAAAAAGTATTTCTGGTCAGGAACTTGATTAACAGAACAGTCATTCAGTCACCTTCTAGCTTTTTCATCAGTCAAGTGTTCTTATGAGTTACTTTTTAATAACAATGATGAGTATCTGGGGGGAAAAAAAACAGCTGGATCACCTTTATTTTTTTTTGTTTTTACAAGGAGGGGAAGGGCATTCCAGGAGGAAAGAACCAGCTCTGTTGAGACCCTATTTTACCTGTTGAAAAACTGAGATGTGGCTGCCTGCCAGTGGAAGGCAAACACAGCTGTGTCAGTATGGTCACATATCTAGCCAATTTTGCTAATAAAATTACACAAAATACTCAATGTTTTGAGATAATGTTATTATTGTATTCAATCTTTTGGTAAAAAAGGATATGAAAATATGGTGAAACAAGATAAAAAAGCCCATATTCTATTGTTTTTACTGAAACACCTTGAACACTCTGGCCCTATGCACAAACCATTATAAGATCATAAGCAAATTATCATAAGGTGTACATAAAGGTCACTGCATCTGTTATGAGGCTTTAGAGTTACAGATGATGGGCTGTACATTGGGCTGTAGAATGATGGGAGAGTTGAAAGGTTATGATGGTAAAAGTACTCTAACCAGTATTTTTTCTTGGCTTGTATTGCTGTAAAGTCACGTTACTATATTATGACACTTGAAAGTAATGAGTAACTTTTTTTTAAATAAAGTTTCCTAATGCAAATATTGCACGATACCATTATCTTGTGTGTTTTTTGAAACATCAAGTACAGGCAAACAATGTTTGCAGGATATCTGAATGCAAGTTTGTTCCATTTTTTTGGTCTGGTAAGCAATATTAGTTGTTGGACTGCAATCAAAGATTTATGGTTTGACTGCTATGCTTCCTCGGGCTGCAAACTTTTGCTAGAGGCACACTGATGAGTTGCCATGAGGTTGCAGCTGGACCATTGACAGTAAATGTATTTGAAAGTTTTTGATTGACATCAACCATTTGATCACTAAAGCCGCGTTCACACCGAACGCAACTTGGCGACCGAGATTGTCAAAAAACAAACAAATCTGAGAAATTCCAACCAAAAAATTTTTTTTTTAAACCAGGCTGTCAACATGTGGGTTTCTGCTGATAAAATGGGTCTGATGTTTCTTCAGCCAGCCCCAAGAGAACACTCAAAGAATTGTTTTACACTTCTGCATTGGCCTCATTTTTTATTGCACACACCACAAAAGTGAGCTAATAAAGAGCTCATTTGCACTTGCAGAGACCTACATTACAATACAATGTTCTGAGAAAGGCTGTTTAGAGCTGGTTTTATACAGGGTAAAAACCTCCTCTGGTGATTCATCCAGTTTTACATACAAACCAAAGCATTGCACATATGTTTTATTTCAACCACAGCGTACTGTTTAAAGGTGTGTAAAGGGTCTCTTTTATATTTGAACACTTCTCATCCTACTCAACATGTCTGTCCAGTTTTGGCTGATTATCAGAACACTGTAGTCCTGAGCCTGTGCACACCGCTACAACAAAAGGTGAACCTCCCTAAAACTGTAAACAATTTGTAAATCACATACACAGCTTCCAACAGATTCCACAACCCATCCATAATTCAACCAAGACTGACACATTTTTGAATCGAACTAGATCATTTCTCCTGTCTGACTGCACGTCAAGTTGAGGAAGGCGGGCTGCTGCACATCGTAGCTCGTTAGCAGTCATACGTGCGTGACATCACAAGGTGTTTGCACATCCGTGGTACAAACGGTGAGGACTGAGGAGCCTCTCAGATGGAGCTGACGCTGAATGCTGATGGTGGGATAATCAGCCACAGTCTTCGCCAAGTGAGAGACAAACCGCAGGGAAGTCATTAACAAACCAGTGTCTCTAGAGGGAGAGAGGCTGATAGAAGTGGAAAAGACGAGTGAAAGCAAGGTGAGAGGAGGAAGGAGGAAGCAGTGGGAGGAGTAAATATAAGCAGTGGCTAGAGGTGATTTAAACAGATGAAGCACTGGAGAAAAATAAGCTAAAAAGATCTGCGAAATAGCACGAACACCGGTGTCTGAGCAGAGAAACTGAGAATAGCGAGAAAGCCAATGCAATGAAGAAAACAAATGAATAATTTACAGTGTCAGAACACTGATAGAATGCCTTACTCATCAGCTGTGTTCATTTTTTTATGCCCATAAAAAGTCACGGGTGGCGACGCAGGACTGATTAGTTGCCATTTGCTGTGCAGAAGTGCTAAAGTCATCAGCAGCTAAATTAAAGGATGTGTGGGTGTGAATGAGTGTTGGAGTTTTTGGAACACTCCACCAATGACTTTAGAGGAGATATGTGTTTCCATAGTCTTAAATTATACCTGTTTCTCTCTCCTAATTACACCTAAAGGCTGGAGATACTATAGAGTTATGGCACACATACAAACACACAAACTTGGCTTCCTCTGGAGTGTCTGCCTGTTAGTGTGTGAGTGAGTGATGTGGCTGGTTTATCTTCAGGCTATCTGCTCTCCATTAACAGTATGCTGGGTTGCCCTGATGCTATCTGAATCTGCTCAACACCAGAGATTCTTGTTAAGCAACACTAAGGGCGGCAAAAACTCTCATATCGATAATGATTTCGGAATATTTACCCATTAATTCATGGACACATTAAGTATCATTTAAAAAACCCACATTACCCTTATTTCAGTTCATACATATATATATAAACTCAATGACTGGTAGACTACGTTCACAGTCACTTATGTTCAAAAACCTTCTTATTTACACGTAGTGAGTCACCCTGATCCAGCTGCATTCTCAGTCTGTTTGAGATGCTCTGTTGGAGCATTTGCCCAGTCGACACTGATTGGTTGACTCGTCTACTCTGTTGTAATTGGTCAGTTCAGCACTCCTCTGGTCAATCTGGTTAATGTTTGCTACAACTGGACAACTCTGCAAAGCTCCAGTATGAATGATTTTAGTTTGGTGTGCTTTGGCACCCACTGGAGGTCTGTAAGTGTCCTGCTAGGCCTCAAAATGAATGGGTCACAGGTGTAAGGTGCAGTATAGATATAAATAGTGGGAGGACTGTAAAGATAAAGGAAGTGCTACAGACATTGTTATCACAGCAAGCTCTGAAAACACTGCCCACAGCTTTATCTCACAGTGACGCACCAATTGTTTCATTTTGCACCAGTTTATCCTAAATCACATTAAATGTGCAAACATTTAATTTCATCCCTTATATTGTCAGCAGTTAATTATAGCAGCTAGGTGGTTAGATGCTGCATTGTAATAATGAAAACTTAAAATTGCTGGCATTAAATAAACTTTTCTGTAAACAAAATAAAATGTTTTTTCTTATGTCATGTACGGTGGCTGACAAGGGCAAGCGGTCTACAATGACCCAATGCAGTTTAATAAGAGGAAAACGCCCAAAAGAATACAAACCCACAACAGAGTTGCTTCAGACCTGCAGGGGGGGTCTGCAGCAGGGAGAGCGTGTGGGAGAGACAGAAGGATTGCGTTCAAGCCAGGCGCTCCTTCGTTTTCCTTGGTCAAAACAGCTGCTCCTAAGTTTGAAGTGCTCATAGTTGAACTTTTACGGTAAATTCTCCATGTAGAGCAAGGGGGGTGGGGTTCACAGGCAGGCTGCGCAACTTTATTATGTTCCTTTTTTTCATTTTTACCAATGTGTGAAATTGTGAAATCTAGCAATCTTGCCTTAACATTGGCTCTAAGATGCCTCTTTTCCAACATGAATGAACTCAAAGTAGCTATCTCAAAAACTGATTTTTTTTTTTTTTTCATGCAAAGTTAGTCTATATTCTTAACATTAGCTGACAAAACATAGAACAATTGATTAAAAGAAAGGTGTGGTGGGGTCAAGTTAGACGCACATGGATAGCAGAAAAACTGGAGCTTTAGGCATGCAAGACTGGCTCAGTGATAACCAATAACACAGACTCAGTATATAAATGCTTCACAAAAGATTCAAACCCTGTCTGAGAGTGACTTTATTTTAAGTAGTTCTTCTCACAACTCAAAATTATGAATTGAACCTAAAACGAAAAAATCTAGAGCAGACAGATACCTTGAAATTTTGAGTATTCTGATCTTTTTTTTGTCGGTACCATTCCATTGATCTGCCACAAAATACCACATTATTTACAGATGGCCAGTCCTTGTAAATGGGCTCTTTGTGTGATACTGACACTAAACTGAGCAAGAAAATAAAAAAGATGGAAAGCTACAGTTTTCTAAGTTTTTAATCGACTAGTGTCACATAACCAACATTTCACTTCAAAACTGTTACCAAGTCAAATTTAACAATACTCTGTGCTAAAATATTTGAATACTATTTTACCATGGGATACTTAATGGATCATGAACAGGAAGTCCTAAAAGGTTGTACAGTTTGAAGTGACAGAATATTTACAACATTTAGTTAAAAAAGTCATTTGATAGTAAGTTTCAGTAAATGTAATAGGTGTGTAAAAAAAAGAGAGATACAAAGCAATAGATAGAAATGGTGGAAAAGGTGGTGCAAAAGAAATCTTCAGCTACACTGAATGTTATATGTTTAAAAGGACTAAGAAGTAAGAATTTATTTGTTCCCAATTCATCTCCAATAATGGACTGCCTAATTAGCTCCCAATCTATAGAAACATACACACATGTACACATATGTCAGTATACCCTATAACAATATACATAATTCCTTTTCTAATTATAAACAGTACTATCACTTATCACTTCAACTACCTGGAGTGAAAATATCCGTCGCAAATGCAAGCCAGTGCTGGCCAGCAATTTGCTTTTAATCAAGAGTGTTCCTTGAAAATGTCAAAGGAGAATAATTGCCTGGTTTTAATTTGATCTATCACTATCACCCTTTCTGTTCTGGCACCTAACAGCACACATATTTTTCAGACCTTTGTGCTGCCTGCTAGCCTGTGGTAAGGATTTGTGTTTCTCCCCTGTTTTGCTATGTTTTGCCTTCAGCTAAAGTCAAGAACACCAGGTCACAAAATGGTCTTTTGTTGCCAATTTCCTTGTTTAGAGTTAATGTATTGACAGATAAAAGTTGAAACCACTATTTAAAGGTGAAAAACCTACATAATGGCATCAAATACTTCAGGCTTTTGCAGCATCCAAAAACTGTTAGTGTTTGTGAGCATAATACTCAAGAAATTTATTATAGAAGCCTCACTTTAACACCCACTAATGAACAGCATTAAAGCTCTGACAGTGGAGGTAATGAGTTAAAAGAACTCCATTTCTCTTTCATTTGTTCCCCCTTTGTAGAGACATGAGTCAATTACACTTACAGCAAACAAATCAAGGCTGACAAATGAAACAAGGTGACGTTTACACGTCCACCAGGTTTCTCCCTGCTCGGCACAAATCGCTCTGCAATAATCCTTGGGCAGAAAACAATTAGGGATAAAATAAAACTAATTCAATGTTGTGCCACTCTCGCCCCTAGGAAAGTGACAAAGCTAAGTGGTGGCCATGAGAAATGCTGTTGTTTACTCCCTTGTACTGGTGTGCAGTACGGGTCTGATTATGTGTGTGTTTGTGTATTTGAGTACACAGAGCAATAATTGAACACAAGGATGTTGATCAAGGAGAGAAAAAGGACGGAACGTATGAGGACAAATTGAAAACAAAGCAAGGTGAAAGGGAAACTTTAAGACGGCCAAACACACAGCCATCCTGCCTTTCAAGTATCTAGTTATATATATCATTACCATACATAAGTATTACCAATTTCCCATTACTTTACCTCAGGCAAGGGGTTGTTTAACATGAGTAAGTATAATTTAAGTGCTTAACAGTAGTAGTGTGAAGTCAATTTATGCCGTAGGAGACTGTATGTGTTAATGAGTCAGCTACAAACCTCAAGATTTTGATGTGTAACATAGTTTTAAGTGTAGACTGAAGTGATGCGGGGAAGATAACATGCTGGAAGTGTAAGTACTAACACAAACAAACAACATGCACTTGGGTAAAAGCTAATGCGCTGCTGCCTTTCCCTGCCTTTCTCTGGGATTAAAAAGGATATGTTATTAAATCAAATGCAGCCATTTGCCTCTCATACAGCACACATTGTCCCTCTTCACCAGCTGGAGCTTCTCTATCTACACTTTGTATTTTTCTCTGAATCATGACCTCCCTCCTCCCTTTTGTTCTACTGTAAACAGAACAAGTATGTGGGTATTGGTGTGAAAATACATTTTTATTGCCATTTATTTATATAATGGCTATACTAGGCTGCTAGCTTGTAATGAGGAGACATGGTGTCAAGGATCTAAAAGTCCCCAACAAAGATCTGATTCACTCTAGCAATGATTTATACAAATCATTTACCAGTTTGACGAGATGGTCGTCTAAGAGGTCTACAAGGTCTGTAGTTTCCCTGTGCGATGTAGGTTGGAAGTTGAATGTAGCGGAAGCTGGATGTAGAGCTTCTGTTACATCTGATACCCGAACCACAACACACACGTCTGCAAAATGAGCAATGATTACATCCAAAAGCAAGTGCTCTTCAACGGGAGGAGAAGGTGGAGGAAACTCGAAGAACTTTCAGAGATGGATAAACAACAGGCCCTAAAAACCATGCTAAATAAAGAGGAGTACTCAACTGTTGGAATGCAGATTCCTTCCAGGCAGTTAAACCCCAAGGCCGCCCACATGCCAAGTGGGCATCAGTGATGATGGTGATTAATAAAGCTTCAAACAAAACAGTGCTGTCTCATTCTGCAGCAACAAATGGAAAAGCACTATTGAGCAGTTTTTGTTGAGTGAGGATTTACTATTATGAAAAGAGTGGCTGATAAGGGATTTACATGAATTTATCTATATCAATGCCATTATCAATTCCCTTATCCATTACTGAAGATTTTCTATGTGGGGAAAAAAAACAGTCAACACAAGATTTCAGTGGCGACAACTTCAAACACATGGCACTCTTGATATTTAATGCATTGTTGAACAGAGGAAAGCTTCTGCACGTTTCCACTTTTGCTTAAAATCATAGGCACAAACATGGGACATTTGTACATTAAACATAATTTTGTGTAAAAGGGCAAGGGGTGGCCAATGCTGATGGCGCTGTGCCTCTCTATTTAAGAATAACTAATTAAAAATAAAAAAAGAAATCATGATTTGTGCATTTTTTAGTTTATTTTCCCTTCAATGTGTTAACCATGTATTCTCCACATAATAAAGCACTTCTATGAACAAGACACAACAAGATTACCTCAGAGTGGGCTGTGCCCAGAGAATGAGTGTTATTCACAGAATTACAAACCATCAGGAAAGTCTGTTGCTGTCTCAGTTTCGCATACAAATTGAATATTGATCAAACAAGGTTGGGAATTAGTGTGCTAACGCAAGAGGACAACAAAACATTAAAACATAGAAGTGGCAAGCTTGTTTTTTCAAGTTTCAACAGTACATGTTGTGTTTTGTTTTAGACACAATATGATATCAAGACAATATGTATTATCTCATTTTGATATCAGCCTCATGCATTGATACATCGCCTCTTTCAGTTGCAGTGGTATGAATTTACAGGCTTCCCAAACTTTCCAGCGAGCATTTGCAACTTTCATCTTGTCTTGCCTCTCTAGTCTGGTCTTCAGCTTCTGATGTTTAATCTACAAACACTGCATGGAGCTTTGAATCCATGTTCAAAATATCATCTTATGTAATACTATCGCCTCTCCCTCTTGCTGTGACCTCCACTACCCCTTCTTTCTCCACAGGGGGATGCCACTAATAAACTCCAAAACAAGGTTGGGCAGAAGATCTGATTAGCATGCAGGGCTAACAGGGACACAGTGACCGATGGAGCGTCCAACAATGGCGTTTACTCCCCACCCGTTGCTCCTCTTTCATTCCTGTGGCAACGATGATCAAAGAGCAGCAGAGGGGGGGAGACAGGAGGGAGAAAAGACGGCCGGGACAGGAGGAGGTTGTTGTGAAGTGCTTTGTGTAGGTTACTGAAGTACAGCTGATCTAAAATTAACTGCAGGCTCTGAAACACATATCACTGCTGCTTCTGTGTCTCCTTTCAAGCTTCCCTAAGCTGGAATTCTCATCATTAATACCATTTTCCTATTAATTATGTCTCTCTATTCACATGTCCTATTTAGTCCTCAAGATCTCTGAACTTTGCTCCAAATATCTCCTATCATCAGTCTTTTAACAACTTTCAAGATGGTGTTTTTACAGCAGAGTATTGAGTGTGACCCTTTGCCTCCCCAACAAACAAATAAGCAAAACTGCAACCAGTCATATGCAACAAGTCCCTAATTACATGCCTGCAAATTCCTTTTGACACGGCAGAGCGAGTGCATGTGCACAATTTGTGTGCTGCACCCACTATCACGTTTCACAAGGTGTTTGGATAGCTAATTAGGCTGCTGTGCTCCATGTCTGCGGGGATGAACGAGAGAAAACAAAGGAAAAGGGTGAAATCAAAGAGGAAAAACGTGACTGCAGCAACACTGGGGGTATGGAAAAAAAACAGCAAAATCAACAGAGAATGACAAAAAAAAATATGCCAGGGATTTGAGTACGCCAAAGAACAAGTGTTGTGCAAGAAGAGCTTCTGCAGCATTGTCTCAAATATGTTAAAGAAATGGTAGGTTTTATATTTACTGCTTAGTCCCACCACTGAAATGTTCTCAACTAGTTAACATTAATTATAGATTTTTTACCACTTGTTTTGAAGATGTTCATGTAAGACTTGAACTTTGACAAGATTTCCCCTGTCACAAGAACTGTAACCTATTCTCACACTTAATAAAAAATTAATACATAGAATAATACAATAATGAATAAATATTTATTCATCCCTTATTGAGAGCTAAACCACTAAAAGAGCTAAAGCATTGCATTATGGTCAACAATAACAAAAAATAAATCTCAATTTCAATAATTTCTCCCATAAAAGAGCCTGTATTTTGCCTTAAATCAGGATCATACTGTATATTAAATTTCAGTGTCTACTCGAGTATCCTCACAATTGCTAATGTTCAAAAAACCTTCTGTTTTTCACATACAAACCACTCCTGATTCAGAAGAATTCTCATTCGGTTTGAGATGCTCTCTTAGAGCTACAGCCACCTTGTCTGCTCCGGTTGGTTAACAGAGCCAGTCTGTGGTGATTTTTCAGTTCAATGCTGCTCTTGGCATGTTGTCAATGACTCTGCATTCATTCTACGGGCTTTGTTCTGTTCTGGGCCTGCCACTCTCAGCCAATGGTTGTAATCTGCTGACAGCACAATGGTAGGACGTCATAAAGGTGTTGTAAATAGCAGGAGAGGGAAAAGTCCCAATAACATACCATACCATAATGATTTGGTACTATATGACACTATAAGGTGCAATGCAAAATGGTTTGAGAAACAAAAAACACACTTTACCCTACCGTTTGTTACCATGTAAAAGGATAAAGTAAATACTTTGGTGCCATAACAGGGTAAGACACCATCAGGGAGGATACAGTATGATGTGAAACTATAAAGAAAGACGCCTTGTGATGAAGTGAGTTGTGATGACAGGATACAAAGAACACATAATGAGACATGCACAAAAAGTTAGCTACATCAGGACAACTTCTTGTTTTTTGGTGACTAAATTGGCTCTTTCCCCTGTTCTTCGAAAAAGACCTACCACTGTGGCATCATAACATTGTGTCATTAGCGGTTTAAGCACCATTGGCTCGGGCTGGCTATCACAGAGCACAGCGTAGGCTGTGAAATAGATGCAGTCATTGACAACATGGCACCAAGCAGTGCTTAACTGACCAATTATAACAGAGTAAACAGGTCAGCCAGCCAGAGGACACTGGACCCACATGGAGAAGAGGCCCTTAAAGTGGCAGGAGCTCCAACAGTGTAGCAGACAAAGTGAGAACACAGCTGGATCAGGGGTATTCAGTATATGAAAACGAGAATGCTTCCTGAACATTAGACTTTGTGAACATACGCTGGCAGTCATCAAAACTGAATATATGAGACTGAGGCAAAAAACAGGCTCTTTAAAAAAAATTAGGGTTATTACTCACTGGGGTTATGAAGAAATACAGTCTTGAAGTAAATTTGTGCTTTGACTGAGATCACTTGTAAAAATCAAAAAGATGAAAAACAAGCAGACAAGGGCCAACATAAGACAAAGATCAGCTAAACTCTGGTTGGTAACAATCGCCTACATTTGTGGAAAAGAAAGGATTGAGAAACAATATTTACTGACATATTTACTTTTTGTGTGCTGAATTTATCCAAGCTTCAATAACCAAAATGAGATCCAATTCTTAAAGGTGTAAATTTTAAGGAGAGAGGGGGTTTCACATGACACTGGTTGCACCATGTGACCCAGAGCGCATACATACAGTACCTTGATCAGTTTCTTGCAGCAGTTTGAAAAAAGGCCAAAAAAAATCCTGCAGTTTTTCTTACAAGATTTTTTTTGGCATTTTATTTCACCCCATGTGGTTGAGACAAATTTGGTGGTGAAGACTCAAACAGGAGGTGGGCTTCAGATCAGCAGCTCTTCTTCCGATCGTGTCTAAAATTGCTCAGCAGGTAGACCAGTCATTTGTACTTTTTCTGTGCTCTGCTTGATGTAGATGTGCTTTTCCTTTGGAATCTGTGCTTGCGCAGATATATATATATATATGTATATATATATATATTTTTTTTTTTTTTACAAAGGCAGACCATTGAAATGTCTGGGGTCCTTTACGTGCAGTCGTGTGCAAGAACCTAAAGCACAGTATGACTTATTGTTGTTGATAAGCAAGGTAGTTTTTGGCTTTTTTCTCATAGCTAGCATGACAACAAGTGGGAGAATGTCTGTAATATAAAAGATGGAAGGATATCTTACATGCATATTTGCTCTGGAAACTACACACTAAAATGTCTTACCACTGTTATTTTTCATGTTTAAGGCTTTAGAAATGTTTATGAGTTTTTGGAAGCAGCTTCGGAGCATGCATATGAGATGAGTTTATCTCTGCTTGTAAATGCATGACAGACAGCATTAAGTATAAAGATCACACTAAGATTGCCTCTGACTTTAGTTTAAAGCAATAAATCATGGGGAAAAACAGCAAGCAAGTCATTTTATATCAGTTAAAGTGATCTCTCTGATAAACTGCAGATTATGGGTGCTTCAGCTAAGAGCAATGGTTAAACGACTTCTTGGCAACATTATCTTCAGCAAGAGGAGCCACAGATCTACAAGAATGTGACAAAGAGAGCATCTCTCCAAGGACTCAAAGCCTAATGCACAATATTCTCGAATAAAATAAGGATTTTTGTCCTCAACTTCCATGTCAAAAATGTATTCTACAAATTCCCTTTGTACAAATTGTCTCTCATCACCATGTTAAATCCTCTATATTATAGTCTGATTGTTTGAAAATGACTACAAACAAAGACAAATGGTGCAAGCAAAAAAAAAAAAAAAATCCATATCAGACCTTCATAACATCCCGTTTTCCCCTTCAAGGATGTTAAATCAAGACCTGCTTCACATGCTAAATTTTGCTGCATACATATGCCCATGATGTGCTCTGAGCCCTGGGTAATTGCAAAGTTGTGACGGAGTGATTTGCATAAGTTGTGATGCAAACAAACAGAAATACACTCCCTGGAGTCAGGGAGGCATTACATCCGCCTCCCATCATCAACATCCCCTTTGTTAGGAAGCTTTTATCACCCCTTATCAAGAATTACTCTGCTCTGTTTTTGCAAGTCACATTGTGTGCTAATATTCAGAGGATGTGATATTTTACAGAATTGTCAAAGCCTGAAATTCTAAAAAAAGTACTGCACATTTGTTTGTGCTAAGATGGTGAGAAAGAACTGGTTTAGTTTGCTTTATTTGTGTGATGCATTTCAGATAGTAAGGAAAATCATAGTGCACTTAACTGTGAATGTAATGGTGAAGGTAAAAATGAGACACTGATTCATGGGGGACAAAAGTAGATTAAAACAATATGCAATGAAAATGAAATACATTCAATGTAATATAACATTATATTGGAACATATAAGGTATCGCTATTAAATAATGAGACTGTGCTTTAAGGATAAAACCACATGGTTTAGATACGTGACATCCTTAGTGTGACATATTGGCTTGACTTTTTTGGTGAAATTGGACAAAAAAGCAGCTGAATCTTTTATTATATTAACTGAGGTGTGTGGGGAACTCTGCATGTCACATACTCGTGTGTTTGAATGGCACAAAAGCTTTTGTAAAGGCAAAGAGGATGTCCAAGGTGATGAACTTCCTGGTCAGCCATGCACAAAAATAACTTATAAAAACATTTAACAATTTAAGAAAATCATTTGACGTCAGCATCAATCCTGTGAAAAACACCATCACCAGCAATGATGAAGAAAGCACGACAAAAAAGTCAAAATTCAAGGCCATGTGTGTTGTTCTCTTTGGCATTAAGGACATAATTTTGGAAGAGTGGGTTTCAGAGGGGTCAATGGTGATTTAACACTTCATTTGAGCATTTTTTTTCAATCTGATTCATGTATTCAGAAATTGTTGATGAGCATGAGCAACCACGATGTACATTATCTTGGACATCCTCTCTGCTCTCACAAAATCTTTTGTGTCATACAAACGTGCACGTGACATACAGTGTTCTCCATTTACCTCAGGTATTAGACGGGCTGCTGTTTTGTTTAATTTCATCAAAAGTTTCAAGTTAATGCCTTGCTCAACTTTTAAGCTAATAATTTTCAATGCATCAGGGAAAATGTGCACTTCATTGTGTAGTTGGCAGTGAACTAAATACATCACTTAACTAAAACGTACAGCAGTTGTGTGTGAATACCCAACATTTAATATGTGACACTCAGGGCTCTAATTTAGTAGACCAGGCACAGGCGGGGCACACCTGCCCTGCGCCGCGCCTGCGCCACGCCAACGGGGTGTGTCCAGGGCATTTTGCAAGTTTCGTGCACGGCGCAGTCTGGCGCAGGGAGACGCACCCACGCCTCCGTCTCTCCCACTGGCGCAAATGGCAGAAAGGGAGGAGAGTAGGCTTGAGTGGGTTTAACACAGCCAAGTGTAATCTTCACCAATCAGATGAATGCCTCTCCTCGCCTTTGAATGCGCCGCGGGTGAGGCGCAGTGACAATTTCACCTCGGTGGCGAAGAAGGTCAGAGCCGCTGTCATTTTTACAGCAACTGGGAGAGCGCAGGGGCCACCGGGCCACGCATAGGAGGACAAGACGTGCGTCACTGTGTGGACCACCTCGCGGGACAGATATAATCTGTTCCTGTCTCATAAATAGGAGTACAAAATTAAGTGATAATTACATTTAAACACAGCAGCAGGCTAATCCATTCATCATGCTTGTGATCCACCTGCATTCCTGGTCTGTTATCGCCAAAAAGCAGCGCCTTAGGTGAAAATATATCTCCTCCTCATCCTCCTTGCAATAATGTAGGCTACTCCATCTTTTTAGATCACGTTACGAATAAAGATTAAAACAGAGAAATATGGGCAATCACAGGTAAATCCTGAAGACACCAAGTTATTTATTCAGTGAGCGTCTCTCTCTTTTTTCTTTTCTATTTAATTTCATGAGATGAGAGAAGCCGGACATATACTCCGTATCGGATGATGTGGCTGTTTGTGGTTGGCTGAGAGATGTGAACTCGTTAGTTATGACAAACGTCTCTGATCTGACATCAGATGTGACGGGACAATTAATATAGATACAAATGTATGTGCTGGTTCAGACGGTTACATTAAATAGTGGTTGCTGTGATTGTTTATTACATTGAAATGTGCCTGACACTCTGGATACCTGCCTGTAAGGTTCTGGTGACGTGCGCGCCCTGTGCGCCTGTCAGCCAAATTACCACTGCCCGGGGTGCGCCTCTCCTGCGCCGAGAATAGACCAGGGCTTTCAGCGCACCTTCCGCGTGTTTTTTTGGCACGAAATTGTCACTGCGCCAAGCTGAATCTGTGGACACCTCCCCCTGGTGTGCCGTCACACCCATCTCGGCGCAGCCGGTCTACCAAATTGCCAAATTGGCTGCGCACGGCGGTGCGCCGGACGAAATTACCACTGCGGGGGGTGCGCCAGGCTGCGCCACCCTGAGTTGCGCCAGGAAATTAGAGCCCTCAATGTGACAGTGAACCACATGGTTTTATCCTAATAAGAGCAGTCTCATTATCTAATTGCCATGCCTTGAAAGTCAATGGAATAACAGATATACTACTTTCAGGTACTGCAGCAGGTACAGTGTTTTTATTAATAAACTCTTACAATATTTTTGTTGTAAAATGATAGCCTACCTCATAACTTTATGACCAAATGAAGTTCTTGGAATTCCATCATTAGTTTGGACAGGATTGATCTAAACTGCACCTGATCTACTTAAATCTGACTAAAGCATTTTATTAAATGAACATCATGTGAATCGAACTGTACCCAGTCAAATCAAGATTGGGATCAATCATCGTTCAAAGCAGAGAATCACATTCTTATGATTTCAACAGCCTTGTAAACTCTAAGGCAGTTTTTGTAACAGCATATCTACTGCTATGATGTTGACATCTCACCACCTCTTTCAGAAAAAAATAACATCATTAGTATGGTTCACAATGTTAATTCACAAATCAATTCCACAGAACAAATGTGAAAAAAGCAAAGGCTCAAATGGCAAACTATAATTATTTGCTTCATTTTAAGAACTCGTATTTGATACTGTGTTGGCATGACACACTACACAGGCTTAATTAGCCCTTTATTTTGAGTGATGATGTTTTCATCGCTGAAGCTTGAAGTGAGTCAACAGGCTGCTCCCCCTCCTCCTCAACCTGTAAAAGTGATGCATTCTTTCAACTCCAATCAGTGTTTGCACAGAAGAGTCCAACATGGCACTTCGCTGACAATTTAATGTTTTGTCAGAGCAGGAAAACATTTCACTCCCTGCCTCATGTTGAAGTATATCTCGTTAAAAACACTGATAGGCCCGCAGACGGGATGAGAGTGTCAATAGCAATACTAGCGATAAGTGATAACCAGAACATGGGGTATAAATTCACAGCCATCTTGTTGATTATTTCTCTAATCTAGGGTTGCAGGGCTCAATAATTCTGCTTCTCAGGTGAGCGGGTGTCGTAAATCTCAGCATCGTTTCACTTTTTCCACTGCATGAGATGATGAAAAACAAACTATCACTCTTCCTCCTGTTTTTAGGTGACTGTCGTTTAGGCTGGCGTGTATAAGTGACGGTCTCTCCATTAACAGGCCAGACTCACATGAGTTATAAATCCTGTGCTATGTGTGTGTTTGTGACAAAGTTTCTGCTAACAGATTTCTGATGGTTTTCACAATACCAGAATGAAAAAATCCAGTGCTAGTCTTTCAAATCAAATCAAACATCATTGACACCTAGATAACACAGAAATTTAAAAATGAAATAATTTTGGGCAAAATTCCATCAATAATTTTTCAAAAGTTGCAGACAAAGTTCTTTAAAGGTTCAGTGTGTAGAAAGTGGCATTTTAGCAACATCTAGCATTCAGATTTTGGAATGAGCCTGTCCGCTACTAAAATATCACATCACTAAGTGACGAGAGCCGGTGAAGACCAAAAATGATGGTGAAAAGGGCATCATTTACAACAGTTACGAGGTGAGGGTTTTTTTCATTCATATTTGTAACTATTGTTTTTATAGATTATAGGTCAGTTAAGATGATAATTATAGGTTTTGTAAACTTTTCTTCTTCTTCTTTGCATGCCATCCAGGTAGATTTCAGGACCGGCGGCCAGACTTGTATTCAAAAATCGCGTTTCGCTCTTTTTTTCTCCCCCAAAACCCAACAGTAGACAACATGGCGGATCGTTATGTCAGCCTCCACAAAGGGGAGACCCGCGGTACATAAATACAAAAAGCCTTTTTCTAACTTCACAAAAAGAGAACTTAAAGTTTATGGAGATGATTGCACACCTATTTCGACAGACTTTACATACAAATAAAAATGTTAGATCCTATATTCACCGTTTCTGTTTGGCGAAATGCTGCCAACTTCTACACACTACACCTTTAAACTATCTTAATTGTACAAAAAATGTATAGAACATTGCTATATATATTTAATTTTGCATTCTACTACATTTACAACAAAAGTACATGGGAGAAAATAAATAAAGGTCCAACCTGTCAATTATTTGCAATCAAATGTCTGATCCTTTGCTTTATATTCTTGTTCAATATTAACATAATTTAAAAAAAAACTTTTTTGATAGTTTGTAAAGGCAGAGAAATCCTGATTTTTTAGGATTAGGATTTTCTGAGTACATCTACTACACCAGTGGTGCACCCTGACACCCTATAGCCAAACAGTCTGCAGTGTGGAGTGTATAAGATCTGCAGTATGCCAAAAATACCTGCATGTCATACTGGTTTGGAAAAAAGTTAACATTGCATGACAATGTAGATCAGTCTAATATGCATACTGACTGACACATTGTAAAGTGTTGTAAGGTCAGTACTCAAAATGGCAATTGGTGGACAGCGACAGTGCATATTCATGGCAACAGCATTAGCTTTATAGCTGTGCATTTATTCTGTTACAGTCACTGTGCAGTGGTGTGAGTTAAATCTCTGTCAATGTACTATATTACCAGTATGCTGTCAGTCTGAGCAGATATTTGCTTACTGCTGATATTTACTGCCAATGTTAAAGCCATATATATAAGCATTACATTTATGGGTTTCCTTCATATTAACCTAAAAAAAAATCAAAAACAAAAGGGAGATTTTTTGGCAGTATGTTGGTAAATCACTGTGGCTCTTAAGAGAGCAGATGTAGCTAGGTTTTACCATTGCATTTCAAAATATGCTCTGCATGTAATGTAATGTAATGTAAGTGTAAACCAATAAACCAGTGGTATAATGTCTTTTAAAATTTCTATTTTAAAAGACATTGGACAGTGTAGCTCAGGGGTCTTCAAATAAAATGTAACCTGGTCCAGTTACATATACACACCAAAAAGTAATTGAGAACCACTGCTGTACACAACACTTTGACAGTGTTGAAAACTCCACATATTACTCAGCCCCACTGTGTGTTCTTCTGTGTTGCGGCCACATATTCCTTACAAACGCACACTTCTTTTGAAGCAACACACTTCTAGCATGACTGTAGCAAAGTGTTTACACCTCAGCACATGTAGCTCCAGATGAAAAGACAAAGAAAAAGCAGGGGTGTGCAAACACACATTGAACACGTGCCCACAGTGAAGTCATTTCCCAAAGTGTGTGTCGTGGGGGAGATTGATGGCCAGGGCCTTCGCTGTGGAAGAGTTATTGCAATGGCGAGCATTCACGCAGGAAGTGCCACTGCACGTCACTCGCTCTCACCCTGACCTGGGGAGATCGCCTCTACAAGCTTGACTCATTGACTAACGCAGGGGTTGTTCACGCACACAGTACGAGACGTACACACACACTCACACACTGAATGCTGGGAGACACAGGGGATTGAATTAACACAAGCTTTATTGATTTATGCTAGCAGTCACTTCCCCTTGCTGCTGTACAGTAATCTCTGCTAAGTGACCGCCGCTAACCTAATACAGAGGTGCTGAAAGAAGGAAATATAACAGATCTGTAGCCAAGTTTGATCTTATATAAGAAAGTCACATCTGTCTCACTTTATTTGAACGGCTGGCATTCATGTAAAGTGAGACATGGTGAAAAATAGACTTCATCTGTTTAATCAGTGAATGCTGAACCGAGTTCAATTTCAGACTGTGTCTTAAAGAACCCATTTAATGCTTTATTTGAGTTTAACATGCCTCTTCTATGTTTTACATGCACCGATGCATGATGAGTACTGTTTGCATAAGACAAAAAGTCTGCAGCATTCAGGAACTCTCACTCTCCCCTTGTGAACAGCACCAGTACCAGCCCAAAACCGCTTGCCCCCTCTGTCCCCTCCAATCAAAAACAGACTGACCAGAGTGATGTCATATTGTTTTGTGGGCAGCTGAGGCCCATCGGCTTGGGTTGGCAAGCCTAGTGCAGAGCGTAGTCCTTAAAAATTAGTCAGAGTACATGGAACTGAACTGAGCTGTTACCACAGAATAGGCCAGCTGATCAATGAGAACAGCCTTGGCTCACGTCGGGAAAGCAGCCTTAAAGTGACAGGAGCGCGAACAGAGCACCCAAGACCAGCAGGGGTACTCAGTATTTGATAGCAAGAGAGCTTATTTGAACATTGGTGATTGTGAACAACCTAAGCAGTCATCAAAAGTGAACATATAAAAACATGTTAGGGCAAAATATGACCTATCTGTAGAGGACCAAAGACAAGAATCCATATTTTACTCCCCTCACAATGGACAAATATACTAAGAGCCAGGAATATTGTTGAGTTTGCTGTTACAGGCCGGCTCAAGAGTTAAACACAGGCTAAAGCTAAGTATACGTTTTAACTACAGATTATAATTTTGAGTCATTCAGATCTCACTGCAGAGCTTCCTTTAAGTCTATTCCTTTCATACACACACACATATGTGAGCATAAAAGTGGGTTTACTATGCACTTGAGTATTTCACAGCAATTTTTAGCCAAAATATATGCTAACATGCATGCTACACAGTAACCACAGTCACATTCAGGACATTACTTATTGGCTAAATCGCTAGAGCACACTCGGCAGAGATTTCAAGGATTGTAGTGATTTAATTCTCCATAATTTACTCCTCTATGATATTGTGATGTGTCAAATATAGTGCTTAAATTTATTGGACCACCACCCAATGTAAGGTTTATGCCACGGCTGCCTAACAGCATTGGTAATTTAAGCATTATGTCTTTATAATGGTTAATACACCAGTATGTAGAAGCAATTTAACTAAAATTGTAGTAATAAAGCTTAAATACATTTATTAATGTTATCCATTATTTATTTATTTAATTTTTTTAATTTACTGTTTTACAAAAAAAGAAACAAAAAGAAGAGTAAAGCAAAATATTATTTCTTGATGAAAATGTCAAACTACAGTTATTTACTTGCATTCCTAAACAGAAAAAAAAATAGTTTTAGTGGTTGATTGCTAGGCTTGATTAATTTCTGACTTCTCAGAGAAGCCCAGTGAGCTAGCGCAAATTTGGGTATATAAAAGGTGAATTTAGTGTGAAATTCCTTTTTTTTTCAGTTCAAAATCAGTACAACAACAACATTTTGATGATGACGATTTGATGATTTGAATGAATTTTCGACAGGTGGTCAAAAAAATGTGTTAAGCACTGTAAATTCACTGAATTAAATGATGGATAGCTCCTTGAGATTTATCATCCACGTTTATGAAACACAGTTCAATGCAAGTGAGAAAATACATTCATAATAATAAAAACAAAATCTCTCGTGCACTAAAACGCCCACACATCTTTCCAACAAGCAGACTACTCCCACACCATGTAAACGGGAACTTAATATTGTTAAAACATTTCAGTGATATTGGTTCCAGTGACAGTAATGATAATAATATTATCAAAGGTAACAGGAAGAAGCCTGAAATCTAGGGGCAAGATGATATGACATTGTAGTCTTTTGTTAATTTACCCTGTCAGGTCCCCCGTCTTTAAATCTTAGTCTGAGATTAAAAACTTTGAGAGCTGCTACCAAATTGTCTGTATGTGTGAAAGGTTTCAGAAAGTCTTGATGAAGCTTTACTTATAAAGAGTATGGTAGGCATAAAATGTTGAAGTTATAAAAACTGATCTTCATCTTGGTTAAGTTGAAGATATTAGGGTTTTCTTAAAATCAACTGTATTTCTCAATCAGCAGTACAAGGAAAAGAAACCTTTGCATTTCTGAGAAATGTAAATCCTTAGAACGGAAATCAACACAGCCTCTTATTTGAGGAGTCGTGACCAGACAATGTCTGACATTTTCACAGAAAAAGTCAGAATTGTTTTTGCTGACAATCAATACACCAGTCTTTTTAAAGTTATACTGTCCTTAATACTGAATGATGATAATATCTCCTTTACGCCAAAGGGTTTCTTTGCAGCCTACATACAGCATGTCACCTCCCTCTTAATAGGTGAATTTTGTAGCTGAAATGAAACTTTGAACTACAAGCGGGAAATGGAATATAAAAGCCTGAACAAAATGTTTTTCTACTCTCATGCATATACTGTACAAGCACTTGTGTTCACAAGTGCTTGCCAAATAGCGGAAATGTCTCTGAAAAATGTTATGTGTCTGCAAATTACAGGGCACACAGTTTTCCAGCCCACTGCCATTTACTCTGTGCTTAAAAGTGTGTGTCAGGAGCTGTGTGTTTGTCAGTGTGGTGTTCGCTTTATCTGTATTCCAATAAACCTTGATTTTGTTGACATTGAATTAGCTTGCACACTCGCCTAGATGCCTCTCCATGAGCACGGTCCAAACACACAAACATGCACACACAAAACCTTGCACAAACTCATATCGTGACATCCCAACCTCAAAGCACCGAGGGCTGACTGTAGTGTTAATGCCACTCCCAGCACCATGCACTAGTGCTCCTTATTTAGGTCCAATCCTGCCTGCCGGCTGAAAATCTGTCCCTTTCACGCCTCCTCCTCCTTCTCCTCCTCCTCCTCTTCCCCTCCCTCCACCAGACTGCCGTGGCCTTAAGTCTCTCCGTTCCATCACTCCATCACCGAGAGGGAGACATGTGGAGAGAGAGAGAGGGAGGCCTTCACAAAACCTGATAGCTTTTCCCTCCGCTGAAATGTACTCAGTGGTGCTCAGATTGGCAGCTACAAGGTAAAATGCGACACAAAGTCAGAAAAAAATGATTCATACAGTGAAGAAGTGTGGGCTGCTTTACAGAGTGACAGTAAATGAGCTGATAGAGGTTCATTTCTTTGTTTAAGGTCAAGCCAACTGTTGCTTTAGTCATATGAAGGTCTCTGTCACCACTGTTACTACTGTTTATGTTGCTCCAATATAAAAAAAGGACAGTATGACTGCAGGAAAAAATGATCTGATGTGCCATGAATTGGCTGCACTTTCAAACTGTAATTGTTGGTTATTTGGCAGCAGAAAGCAGGAACTAAAATCATTTTACTTTAGTATACATTTTGACTTTTTTCATATAACTGGTGTCCATGGATTCATATGTGTGATCGTTACGGCTGTTCGATCCATGGAAGTGCATTTCTTATGGATCAAAGAAAACCTGATAGAAACTACTGAAAGCCATAAGGAAGGGGGAATTAGTTGTTCTGATAACACAGCAAGTAAAGTAAGGATGCACGATCAGGCTTTCTTTGGCTGAGCCCCGATCTCAGATCACCTGTTTTTGAGATCAGATGAAACCAATCATTTTGCAAGTGTGTTTAAACAACTAGATGAGTATTTGCTCGGCAAGGACATATAAATAGATCACATGAAGCAATTAAATAAAGCATCCTATAATATTACACAATAAAATGACTCATTTATTACTTGTTTTTATTAATGTGAATAACCAACATTAGTGACAAACTGAAAAAAAAAAAAATTGATAATAAAAAATATTGTAAAAAAATATAAATATGATCAAACCGGCAAAACAGTGCACATAAATAGTGTGCACTGAAAAAAATTAATTAAATTTGATAATAATAAAAAAAAAAAAATATATATATATATATATATATATATATTTATGTATATATATATATATCGAACAGGCAAAACAGTGTACATAGACTAATGAATAAAGGCAAACATTTAAAAATATTAAGTCACCTACATAATGTAACTGATGTAATTTTGTGATATTGCCAAGAAAACAAAGTGAATTCCCGCTCAACATTATTTATTCAAGGTTCAGCCAAAATCTAAAATTTCATTTCCTTAAAAGGAATTTAGACTCACCATGGTCTTTCCTTCAGCAAATACTAATTTTACCAAAATCACCCTGAAAGCATCATAATAATTTTTGATCCTAGCATATATTTCAGCACAGACTTCAACACTGGATGAATATTTTTGACAAAAGGCCTTGGGGATTGACATCATTCACTGCATTTGGCTTAAGACGATGACAGAGCAGCAGATGAGCAGATGAGCGGATGAGTGTGATAGCATCTTGAAGATCAGCATGGGTGAGCAGTTTTGGTGATTACAGGTAAAAGCAAAGGTAATACCTTAAGCGGTTATAGGAAGCTTATTTTGACAGTTTTCTGGCATTTTCAATATCTTAGATATAACAAACAACAATTCTGTGCCTGTCATCAAATAAATCCATGTTGAAGGTGTGGATCTGAAATGATTTGCTCACCTTCAGAAAATGATTGGGCTTTTGAGCGTTCTTTTAAGGACAAAGAGGCAGTAGATGACTTCAGAACCTCTGATGTAGTTTTATCAACTTCTGACGCAAATTCTAAACATGTTTTTTTGAGCACAGATTTTGATCTTAGGAAAAACAAAAAAGTCACGCAGTGCTCGAGCATGTGAACAGGGAGGGTCAGCAAGCACTGTGGTTTGTTATTGGGCAAGAAACTGCTTTACCGAGAGGGCAGTGTGAGCTGGCAATTGTCTTGATGAAGAATGAAACCATTTCAACAATTGTGGGCTCTTTCTTTGGACTTTTCCTCACAGTTTTTCTAGAACCTGCTTGTAATAGAGTTGATTCACCTTTGACTCTTCTGGAACCCACTCCTCCAAAATGATACCCAAATGTCAAAGAAAACAATCAACATGACCTTGAAGTTGAACTTGCCTTGTCACTTTCTTCATCCTCGGTGACAATGGTATTTTTGATAGAGGTGTGGATCGTTATGAATGATTGGTTTAAACTATTAAATGTTTTCATAAGTTTTTGACGTGCATGGGTCATCTTGGGCATCCTCTCTACCTTCACAAAATCTTTTATACCATTCAAACACATGTGCGCTTGACATGCAGTGTTCCTTAAACACCTCAGTTAATGTACAAACAGATTTAGCTGCTGTTTTGTTACTCAACTTTTAAGCTTATCTTTTTTCCGATGCCTTTGCAAAAACACGTGCACTTTAATCAGTAGCATGCAGTGAACAAAGTAACTGTGAACCACATAGTTTTATTCTCATAAGCAAAGTCCTGTTACTTAATTGCCATACATTGTTTGTACATATTCATTAAAGTTGTAAATGACACTGCAAAAAAGTTTTTTGATACGAGTAAACTTGTATATAAACTTTGGTTAATCATAAATAAAATACATTGATTGCAATCAAAATGAATGTCTTTGCTAATGCATTAAATATCAACCAGTTTCTAGTTATGAGTTACTGTGCCTGAAACTGTGTTAGGTATGTGTTACTTATGTATTTCTAGTATTTTATGTATGCCACACTTTATGAACATACATAAAATATTGTAACATATAAAAAAGAGCAGGTTAAAGTAAACCCTTTTCTTTGCATTGTTTCCAGCCAGGTAAGACGTGATGAAAATACATCATACAGAAAATAAAAGGCATTTAACTTCTACATTTAAAGCTGAAGAAGATGATTCACTAACTATAGGAGTAATTTGATGTGAAAACCACTTCAGACAGATTCAACCGAAAGGTTAGTTTCCTGCAGCTCGACCTCTGCCTGTGCTCAGTAATTGATACCTTCCACAACACCCCGGGCTGTGAGATGGACTTAACCACTAAATCATTACACCCTCTCTGGAAATTAAAGCCCACCTTAATTACCAGAAATCAAACATCCTCAGAAGCTTGCAATTCACCATATGTATCACTGCACATACCTTTTTTTCCCTGATTCAAACAATTGAAACTTCCAGCAAATTTCTAGAGCATTCCCCGGTGTGAGCTGGGATCAGCAGTTTAATAAAGTGCTGCGGCAACAGACTGACTCATGACAGTGACTCATAAAGAGACTGCTGCAGGAGTACACACACTCACAAACACATACCAGGAGCTTATAGAAACACATGCGTTTAATATATAGCTTGACTAATTGATGAGCTAGAATCCTCCTGATAACAACAATCTCCTCAGTTTTGACAGAGCCGAATAAATTAATGATTGAATAAACAAATCTAAGGGAAGTAACTGCTATGAAAGAGGAATCAAAGGTTATCTTCTGAACGCCAAGTGAGACAAAACATTCATTTTTGATGAAGATTTAAGATCAAAGGAAAAACTCCCAGCACGCCGTCCTATGGCACGATATACATGAAAGACTGATCAAATGCAGCGAGCCGCATGCAACACAAAATGGAGAACAGGCGCGAGAGATAAAACATTTAAAAAAATAGGTGAGGGGAGGTAAGCGAGGGGAGGTGGGGAGGGGAGGAGGAAGAGGAGCAAGAGAGATGGAAGGAAAATTACTTCTGACACAAGTGGGAGATGAGAGCAAAAGGAGGGCTGAATTATCAGGCGTGCACCTTTTGTGTGTGTTTGGAGATGTGCTCTTCAGAGTGTGTTGAGTGTAAATGCACATGCATGCTCTGGTCGGCTGGTAAATGCTTTCAGCTTTTTGCTGTCTGACTTTCACAAAATACCTGCTTTGAAAAAAATGTCTGGTCAAAACCTCAGGCAAAGACCAATACAAGCTCCCCCTATGACTAAAGGGATCTATAAGACTACAGTTTACTTTGAATAGAGGCAAGTAAAGGCTTTTGATAGTCTTGTCTCTAAAGGACGAATTGTTTGATTTGTCAATTATTAAGAGTGGGAAAGAGGCAAATAAAAACAAAGAAGAAGAAAAAAAATAACCTGAAGAAAGTTACTTCAAAAAGATAGTCCAAACGCTTTTCCCAAATCACATAAACCAGCCCAGAGAGCCTCAGGACCACAGTAACTAAAAAACAAGACCAGGCTCAGGACCTAAACACTTCCCAGATTGAAACAAACCCAATTATTAACCAATGAAAAGAAAATTATGCAATTTCAGCAATAAACAACCCCCCAAAAAATACAATTAAAATGTTTGTTGGTTGGCAGATAACCTGAACACTCTAAAAGATCCTTCACCGAGAAAATCCCAGAAGAAGGACAAACTCAGTGACCATGGATTAGCTGTAAATATGGGTTGTCACAAAAAGAGCTGACTCCTACAGACTGCCTGTGATGTGACACCCAACAGACAGAAAAAGAGCTCCACTTCCTCACATACTGCCCTAAAAGTCAGGCTGTGAAAGAGGACTACTAGCCCCAAATACCAGAAACACATGCAGATTTCAAATATAGACTTTATCAAGAAAAGCACATATTAATGGGAGAAATGGAAAGCAGTGAGGTTATTCCGGACCTGAGGACAACCAATGAAACTGGGACAACCATAACCACGGACACACATACAAAAAACAACTACACTCAAACACAAGCTATAAGAGAAAGAAATCTCCATCCAAATTTATACACACTTTTCATTTTTTTATGTTATCTTTTTTAACCTTTATTAGCTTTTACTTTTATTATGATGAAATACTTCCCTTTCTCAATACATTTATTTTTTGCTGTAATTTTATTTTTCATGAAAAGCTTTGGCAATACTGATCTGAAACGTTCATGCCGATAAAACTCTGAACTGAACTTAAAGAGACAGCACCATCTCAATTGCAAAATAACGTTAACAAAGCTCAACTTACCAGTCTGAACCAATGGGATTAAACAGCCGACAATTGCAAAGACTTCACAGAACATTGTCTTAACTGAATATAAAAAAGGGGAAGTAGCTGGCCCAATTCTCACTCATCAGTTTCTCCAGATTCTCTGAACAATGACAAACACTTTTTACCTATTCATGAAATTTAAACATTGGGAAGTAAGTATTTTAAATCATTAAAAGTCATTTGGATGCTCAACTACGCCTACTAATCTTGAGATCTCAGGAAATTGTCTACTTTAGCCGGATGGTAAAACAGCTTGCTTGTCCTGACTGGGGAATTTTACAAGCTTTTCAAAGCCTTGCAACACAAAATGTCTCCTTTGTCAAGAGGAACTCTGGTCAAAATCATACATGAGAAACCTCAGGGAGATCCTACAAACACTTGATGCTCCCACATTTTTTTCTTTATCGCTCTCATTTGTTCCCTTTTTTCCTCTCTTTTCTCGACCCTGTTTCCCCTCCCTTTTTCTAAGTCATTTTCTTCCCCTTCACTTATTTTCAAAGAGCGAGTGGAACGCTTCCCCATCATCCCCGCTGGAGCATCAATATACAACAGAGCCCAGAGGTCCAAACAGGAGAAAAGGCTGAAGAGAAATGTGCAACACCAATCCATAATGGATTTTCTTCTCTCTTTCATTCCCTTTCTGCAGGGAGATGCAGCGGAGGCAACATTGGCTCAGAATGATAGGCTTGGGAAGGGTAGAGAAGAGGGGGGCCAGGGGAGAGGTGAGGAGATTTTCACAGGGGAGAAACAGAGAGGGCCAACGGGGACTTAAAACAGCATCAATAACAAAAGCCCTCAAGAGTATTTCTCTCATGGGTCTCTAGGGGAGCTTGCATAACGTATGCTTTAATCTGTTAGCAAGGCCAAGCTCATAGCAGAACGTGATAGCAATGAAAGAGTAGATTATGATGTAGCTTTGACTGATCAAATGCAGCAATTGTCTCTAATTAAGTTAGCCTGCAAGTGAGGGTGAAGCAAAAGGTCTGACAGACACAAAGCTGCAAGTAAAATCCCCAAATACATAACTGCATGAGTATAAAGTGTCTCTGTATCTGATTATTGTGGCTAATATAAACAGGAGTCCAACTGTTAATATGACAATTTCTGTCTAACAATATTTATCTCCCAAATCCAGACTGGTTTACTTGAGCTGTGTAAACTAAATGAGCATGAAAGTCTGCAAACCACACAGCCAATATTTCAGTTACAGTTTCTGCAATGCTAGCATGAGGCAGCACATTCTCAGGCTGTTAAATTGACACTTTTTTTTACGAGAGGATGAGACTGTTGATTCAGAAATTGTTTGTTTGAGTTCTCACACCCTGCTGAGCTTTATTTCATCTCTGCGTCAAGCTCCGAAGCACAAAATGGGCCCAGAATCCCAGTGAATAACCTTGGAGGCTGTCAAAGCATCCACAGAGTCTGTCTTGAATTAGTCACAAAGGAATCTGTTCAAAATGCCTCTGAATGCATCACTAATCACAGCGTTGATTACACTGAAGTTCCAAATCCTTTCCAGTCCACTGCCCTCCTCAATACTTAATAGCTGTCCAAAGGACAGTTTAAAGTCCCATACAGATGAGGTCTTAATCTGATTTTTAAGGCCCACTTTATTCTATTGTCAGTGATCACATACTCAACAGATTAGCTAACACTCTAAATGAATGAAGCTAAAATAAAAAACTGACCAACACTTATAAATCAGATTTTGTAAACATTCAGCAAAAACAATCATGGATCAAAGTTAAAGAGGAGGTCAGTCTGGTAATTCTAAAATATATTTACTAAAGATGCAACTGACTGCTTGACAATTATTAAAAAATAAAAGGCTGAAAATGAATTTGAGCTTGTACAGCACATTTATCTAGCTACCCACTGCAATCCTTCCACCACTGGTCAGATCTACCCATTCACACCCATTAACAGTCAAATAAACTCACCAATTTATGGTGATTTTATTTTAATTTACATTAGTTTTAGCTTACCACATTCAAGGCTTTTAAGATCTATCTACACACCACCAAGTTAGCATGGACACATGGTCACACTGACAGTCAGAGCCAGGCTTGAACCCTCAACTTTCCAAATTATGAACAAAAGCCTCTCCAAACAGAGCCCCTGATTTCTTAGGGTGAGGGGTGTGTTCTCAGAAAGCTTGGAAGATGTTGTGCATGCCTGCAATTTAATTTGTTCCAAGATGTTTTCAATCAGAATAATCAATTTTCTATTGGAAATTTTTGCTGGGGGCAAATGGCCAAAAGGTGAGGCCCCACTATCATCTTGTTTCATGTTTCAAAGCACAGTCATCTTACACAAGTAAAACAAAAAAAAAAAGCATGTGCACACTATTCAACCCTTCAATCCCCCTCACAACAAGACATTTGATTGTTAATATCAAACACATTAAATATTTCTGAATTGAAACCTCTTTGGCCATGATATTCTTCTGAGCTCATCAGGTCACATCCACGAGACAATCTGACGAGACGATCCTCAAAAATATCAGTGATTCTGGACTTAGCTTATTTTCATAAGAAAATCAGTCTGACTGTCTTGTGTTATGTACCCTACGTAAATGCTTACAACAGGAGTGGCAACTATAAAAGGATCTTTTTTTTCAATATGTTTTTACTTAAACTCAAATGTGAGTAGCAGTATTTAATCTAGTGAGCTTAACAGAATTCAAGTCAGTTTCAGATGCTATTTTAATGCAAGTAAAAGAGCATTACTAATTATAAAAGCCTTATTCAATTACACTTTTATTTTTATTTTGAAAAATGCATAAGGGGCAGTTTCACATAAACAATAACAACCAATCATAGCTCTATTTTCTCAGAAATATTTCAAAGTTCAAAAGTTGTCATGGCAAATCTTGTCTTTTTTAATTAATATTTTTATTTCGTGTTCAAATTGTCTGGTGGACTACACTAAAGGAGCAAGGAGGCTGCCTGTGGCCCCCCCCCCCCCCCCCCCCGGGCTGCCAGTTGTCCAAAGGCTAACAGTGTCCTGTTGAACCTTGTTTTCTAAAATGTTGATTTTATGACTTTTTAAAGGTCTCTGTAAGTGCTCGAGTTAAAGAAAATGCTTGACAAGCAAAGCTGTTCCATATACTGTCAATCAATCAATCAATCAATCAATCTTTATTTTTATAGCGCCAATTCATAACAAGTGTTATCTCAAGACACTTTATAATAGAGCAAAAGCTCTTCATATTATGGATACACATACATGCATAGATACATATATACATATATAAAATACACATATACATATATATACAAATATATACATCCAACACCCAACATGAATCCACATGCATGAACACAGTAAGCACATAAGTGAAGTAAAGCACTTACCGTGTCCGTAGGTTCCCTGGGCTGGGTGGCCCGTCATATACAGACAAGATGTCAAAGTCCTCCTCCAGGGCAAAGCCTTGAAACACCAGCTGTATCCGGTTATGCTCCGCAGCCACAATCACCCATGTACAGTTGGCATAGTTAGGATAACCGTATGGGTAACCAGGGCTCTCTATCGTCCCATTGGGACTGTGTAGTGTATAACTGCAGTTCTGAGCTGTTGAAAGAAAAGAAGACAAAAAGAGAGCGTAATTAGGAGGTCCAGAACAGTAAGCAGAGAGTTTGAAAGTATGAAAGAATAAAGACCACTCTCTTCACCCAACACTTGAATGCACACCCAACACTTGAATGCACACCCTTACAAATATACACACATTATTTACTGGTTTGCATCTTGTGAAGTAACATCCATTATCACCTCTCCATTGATACAGCTCTGTTAAATGGTTTGCCCTACTCCCAACCCTCCCCCTCCACAACCACCTCCATCACACGCTTGTTCGAATGGGAGCCCCTGCACCACATAAGTAAGGTGTTCCTGTGTTAATACATGACATGGCTAGAGGAGAGAACACATGGAGAAAAGCATACTTAAGCAACACAGTAATTGCTTTCATCGTACAATTTCTTTCACAGCCATTTCCTTTTGCCTTCAACCACACATTTTAATCATGCGTGGTGCCATCTATCAGTCCAGGGTGTGAAGTATGAGCTGTGAATGTGCCTGTATGTGTATGTGTGTGTTTGCGTGCGTGTGTGTGTTCAAATCCCCCAGCTAAATGACTTGTCTCTAACTGATCTGAGCACAGCTAAGACTTCTAATCAATGTTAAGGATTTAGATGTAATTAAAGGCTAATGTGGTCTGATGTGTGATTGCTTTTACATTTTGTGTGGTTTTGCATGTGTGTTGTCATTGGCTGATAACACACTCATGTAATTGTTCACTTTTTTAAATAGTGATGGTTAAATTTGAATTAAAAAAAATAAGTTACAATTAATTTCTGTACACTAGACAATCATTAACCCTTTTTGTTGGCTGTCTCATCACCCTGCTGACCCACCAATCAGAGACCCCCGTCCCATTACAGGCATTCCTGTAAGCCAAACTTTAATTCATGGCAGAGTGGTGCGTAGTGGCAAAACGTGAGCTTGATTTTGTAACTTCAGCATGGTTTAAAAGTGTTCTTATGATGTCTGCATGAGCGATTTATGATATTCACATGGTTATCCAGGTAATGCTATGTAGCTATTGTATTACTTAATGACAAATCTGATTATTATCATGCTAGCAGGGAAATATTTTGTAACTGTTGAGCACAGACCTCCTGTTTTTTCAAAATATCTACAATTTAGGAAATTAAAAAAAAAACTCTACTACTGAATGAATGCTTTATTGTCCAGATTACCAATTGATTTTTCTTATTTTTAATTAGGTTCAAAGGTTATTTTCCAACTTTAATAGAACTGTTTTATGAAAGAAAAAAAAAAAATGAAAACCATAAAAAGTGGAGACAAAATGTTTGTGCCCGATAGCAACAATATGCAACCTTTGTTTCTCTGTGCTCTTGGCTAACTGGCATTTATGATAATTTAAAATGTGACTTTAATTTTGGTCTTGTGAGGCAAATCAGAGAGAACCAATTGCTCTGACCCCAATTTCACAGAGTTGAGATGTGTTGAATGTGAATAAAGCCGGATTTGCAAATTGTTTACAATCTATTCTGAAGAATGCAGCAACAAATATTTGACATTCAGACTGCTAAACTATATGTCACTGACTGATGCCTATTTCAAAAATCGGGACAGGAGCAAAAAGCTAGATGCCACAGGTGGTGCATAGGTGGCTTAATCCGGGAGTTTGCTCTACTGTCAATCAAAAATCAAGAGGTTAAGGACAGCTCTGGCTGTCACATGTCGATGTGTCCTTGAGCAAGACACTTAACCCTAAGTTGCCTCCACTGCTGAGTTAGTGGTGTGTACATGGGCATGAAAGTGTGTTCGCTTAAATTGATGGACAACTTACATGGAAACTCAGAAACCATCAGTGAGTGAATATAAGAGTGTGAATGGTTAGATATGACCTGTAATGTAGAAGTGCATAAAGTAGTCAAAATGAGTAGAAAAGCATTGTTTAAGCTCCAGTCCATTGGCAATTTGCCTTTTTATCAAATAGATTCAGTAGTACAAGGTGAAAAAACAAAAAAGATTTGGTATAAAAGTTGATGAGTTTGATCCAGGGGTCAAAGTGCTTTGTCCAGATGCCATGTAATAGTAAATGTGCCAGTACAGTTGAACATGGTGTCTTCCTCTTCTCTTTCATGGTCTATGCTTTATAATGATAAAAAAAAAAAAAAATTGTTAGATTTTCAGGATTATTATTGAATTTTGCAAGTTATTAAAATAATGAGAAACCACATTGGGGTTTTGTAAGACTGTTATCTGTAACTTTGCAATGTTTAGGCAATACTTTTTGAACTGTCGCTTCTAATACCAGACATGCGATATATACAATTCTAATACTTTATACAAACATGAGTCAGCAGTCTGTCTACAAACTCTGGCTACTAAAAAGGAGAATCCTCCTTCCCTTGTGTTTCTGTTTTCTCAACCAGTCTGTTTGAAAATGTTTCCCTTAGGGGATATGTCACCTTCCCTGGATGGGATACACTTCCTGAGCCAGGTGTTGGTTCAGCTCACAGGCAGCTTTGTTTTCTAGTTGTAAAAATAAGTCTAAGCATGTTGATGGAGCTACAGTAAACATTATAGAGCTGGAAATCTGACACATCAATTTCCTGAGAGGGGTGTGGTCAGGCAGCTAAAGAGGATTTACACTAAAACAGCCTGTTTTGAGCAGGGCTAAAACAGAGGGGTTAATGGCCATGCCAAAATCCAAGAACTTATAAGATCAATTTAAAAACTGCAATCTGGGGACATCTGGGGCCAATGTAAACTTACTTGGAATTAGTAAAATAATTGACTGATATACCTGTTATACCTGTGGAGAAAACATTAGTCTTTAGAATCATAAAATAAAGACGTTAACCTCTGGTTCCAGAGCTCTTTTTGGTAAAGATGTTGAAGTGAGACAGTGCATAAACTAAGATGAGTGGGCTTGACAAAGTCACTTATGAGCAATATTGCAAATAAGAAAATCACATCATATGTGTCGTAGCATATAAGCCTAAACAGCACAACTGCAATGTATTAAGCATTGATTTTTTGAGAAACCTGACATAGGCAGTTATTGTTTAACAAAAGCAACCTGCACGCAAAATAACCTCACTGAGGGACTGAGTTATAATGTCATGCAACAATACATGCTATTTATACAATTGATCCACATTCTCGCTTTGTTTGCTTCAGCCACAGACCTGACTTACAATGCAGCCTGATTAAAATGTAATTAGGAAAGCATAACTGGAGGACATCTGCTATCTGCACCACACACTTTACTCAACACAAACAACACTGGGGTTGCAGTAAATATGATGTTTTGGTTGCTGAATACTCCTGATTGTGTACTTTGAAATAAACCAGTCTGCTGGAATGTGCTGGACTACCTTATTGCCTGCAAAACAAGAACCCTGCAAAGACTTATTCAGCTTGAAATCATGTAAAAGTTGAAGGCTCCTTTAGTAAATCCCTCAAAGGGGTGATCATTATTCCTACAGATTTTGTGTTACTTTATATGCCGATTACAGAACAATCCCACAGCTAAAAATCTGTCCAAATTTTACTCAGAAGCATGCTTCATGTCTGAAAACGCATCAGGGATTTACAGGTAATAAGACAGCAAGCATGAAGGGAAGACAAAAGAGAGAGGAAACTAGGGCATTTTTTTATGTTTCTAACTGAAATATAGAAAAGCTTTTTGAAGAGTGAAGGAGAGAAGATAACCAGAAATTAAACGTGAATATGGATAATCCCTGGTTAGCCTGGCGAATGAATCCTGAATTGCTCTCAACAGTGCTAGTAAAGCCTTTTGTTTAAGGGGTTGGAAAAACACCAGATGACACACACATGAATATGTTAATCATCATTAGCTTTTTTGTTTCAGGTAGCTCTGTATTTCTTATGCCTGAATGGCGATTTTTTTTCCAGACTGTGGGAGACAGTGTCAAGAGGGAAAGATGCCGACTGTCTGGATGGCATAGGCAGCAGCAGGAAGATAATAGCATCTCCAGTCACAGTATATCCATCATGCATCTGTTGACTCCCCGGGGCCTGTCTATTGGAAAAGAAATAAAATAAAAATAAAGTCTCAACTGTCTCACTGCTGTCGCTTCCCTACACTTCATATCTGCTTGACCTCCTCCAAAATATGCTAATGTGTGCATGTGTTTGAACCCTTGCCACTTGAATACACTTAGTTGTATTTATGGTGTTGCACTGAGAGCTGATCTCTGAGAAGACCTACAATTAAAACGTATGATTAGCTGATGTGAAGGGATTGAAGAAGTGGACAATAAATTGAATTAAGCATTATTTTGCAAATTTAGCCGAAGGTCCCAGTAAACTAGTTTATTTTCAACCAACAGTCCATTTACATGCAATATGGGAGAAATGCGCATTTGTTGCAACATATTTTGAAATTTGAACTCTCTCATCTAAAACCGGCTTATAGTGCTCTGTGTAATCAAATAATCACAGTCAGTCAATTTGAGGCAAAAGCGTGATTTTTTTGATGATTTGGTTGAACAAATAAAGTCCTAGAATATGTTTTGATTTTGCAAACTAGACCTTAAATTTGTAGTCACAGATTGCATCACTTTCTCATTTTAGTACCGCAGGTCAAAACATGCAAGTCTTCTACAATGACCAATAAAGAATCCTATCAATCCATCCATTATCTATACTGCTAATCCCTCTCAGGTTCATCAGGGGGGGTGTACAGCCTGTCTCAGGTGACAACAAGCAAAAGGAAGGATACATCCCAGATTGTTCCTCAGCCAATCACCGAGCTGACATAGAGACACAAACAATTCCTACAGGCCATTTAGAGTTACATATAAACCAAACAAGTACGGTTTAAGTCCGTGGTAGGAGACCAAAGTACAAAGACAGGAAGTAGATCCAGCAGCATTCTTGCTGTAACACACAAACACAGCCATTCGGCCCGAAAGAAATGTTTCATTTTGTTATTTGATTCTTCCCCCATTAGAAGTATCAGTGTTGTAATGTGCAGGGACTGACATTTAAAGGGTTAAAGTTCTAAAAATATTATCCAGCCCAAAGAGGAGTAAAGGTGGTGAAAGTATCTGATGAAAACAGAGAATGAGATGTATTCAAGTGTCATCTTTTGTAACACAAAAGGCTAAGTGTGACTTTTTTTTTCAAGATGGCACATCATCATGAAGAAAATTACACAAATAGAAAAATGAATTATTAGATAAATGCATAAATAAACAAATACATGATTAACATATTAATACTAAATAATAATAATAATAATAACAATAATAATAATAACAATAATAATAATAATAATAATAATAATAATAATTATTATTATTATTATTATTATTTAGAATTTTATTTAAGAAAAGAACATCATGTGTTCTTATTTTTCCCAACTGATTCAATCTGTGAGATGATGCAGACAAACTGGCCAAAAGTACTGATTATAATATATATTCTTAATTGATACGTAAACAGGACTGAGGGAGTAAAACATGCTGTTTTCATAAGAGTCCACTTCTTGGACTGAATGTGTCAGGTGGGACCTTATTTTATTTTTATCAGCTGACTTTGCTGGATTGAAAAAAATACACTTAGACTTATTATGGTAATAATGACTGATATGACACAAACTGTAATAGTCCAAAAGATTTTCCTCTTTGCATTTGTTGATGAAAAATAATCATTTTTCTTTTTTTCTCTTAATAATATTGGAACATCCACCCTATCAGCCATACTAGAGAACAAAAGTATTCTCCACATTTGTATGTCATATGAAAGATTTAAATGTTAATGCATATATATTTTTTTTATTTTAACTTTAGTTCTTTTATTTTTGTTTCAGACTGAAATCAAGAAAGAAATGGGTTCCTTATTTTGTTTTGATTTTTTGTTCCAGAAGAAAAAAAAATACATTCCATTTTTTATTTATTTATTTTTCACTTTCTTTCCTTTTCCTTTTCAAATTTGGTTCAACAGTAATATACTTTGGCACCCTGACCTCTATGTTTTATATGTGTTGAATTAGTTAAACAAAACAGTCAAACACCTCAGAGAGCATCTTAAATCTTCTCTCACTTTCTGTATTAACTAGCAGCAGAAGAGAACAAAAGCAGCCATCTCCATCCGATTTTTCACTAAAGCTCCTAAATGGGCGCGGCGAGTGAGCATCCACCCTCCCAATTACCATCAGGTCAATACTAATATCCAGGTAAAACCTCCAAATCCACCTCTCCAGCCTGATTTTCATATACACTGCCTGGTCAATAATCTCCCCATCATCTCCCTCATTACCAGGCCTCAATCAGACAAACGCAGAATCAATGGCTCATATGGCGATCTGATGGAGAGGCATGATGGGGGTCAGGGTGGACAGCAAACCTCTGGTATGTAGGCAATGAGTCATAGAAAGTGAGGAATGGACTGAATAATAAAACAACAACCAAGGAGGTTATGGCCACTGGATTGTTATCTATTTTGTTTCAAGACCAAATGCTCTGAGAAAGACATTAATGTGGAAGTTCAATTGATTTTTCCTTTGTGCTATTAAACCTCTGTGTTAAATCTCTCACTGTGATTGATAAACTATCACAGATATTTTAATATTAATTATTTTAAATTCATATCTGTGAACTTTAAGTTTGAGCTCTTTGCAGTGAACTGGACTTGTAGAATAAATGCATCGACCTTTTTGATGTAATTTCTTTGGTTTCGCTCTCACGTAGACTATGTTTTTAAACCAAAAGCTTCACCACCAGCTTTCAGTAAGATCAAGTTTTCTGAATGATTCTGAACACAATCTGTTGTTCTGCAGTTCTCACTACAATCCAGAAGGGGCGACAGGCAGCACAAGTCTATTTCTGTACCACAGATCTCTGACAAACATGGTTGCTAAAACAGAGTTTGGATCTCTAACAATAAATAAAAACTCTATGAAACTGGTGTATTTGTTTAATTTTTGAAAACAACAGAAAACTTGACAGAAATGAAAAGTCTACAACAACCTTTATGGTGACCAATTCTTGAAAATTTCAAGGGAAATTGATTAGGATTTTTCATAAAAGCCTCACATGAAACCAGAAAAACATCACAGTTTTTACCAGGTCTGACAAATTGGATGAGCAAAAGAAGTAGAGGGAAATTTTTCATAACACAATTGCACTGCATTCCAGTAGGTTTCTGACCCACTTTTGATATGCCAAAACTGCAGGTGTCATGTGAAGTTACTATTAGAGAATATAAAAAACAAGCAAACAAAAACGAAACATCAGATATTGAATAATGAAGCCGGTATTATAGTGCCCTGGGGCTGGTGTCTACAGCCATCATTTTTTTGTGCTTAAAGGCTTCATGATGATGTTTTACAAGAGTTAATTTCTGCTTCCCTCTGTACTAATCGTTGTGTTGTATCAGTTGCTCTGTGTGCCTCAAATTGTCTTTGATTCACGGAAATACCCAAAAAACTTGGAAAAAAAGTTGAGAAGTCATGTCCAGCCCCTTCTGGATTTTGCTGATAAGAGAAAGAAGTGACATTGGCAAGTGTGGCATTTTTCCAAAAGTTAACTTTTTGACTGAAAGTAGCTGATGCTGAGAGACTTTTACTTCTCAGGGTGCCGAGTGCTAAAAATGCTGCACTTCACTTGTTCGTATGGACTTCCAGCGCCTACAGCACATGTAAAAAAAAAATGGCTGCTGTGGACAGAGGCCCTTAAAGTGCAGTTCCTTCACTTTCCACTGGAGGCTGGTTCCAAACTATAACATTGTGTACAAACTGAATGTGTATGTCAGATGACATGCTACATCGCATAATGTCGCACGCCCTCTGTCCACACATCTGAAAAAAAAAAAGTAATACCTTGCCTTGTGTTTCTGCTGGAGAAAAGACATGAAGTGTTTTGACTGACGAGGGGTGGTCTCAAAGGCTCAAAAACACACAACTCTCTGTTAGCCAAAATCTCTCCTTTGGTGTTGAAAGTCAAGTAAATCATTTCACTCACTGAAAAAGATGATTGATCAGCTATCTCTGCTATGTTAACAGATATCCAAGCTCTAGTGAGAGAAAAAGTAAGCAATCAAAGTAATTTCCTCACTCTATTGTCTGAAATGGCACAATGGGAAGGAGAGGATGATGCTTTGAGCCTAAAACAATGTACCGTGTCGCACAGCATTGAGGTGTGTCCCTTACAGGCAGTTAGGATTCGATGTCGTTAGCTTGATCTCTCGCCAATGCTTGCACTGAACATGTTAAGTTAGGTCAGTGTGAAAGGGACACTTAGTAAGTCCTATGACAAATTGCCCTCTTTAAAGGCAATTATAAACGTAAAATGTCCTTGTTAGTAAAAAAGAGGCGCCCTGATCATTTTTGTATACCCCAATCATTTTGATATTAAGGCTCGATGTTTTGTATTGATTTACTTTCATACTAAGCATTCATACATACAATATTTGAGTGGCATGATGAGTGTGCTGGTAAAGTCGGATAATGTATGGTCTACCCCGGCTCAACCTCTTAACCTGAGGCCAAATTCACCAAAGCCATCGTTAATTCCAACATGATGAATGAGGCCTTCTCAGAAAACAATGGGCTACATCCCCTAGTCACGTCTAATAGTCTTGTACAGGCTGAGAGCAGGACACAGAAAAATACAACAAAAGTGAGGGAAATTATTGTGCATGAAATTAAACTTAAAACACATATTTTAGGTGGCTTCTTCTCTTATTAATATAGCTTGTTTCGAGGCAATGTATGACATCATGCTCTTACTCATTTTAATGCCATTTCAAGCTCTCATTCACGCACTCTGATCTGACAAGATTTAACTCCTTGAGGCTTCAGCGGCTTTAAGACAGAGACGGGAATCTGGCAAGTAATACCAAATCACAAAAACTCAGTCTCCTTGTGATACTTAACCACTGACAGAGATAAAACCAAGCACACAAAACCCATAGTTTACTGTTCTAATGGAAGCAGTTCTTGCTTCAGCAACATCGAGGGTAGTTCAATATGTAATCCTTATTTATATGAATAAACAAAGAAATGCATACATTACAAAGTCCTGCTTGTCCTAAAGGACTTTAATTCTGCCAACCTCCAAATCACTATACATGATTCCTTATGTATAAATCAACATGCTAAGGGTGTAAACATCTCTGCTTGGCACTGAATGAAAAAGAACATGAAAGGAATGCATTTTGTTCCAGCTTTAAAGCATTTCATACTTGAGTGCATGTCTCATAAGGGGGTTGAGCAACGCTGTCAATATTGACTCATGACAGATGATCAGCCAGGCAGGAGACTAGGCGCTGTGTTTCATGGGTACAATTAACAGAAGCAAAGAAAAAAAATCATGACAGAGAATTAAGTCCGCTGAGATGTCCTGAGCTGCAGCAAGGATTATTTTGAAGTTTGAGTACCTGTGCCAAGTGACCGGCTCTTCCTTCGATAATGATGCACACAATAATGGAAAAATAACTCAGGATGTACTTTCAGAGAGGTTGAGAATGGTTTGGCAGCAGGAAGAAACATTTTGTTCTGGTCTGTGAAATACAGTTTAATTGGATAAAAACATTTACTTACCTCACAGATACTTCAGAATGCACTCTAAGTAGTTGTCACTCTCTCATGTTCATTTAAAGGGAGCTGATCTTGTGACTATTACAGTGCAGAGCTTCCTTTGGTTTACCTCTGCAATGCCCATTGTCACACAGTGCAGTTTCATTTTTATTTTCACAAAAAGCCCACCTGCACCTCAACTTTGATTGGTTTACAACTGTAAGAAGAAAGAATAAATGAGTTCTTTAAAGTGAAATTATCCCTGCCTTTAATCAACATTTCAAGCAGAGCAACAAGTTCACAACTGTGAAGAGCTGATCTTTAGACTCTTGGCTATTATACAGACTTTCAGATGAGTTTGTGTACTTTTCATTGTTGTTTATTTTTGGTTTATTAGTGCTCAAACTTAGCTGTATTTACCTATGTCAAATATGATGGGGCACCGATCGTTTGAATAGATACGATACATTTTTTGTACCACAAATAATGAACTATACCGGGAAAACAACAGTACTGTGTCTCCACACAGCACTCAACAAACTGCACACATACAAACACAGAAGAGAGGTTCCCTACTGTAAATACTGTCACAGGCTTAGATGAAGAAAGCATTAGGCCACTTTATCCTCATGAACAAACCAACAATGGTAACAGAAGACCTTCAAACTGCTGAAGGCCACAATAAACCACTCAAACATCTTTAAGGAGATACAGACCCTTTCCATAACAACAACCTCACAGACAAACACACTAGCACAGGTCACAATCTGCTGTATGTTCACCTGCCCAGCAGAATAAACAAGTCACAGACCAGCTGAAAATTGAAAGAAAATTAAGTGCTTTTACCAACCAAAGCTGTGGGTCACGAAACAGTAACTGTGACAGTGGAAAATCAACAAAAATGTTGTTTTTTTTTTATATCCTTAGTCCAGTGTAAAACACGTTGTAATCACAACAGCAGGTTACCTGTTGTCTTTCACCAGTCTGTTATGCTGCTCATCGGAGCGCATGCACATATATGCTGTCAAATTATGCTGCGACATTTACTCTCCCTATTAAGCTGCTTCACAACTCTGTCCAGATAACTCCTGCTTTAGGCACTTTTATTTAAACTTCTCCAGGTGACGTCTCAAACTTGTGCTCAAATTATGAATCCTCCTCATTCATTCCAACCGGTTGACTAGCGTCATAAAGCCTCTGTGCTTCTCAAAGACAGGTTCGCTGTTACTGTAGTCTGCACAGAAACTTCACAAACATCCTGGTCAGCTTTAAACTTTGAGCCAATCATTTGCAAACAAAAGAGTGTATGATGTTTGACAATGGAGAGTATTGCACTTTGCTACATTTCACATAAAAATCAGAATGTTGAGGAAAAGAAACAAATTGCAGATCTGGGCGGATTGAAACTGTTGTCTTTATGTTAAAACCTTTTCTCCAAATGTTTAAATGAGCTATACAACTGAATAATAACACCAGTAAGAGGTTGGCATCTTTTACTCTAGCTGTAGTATATTTGAAAAAAAAAACGCAACAAAGGAGATACTCAGGATATTTTAAAGTGAGGACTTTCTACTTTTACTTGCGTAAACTCATGGAGTTCTACATTTTATTGTGCTTGAGTAAAATGCAATTTTATGTAATGAGTTTAAAGTTTGTTAGATAATACACAACTGTGTTAATATCCACAAAGCCTAATTTAACTGCCAGAAAGATATTCAAGTATGTGAAACTATGTATAAAATCATTAACAGTGACATGACAGTCTTTGTTTTTGGACACTGAGGGCACATTCACTGAATGCTCAGAAACTATGACCACCCTCAGAAAAGATGACGCACATCATTGACCTTGGAACTCAGATATTAGAGCTGGGAAAAAGATCACATCAGAGTTAACTGCATTCCAGTTATGAACTGGTAAACTCAGGGTAACTCTGTAAGAGGGTCTTCCCAGTTCCATATCCAATTTTTTAACTCAGATTTTCTAACATCATAGATCAAATGTAATTCACCAAAGAAATCACATCTTCAACCTAACTAAAGAGGCTCAGGCTCAGCCATCAGAGCAAAAAATCCTATTAAAATCATGACAGGCATTTAGATTTGTGCTGAGTTTAATTTCAAAACTGTGCATCTAAACACATATTCAGGCCTTTTGATGTTGTAGATTTCATGTTATTTAAACTCTAATTTCTTTGCTGCTTTTGTATTGAGTTGCTGCTGCTATAAACCCTCATTAGTGATATTACACTTTCAAACCAAAAGGCCTTTATAAACACAAGCTATCAAATCAATGTGTGTATCATCATAAATACTTCTATTTCTCTGAACTTTACACAAGCAGTACATTGGATCAAGAGCATCCTACCCTACTGTTCTTTCTATCAGAGAGGTAGAAGTTTGGAATATAATGTTGCTTTCTGTCACAAATCACTGTAACACATTACTTTAATAATTCCTCCGACCACCATGGCTGAGATGTTTAGCAAATTACCCAAAACTGTACAAAGAACCTCGCATTTTTCTGACTGCTTTTTGACCCTTACATCAATGTATACGTAAGAGGCAAAAAATACATAAATAAATAACAACAGTGAGGAAAGTGCTCAGGGCTTTTTTACTATAGTATGATAGTCTGTAGCATCATGAGGAACCTGGGTGTGTTATTTATCTTCCAATCTGATCAAATACAAAAAATTCAAAACTGAAAGTGGTGAAAAACTTTCAAACTGTTTTATTCTGGAATACAGTTACACACAGTCCTCAGTCTTTTCTGTGTTTAAAACAACATTATTTTGATCTATATGGTGTGTTTTGGAGATGATTTTTTTTCTTATCCTTTGCAGACATTTCATAAAACAACAACAACAAACAACTCAGTCTCCCACCATGAGATGCATGAGCAGTTAAAGTATGCTGAGCCACTGCAAGTCTTCTCTGTTCTTCCTCTTTGAAAACCAAGAGTCTTTGATTAAGTAGATCCTGCACTCCCAGGCTGGGCTGAATAATTTAAGCCTCGCCCACGGTGCATTATGAAATTAGCTGCTGGGAGCTGGTGACCCACAGTAGAGCCCCTCAGTGTAAATCTGCAGGGAAAAAGCCCATCCTGGATTTGACCCCCGTGACACACTGTAAAGACCACATAAACAGACTGCTGGCCGAGCTGTTTTAGACCTGCAGCAAAGTAGAAAGGTCATATTTTCTTAAGCTGCATAAGTTCAGGTGCACCATTATGAATATGGAAGTGTGGCATATATGCTGCTTCGGCAATTAGGGAAATTGCTTACATGCTGTAGTAGTCGGTATCCCTTAGCAGGAGAACTATTTGAGTTGGCTTGTAGAGTAATGTTAACTACACTTGATATCCATGGATGTTCAACAGTTCTGTTGTACACTGCTTAGCACACTGGCAGCATCTGCTTGGCATTAACCATCTACAGTGTGCAAGCTGCCAAATGCTCAGACAGGGAGAGTATGACCTTGCTGGAGCTGTGCTCGGGTTCTAAATGGGTGTGTTTGTGTGTATGTGTAGGCACTATTGTTTGCTTTTCCAGGGCAGTTGTTTAGTAGCAGGCACATAAAGTCTAGCACTGTGACACTTTGATGAATCGATGGTCACTGAGCTGCATTTGGACTGAGACTCCTCAAAACAGAGGAAAGGAGAGCTGGATAGAAAGCAAGGGCAACAGGGAGGCAAACAGGCACAAAATAGACCAACCTGGCATTTGGACATAAGTGAAAATAGATTTGCAAGACATGCAGGCTCTCATTTATCAAATTCACTGTAGATACCAGCACAGATTTGTGTGCAGAAATCATTCTGTATGAATAATGAAATGTGTGTATTTGCCCAATCACAGCACACAGATGTTTAAGTTCTGCTGTTTGTATTCACAATCCAGCCAGTCCCGACTCAAGGGTTTATGGCATGGAGTGTGCGTGACACAGAAAAAAAGAAACTTGTTATACCTTGAGATTGGCACAGTCACCAAAAAAGAAGATATAAAAAATATCTAACTGAAAGCCCAAAAGGTGGGTTATAACAGTGATGTATTGGTGTTGCTGATGTGGGGGAACTCTAAATTTTTAATGCCTCCTTATTTTTTGTTAGTTTTTGGCCGGTGCACCTATCCATTAAAGCAAAGGCCCAAAGCACATCGGTATCGGGTCATATCTCATTTGGTACTGGGCCATAGAGAAACAAAGATAAATTATTTAATTACCCTTTATTTTTTGAATAGCTGAGAATAAGGGCTGTTCTATTTTGAAAGGACTTATCTGTGTAGCTTGACTGTGCAGACTTTATACTAAGACTCTCTCTCTGTTATCGCTGTGATGACCAAAAAAGTACCTGTGCTCATGCACTCTTCCACTTGTGCTTTGGACATAGCTGAACACATGTCAGACTCTGAAAACCGTGTTTAACTGGAAGACAGTTGAGGCACAGGAGTCTACTCAAGGTCCTGAAGTGGAAGGAGTCAGTTCAGAGCTTCAAACCAGTGAAATACAGAACAGTAATCAAGAGAAACATCAGATCAGCTCAGACTGATGACCCACACAGTCAGCACTTCAAACTTAAGATCTACATCTCATTTAGCTTCCTGTGGAGAGGCTCCTCTGTACTAGCAAATATCTACAGTTATCCATTTATTCTTTTTTATTGTTCTGCTTGAATCTCTCACAATATTTGCTGCAATGACATCACTGTGCCCAAGAAATGTCTATTAATACAAATAACAGCAACAAGAAAGAATGGAAATGATACTTGTATAATACAAAGAGATCCTTGATGACGTAAATACATTTCAGAGGCCATATTTTATTCAACTATAGGCTAAATTAATGAACCTCTGTTTTATCTAATAGTATGCTAACACAGACAGATTTCTATGCTACACCATAGTCCATAATTACTTGAATATATGCTTGGATAAGCTGAGTACTTGCATGGGATTTAAGTGTATCCTCTACTTGAGTCCATATTGATAAATGCTGCACTTCGCCAGACATCGACTGTAAACCAAGTTTTCCTGTTTGTATGTTTGATAAATGAGGGAGGATGTGCGTAATAATGGAAGCAGAGGGGAGACAAGGGCAAACTGGGGGCAATGAAAAATAGCAACTGGGATACAAAGGTAGAGAAAAGGTCAAAGACAGGGAGAGCGTCATCCAATGAGAGCTAATATTTCAACAGAGAAAGTAAGAGACTTTTATTTAACCTATTTCTGCATCTCGTTGCCCTCTTGCGCTGAGGTCACAGACAGTCAGTGTGACATTCAGAGTGAGACAGAGACTAATCTGCACTGTTAGCGGATCCTAGAGGTCTGATGATTCACCATAGTGTGTATATGTGTGTGTATCTTCAGGTGCACACATGTCCACGCGTGTCTGTATCACATGTCAGCTATCAGTACATGTATGACTGTAATCCCTACACCCTCAGAGAGTATGGTGTCACGTATCTACATGTAACTCCTCTGCTCAGATGCAATTACACTGACTGCAGTCATTCTCAAGGGGAGGAAATTTCATCCTGGTGAACGTAATCCCAACATTCAGTTCACTTCCAGTTCACGTCATACCATAAAGACACAAACAATACTCGCAACATGAGGCAGAAAATCTCCTTTCAGGATGATCATCTCTTTATCCCACTCTGCAGCTGCCTTCTTTGCTCATCTACAATTCAAGTTTACCTTTTTGGGAAATAAACATAGATAAGAGACAATCCTGGTTGTGCAGTCGATAATAAGAGACAATCCTGGTTGTGCAGTAGATAATAGAGGTGATTTCTGCTTTATATTTGGATGAACTGGGAGAGTAAACATGCTATTTTGTGTATATTTTTAGTCCTTGCCCTGATTGTAATCTATCATTGAATATTGTGAGAGAAACAATTAAAATTAATACTTTTTAAAATAATTTTATTTAACCTTTATTTAACCAGGTAATTTACGACTGAGATCAGAATCTCATTCACAAGGGCGATGAGGCCAAGAGGTCAGCAGCACATGTCAAAATAAATACAATTTCAAGAATAAAGTTTAAGGCAGTAAATAACAAACAATAAATGTGGCAAAGGATTCAACAAATTCACAGTGAAAGTGCAACAGTTTTAATGACAGTAACAATTTAAAAACAAAGGCACTGCTCGTAGGATTCTCACTGCCTAGTGAGTAAAATTGTAGGAAAAGCTTGGACTGAAACCAGTTCTGACATTTTCAGTTCTGTCTAGTGTTCCAGACAGTGGGGGCAGCATAACAAAAAGCCAGTTTCCCAATTCAGTTCAGACTCTGGGCACATTTAAGTGATAGACTGCACAAGAGCATAAGGCATAGGTGCTCCTCGATTTCTGCAGAAGAGAACATAGGATGGAACCAGTCCAAGGAGAGGCTAAAAAGTGATGTCACCATCACAGTAAATGCTCTGTGTCACAAAAGATATTCAGAACCAGGAATAATACAACATTTACAGAACTTAAAAGCACTCTATTTAGATTTCTCAATAACAAGTTCTTAAAAAGGAAAACAATAATGAACCCAACAGGTTCCAGCCCTGAGAGGGCATAGCTTGATGGGAACACCCCCAAAATGAGATTATGCGTTGAAACAATGCATACCACAAGCCCTGTAATTGGCGGATGTGAAAGAATTGCTGCGGAGGATGACCCAACATGTTAAATATAACTTCTATAATATATCAAAATTATATTTCCTCACATCTCATTCAGTGGCTGTATGGGCACTAAAATAATTCCTTCAATCTACTTTAACTAATACAACAGTTTGAAATTTCCACTTCTCTGATGTTTCCTTTCTTTTACTTTTTTTTTTTTTGCAATAATTGCATTGTAGTCAACTGCTTTACTCAAACAAGCAGAAAATATGCCAGAAAAGAGAGACGGATCACACTTCTGGTTAGTGTTGTGGTGACTGACATGAACACATAAATTCACAAATACAAATGTTTATGATGGCACAGCTTTGATGCAGAGGAACAAATGAAGAGTGGAACTTCCCATGGAGCTGAATGATAAGGAGATAGATTAATGTCCATAATCAACACCAAATTAATTTGTTTTCATTCACAAAATCAAGAACGAATGGGCCATCAAACATTTTTTTTAAATGACCATTTTATAAAGTATGCAATAAGAGTTTTAAAGTTACGTATGTTTATCTTTTTTTAACAACCTGAAAACTGACAGGGCCTTGATATTTCCTGATATCTTTGGCTTCTCCCTCTTAGGGGGCCTGGACCCCAGGTTGGGGTATTTTTCAAGATATTCATCATTTCTAATTAAGCTAAACTACAGTAAGAGTTTTCCAAGAATTTGGGATGTGCTGGTTGATGGAGAGATAGGGTATGGTGGCTAGTTGCCAGAAGACTTATGGCCAATCTCAGCTCTGCCTCTTTGCCTGATTCTAGATAGTTTGAACGTATTGTTAGGACAGCACTTCACACAGGGTAACCACTACATCTGGGTCTTAAAATTCTCCTCAAAAACCACCACTGAGACTACAAACATGTTTTGATATGTTGATTATTTTATCATGAACATATTACTACCATATTACTTTTGGCATAATAGGCTTTCTCAGAGAAACAGAAGACCACAGTGAAATGATAAATCATAGCTACAGAGTGAACCTCTCTTCGATAGTTTCCATGCACTTACATTTAATTGAGATACAACCATAAAACTTGTTTTTCAGGCCTCATAAGCAAAAATCCAGAGATCAGCTCTTTTCGATATCCTCAAGAGAAACCATAAAACCTTCAACTATGCACTCCACGAGGGGCTATAGCTATACAAAATGAGCATCCCAGTGGAACAAACTTGGAATAATTTCCAACCAAACGAGAGCTTCACATGGGGTTTATCGCCTAACAAAGCCGTCAACTATCACACATAACCCATCCCATGAGTAAACTTCAAACAACCAAATGTTTCACGTGTTTGTGTGTATGCGTGTGTGTATTTGCCAGTAACAGCCTCCCTGGTGGGAAGATAAACCCTTCCGCCCCATAGATCCTCTCAGCATCACTATTTGTCTCTTGACGTGTCAGCGCATATGCACGCCTTGACCGCATCATATCCGAATTAACCTCTAGATGGCCACCATTAAAATGAAAATGGGTGAGCTCAGCGATCCTGCTCGCCTCCATACATTAGGCTAATGTCGAGGCCAGGACGACACCGTCTGCCATTACAGACAAGCCAAATGCAGTGGAAGGCACTTGGGATGAGGCTGCTCCCACTTAGCCCTCCCCCTGTAGGTTGTTTCCTCGGGGCTGAATGTTGTTCTCTTAAAAGAGCAGACAAAATGGAGCTCGCCTTTACATAATGATGTGCATTTTAAGGTTGGAATGGCTTTCTACTGCAGGAAGGTGTGAAAGAAAACAATGATCAGTGTTAAGTCATGCAGAGAGAGGGGAATGCTTGAAAAACATACAGGGATGCATTCCCTACAGACGCTCTGAACTGTAATTCATGAGCCACAGCATCTTATGTTTAAAGCTCCGGTAGTGACACTTTCATCGCAGGCTGTGGCAGTTATTTAAATGATGTGTTGATGCCTATAGCAACACATAGTTAAAATACACATGTGCAAATACACAAAAACACATTGTCAAAGCAATATAACTGGAGGACGAAATGTGCTCGGCGAGAAAATAAACAACACCCACGTGCAGAAAATGTAGCCAAAGATTAAAGCATGGAAAAAAGCGGCTGCATCCTGAAATGAAGGCTGAGCATGTATGCAGTAAGGGAGTCTTGCAGGGGTGCAAAGGAGCATTTGGAGTTTGCTCAAAGAAAGTGCTGACTGAAGGCTTGGTCAGAGAAAAAGTCAAATTTAAAAAGGCATATGAAGTCGATGGCATTGCCAACTGTAATCCTTAATGCCCTCTGCAGACCTTTCAATACTAGGAATGTTTTTTAGAAATAGAAACTGAAGTGCTTGAACAGTTATGTATCTATTTATGTTTCATTTCTTCACTCTTTTTATGTTCTTGAGTTGCTGTTAACAATATCATGACACAAATGCATTTAAAAGAAAATGCTCAGTTTAATGGAGCGAGTAATGCTAACATTTAGGGTCATTACAACAAAGCATTGATAGTGATTTTCTGGGAAGTTAACCATGATGAATCAAGTTTACTGTGTGTGCCTGTAGGGATCTTCATGGGATACATAATTACTGAAGAAGCTTCTTGGATGAGAAGTGAAACGTCTTCCCAACAAACTCTACACAGTCCAGTCGCCTTGTTTTTGAGTCTTCAGAATGACCATGACCTGGATGAATGAGAATCTACACAGACGATACATAATTACATTCACAACTCTCATGAATTTAGAGCTAAATGTAATACTATAGCACAAAGTCTGCTAATGTTAGCATCACATGCAAGAGGGCAACTATAGTCCAAATTTCAGAATTCAATCTGCAAGAGTGCTGTACCAAAGTTTCACCATCATCACACCTTGCAGACATTATATATTGAGCTTACATTAGTGTGATATCATTACCAATTTGCACTACAGTTCTGTGATTCAGAAAGACAAGAGAGTACACCACAGTGAGAGCTCCACGTACACAGTGATACTCAACATGCATGACTGTGTTACCCTGTTGACTTCTCCAAACCTGCTCTCTCCATAACAGAATTGCTATCTCTCAAGGCAATAGAGAGAAGACTACCTCAATCCCCATGATGCCCAATGGCAAAAATTTGGATATACTCATACAGCACTCTGGAAAGACTGCACTCTGGATTGCAGATATCCTCATCACTTTTTTTTAAGCAAATATACCTCTGACACTTTCCCCAATCGACAGAAACATCTACAGCATGTGCTACTACAGCTTGGCCATATAATGTTGGCTATAATAAGGCCGATAGGATTCAAAAAGGACCTCTGACTGTTAATTGTGAAATAAAACTATACAGTATTTTTTTTATAATTTAGATTCAGATACGGTTATTTGTATTTATCCAAAAGGGAAATTCAGTTTTTGTGATTAACCTGAACCATAAAAAGTAAAAATAAAGACAACAGGCTGCAGTAGATAGTGCTTTTATCTCACAGCAAGAAGTTGCTGAATCAAGTCCCCCCCCCCCCTTATGCCTCCTTATGGGTGCCCTTGCCTGTGGAACAGATTTACTGGTATAAAAACCACAACCTCAACTACTGTCCCATTATTCATCAGCTTCTTCTTTAGGTTAATTTGAGTTTTGTTCTTTCTTACATTGTGTTTTTCTTGTTGGCTGGTGGTTCAACACTCTGTCAACTGACAAGGACACACTGAGGCTGCTATGTTAGGAGTCAATAAGTATTATCCTGCACAATCACATGCCCATGGACACATTAGCATGTGAATACAGTTTCTAGGCATTGAAACCCCCTGCCTTCTAGTGGCAAGACCACTGTTGACATAATCAATCTTGGTAGTGTTAACAGTCCCTTCCTGTCTCCCTCTAACGCTCAGTCACTGCAACTGTAAGACCTCAGACCATGAAGGTGTCCTAAACACAGGAATGTCTCTTGTGTTTATTATTCAATTAAATGCTGGTGACTTGAAGTGAAGTAAATACTGATTAGAACATGTTATGGCATCAGAAGTGTTCAAAGACTGAGGAATGGAAAAGCAAGTGTCTTCACTGCACTTCTGCTGGCAAAAGCAGCACAAAGGAGCAAGTGTTCCCTCAGACAGAGAGGAAGAGAAGAGCGGGGGGGAGTCAGGCAGTTCCTTCCAGCTGGGTCATATTTAACCAGCAATACTATCAGGCCGGCCAAAACTAACCACCCACACTCTGACACACATCCCTCAAACCCCATCACATTCCACCCAAATCAAACACAGAATCAATTCATCATCATGGTGTCTACGTCAAAGCTTCCGCTTCTCATCAATACATGTAAAAAATGCTTTAGTTAAGTTTGTATTTGCAGCACAGCTTCTCAGCAGCCCTCGCACCAAGGTTTTCAAGCAAATCAATAGAAAATAAGCCATTCAAAGTCAAAGACATGTTACGGTTGATGTTCTTCCCTTTAACAAAGACCCCGCTCTTTGTGGGGGAGTTTATTCAGCAATGATACAAACAGGCCTCCCACACAAAAACACAGCAAGCTGAGCTGCCGGGAGGAAAGTACATGTGTGTTTGTCTGTGGTTTTATGTTTGACTGTGCACAGGTTTGAGATAGAGACTGATTCTTAGCTCTTTGTCCATGCTTTGACTTTGTTTCCTCTCATATAAAAAACTGGGGTTAGAGGGTAGGGGGTTAAGCCAGTAAAACAGGTCAGGAGTTCTTGGAGTGTTTTTTTGTAGCCCTTTTTTCCACAAGTCTTTCTAGTCAACCTATGTCCTTAATGGTCACTAGTTGAAAACAACCACTTTCAACTCAGTATCACTAAACCATGCACAATGTTCTCTACTTTCTTCGATGTATGAGAATTCTGCATTTAATTTTTTTTCTATGACAGATGAAACAATTTAAACAATGTAGTTTGACAATGTTCATTTCTGCATTTCCTGGACAGAGGTATTTTTTTGAAAAACAGACAGAAAGAAAGACATTCAGACAACAAACAGAAGGTATATGTTTGGAGTTGTTATTTAATGGTGGACCAAGATTTGGGCTATAACTAAAAGTATGAAATACACCAAAAGACATACTGCCCAAAACCCTTAGTCTAATTTATCTCTAAAAAATCTCTAATTACACATTTTTTAGCCAAATTAACCAAAAAAAAAAAAAATCAGGTAAAACTCATTTTCAAAATAAAAAAGGTCTTAATATGTTGAAGAATAGTATAGTAGTATATATAGTATATATAGTATATTTTTTATTATATATATATATATATATATATATATATATATATATATATATATATATATATATATATATATATATATATATATATATATATATATATATATATGTGTGTGTGTGTGTGTCTATATATGTGTATGTGTGTGTGTATATATATATATATATATATATATATATATATATATATATATATATATATATATATATATATATATATATATATACATATACATATACATATATATATATATATATATATATATATATATATATATATATTATTATTTTTTTTTTATTATTATTATTATTTTTTTTTTACATAAAATTAGATATACATCCATGTTGGTATTGTCATTTTTGCAATGTGAAATGTTTACAGTTACTTTTAATTGCTTAATTAGTAGTAGTAGGGCTATCACACATGCATGCAAACAAATATCTACAAAAAAACTATACTGTTTGTTTTCTGACAGATGCATCCCCTGCAAAAAATGCCCACAGCTTCATTTTTTTTTTTAAATGTCATTGTTAGACCTCGATTTAACCCATTGAAAAAAAAAAAAAAAGGTTGATTATATTTGTTATAATAATAAAAAAAACATATTTCATGATGGTCAAAAAGGCAGCAGCATCTAATATTAATCTAATATTAATGTCAAATTCCCACAATTTTATAATTGTCAGGCAAAGCTATGTACAAGCCTATGTGTCTGCCTCTAATTAATTAGACAGGAAAACACTGACATAGGCTAGCTCATTGGGTTCCAAGTCTTTTTGTGATTGAAAATGAGCTTGTGTCATGCAGTGCTTTTAAATTAAATGACTGTAAGACAGACACGCAGTGGTGAAAAGTGGTGACAAAGTGGTGACACCCATGGTGAAAGTGCCAAAGAACGACACCATATCAAGGTGAACAAACACAAACTGTGGGTACAGACTGGAATAAGCACTATAGCAACCTGCATACGGGAAACAAGCACCATTGATAGTGGACTTAGCTTAGAAAAATTCTGTTTAAAGAGTATAGTCCCCGAATGAATGACTTGATGTAATGTAGAAGCACTTTTGAAATTCAGCTTGAGATGATCGTGGCAGACCTAATTTTTCATCAGTTTTGGCATTTTATAATTAAAAAGGTGATATGTTGATACAAACAAACAAACAAACACACAGTTGTACCATTTGCTCATATATGAAGAGCTTCTGTAGCAGCCCTGTTTGAGAATCTAAAACTATGGTCTCCCTACCTAAGAGCTTTTCTCCTGTGCAAATCTTGTCACTTACAGCCAAAGATAAAAATATAAGACAAAATTATACACAAAAGCCAAGACCAAAAGTATCATTCTTAGCTTTAATAAAGAAGTTAACAAGGCAAGGGGTGGCTTTAGGTTTGCTGTATCCATCGTTTATTCAGACTTCAATGAGAGTCCTCTGCATCAGTGTAGCCTTCCCTTGGTTTCCTTTGTGTGTGCTGTTTGGAGGTTAATTGTGCACAATTTTCAGCCTCTTCTGCTGGAAAATTGCCATCATGGCCATCTGTGTCCTAGAAACTTTCTCAGACTTTAAAAAGAAATAAATGGTATCCAATTGTGCCCATGCCTGTGAAGATTATTTTTCAAGTGTGAAGTATTTATAAATGCCTTTATTTAAACTCATGCCAGTAAAAGTAACAGTCTCAAACTCAACATCTGTCTCAATTTTAAAGCTCAGCCGAGAGCTCTGACTTCTTACCTAGGACATATTCTGACAAGAAAAAGGAAGATAATGAAAACAAGAGGCGCAGTTCAAAGAGCATTATTTACGCCTCCTGCCACGGATGCTGTATGTTGTTCCTACGTAAAGAGAAGAAACACATGAAGACAAATCCTGTTCTTCAAGTATTTATTGCTGTCTGAATCCTCCTCAACACTTAATCTATCACACACCACCACTGTCACAGCACACATGCACATACAGTTCATCCTTATTCACACATACATAATATATCCCACTGAATGCCAGTTCTTCTTTCCAAGACTCCATTGTACTTACTGTATAGGCGGGAAAAAAGCACAATTATGTGTGACATTAATGTGCGAAACAGTGAAATCCAATTATCACTTCATTATCATTCTGCACACATCTGACAGCCGGGCTTTATGTTAGGCCAGATTTGACAATCATAGTGGCCTCCTGCTGTGTTTTTGCACATAAATCACACTGGGAATGTATAAAAAGATAGACTTAACGTTCTATCACTGATCAATAGCATCAACAGGTGGTGGTCTAATGCATAAAGGAAGTGTTATATCATCTTTGGTGAGCATGTTCATACATGTGTGCCTCAGTAAGTGGTCATCTATGAATATCTGATGAAGTGGTCGACGGGAAGTACTGACACAAAAGGTTGGGTTATGGCTGTCTCAGCTGGACAAATCCACACATCGCAGAGAAGCATCAGATCAACACAGCTGAAAGAGGTTGGTGTCCTTGCCTCTGGAGCCCCAGGGCGTAGGGTTTGCACCCTTAAACTTCATTGCATGTAAACATCTCTAAATGAAGTAGGGTTAACATAGCTGCTGGTGCAGACAAGTGGTCAAGAAAGATGAATGGCAAAGTGCCAACATGGCATGTTCTGTCAGACCTGACCTGAGATATATGGGTTCCGTTTTTATTACCTTTTATTACTTGCTTACAAATAATGACTGCTTTAAAACTATACAGTCCCACTCCTTTCTAGCCTCCACTTGCTAAGTATCCTTGTATGATTTCTGCAGTGAAGTGAAATGAATATGAGTACATTATCCACAAGCTAAAAGGCTAGCAGTGCTCTCTAACAGCTTATCTCCTTCATTTTGTCACAAAACAGGCTATAAACTGCAGCAGTGTTATAATTCTGTGCTGGTAGATGAAAATGATAGCTCATCAATTAAATAAATAAAAAAGTGACAAGCAAGTGGGCTGTATTAGTTACTAATGTTGAATGGACTTGAGCTCAGATAATGCTTTTCTAATCTTTCTGAATACTCAACATGCTTTACACTGCAGGTCACATCTATCCAGTCACTTTTGGGTTTGAGTTCCAATGCAAGATATCCATTAGTATTGGCTACTTTTCATACCCATTTACATGCAACTGATGCAGCAGTGGGAGCAACCTGAGGTTGCCTGAGGAATCATTGGCATGTGACATTTTAAGCTGGGCTTGAACCCAGCGCAGACTGAGCCACTGACGCCCCCATATGAACCAGTTCTGGGAGCCAACACTTTATAATAAACAGTACGAGACAGCCTCCATTTCTGTTGTTGATTAATAAACAGTAAACACAACAAGGTTTCAAATAAAGAGCTGTTTGAAAACTGAAACAAGTGGATATCTAAAAATAGCTGCTATTCCCATCTAATCATGAAGTAAGGCTTGACCCAAAAAAAAAAAAAAAAAACTTGAATACAGTGTCTCTATTGTTTCACAGTGTACTTCTTCGATGGATTGCTTTATGTCTAATTAATTCTCATCCTTCATCAATCCTTGAGGGAATGTTGTGTTCAAGCATTGTTCTGTTTCATATGATTTACACAGGGGCCAGATTCTTCCACACATGCACAAAGTAGATCCCATGGTCATGCACCTTGCACATGCTTTGCCAACACACTGAACATTAGATGTATTTTACTCTGCAGATGGTCTTGCTCTTATTTTATCATGGAAATGTCATATTCTTTTTATATTCCTAGAAACACTGATGCTTTTTTTTGTAGAAAAGCTATTTTGACAGCCCAGAAAAATACTAAATTAATTCTGATTCTGAAATCGTCTAAGCTCAAGAAAAAAAATACCAGGATACCAATTGGATTTTTATTTTAATTTATTTATTTATTTTGCAGATTGGCAACCACCTCTGAGATCATTCAGCTTATAAAATGATCAAATCAGTTCATTTCAGTTACAAGGCTGCATCAAATTTGCATGGTAGAAAAACTGCAAAAATCTATCAAATAAATATTTTCTTCAGCCCTGCTTCTTGAATATCATTAGGAACTAGAAGGGCATTGCAAATTAAGCTCAAGAACGATAAACAACTGCTCAGATCTTCAGTAAAATTCTAGATATTTCAGAAGGAAGTTCATTCTGTCTACCTTCATGTTTTGCCCATTGCTGCACTCATGACATCAAAGAGCCTCTCAGCTCATTTTCTCTTTTCTCATTAGGAATTTATATTCTTTGCGGAAGCTAAACAGGTAAAATGAGTCAGCCCACAACGGCTGTAATGTCAGGTTAAACTGGTTTGGAAACTGGACACTTTAAGGGTGATTAACTCAAGCAGACACAGACTGACATGGAAGCTCTCTGACCTTGTAAGAAAATATCTGAGAATATAACACAAAGTTCTGCTGAAGAGAAAAAAAAAAAACATCAAAATTATCACTGTAAAGCTTGCTGACTTCCAGATGAACTGATCCAAATATTCATGGCATCAAAAAGAAATTGACTGGGGAGGGCAGAACCTTTCCTAAAGATGGGAGGTCACATTTATTGCCAGCCAGTAAGAGGTCTGCAGTCATTTCTCTTTCAGAAAATCTGCTTGTAGATACCAAAATGTTCTCATCAAAGGATACTGATGAACCTGGTAATATGCCGACAAGTATCACATGTGCCAACTAAAAGCTGTTGTGAAAAATCCAGCTCATATCAGTAGTTTTTGCCATCTACAACCTGTAACACACATAAAGAATTATAAATATCCAAACTAATTTTAAAAAATGTTAGAATGTGTTTGGTGTGCCACAAAGAGAGAGATATAGCACATCACACCTACCAATTCATTCACCAGCAACCAGGGCCTCTAATCTCACAGTTTGTAGTCCCACTTGATTAAACATGACTATTTATGTAAACAAACTAGGCATGGATTGCTAAGCTACATGGGGCTAGCGGTTAGCCTCCTGTGACATCCTTGGCAGTTGCAAACTCCATGCAGCTCCTCTCCTTCTATGTGTTTATGCTTTGCTTCAACTATCGTTGCCATAGCTATGTTTACTTCCTGCTCCAGCCAGCTTGCTCCTTTATTGGCTTTTTTCTAACTCGTGACACTCCATACATCAGGATATCTGATTGTAAATATTGGACCATTTGATACTTATGATTTGAAGTGGGGTGACTCTTAACATACCTCACACCACAGGATAATCAAGTAAGATTATCCTGTGGCGATGACTGGGCATTTGGTGATTTTGGTTGGAAATGGGGATCCGAGCCAAAACTCAGGTCGATATATGTAGTGTGTACCCCGCTCAAGCTAACTGACTGCTAAATGTTGCCATATCTTAATAGCAAAGATTCAAAAAGAAGGATCTATCTTTAAATTAACAATACTCGAACATCACCAGTCAGTATTTTCAGAAGTTACAGCTTGGTGCATTTGTGAATGTCTGGAATAACACTTGATATCCATATGAGGCCTTAAAATCCATGCATAAAGGTTCTGCTGCTGAAACTCAAATGGTTCTTGAAAACTGCAACAATCCAATATAACTACTGGACATACACACACAGTCTCCAAATGATGACTTTGCCTCTTTCCCAGATAAAGCTCACTGACAGATTGCCTATACGTTGAACAGAGAGACAAGCGGTACAGGAAAGGAGAGGGGAAAAAAGACAAGGACAAGATAGCTCCTGTCTGTGATCTAATCTTCAATCCGTGAGATCACTGATATCTGATAAGAACTGTGTAAATCAGGAAGCTAAAGAAACCCCGGCCTGAGCCTTTTTGTCTGTACAAGACAGACTGACAGGGCATCTACATCTGTCTCCCGCTTTGTAGGGATTTACAGTTACCGCAATATATTCCCACGTCTGACAGGAAGATGGAAAATGAGCTGAGATTGAGACCTGTCAGTTATATTGCCGTGTAGAAATAGGCTGCAGATATCTCTTATTTATTTTCACCTATAGTTAGTAATCTATTCTTGAGCTACATATACTGCTTTTATCATCTGGGAGCTCAATCCAACAAAGCCTTCCCACTGTCTCCTGTCAGAATGTAGACAGAAAAACAAAATAAAATACATTTTTTCAGCATATTCCCAAGCAAGACCCTTTGCCATAACAATCTATCCAACCTCCAATATCTTTAATGTAGAGAACAGCTAAAAAGCTAATGGCAGGAGCCTACAGAGCAACAAAAAAGCACACAGGAGCGCGCTTTGAAAGTGACACCAAAGTGCTGCCAGAATGGAGAAGAAGTGCTAGATTTATATTCCCTAGGCGAGCAGAGCCGACAAAATGTGCATTTATTAATTTACATCTATGCTCAGGGACAGGCTGAGAGTCATATATGAAGGAAAAAAAATCATTTTAATTCCAACAGATTCTCTCTGATTGTGTAAGACTTGAACTACAGACTTTATAAGCAGAGTTCCTGGACATATGAATGTGGTGATTTGCATATGTGTGTGTGGAATAGTTCATGAAAGTACACTTTTTCACAGAGGTGATGGATTTTATAAAATACATTTAAGTGTATGTAATAAATGCACTGAAGATCCCATTGCCTGCAAACTCTCTTTTCATTGCTTCTAAAGTTAGAAGAGGCTTGGGTAGCAGAAGAACATGACACCTTTAACTAAATTCTCAGTTCACATGGAAATGCACTTTGCCTTTTTGAAAAAAAAAAAAAAAAAAAAAAAAGGCTCGTTAAAACACTGTTTTACTGACTGGAGTTTATTATGTAATAGCTATACAGTCTCCACCTGTCACAAGTGTTCTGTTTGTCTAAGATAACTCCATGACTGTTTTGAAAGTCTGCTCCAATGGCCCGTAACCCCTCCTCCACCACCCAACAGACATTGCCTGTGAAGCCAATCAGCGCAGAGTTCATTGTCATAGCCCCCTGTAGACTCCCTGCCCATCCAGATCCAAGTGTTTCCTTGTGGGAGGAATAAGAGCTGCATCTGATCCTCTACAGAGACAAATATTTTTGGAACCCTTTCTTTTACAGTCTGCTAATAAGCAGGTATTTACCTGTTGATAAGGTTGTGGGGAATTACTGGATAATATCACTGAAAATAAAGAGGTAATGACAGAAAGCAGAGCTGAAATTACTAAGAAAAACGTCCTTATTAACATTAAATTCAGCTAAGTGCCATGTAGTTATGACTGGATTAGGATGGTTTATGATACATATATGAGTGTGTGAATTACCAGGTTGGTAATAAAATGGTAGTTTGCCAGGAATTATTTGATATTACAGCTGTGTAAAGACAGAAAGTCCAGCTGAAATTATCATGAAAAACCTCCACTAAAAAACAATAAGTTCAGCCAAGTGCCCTAAAGATTTGACTGGATTAGGATGGTAATAATGTAGAATTTAATGTATAAATTCTAAGAATCTAGAAAGCCATTTCATGGAAACATATCCTCTATTATCTGTTCATTACTGATAACCACTTTAGTTTTAAGGAGTTTACATTGTAGGTTAAATTCTTAGTTATTATCATCCTAATTCAGTCAGAACTACATGATACTTACCAAAGTTACTGGTTATTAGCAGATGATTTCCCTAGTTATTTCAGCTGAACTTTTATTATCTTTTAATGTTCCTTTTTTCCAACATAAATCAAATCCTTGCTTAGTAGACACCCAAGACAAGATGGAGGTGCTTTAACACATCAGGATATTAGACCTTAAGGCTTTCTTTTTTCCCCCAAGGGTCAAAACCATCTCATAAAGCCAATGAACAGAAATAGGAGATGTGTAAAATAGATGTGAAAACACACAAAAAACTTATTAAAAGGGTGATGGTGATAATACAACAGCACAAACAAACAGCCTACGCAATAACAGGCTATCAGTAGAGTTGAACTAAACTTTATTTACGTGATACCTCATTTCACCACGACATGGACTGACCCAGAGAAGTATTCACCCTAATGTTTTTTTCCATTTGGGTTCTTATGGGTAAAAAGCATAAGAAGCACTTTAATGTAATTATAAATACGGTGAGAACCCTACAAAAGTACTGCTAAATGAGACTTTAGGACGTTAAAAGATAAAATTTGTGTATGTATACTGGTGAATGGCTGCATGAATGTATTACAGGTCTGTTTTTTCCGGGGCTGGAGGAGTCTGTGAGCGTGCATGAATTAGTGAGTGAGTGTGTGTGACAGAGAGTGTGTGTGAGTCACTGTGTGGCTGTGATCAGTGTGACGAAGCACAGTGACAGAGCTCCGGCCATCTGGAGACAGATGACAGTGTGAACCACCAGAGAGGAGGATGGAGGGAGAGACGGAAGGATGGATTGATGGAAGGAAAAATGGATGAAGCCAGGGAAGGAGGATTGGGGGGAGGTGGAGGGGGTAGACAGGGGTGGGGGACAGAAAGGGGACGGGGTGGGAGAAGGAGGGTGCTCACAAGGACGAGGAGTTTTTGCATGATGGAAAAGACGATCACATTCACATATACACTCAAAGCCCTTTCAACAAGCTGCTTGTCAACACTTTAGTCCAATTGTCTTGGAGTGAAACAGGCGGTACCTCACATACAGGGGTGGTCTAGCTGATTTGGAGACCGAAGCCAAAGACAATATGAGGCCCCCTTCTCATGTCTAAGGGTACCTATGTGTGGAATTATGATTTACTTGATAAGGTGACATTATGAGGCTTTTTGAGGGGCGTTTGATGTTCAGAAACTTAATGACATTGCATTCACTTCCTTAAAATAACTTTGCTTTTATAAGAAAGTTAATTGCACAGATATGTTTATACCATTTGAAAAAACAGCTTTAACTGGCATGGACCTCCATCCCAGTTTCTCCTGCTTTGTTAAATGAATTCAATACATTTGTACAAATGTGACAATGTGTTTTTCTTTGCCTCTAATATTTTTTAACCAAAAGACAGAGAGAACTGTCTAAATTGGAAAAATAAGTTGGCAACATTAAATTAATTAGTGAAAAAAAATCAGAAAAAATTGCAAGTTCTTCTCCTGACACTAAATTTCACATATGCATTGGCAACGTTTGGAGAAAAAAAAAAACAAAAAAAAAAACAAGTGAACTGACCAAATTGCTCTGGTTCACAAACTGTTTAAACAAAAAACATGAAGGTATTCCTCTGACTGAGAGTCCATCATTATCAGCTATTTTTCACTAATGATAGGTTATCGGATGGTCTGAATAATACCTTTGGTTGCCAACATGATCACCTGGAGTGAATAACTTCAGGGTTTTGCTGAAAATGTTGTAATCTTCCAGTAATTAAGTTCTCTATAGTTTTAGAAACTTTCCTGCAATTATTAACCAATTCTCAAAAAATGCACTCTATCACCATTTTATTTGGCAACCCATACAACTTGTTAAAGAAATTAGCAATTCATCCAGTCACATGGTAGCAGCTTCATACATTTAGGGCAGTAGACATGCTCAGGATGACCTGCTGAAATTCAAACCATACATCAAAATTGGGAAGAAAGGTGGATAAAGTGACTTTGAGCTTGACATGGTTGTTTACCAAGCTTGTTGAGCAAGAAGGGCTGGTTTCAGCATTTCAGAATCTGCTGATCTGCTGCGATTTTCATGCACAATCTCTGGGCTTTACACAGAATGGTCCACAAAAAGAGAAAATACTCAGTGACGGATGGCAAGAGTGTTTGAGATGATACACAGGAACTCAAATAAGCACTTGTTTCAACAAAAGGTATGCAGATGATCATTCATGAATGCACAACATGTCTACTCTTAAAGCACATGGGCTACAGGAGCAGAAGGCAACATCAGTTGCCACTCCAGTCAGCTAAGACCAGGACACTGAGGTTAAAATTCATACAGTGTCACCAAAGTTAGACAAAGAGAGATTGTGAATGGTTGCCTGGTAAGATAAGTCTCAGTTCCTGCTGCAACATAGGGTCAGAATTTGGTGTAAACCACATGAAAGCATGGATCCATTCTGTAAATCATTGCCAACATATTTGTGTTAATTCGACAGTCTGCAGTTAAATGCAGACCTCACCAACCGCAAGTAATTTTAAGTATGCTTCTCATATTTGATGATCACCCAAAATGACTATATCTTAAGGCCCCTTGGAGCGTTGGACCCCAGAAGATTGCCTACCACAGGCTAATGGTTAAACTCCCCATGCATACACACTTGACCAAACACCAAACACACACACATGCCCATAAGCTTACTTCCAGACTGTTAGTTACAGAAATAGGAGTCTGCTTGATGCCTGATAAGAAAATGAGCCTTCCAAAATAGATCATTTACTAAAGAGAGGAGGAAAATCACCCAGCACTCAAAAGTGTGCGGAAACATAGGGCCTAGATTATCTCTCAGCTGGTGGAAGCTTATCGCCCCTCTGCTCCAACAGTCGTCTCCCCCTCTCTGCCTCTCATTTCCCCTTCACAGTAAATTCTGTCCCGCTGTTTTCCTTTCCATTTTTTTTATTCCTCCCTTTCTGTGCCACCTCTTCAAGATCTCTATCTTCCTCTTCATGGCCTCTCCCTCTCCATCTTTTGCTCTTTACTCAAGTCGGCAAACACAGATTTAAGCATCTACTTTGCATTCCAGACATTTCTCTATTTTGGGTAAACAGATAATGTCTTTTTTGCAGCTCTCCGTTCCGTCCTTTATTGCTCAACAGCGAGCGTGGAGAGCAGATGGGAGATAGGGGAGCAGCAGAGCGTGCAGGTAGAAGGGGATTTGAGATTGAGAGAAGAAGGCAGACAGGTGGGAGGGAGAGTATAGATGTGCATGTATGCATCATGAAAATACATATGGGGAACATAAGGCACAAGGGGACGTATGTTTGACAGGCAAATTGGCTTGCAGGAAACTCAATAGTGACTTTTTCCACATTTGATCAGGGACTCTTACTGAACAAACTGTCACTCCTCATCCCAGTATATGTAAATAAACTAACACAGACTTAATAGGCAGTGCTGCACCTCCATGACGATAGTTTGCATCATGGGATTGGGGTTTCACATATATCTGAAGCCCATCCCATCATATATTGCAGCTTATACACATACAGGAGGTGACTGTTTGTGAATATTTTTCCTGTTAATCAATCCCATCTATGATGCTGGAACCCAGGGGCCATCTTCAATTAGAGCTGCATGATGTTTCATCTGGGAGCATGTGCAATAGTCATATCACAGGATGTGTATTGTCAGTCATGTGACTTGGAAAGTGTTTTTTTTTTTTTTTTTCTTTTGCACTTCTTCAATCATAAAATACTTGTGTTTTTAGAGAACATCTAATCAAAAGGCCGCAATTATGACAACCATGGAAGCTCAGCAGTGCAATATGAAGATCTTTTAGGGGCTTTTCATGGAGAATTGCCTTTAGACATTGTGAGAAATGATAAGTGACGCATGATACAAGTCAAAACCTGCAAACCACACATTCGTTTGTAAAGTCTAAAAGAAACCATAGTAACTGTCAGATAGCTTGAGTGTGCAAAGGAGGAACAAGTGGGCTTGTACAGTTGATAACTGCAGCAGATAATAGGACACAGCACTCATCTTAAAATGTTCTTAAATACCGCATTATATTTATCAAGAGAAAAGAAATATTGAAACAGTTTTCGCTCAATGTTGTGCAGCTTTAGTTTTATAAGAATGCATTTGGGAGTATGAGTTTGGAATACTCACTCAAACATGAGGCAGTTCTTGAATCAAACTCAATTTTTAACAGTGTAACATGTCAGCAGACCAGGGATGGCGATTCTGCTTATCAGTCTGATTCCCCAACACTTCCATTATCAATTCCTGCTGATTTTCTTTGAGGGCAAAAGTTGGGCTGTATAGGTCTTTAATGGCAAAAACATCAACACAGAACACAGTAGAAAGAACTGATAAGCAAAAGACTGATTATATTGATTCTTTGAGGAAGTTGTAGTAGATTTTCAACTAGAACTATCGATTCTGATCTGTACAACAGAGTAGATGCATCTAAGAACATTGGGAAAATGCTGATTATTGGTGAATATCTCCTGCAAATCATACATTATATCAGTGTTGCATGCTATTATACTGCTTGATAATCAACCGAGTCAGTTTTCCATTTCTCTAATCAGGACCTAATTCAGAGTAGCATGATGTGACCTTGCTGGTGAGGCTAGAGCTCCTCCTAGGGGCTTGTTTCTTTGATCAAACTTTATTCAGATGATATTTATTACCTCTTTACACTTAATTTACATTTAAATCACGTCTGTCAGAGACGATAATGTTAGACATGTACTTCATATTTGACGCACATACATTTCTCTTGAGGTCCGTTGGTGCATGAGACCCCAGGCAATTGCCTTGCCTGGTAGAATCTTGGTTTACATAATGTATTACTTCTTCCTTCATATTAAAGCTGCTCTATTGATTAGTATAATATACACTTTGATTAACGAAGGCTGGGAGACACCAACTCCACCATACCTCAGAAACCAGTTGCATTAGCTGAGGTAAGTTATATATCTGTAGAAAAGTCAAACCAACAACCTGAGATCTTTATGGGGAGAAACTTGGTGCTTTGCTACAAATGGAAAAGTGAATGAATATAGACCAGAGGTTCCCAAACTTTTTCAGCTCAGGACACAGATGAGAAGTTTGCTCTTTGCCTGGGACCCAAACTTACAAAACTACATTTTTATTATTTTAATTTTATCAACATGATTTAAACATTCTCATCAAATACAAAAACAACTTTGTTTATTTATGCTCATGCATTTGTGTCCCTAATTAAAAGCTAGGATGGATGTGTAGAAGTGCTACAACTGTCCCCAGTCTCCCCTATGGAAAGTGCAGCCTGTATCTTTGAGTCATTGAAAATCCCTCTTTGAGTAGTTTGTAGATTGATTTGTTTGCCTTGTGATTTCAATGAAGTTGTTAGAATTTAAAAAGATTCTCTCTTATTTTCATTACCGTCCAGTCTCATCGATGTGAAGGAGACCGACGAAGTCAATGATTTAAAATGCCACGCACAAACATAATGTCTGCCTAAGATTACATGCTTTTCCGCTGTCAATAAGATGATCCTGAGCACTTTTTTTTCCACTAAATATTGTGATTTTCCTTGATGCTGCAGAAGCTTTGTCTGGATATGTCTGTACAATCTGTACAATCTGTAACGCTGAGCTTCAGTCCTGTGCACCTACCCTCACAAAGACATTGTATGACCTCTCTGCTTTGTCAGAGGGGCCTTGACAAAGCTAATTTTTATAAAATTGTCTTTATAATTTAGCTTTGTCATTGTGGACTCATGCGTCCTTAGTGTCACTCGCGCACGTGTTCTGCCTTCTCTCCCTCGCTCTGAGGAGCCAGAGGGCGCATGCAGATGTCAGTTAGCAGGGTTGTGCAGAGATAAGGAGGGGACAGGCATGACTGCTCCTCACGGATAGCCCACGATCCAGTAAAAATGGGCTCACAACTCATTTTGGGTCGAGACCCAAACTTTGGGAAAGGCTGTTATAGACACATGAAAGAAAAAGAAACTTTTAATGATACGAGGTCAATGTTTCTTACCTCTGTGATCTGTTTGGGCTTTTAAATAAAAATGTCATACAGGAACAGTAGTGGCCTTATTTTATCACTGAAAGCAGAGAGAAGCTGCCCCACTTTTGTAGTTTTACTACATCAATCCATTCATCCACTGACTACATTGTTTATCTCTTTGGCAGCCACAGCAGTGTAGGAGCATGTCACTGCTTAGACTGGGCAAAGAGCAGGGCGACTGGTCTCCAGCCAATCCCAGGGCTGACATATAGCGACAAATAACCTTTCATGCACACACTCAGTAAGACCAATTTTGAGACACCAATTACTCTAAGATTTCCAAAGTGGGGCCCAAGGCTATGCCAAAGCTATGCCAGGCTAAATACAAAGGTTGACATCATTTTGCGCTACTACTGCAGCATGACAAATTAAGCAAGGGGATGACCAGATAAACGTAGACTAACAACTATGCTAAAGTTTCTATTCTCTAAGTTTTCTTAATATGACAAACTTATTCTTTTGTGAGAAATCATGTGACTGATATCTAATATTTATTACCATTTATGTGTTAATGTGGAATGTAGTGAACGGGGGGTCTTGGCAGCACTTTAATCTGCCAAAGAAGCCCTGAGCAGAAAAAAAAGTTTGGAGACTGCTGAATAAACCCGACAAGCCTGTTTTTGGTGCGGGAGGAAACCAAAGCATCCAGGGAAAACCCATGTGAAGAACATGCAAACTCGACACGGGAGGGACCCGCCCAACTGAGGAGCTGATCCAGCAACCTTCTTGCTGCGAGGCAACACCACGATCTGCTAAACCAATGTACAGCCCAGCTTTACAGAAGACCTAAAATCAAATCAATCAGTGGTTTCTGAAAGCTTTCTGAAACAATCTGCACAAATAAGATGCTGTGACCAGAAGTCAGGATACTGGAATTTATTATTTATACAGGCAAACCAGTGACCACGTGTCTCCGTGTGCATGTGAACAAAATTCTGAGTAAGATTAAAACCAGAAAACTGCTCACAATCAGGATTCTTGAGTGCATGTCAACACAAATATTAGCTTTAGCACATAAGTCATAAACAGCACCATCCATACAGCTCCCACAGAATGTGAAATTATTCTTCAAAGGTCACATTCAATAGAGCTAGACAAATATCTTCATAACTGTCAGAATTATCCCCTTAAAGTCAACAAATGTTAGCTCTATTCACTAATTTAGTCAGATTTCACAAAGCATATACTGCTGCTGCACTTCAGACTTCACTCTCACTGTGCCTAAAATAGCCACAAATTCATAATAAAGCCAACAGCAGAGAGCTTATGTTGTGATCTTGTCAAGCCAGGGTTTGAAGTCTGTGTCTAATTGAGGGTTCAAAGCCATGAAAACATTGGAGAAGTCCCAACTCATGGAGCCAGCGAGCCCTCCGCTGAGGAGCAGCTGCTGCTGAGGCTGCTGGCTCCGGGAGCTGTCCGTGGTGGTGAGGAGAGGTTCAGCTGCGCTCTGCTCTGTCCAGGGTGCTGAAAATGTCAGCGTGCAGTACAGTGAGATCACGGCAGCTCTATGGGTGGCTGGATGCCCACTTCAGACAATGGAGTGAACACTTTGTGCTGAAAAGGTTTGATAAAGGGGGCTGATTCTACTTAAAATGTGTTAGCAGCTGTTGTACAGCAACAGCAGCGACGTTTCCCTAAGAGGTGTTCCAGTTAAAATGGCGTCAACTAAAGGTCCTCGTCCTTTTGGTGTGCCTGCAGGTCTTACAAATTAAAATGCTCGAGTCTGAATTTGTCATATTTTGATTTTTAGAACTTCAAAAGCGAATCCCCACGAGGCATGTTTCTCAATGCCTTATTTATAAGGGGAGCGCACTCAGGCGCCCACACTTTTACCCGCGCACAAACACACACCTTCGCCCCTGCTCTTTTTTTTTTTTTTTTTCCTCCAGGAGTCTCATGACGGTGCGAATACAAGCAAATGTCATCAAGTAAAAAAAGATAAAAAGGAAAAAGGGGGCATCAAGCCCTCCAGTGCTCATAACATTTCTGCGGGTTGCATCATGAGCGCAACACGGAGCCTTTATAGAAAAGGGGAGCAGGGTGGATGGGAGCGAGAGGAGAGAGGGGAAGAGAGGGGACGGGGGAGCGTGATCTTGCGTGTCAATGGACATGCTGAGCGACTGTCTCATGCGCCGCTGACGAGTGATCTAATACCGGCCGAGCTGGAGAGGAGAGAGCTGAAAACACGTCATCCTCAATCTGCCTCCTCCTCCTCTCCTCTCGGCCTCTGCGTCCTCCTCTTCCTCTGTGCGTTTTTTAAATGAATAGAGGTTGATTACCGTTCATTGAGCTACGAGTCCACTGGGACAGCTGGTTTTGATCCCGTGGAGAGTGCGCGCTGCTCTCTTCAATAGCTCTTTGTCAGAAGCCTTGCACACATCTCTATCTTTGTCTGCGTGGCCCTTCGGGAGCGCAAAGAGACTGTGTTTAAAGCGAGGCTGGGTGAAAAATAAGGAGAGCCAAAGGTGGTTTTTATCACAAGTCCTTGAGCTAAAGTCGTTACAGAGGACAATGAAATATTAAGAGTACGTCTAAGACTATGTCAATGACTAGGACGTGAATTTGAATGGACTGTGTCTAGATTGACGTACATGTTGGTCTGTTTGGACAGGTGAGTGGAACTGGCAAGGAGCAAGGGATCCTCGTCTTCTTCACCAACATTGCCAACTTCCTTGGGCAACTTGGCCTAAAGAGTATTGTGTTATTATTATTTCAGTGATATAACTGCTCTCTCCTTTTTGCTTGAATTGTATTCCGTCAGTTAACTGCCTTCTCTCTATGTGCATTGCTTCACTGCTTGTTGGTAGCAATTGTTAAATTGGGTGAATCCAGCAATAAGTTGTTTGCCAGTCCAAATTCTCGATGCAACAGTGTAGGAAACCAATTTGTGCAATTTGGATATTGGAAAACTCCTGCAGGTGCCTGTATTGCACAAACGTGTTGTCAAAATTTGGAAAGGCAAGTAAAACTGGCAATGGCCTCTCCAGTTCCTCCTACTTTAACAAACAACTTACAGGAGGCACATCTAAAATTGATGGAGATGCACATTATACTGGATTATTCCCAATATATGCAGTTTATTTTTGTTTAAATATGTGTGTAACAAGAGAGACATTTTATTTTCTAATAAACATTAATGTATTGTTTTTCCCATGTAGACATGATAGAGTGGTGTTATGGTGCATACAAACAATGTACAGATATCGAAGCCAATTTGTGGAACATATTTAGCCAATATATTAACCAAGACATTGGCAGAAACATATTATCTGCCATTACAGATAAACAACGTCTTCAGCTATTACCAGTAAAAACTGATATCGTGCAATGTATAGTATATGTACAGGTACTGCACAACTTGCAAACTTAATTGCCGCTATCTTTTTTCTGTCAACCTACTCAAGACATATAGACATTTTTTCTTTCCTTCGGTTAAAACTATTACAGTCACATTCCTTTAGTTTATTTTTTTGTAAATAAAGTTTAGCAAAGTGAGCTTAGCAGGTGAAACAGATGAGGGACTCAGCACCAACTATTTCAAACATTGCATCGAAAAATGATATTTAACTTTGTAAAATGCTTAGTTATCGGGATGTTTATTTCATTTCCTTTACCCTGCCTAAACTGCACAACTAAGTCAAACATTGACTGAAAAGAGGGTGAAACTGGCAATGACTGCTTTTCGGTTTTACCCACTTGCCCCAAGATTTTCACCTTAAATGAACATTAATGTAATGTTGGCAACCAAGCTGTCCAGCTCAGACAACACTCTCTATCTTCTAGGTTATTAAATTGCAGGTCAATTCCTGCACTCCGTCTCAGATGCACAAATACAACTTGTCTACAACTTTTCCAGAACTTACATATGACTCTACATCCATAACTTCCAGGATGCTGATCTGAAATGTACTGAACACTGTCTAAATTGTACAAATATGTTGCCATATTTGCATGATAGACATGAGGGTGAAAATGACAAAAGTTTCCCTAGTTGCGTCCCAGTTTCATTAACATGTCCAAATATTGCATACTTAATTGTGCAATTTAGACAGCTATCATTTTAATGCACACTTTTTATATCACAAAAACAGTCAAGCAACATTTGGGAATAGTTTGTGAAGTGGGAAGTACCATCCACATTTCTAAACATTATATAGGAGTTAAAAAAACAGAAATAGTTTTACAAGTCAGATTTAAGATGTACTTCCCTGCATAAGTTGCACAGGTGAGGCAGGAATATTGGGCAATGTTTGGAAATATTGCTTGCAAAATTCCTGTACGCTGTCTAAATTACACATTTACACGGTCAGCATTTGGAAGACGGATCAAACTGAAAAGAGGCTCTAAGCCAGTTTCACTTACTTTATCAAATGTTAAACACAAGTTATGAATCAAAATTGCACTCATTACTCTAAAATGTGAAGTTGCTAGATTTTGATCATCTTTGGTTAGAGATAGCACAAGATATTTACTAGGGACTTAATTGCAGGAATATGTTGGCAATGCTTGGACATACAGGTTAAACTGGACAGGAGTGAGAGTTTCCCTTGCTGCTGCCTTCACTTCTTTGCTAACTTATGTGTGTAGCAATGGAATGATGGAAACTTATTTGTGCAACCTGGAAAATGTTTAATCATCTTCTTCAATATTGGTAATATATTTGTTTTAATTTTAAAACAGTTAAGCACATATGCGGTAGAAAAAAAATACAATTCCATTACCAGAACATACTTGGGACTGTAAGCAAATTCATGCTGTTGCCCTAATCCACATACTGGCATAATTGGGATCCGTGGGCCAAACAGGCAAGGAATGAGAGTTAACTGCAGGTTTCACTCGCTTTTCTGAACTTTGGCAAAATATTTGAGCCATAAGACAAAGCCAGCTCCTTCTGTTGCGAGAATCAAACTGGAGATCATCACGATTCTGTATTTGAAAGCCCCTTAAAAAGCCTCAACATATATTTAAACCATAGATATTATAGTTGGTATCCTTATGGACATGTGGACTCGTCCGTGCCTGGAGTCCCCAAATTATCAAAAGCACTTTTGGGAAGAGCAAACCCTCTGTTCTGTGCAGGACAGACTGTGGTTTCTCAAACATGCGGGGATATAAACAGCACCCTCGACCGAGACGCCACACATGTTGCATGCAGCATCAGCCTCCGTTTGGATGAACAGACAACTCCAGCTCCTTTTTTTAATTTGATTAAGTATGTGGGGAAAAGGAACACCACGAACCCCGCCGCCTCTCAGCATAGTGTGAGGCTCTGGTGCCGCTCAATGGGAGGATGGGGCAATTGCTGGTGGCTGCAGCACCGAGGGACGCGCCAGACCACCTCAAAGTGTGATATTCAACCATATTTATCGACGGCGATTAAAGTAAACGTTGTTACGGGGAGAGGGAGGTGGGTGGGGTGGATGGATAGTCTAGCGTCTGCAGCTGCTCTTCGTAAATATGTGCAATAAGTTAGAGTCGCTTTACTGGCTCCAAAAGTAGACTCAGAGGGGGCGATAAAAAACGCTCCCTGTACGCAAATAAAACCCAAGGCGTCAAATGTAGGCGCAATGAGAGTTAGCCACAGGGAGATTCGTCTGGATCACCTGGACTGAGCTGAGTGTGTTATAAACCTACATAACACTCAAACTAATTGCTTGGCTGATGACACGAGCCTCGTGAAGTGGATGACAAGTGGGAGTTATTGGGTGGGAGTCACGTTTTTAGAAGAGAATGAGACGACACGGCCGTGATGTGCTGAAAATGTGCCCGGATTCCACTCACTCATGGATTATGTGCTGTCCAACCAAAAAGGTATGAGTGGGCGAACACAGAGCCATGACTCACTGTCAAAATTCATATTGTAGCCGTGGCAGTATTCTTGGCTTTTGCTAAAAATAGTGCCCATTCTCTGTTGCGGAGCCAAGACAGTGATAAAACGCTTGGCTTTCTTTGCCAAAGGACCTGCTCTGGATGGTAGAAAAAAAAATCATTGCGGCTTTTCCCCTCTTAGAAAAGCTTTGCCACTTAAATAACGCCACAAGCTTCTCGTGATGGATGCGCATGACAAAAAGGATTAAAAATACACACAAGAGTCACGAGAACACATATAGGAAAGTAAATTAATAGTAATGATAATCTGTTGAATGCCCAGCTCCCGTTGCAAGATTTCCATTTGCAATTAATCAAGGACAGAAAAGCCAGAGTCAGTTAATTAGGCCTGCACCCCCCCAACCCTTACGCACACACTTTACGCGCAGGGTGCTTGGCACGCACACGCGCACAAATTGGAGAGAAAGTGCGCACAAATTGTTGTTCATTGATGCACGGAGCGGGAGCTGACCACTTGGGAACTGAAGAGGAACAGTTAGCAAGAAGTGCAACCTCCACGTGCGCGCGCAATCATGCACTCCGTTTTCGGACCCTTAACAGCATCATAATCAGCCACCTTTATCGGACCCTTCTATGTTTCGTTTAGCCCTTTGAAAGAGGCACCACAAGCACCCTAGATGTTTGTTTAAGCACCTCATCTATTACACCATCCTCTCGCATCAACAGAGTCAAGGATAGCGCTCACTTGCGATCCCAGGAGCACCAAAATAGCCACACATCCAGTCACCTCTCCCTCTATTAATAACTTTAGGTGCTCCGAGAGCGACATCACAGCGAGCAGCAAGGTTGATGCTTTAAAAATGCGCCTTTAGGTAGGATGAGCTCCTGTGTGCGTGTGTTGCTGATGCTGATTTGCATTCAGTGAGAGATCTGGGAGGGTGGGGAGGTAGAGAGGCAGGGGGGTAAAGCCTGCTGCATTTTGCACGTCTTCAGCTGTACAGAGAGAGAGAGGGAGAGAGAGAGGGAGAGAAAGAGAGGAAGGGGGGACTTACCCTTCACTGAGGCGGCCAGTAGCCCCATATATAAGAACAGCACCCGGCTCCAATGGTGCGCCTGCACTCCCGCCTTCATTAGAGCAAAAATCCGTATTCCGTCCCCTCTCCTGCATGCGCATTCCTGTCTCCTCGCGAGTCCCGTTGCTCCGTCCCGATTTGAAGCGGCTGTCATGGCAAGGGGGGATCTTTTTTTTTTTTTTTATTCTATATATATTCACTCTCCTCTCCGGTCTGGCAGGCTGCGATAGTTCTCAGATGGTCAAAAAAGGGAGATTCACACGGTGTCGGCGCTGAGAAAAATCCCAATGCATGGAGGAGGCTCGGATCTCGCAGCTGGACTGAACCATGTCATGCGGGCACCGAGGGGTTCGGAGTGTCTGTCTGAGAAAGATAGATTTCACACCTAAAAAAAAAGGGGGAAAGGAGAAAGGAGGGAAGGTAAAGCCAAAAAAGAGGGGTGATCAAGTGGTCAGTGGTGTACCCCGCACGCGTAAAATATCACGAAAATCCCTTGCTGGCTCCACATATGTAACGAAATAACCACACACGCGACCAAAACACCAAGAGATCCCTTTCTCAGTTTGTCCCTCTTTTGAATTTATCTCCCTTTAGTGACAACATTTGCGGCGCAGATAATCCACGTTTTCAACTCGTCCTCAGATTCGATGGAAGAAGAATGATGGAGAGCCACAGAGGTTATCCAAATCCAATGAAAATCGCTTCATTTTCTGAGAACTTCTCCACCAACAATGCAGTGCAGCCACCGATCGGAGAGTACAGAGAGAAAAATGCAGTACGGATGTATTCCCAGTATCGCAGCACTGAGGCACCGCGTCGTCTCGGGTCTGTGCGACGCCAAGATTCAGACTGCAGACCTGCTCCTTCTCTGCGCGTCTCTCTCTCTCTTCCTCTCTCTCTCTCCCTCCCTCTCTCTCTCACCCTCCCTCTCTTCTCCCCAGTCACATCATATGCCTACAGATATCTAACTCGCTCCTTCATTCACCTGTGACTAAGATAAACTCATTAAAGGGTCAATAATCGACTTTTGCGCGCACACGATCCATCCTCCTATCATCAATACTCCCATTTCATAACAATTCCAATAGTTTTGATGATGATAATGATAATAATAATAAGACATGAAACGTTAAATCCACCTTGTTCCAATTTGTTATGGTAAGATTTAGGGCCTCCTTTGTCTCCATCCATTAAGAGCAATCATCGGTTTGGCCCGGCAGTTTAACATAGATGTCCACTTCCTGCTCACTAAACGTGAAATTGATGCTTAACAGGCTGGAACCCCTCGCCAGTAAATTTGAATGTCATTTCCACTTTTGCATATGACCGGTGTAATTAGTTTTTCCGCAATGCGCCGTGCGTGGCAACAGCCGGGGTAATGAAATGCGCGCTGGCCTTCAACCCCACATGTATGAAGGAGATCATAAAAAACTCTCCACGCAACATTAAATTAAACTTCAGCGACACTTCAGTGCTGGTATCCTCTTGATCCTGATGTTCTGAGACTTACAGCTGCATCTTTTATTGCATATAGGATTTTTTGGAGCAAGGAGAGTTTTAGTAATTTGGAGGCCCCAGGCTAAGTCCGGACGAGGACGTTCTCCATGGTTCTGGAGGTTTAAATCTTGTTTGACAAGTGGATGCTTTGAGGCTTTTTGGTGTGCATTCAAGTACAGATACTTAATGGTCTTACATTATAATGTAACCAAAAGAAAAGAGGTACTCTCTTAATCATTCAAATACGTTGGCAATGTTTGCACAAGTTGTGAAACTGGCAAGGAGTAAGTTGAGATCAAACATCCATCCATCCATCTATCTATCCATTAGTAAAACTGTCTGCTTCCGTTTGAGGTCACAGGGGGCTGGAGCCTATCCCAGCTCACACTGGGCAAGAGGTGGGGTACATTCTAGACTGGTGGCCTGCCAAACCTCACACACACACACACACACACACACACACACAAACACACACTCAGGGGCAATTTAGTGTCACAAATTAAGCCAAACATGTTTCCAGCCTGTGGGAGAAAACCTGAGTATATAAAGAAATCCCACACATGCACCAGGAGATCATGCAAACTCCCCACAGAAAGATCTGACTAGAGAGTCAAACTTGCAACTTCCTTGCTGTAAGGCAGCAGCTCAACCTGCTGCAGCCAAGGAACACCGGACATTGACAACTAATTTGAGAATCTTGAACTTTGCCAAAGGTTTGCTTACGATTTTTTTACATGCATATTCAGATGCCTATATTTGTGCATTTTGGCCTTCTGTCCACATGTGAACTCCATTTTCAGTCCCTTATTATTTCAAAAAGCCCCAGCCAAGGTGAAGAGTTCTAAAAGCTCTGTTTTGGTGTCTTGATGTAGACAGGAAAAAAAGTGATTTTCGTACTCTGTCCAGACCTCTCCTCAGGCTGATGTCACACTATGAGACATCGTCACTGTTGTTTCATGTGTTGCAGCAGACAGTGCTAAAGTTTTTCTGTGTTAAGCGCTGCTTACTGGAGTGTTTACATGCAAATATGAATTTTCTGTCACTCCCTCACTATGATGCTGCTTTAAAAACACGCTGACTATACGAATGCTGCCAAAGTTTCTGACTGGGTGTAATTGTTACTCAAGTGATCATGTTGACTGGTGACCCATACCCAAAACAAAGACAAACCAACAAGAATGGCTAATATATATTTTTTAATACCAGAGTTTGATAAAGATGATCAGAAACAGTGCTTAACAGTTTTATTAGACCACCACCCAATGCAAGGTTGATGCCACAGCTGCCCTAAATTATAAGCATTGGTAATTAATAAATTAATTTTCATGTTCCTGTAATCGTTAATACACCAGTATGTGGAAGTGCTTTAACTTAAACGATATTTGTAATACTAAATAATTATTGCTATCCATGAATTTTCAAATTAGGTCTTTGACAACAAAAGAGAGGAAACAGTAAGTGGGGTTGTGTGAGGTACATGGCATGGGCCTGAACATGTGCCACAGTGAAACAGCTCAGTTCTCCCTCTGTTCAGAAAAACTCGGGATAGACACTAATACTATAAATTGCTGGACATGGTGCCGGATTCTCTACTTAAGAGAATTGTGGGAGAAAACAAGCCACAAAAACAGCGTAGGGTCATCACACTTTACTCGCTGAAATACACTACATGTTCATTACTGAGGCAGTAAACTGAGAATAGCACACTTTAAAATTCTTTTAGTATGTGTTACTTTATTTAACATTATATAGGATAAAGGAATTTTTGTTTGCTCAGCCAAATTAAAGTCAGATCATAGGATGCTGCTGGCAAAGAAGGCTGTGTATACCAAGTTAGTAATGAACAAATAAGTGCGACATGGTGTCTATCATCCTCTACTGTTTTTGGGGCTTTTTTCACCACAATTCTCTCAATTACATAATAAAGTTGACTCCATGTTCAGAGAAAAAAGAAAAACATGAAGCTATTTCTGTACAGAAGCAGAGCTGATCTCTGTCACTGTGACCAACATTGAAAACACTGCAATGCACCTAAATCAACCCACTTTAAACTATCCCTCTAAGACCAAACAAAATGGTGTAGAAATCAGCAAAATCAATAAGATTTCATTCAATTACAAAGGATGCAACAAAAGGCTTTTTTTTTTTTTTTTTTTTTTTTACACAAATTAGTAGGCAGATTTTTGGCAGGTTATAGGAAGAAGAGAAACTAGGGACTTTTGCCAGTTTCCCCCTCTCATTACACTGCCTATCATTGCCAATATTTTTCTGCATTTTACAGTGCATAGTGCAATTAAAATACAGCTCCTAACATTTTTGATGCAAACTTATAATGATGACATCTTGAGGCCCCTTGTAGCAAAAGGCCCCAAGCAGTTTTCTCCTTTTTTGTTGCAGAAGAATTTATGAAATGTAATGTGAGTCGTTGAATCATTTACAAATGATTTGGGCAGACCTGGGTTTTAAAATACTGTAGTCAGGAGATGCAAGACCAAGCTACTTTATTCACAGAACACCTTTTATTTAATAGCATTTCTAAATGAGTAAAAGAGCTAAAGAATGTTGTGACATTTAAAGTATCCGAGGGTTAAGGGGCAGTATCAGTCATTCAGGGGCACTGGTTAAAGACCAAATAGAGGCCCCTCCCCATGTCTAAAAAGATCTATCAAGATCAAAGTCTGCTCTTGGAGGCTGAGGGAGGTTTGAAAGAAAGTCATAAAACCTCTCAAGTCATATTTTCTGAAACAAAAGAGAGTAAACACTGTCTTAATTGCACAAACTATGTAGGCAATGCTTGACAATATCTGACAGTGTCCCTCCTGATCTTCACCTGTCTCTCTCATCTGCTCAAACATTGCAAAGTATTACCAACATCACTGTGCAGTTTAGGTCACTTACACACCTGATACATCTGGACCAAACAAACTCTGGAATACTCTAGGAAAACAAACTATGAAGCAATGCTCTGTGGATTAAAGTAAGCTGAATACAACAGTAAGCAAGCAAAGGTAGAGCTTATAGCCAATACCAAGCAAGTAAGGCTAACATTAGCATTACCGGCATTGCCAGTCTTGGATCAACTCTACAGATTTAAGTCCCAAGGTCTGTGCTGGATATGGTTACGAATTGCTCCGGTCTCCCTCATTGACACACCCTGGACACAGCTTTATTTACAGATCAAAATAATGCCAAACTGCTTCAAGCCAAACATTTGCACTTTTTTATGTCCAACTGTGTATTCCAGTCATAGTGCAAAAATAAGCTGGATGGCAAAAAAAAAGATCACAGCTTCAGCTCCAGTCAGTGGAGAGCAGGTACATTACACAAAATTAGATAGGCTTTAGTCCACTTGACAAAGTGCACGAGAAGGCTGGGGTCCTTCAACATCTGAAAAAGCTGCTGCAAATGTTTTACCAGTCTGTTGTGGCCAGTGTCCTTCTCTATGCCATCATGTTGCTTGGGAGGAGGCACCAAGAAGAGGGACATGGCACGGCTGGACAGGCTGCTGAGGAAGGCCGTGTCTCTTTCGTGAGCACAGAGCCGGACTTTGGTGACTGTGGCAGAGAGAAGGACCCTGGATAAACTGCTTTCCATCCTGGACAATGCCCACCACCCTCTGCACAGCACCTTCACCGAGCAGAGGAGTGTGTTCAGTAGCAGACTGCTGTCACAGTCCTGCTCGACAGACAGACTAAAGAAGTCTTATTTCCCCTCGGCCATAGGACTTTATAATGTCTTCCTGAAATGGCAGGAGGGGGGACAAAATAACCCATGACTGGACAATCATGCCACTCTATGTTATGCCATAACTATGAAGGCTGTTTTTAATTTGCACATAAGAAGCTGTCTCAATAAAGTACATAGAAGTGCAGGACCATCAGCTTCTGTAATCCTTGCACTGGCCACAGTTCAATTTTTTTAGATTATTTTCAATTTCATTCCATTCTGTTTATCTTATTTAATTCTCTATTTTTTTTTTATCTTTCGATTGCAAAGTTTTAAATAATGTACTTAAGTCTTACTCTGTGAAAATCTAGTGTGTTTTTGAGTTAAATTATCTGTATCTTGTGTTTGCCATGTTGAGTGAACTATATGTGAACTGCTACCAGATGCCTGAATTACCCTAAAGATCAATAAAGTATCTATTTATCTATCTATCTATCTATGTGACAGCAAATCAATTGAAGAGTGTGGCAGTGTTGAACCTCCTGCCCCTAAAAGAACTGCTTAAACTATAGAAGAGATGCTTTATATGTGAAAGCATCTTTAGACAGTGTCAGGAGTTTGTTTACAATTTTATCACAATTTTGGCAATTAATTTATCTTTTTTTTTCTAAATGATTGTGCTTCAACTAGTAATAAGAATGCACAAATACAGAATGTTGTCAGTATTTGGAAAGTGGGTGGAACTGGAGACCAACCTATGTGCAGTATTTGTGCACTTAAGCCAGTGAGCAGAAGTTTAATCAAACATTTCCGGCCAGGGTAGAGAAACTACTATTTTGATTGTGCATGTAGGTAACCAACAAAAAGTAAAGTGTTAAGAAATAAGCAAAAATGTTTATAAAAAATATAGTTTAATCCCCCCAAAATATCTGGAATCTGTATTTTCTAATTTGCGCAAATGAGTTGGTGCTGTTTGGACAAGCTGGTTAAAATCAGACCCAACATGCATCAATACATTTCCATCCTTACCAGCAAATTGTGCAATTCAGACAGCGTGCTGTTCATTGAAAAACATGTCTAAATCCTTAACAGTTATTATGCACTTTATATTTGATGCACTCCGGTGAGGGTTAAAAACACAAGGCCCAAAGCATCTCGGACCTTTGCCTAATGATAAAACTGCATTTGGGCATATCTGAATCTTTTTGTTGAAGGAGAACATTAAGGCAGATGATGTGAGTTAATAAATAAATTAGCAATGATAGGCGAGAAAAGTGAGGCTGTTATGCAAGTGGACAGAGGTACAAGGTAGAGCAATGATATTCAAGCTTTATAGAAGCACTCATAAGTGGAATATTTTAAAAAGCTAAATAGATCTAAAAAACAGACATCATTCAAACATGAGCATCAAAAGATTCAAGAGAAGTGTTATTTAGTTGTATTGTTTCACATGGATGCCCTTTTCAACCCTAGCGCCTTGAGATTTAGGCTTGGTTTTAGATGTACCTTGGCAAAAATGTTTAAATATCACAGCAGTAGAGTGAGTAAAAAAATATTTAAAAATCTGGGTTGCATTTAAGAGAGGAAAGTGATGGAAGTTAAGACCATCTGATAACCACTGGTCAAGAGGGATCTGTTTACATTCCTCCATAAAAAGGCAACCTCTCATTTTTTGATGGGGTTCACTAACAGGAGCAGAAAATTAAGCAGTCAGAATTTAATTGAACCCTTTACAGCCTGAAAAAACAAAAAAATTATATTTTTTTGGAGCTGAAATGTTTATTTCACTTTCTACTGAAATCCAAAACTATCAAAATTTCCATTAAACTCAACATGTATATTTTTTGTATCTCATTTGATACATTAGGTGTTTTTGGCAACTGCTAATCCACTTGAGGACATTTTTTATCATTTATCTGATTGTATTCAGATGTTATTTTTTAGTAATTTGTTGATCATATTGATTAGATAGAAGTATCATAAAAGTAAGTATCAAATATGATACAACAGGTTTTAAGGGGTTAACAAAAACATTTAAAATAAATAAATAAAACAAAATTAAAGACTGTCTATATGGTACTTATGTGATGGTAATGTTTGGACAAGTGTCACATTGTGCTGGAAACACAACTGAAATACATCAGGTAAGGTTGAAGTATGTGTAAACAAAAAGAGACAAAAACTCACAGTCAGGGGTGTCCAAAAGCTGCAAGGTAGACGTCTTTTTAACAAAAGCAAAGACAGGACACAACACTTGAGACACGAGGGGAAGTGCTGGAGCACTGATACAAGGGAAAGTCAAATGGGGACAAGAAGAGTGGAGAGAGGAGCTTAAATCCACCAGGGAAGGACAGACAATTAGACACAGGTGACAGACAGGAGGTGATCACAGATGTGGGAGCATGTGGTGGAGGGCAGGAAGCAGGAAATCTGAGAAACAAGGCAGTTACAAAATAAAACAGGAAACAGGACAAAACTTAAAAAAAATTATACAAAAGAAAGATCTTGAGACATGACAGCAAGTGGGTGAAACATACCTCCTGCTCCACATCAGTTTTATTTATGTCAGAAAAAACAATACTAACACACTTCCTGCAAGAGAGAGCACTGTTTCAACTGCATGAATAAGTTGATAGCAATGATTTAAACCCCTAGTCAAAAAGAAATCAATAACTTACCGAGCAAAATGACTGAATAAAATGCAACCAAGTCCTCTGACCTTGTTTGCATTGAAAACAGTATTTGGACAAGTTGGTGACATCGGTGAGGAGCCATGAAAACATTGCTTGTTCAAACACTGCCAGTGTGCTGTTGCAGTTCTGATGGTGGTCTCTCAGTTTAATTCTGGATAAAATATGGCTACAGTAGGTGCCTTCAAAATCTCAAAATGTTTTCATATTAAGTAGTGAGACGCCCCATTCACCCTGATGCTTTAAACTGAAGTAATTACACCCTGTGATGTTTGGCATTGACAGACTGGGGAAACAAGTTTATCCCCAATATGTCCCATCTCCAAAAGGTTGTATCAGAGGTATAATACCGGTGAAAGGGGAACATGGGAACATTGTTGGGGTGCATAGTGCAGTAAATGTGTGAACCAAGAGCTTTGTTGCTCTCACTCACACTCCCAAAAAGCAGCATCACTTTGTAACTTTACACCAGTACCACAAGAGTTAATATGAATGTCTGAAGAGCTTAGTTGCTGTAATTCTAATTAAATGCACTGCAAAAACAGCCCTTGAATTCATGTATGCCCTTAAAGGGGATTCTTATTAGTCATTGCCCTCGAACTCCAAAATACTAAAGCCACCCATGGGACCAAGAAGTTCTGAAAGTAGTGTGGTCTGATCTGCAAGGTAAAGTAAGAAGTTTTAATTCAGGCTATGGAGCACCATTCAGACAAACAAAAGAGTGTTTCAAAGTGTTTTCATAGTTTAAAAACAAAGTTACTGAGACATCAGAAAACGTATACAAACATTTTAAGCAAAAGCAATATACTGAATATTAAGCCTAAAAATATGAATTTGCCAAGTGAAATACATGAAAAATTAAAATGAAAACAAAATTTGTGCTCTGTGTTTTGTTTTGTTTTACTTTGATATTAAACCTCCTTTCAGGTTTGGGTATATGCAAGTATACATCCATGTACACCTTACAAGTTACTTGTCTGTTTTGTTATGTGCTATGTTTTCTTTTGTTAGGGCTGCTGAGTATCTTGGGGTGGGGTAGATAATTAGAGTAGATTTTATAATTTTGCATGTTTTCATTGGATATTGGCTGCTGTACACATGGTGAAAATAAATAAATGATTAATGTATGAAATTAAAATAAAAGAATATAGCCTTAGGAGAGGACATACATTTTGTTGAAATGTGTTGGAGCTATGTACAAAACAATTGAAATAAATAGTTAAGATTATCTACTAAAGAAAGACAAAATGTGTCACTTTAAGCAAAATGTCAGAGAACAAAAACGAATTAAAGGAATTGAGTGAAAAAGAAAAGTAACCAATTGGAAAGCAGCAGTGATTCAGATATTTAAAACAGTCCTGCAGGTGGGCTCATGAATTAACTAAAGCAAACAAGCATTAAATCTGATCAGATGTATCTAAAACAAGAACAACTGTCTCGAGTTTTCTTGTTAAATCACATTTGGCAACATCAACAACTCAACATTCCGGAATCTCAAACGGTTGTCATGGCAACCCTCCATGATAACACCAGATAGTGTTTCAATTTAAAAATGCTGCTTTGACATGAATCAGACCCATCCTAAACAAACATCCTGACAAACCCATGTATGTGAAGAAAAAAAAAAGACAGGAAATGATGCCACAACAAGGTAATAGGATGCAGCGCAGTCCCAAACAATTCCTGGGAGCATTTGCTCCTTTTCCGCGCTCCACCTGGATCCATCCAAAAGTGCCATTTGACAGTTTTGACGGGGTGTGTAAAGTCATCTGGAGCAGAGCTAAAAACACAGAGGAGAGGCTCCGCAGGGCTTCAGCTGGGATACGATTGGGGAACAGCAAGGAATCGGATAATAGACCAAAAAAAAGGTAAGACTGAGCTACACAGCGCACAACTGATGAACCACTTATTTATTGACTTATTTTTTAAAGCAAGTAAATGGAATTTAATATAATTCTAATGTCTATGTTGGTAAAAAAAAAAAAAAAAAAAAAAAGTAGCAATAGCATAGACATTATTTCTGTAACCATACATTAAATTTATTTTTGTTTTACTGTTAAAGAGGACGGATCTCATTTCAGGCTCAATAATTTGGCTTTATGAAGACCAAACACTGAAGTGTGATATTTTAAAACTGTGGAAACATTGTGATACTTTGAAACTTTTCTTTTACAGATGGCTCAAGGTCTGCTGTAAGTTAAAATTATTTAATAGAACTTCATTGTCATTGGACATACATTTTGAAAGAACAACTGAATTTACTTTTTTATACCCAAATTTGAGCAGACTCACTGGGCTTAACTATGACATTCAACCACTACAACTTTTTTTTTTTTTCTGTTCAGCAAGTAAATAACTACAGTTTAATATTTTCATCAAGAAATAAAAATATGCTTTACATTTTTTTCTCTCTTTTTTGGGGTAAAACAATAATTAAAAAAAGTAATTACTTGCTTGGCTTTGCAATGACTGTTTTGATCGAGCAAATAAGACTGTGTTTATGTGGATCCAAAGTTACAATGTTTGCTGAGCCATGGAATAAAGATCCTGCAATGAATTGAAAAAAAAAATGTAATACCTAACTGCACCTTAAAAATAAGAAATGTCAGATACTACAAGGTTTAGATAACATACCACGCAATCATATCAAAAATCTGAAACTTGACAGGCCAGAAGAAAATGGTTTGAATTATTGGTTGTAAGATGGCTGAGAAGTCAAGGCCTATCTCTAACCCTGATCGTAACATTTGAGTGTGAATCAGGTGGGCTGCTGTGCGGTCACAGACACACTGTTTAATGTTAATGTACACCATCTGTTCACTGGCCACCCCCGAGCTTCCGTGACGTCCCCGTTATCATAAGCGTCCCTGGTCTCACTGGACCGTCTGTTCTGCATGGCGGCTCGACAGGCGACAGGCTGGTGACTAAAGAGTGGGCTCATTAAAAAGTCATGGTTTGAAGAAGGTGCTGCACCACAAATACAGGGAGACACAGCAGAGCCCAAGCTTAAATATCCTTAAGGTTTAATTCAGAATAAAGTCCAGTTAACCCTTTAATGTCTGAAAACAAAAATTATAGCCAGATAATTCAAATTTTTTGCAGCTGAAAAGTTCGTTTCACTTTCTACTGAAATCCTAAAAAGAACAAAATTTCCATAAAATTTTACATATATGTTTTATGTATCTCATTTGATACATTAGGTGTTTGTGGAAACTAATAATCCATTTGAGGACATTTTTATCATTTATCTGATCGTATTCAGATGTTTTTTAGTAATTTGTTGGTCATATTGATTAGATAGAAGTATCATAAATGTATGTACCAAATATGATAAAACAGACATTAAAGGGTTAAATGGGGCTCTGGAAGAACAATAAGGTGCATTTCATTGTTATCATGTGGGTTTTTACTGTTAGTGACTACAAACTTTTCTATTTTGTCCTGTATTGGCATCTTATTAACCCTGAATGAAGCTGGATTCACCAGATTTCATCTCTATCATCAGGTAGCACAATCTTGCAAATCTTTATGTTCATACTGGTCGTTTTAGTATCCTTTAAAGGTACAGTGTGTAGAATTTGGCAGGATTTTGCCGAACAGAAACGGTGATTATAGAATATAATGTTTCTATTTGTATGTAAAGTCTGTCAAAATAGGAGTACAATCATCCCCATAAAATGTTTGTTTTGTTTTTTTTTAGTTAGAAAAAGCTTCAAAAAATGTACATTACCACGGGCGGCGTTCACGTAGGCTGATATGATGATCCACCATGTTGTCTACGGGTGGATTTTAGGGACAAAAAGAACGAAGCGCGAATCTGTCCGCCGGTTCTGAAATCTACCTGGAATGCAGGCGAAGAACAGGAGAGACAACAGCGGTGGATGTAGAGACAGTTGTTACTCTGCACTAGGGATTTAACCTGAACCCAAACCTTGTCACTTTAGTAAATGATGCCGTGTTCACGATCTCTTTTGGTCTTCACAGGCTTCCGTTGCTTAGCGACGTGACGTTTTGGTTACGGTTGGGCTCATTCTAGAATCTGAACGATAGATGTCGCTCGAATGCCAAATTCTACACACTGCACCTTTAAGGACAAAGAAGTGAGTGTGGGTTTGTCATGCTGAAATTGAGAAGAGACTGCAAGCCTCTGATTAGCCTCTTATGAATGTGGCAGACTGAACATTTGTTTAATCACCTTCACCAGTTTTTACTGAAAGGCACCTTCACCCGTCTGCTTATCAAACACATCACACTCTGAATCATCGGGGTGTGTTTTTAAAGAAGCATCATAGTGAGGGGTGACAGAATGTATATGAGATCATGTAAATAATCCAGAAGGTAACAATGAAAACAACAGTTTAGCAATGTCCACTGCAACAAAGTTCCATAATGTGACATCAACCCAAGGAGCTGTCAGCAAAGAGCGTCACAATTTATAATGTTTCCCTTAGTACCATGGAGGGTTTGTTGGTTCGAGGGACAACATGAGAGAAAAACACTGACTTTTGAACAGACAAACTGTCTTTTTTTTTTCCTCTGTTCATCAATCTGACCCTGATGATGCTTCTGCTGAAAAAGTCCCTGTCTGCTTCCTCAACTCAGTGTCTCTTATGAGACCTGCAAGTCTAGAAACCAACAGTTGACAAAAGGAGGTGCTGTAGCGGTGCTTGGTGGTCTGATTATTCTATAAAGTCTTGTCTGTCAAGACCAGCTTATTGATAAACTGTGCAGCGCTTGGCTTTCTCTCCCACCAAAAGCCAAGCCTGACCTCCCATAAGGTCTGTATGTCTATCAGAGATAGAAACTCAACCTCTGCAGGCAAACAGGAGTTTGCTTGAGACAGTGAAACAGGAGTTATCTGTTGAAATAAAACAAGGCATGTTAGGATGGTTGGCTGCCATTTTAGAGTAGTACACTGATACAATGACAGGGCCACTGGCAGCTTTGGGTCTAAGGAAATTACCAAATGGTCTAGTCCGCCTTTGGTTACCAACATTGCATTATGTGTCACCTGGCATAACATTGTGATGAATTAAGCCACACTGTAACCCCTTCTTTCTACCGGCCATCATGGTTCCTACCTCGACTGCTTTGGTGTTGTGCATGCACCTTTGTGAAAATGACATTATTGTTTTGCAAAGAGCACAGAAGTAAGTCAAAGGAACTGATAATGATCTCTTAATCATAGGGAAATTATAGTGATTTTTTAAACATGGTTGGAACTGGTTCCCCCATCCTTATTCATAACCACTAAGGCTGTTATATTTTCATCATTTAGAGAAAACCATATAAAGTGTTCGTTGATGTTTTCTCTAAAAAAAGAGTGTTGTTAAACCCAGAAAAATAAACGCCTTTCCTGAACTCAAATATCAGTTAAGGATTAATAACTTATTTGCTGATGTCAGATAGTCTAATTGTACATTGTGATAGACCAGTGCTCATAAAGAGGGGAGCAACCCTAAAGGGGGGGCATGGTGACATGCCAAACAGGGCCGCAGCCTGTCTGAGAAGGGGCGCGGCTAAATTGGAGACAGGGTCCCTTTGAATTTTAACTGGTTACCCAAGGTGTCAACAGAAAATACAAAATTTGAGTATAAAAGGTGAAAAAAAAACCCAATAGGTTTATGCTGTTTTTATATTTATTGTGGAAAATGTGATTTTGTTTGAACTTTAAATTGTGACTGAAATTTAATATTTTATTTGAGTAAATGTATTGGTTGTCACTTTGTTGTTTTATTGTTATGAAAGGATAGGGGTTAGTCTTCAAATCATAATCCATGTATGGAAAAAAATGGCAGGGCAGCACAGAGTGAAAGGGTTTAAAGGGTGACCAGTCACATTCAACCAAAAATACTTGACCAAAAAATGTACTACTATTCATTTTTTGTGATAACAAGCAGAAAACTCTTCAAGTGCCTCGAATTAAACATTTTCTGAGATTTTGTCAGATGCAAGTGACCTTTTCTAGTAACTAAAGATCAAAATAGTGATTATCTTCCAGAATAAATGTCACCTGCTTCTAAAATTCCCTGAAAAAGGCTGATTTTTACTGAGACATGATTTCACTCTCTAACTTTCTTTTTAAAAATGGTTGCATATAAGTCAGCAGGAGCAGACTAACCTTGTGATGAAAGCATTTTTTTTTGATGGATGTCATTTTAAAAGATGTGTTAACCCGATCACACTCCCACACGTTCCTATTTCTGTGTCTCTGTCCAGGACTGAGGCGCAGCAGAAAAAGACTGATGATTTGGGTCGGCACACGCAGTATGAGAAGGACGAGCAGCAGCACACTGCCGGCTTCATCCTTCCCTGCCCTTATCTCTCAGGCCCCAGACATGCTGCACAGCCTTCACAGATGCCCAACTCTCTGATGGAGAGGGCGATGAAACGATACTTGGTAAGGATCATGACTTTAGAGGCTAAAGTTTTTTCAGCCAAAAGCATTAGTATATACCAGGGCTAGGCTATAGAAAACAAATAAAAAAAATATATATATATATGTTTAAGGTTGGTGGTGGTACAGGAGGAATATCTTTACTTCTTAGCCGGATGGCAATACACAGGTTACATATCTTTTTTGTCAGTAATGAATGATAACAGAACTTAAAATGTTTATGAGATTCTTTAAAATTGTATGGTTTTCATACGTGTTTCATACCACAGCAAGAAAAAAATGAGTCCCAATAGTACATCTTTTTATTTTTATTTACCAAAATCGCTGGCAAAGTCCTACACATTGTCTAAAAAGCGCAACATATTGGCAACATATCCCTCTTCTAACTTTTTCAAAATGTTCTATACACTTCAACACTCTGCATCCCAAAATGAGAACATCTGAATTATTGTTTGTATTGGTGGCACCAAATGTACAGTAACACACTAATATTTGGCCCCACTTTAAACCAAAACACAAAGAGCACTGTTTAACTATTTAAAGCCTGAAAACACAAATTATGGCCAGATTTTTTTTTTTTGTGTTGGACCTGAATTTCTTATTTCACTTTCTACTGAAATCCAAAAACATCCAAATTTCCATAAAATTTTACATATATATTTTTTTGTATCTTATTTGATACATTAGATGTTTTTGGCAACTGCTAATCCACTTGAGGACATTTTTATCATTTATCTGATTGTATTCAGAATTTTTTTTTTTTAGTTATGTGTTGATCATATTGATTACATAGAGGTATAATAAAAGTATGTATCAAATATGATACAACAGGCTTTAAGGGGTTAAATCCTTGCTTCTCAGCTGGTGGGTAGAGACCCAAAAGCTGTTCAAGAAGCTGCACTCAACTGGTTGCCCATTGTGCTTGGAAAATGAAAGGCTGTTGTAATTACACTATTATGCAATTTTATTTTAAGGATTTGTGTTTCATACAGTACTGTGCACGGCTGATCAAAGCTGTGCAAACATTGTGTGATTTCAAAGTGATTCTGACCCGATATTGGTGTCGAATGAAAGGGTTTGAAGTTGGTAGGGGATATCAGCATGAAAGTGGGTTGTTTGTTGTACAGTGCACAGGGGGACACAACAGGAAATCACGCCCCTGTGAACTGCTCCCGACCGGTCGGATGAAGTTCTGACCCACCATTTGTAAAACTGCATTTACTCACACAATAAGTTCTCTTTTTGAGTGGCGTCTGACATCATGAGACGAGCACATCCGGATAAATGTTGGCCCATTGTTCCAGGAAAAATTATGAACATGATTGAAAACTAAATGATGCTTTAGCTAAAAAGAAACATTTTTTATCTGATTAGCAGTTGCAGGTGCTATGGAGCCCTTAAGGTGCCACGGAGAAAAAAAAAAAAAAATTTCGTGCGCATGAGATAGTAAAATGTGCGCACGGTATATTAAAACGTGCGCACGTTTAAGATAAAACGTGCACTCGATTTAATTATACAGGCAAGCGGCAACAGACAGCCGGCCTCATCAGTAGATGGCGGTAATGCTCCATATATTGTGGTCACCTGCCAGTAAAAACCAAGAAGAAGAAGAAGAAAAAGACAGACGGGCTCGGTTGAAGCATCCCAGTAACCAGCCAACGTTAGCCGTGTCTGTGAATGTAGGAGTGCAGGGTATGTACAGTCCCTTAGGCTATTTATCAGTGCCTTCAATAAAAGCTGCACAACTTTCAAGACTCAAGCAAAGCTCGTGTCTTGCTGCCACCCGCTGAATAAGGTGGAGGGAGTTAGCCCCGAAGTTAGCTACAACTTCGCCTCTGTAGCAGCAAACAAGTCCCCCCTGTGCATCCCAGGTCAGGACACTGACTGGATCTGAGTACTCCTTCCGCCAGCTGAGCCTGTTGTCTTTTAGTATGCGCAGCAAAGTTCTCCAATTTAGGATTATTCCATCTCTCATGGCAAGAGCAGCAAGAATGGAAGTAAAAGTTAACTAGCTCACTTCTTCTCTCCATTGTGTGTGTCTGTAAACATCTGACGTCAAAGTTTAAACGTGGTAAATAACTTTATTTGTGCGCACGTTTTATCTAAAACGTGCGCACAAATAAGTATTTCGTGCGCATGTTTTGATATATCATGCGCACGTTTTAGTATCTCGTGTGCACATTTTACTATCTCATGCGCACGATTTATATATTTTTTTTCTCCGTGGCACCTTAGGGGCTCCGTAAGGTGCTGCTGTATGTTTGCCATTGCCACAGTGTTTTTTATTTAGTTTTGTTTTGCATTTAGGCTGTGCAAAAGAAATCTCTAATATGACAAAGTTTTATTGACATGAATCAGTGTTTCGCTTGAGTACACTCGTAAAGTGTGAACACTAAAGTTGTTCCCAGCCATCTAAACAGTTTGAGCTATAAATTGTTTGTGTAAGTTGTTCATCAGAAATGACTCTCTTGCACATTTTGAGATTACATCAAAAATAAAGACAACCTTTAATCTGTTAAGGTAGTGATGTTTTGTCCTGTCTTAATTTGTTGTCAGATTAAAGTAATGTTTCCAGAAATTTAGCCTAAATGAGGTAATGTGGATCTTGAGGCATGTCTCAGATCCAATTGCACAAACACTGGAAATGTTTTGAAAGTAAAAGAAGAGGAGTGAGGAAAACCAAGATGTCTGCCAGGAGTTTTTGATAATTGGACACAGGGGTGCTGCTAAAGAAAAATGAGCGTGCAGCTGCTTAAAAAACACTTCTGTTACGAAAAAACACTCAATGTTTGAATAACTATTGTTTTTTGGTCAACAGATCACTTTGTGGGGAGCCAGTAGCATTTTTGTCGGGGCATCCCCGATACAGAAGTTATTGTCCTTTACATGGGTGGCATGGATACAGGCCTAAGCAAAGGCCCCTTTCCTGCATTTCATTCATTACTTTCTCTCCTTGGTCTCTGGCTCAACCCAACAATGTCTCTGTCCAGGAAAGGCACAAAAAAGTCAATAAAAAAGACCATTTGATTCACCTTTTTAAACTTGTCTTATCAAAACATCTTTGCGTCAGTCTTGACAGGTAAGCATATTGTTGAAGCTGATTCTTCTGCCCGATTAACAGAAATCCCAAAAAGATGAAATGCGGAAAAAACATGTACACTTTATTGCATTATTCAATTATCAGTGAATTAAATTATAATGTGAGTACTTGTCTGGCCTGTTGGCATTTTTGAAAGCATCTCACAGATGTTCTCTTAAAGCTATTACAATGCAGCAGCAATCTAAATGTAGCCTTTTTTCATCAGAAAGAAAAGTAAGAGGAAGAAATAGGGCCTTTTGCCAACATAGTGTGAAAAGTGTCTTAGCTTATGTGAAAACGTTTATAATTTATTGGAGAAAAGTATTACTGTTTTAATACTTTTCAGGCCTCTATATGTCAGGAGCCCATAGAAGTTCAAAGTATCTCCCAAGCAACCCTGCCTAAACAAAAATGATCAAACGTGTGAATTCAACCATTCACTTTGTTCAAATCAATTTATATGACACTGCACACAGAAATTTACATCAATATTTCAAAGAGGTCATATTTGTCCAAACCTAGTTAGCTCCGCCAAGGAGGTTGGGTTTCTGCCTGTCTGTCTGTTTGTTTGTTTGTCTGTTCGCAAGATTATGCAAAAACTACTGGATGGATTTACAAGAAAATTTTACTAGAGGTGTGGTTTGGTCCAAGGAAGAAGCTAATACATTTTGGTGCTGATCCGATCCAGACTGACGTCACAAAATAACATTCAAGTTTATAACGGCAAATACCATTAATTTACCGCATTATGGGATTTGAAGTTCATTTGAAAACTGACGTCTAGCCTATGTCACGACATTTCCAAGCTTCCCTTGCAATGCCAGGGGAGGAGTTCTCCACATCGCTTCATCTGCACTCACAACTACTAGTAAAATGACTGTGAGCCTTTTAACGTTATAGAAACAAACACAGCAGCTCTGCTCTGTCGCTGTCCTTCAAGCCGTGCCTGTTGCACTCAAAACAAGGCTGCTGATAAAGTGGATACGGAAATAGTCCGACATAGCAGAAGTCTGTGTGTGTGAGTGTGAAAACCTAACCCCCAAACTCCACATACGGCAAATGCGCCATGCACTGAAGTGTTGTGGTTTTGCTCCGACCGATATGCTGGTGACATCGCCTACTGGAAATGCCGCGGTGTGCACAACACCAACATCTGTACAAACAGCAGCAAATTGGTTTAGTTACTAGACCCACTACTAAGTAGGTCACTCTATTGAATGATATTTATATCAACAATAATCAAACTTTTTGCAGATTGATATTTTTCAGTCCACAATGTGCGTATAAAATAAATATAGGTCGGAGGTCTGTGCTCTCAGAGTGCTTTTCTAGTTCACATATTTGATTCTGATGACACTGAAAGAGTATGTACACAATCACTAATTTTAAAAGACTAAGAAAAAGCAACACCCCCTCGCAAATTTTGACATACTGAATATCCCTGATCCACCTCTCTGTCTGAGGCACTCTGTTGGAGCTTTTATCCCTTTAAGGCTCCCTTCCCCATGTAGGCCCAGTCTGCTCCAATTGGTTGACTTGTTTGCTTGGCCAGTTCAGCCCTTTTCAGCACCATGTTTTTAACAACTGCATTTTTTCTTCAGTCTTTGCTCTGCACCTAATATCAATATTCATTTTTGTCCTAATTATTTCCATTTCAGGGGCATTTGGGAGACAAACAAGAGGTTTCTGAAAACTCTCAGAAGAACATTTTGGTCCCCCAATCCAGCAGCAAAGAAGAGAAACAGAAATCTGAACCCCTGGGAAGACAAGTGGTCCTCTCAGCTGCCGTGGATAACAATTCATACCTGCAGAAAAGGAGTCAGCCTCCACCTCCCTTTGAAGCTCCAAGAAATACATGTGAAAGTGAGGATGACCTGAGTGTGAGGAACAGTTCTGACAGCACTTCAAGTGACGAAAACGATTCAGTGACTGCACGTGGGGCACGAAGTTGTGCCTCTGATAGCAGCGATGATGACTCAGCGAGTGACAACAGTGACTCTGAGGAAGAACATTCGCCTGATGAAGTAAGCTCTGACAGTGGAAAGGATTCCCTGTCTTCTGACATTGAGAGGGGCATTCCTCCTCAATCCAACATCAAGGCTGGCATTCGACCATGTCCCATTGAGCCTCCAGCCTCAGGGAAGATGCATGGCCAATGGGAGATTCCCCCTCTACTCAATCCAAAAGACATCCCTACTGCCGTTCTGACCGCCCATGTGGAGGCTTCTGTCCAAAGCAAAGCTGCAGCACCTCGGGCAAAGTTAGAGAGCCACACACCACCTACAGCCCAAACCCAGAAAAAGCCCTATGACCTGCTGACTGATTTCCCAGCTCTGGGTGAAGTGTATGATGGGAATCCCAAAGCCAAAGGTAGACGGGAGAAGGGAGGTGCGACTCTCTTACCAAACCTTCGCCAAGAGAGTGCTGCCTCCAATCAGAGCAGGATGGAAAATGTGCCCCTCGAGGTCTCCCCCATCTGTGCAGGAGGTCAGAAATCTGTGCAGAACCTTCAAACATTTGACTGCACCAGCGAAGGCAACTCTCCAACCATGAGTTGTAAGGAAAAGAGGGCTGACAACCCAGTAACTACTACCACGACTACAACAAAGACTACTACAGGTAATGAAACTTTCTGGATAGGGATGGACAATTTGAGGAAAACCACCTTTCAAAGTCATTGACAAAAACTAAAGATTACAAGGAATAGATTTGAATGTATATCTGAGTTGGTAAGCGTGGTACCAGTGCATAATGGAAACTGCCTTATTGGCCTTCGAAGTAAGTAAATTCAATGACATAGCTTATTTATGTAGATTGTAAATGGCTACATCAGGAAATTCCATTTGTGTCTTTTCTTTTAGCCCATGTCAGACTCAGCCTTTTATTATATGCTGTCATCTTGACATTTTTTCGATTTCTTTAAGGTTGTGTGCAAGTTGAAAGATCAGAAAAGAGTGACACACCACCAGCACCCCAACCTCCGCAAAAGCCCTATGACCTTCTGACTGATTTCCCACCTCTGACTGAAACGATGGGTGAAGTTCATGATGGGCATCCCAAAGCCAAAGATAGGAAGAGGAGAAGAGGTGCGACCCTCTTACGAAATCATCTCCAAGAAAGTGTTGCCTCCCATCAGAGCAAAAATATGCCCCTCAAGGTCTCTCCCATCTGTGTAGGAGGTCAGAAATCTGTGTTGAACCTTCAAACATTTGACTGCACCAGCAAAGGCAACTCTCAAACCACAAGCTGTGAGGAAAAGAGGGCTCACAACCCAGTAACTACAACTACGACTAGTACCACGACTACAACAAAGACTACGACAGGTATTGAAACTATCTGGATATGAATGGACAATTTGAGGAACCCCTTTTTTTTTTAATCAAAGTCACTGATGAAAACAAGATATTGAGGAGCAGATTTCAATGTATATCTGAGTTTGTAAGCTTGGTACTAACACATAATGGAAACTGCCTTATTGGCCTACAGGTGTAGCATCACCTCTTGCTAATTTAAAGGAAAAAGACTTTAAAGTAAAGTTAAAGTTGAAGTTGTTGGCCTGTTCAGACTGAATCCTCTTTGTTTGTTTGTTTGTTTTTTCATTTTAGCACTGTGTCAGGCTCCATTATTGTTTGCTGTCATCTTGACATTTAAATTACTGTTATTAAGATTGTGCGCAGTCATATATCTTCGGGAAAGAGGGTCATGGAGTGTTGATCATACAACATACAAGTGTTGCGTGTTTTACCAGTTATCTAATGACTGTAACATTATGCTAGCTATGCTAGCTCTGCTGTATGTAAACAGAGGATCCACATGAGCAAGAAGACTGGATCTGGGAAATTGCAGAAAATCTCTGGAAAGAAAAAAAAAAAATCATGTCATAGTCAGCTTGACACAGAGACTAACCAACCAACCTGAATGCAAGCAAGCTCTCTGTGAGTGGAACAAAGATTCCCCTTGGTATTATTGAAAGTGAAATGGATAGACACGCCCTGCTGAGTAAGAAAAGACCAAGAAAATCAAGAAATCCATCATGCAACTCATCAACATCCCTCTTTCCTTGCTTCTTGACTGCTTGGACATGAGGGAAAAATAGAGACAAGGCTTCAAGGCAAAACCATAGCAATGTGTTGTGTTGCATTGCGCAGCATCATGCTGCGTTGCTCATTGGCAGTTAGGACACTCACATATTTCTTAGTGTAATTAGCCTGATTTTGTCGCTGATGCTCATGCATTGCATTCAGTTAGGACATGTTGTAAGGCTGTTTTAGACATGCTGCTTGTCCTTGAGTTCGTGCTTGCATGTGGGGGGTTCCACCAGAGGGCACACCACAAAGCTCAGGCTTTGTACAACTACCTGCTTCATGAGAGGTGAACTGCAAACATCAGGGATGTGTAGATTACCAATTACAGGTGGACAGAACACACGTCAACACCCCATATTTCTGACCCATTCCTCCATGCACCAAAGTAACTGTCCCAGTGTTACAGTTTAATCAGTGGCCTCGTTAACTGGTGACTTTTGGCAGACATCATGCAAATACAGCACATAATAGGTGAGTTTTCTGATCCAGCCTAAACTGTTCATCTCCTAAAAAAATACTATCAAGTGAATCTTCAGAGACATGAGACACATGGTTACTTCCTCTTTTGTTCTGCCACAAAATATTACTGTTTTGTCTTTTTGGATTTAATAGCAGAGAGCAAAGAGTTTTTACATGCTTGAGCCACACTCAACTATGCTACTAAGGTGTAATCTACATAAGCCTTTCTTCAGTTTTAATGACCACTATGGGATCTCTGTCATACAGTGCTATGTCACCCTGAATACACTCCAGATATACAAATGCACAAAGCCACACAAACCCCTCTGTCCGAGGGTGCGTTATTGATATTAATGACACCGTCAGACTGGGCTAATTAAAGGCAGGAGAGAGGCAGCAGCACCTGGCTTATTCAAGCTGCTGAGTGCATATTTTACAAAAGTCTGGTTCACAAAGTTTCCCTCCTTCATTACAGATATTTTTAACTTCCAAAATGAGCACTTTTCTCACGCATTCAAATATTTAGCATCACCTCTCGTTAATTGAAACTTGAGATCCTCTTGACCTCAATTTTTGACAAAAACCCAGCCACATCATCAGAAAGCTATCAATCAGAGACAATTCCACCCACAAAGACTCACAAACTCAAGCATCGCCTCCCTCAGCGTAGGTGGTAAAACAGTGTGACTTTTCACTGGTTACACAGAGATGTACTCTGTCAGTTTCATGACACAGTGCTAAAGGTTTTTTTTTCGTAATGAGGGGATTACTATGCAGCAGCAAACTGAATGACACGGATAACCTTACATGCTGGCTGCTGGTGCCGAAAGGAAACAGTGGATATTGATAGGAAATGAGTCAACCGCAACTCAAGCAGACTGTGGTAATCTGAAGGCCTGATTTGGCTTTACTGTGCAGTCTGCTTCCTACAGTCATCGCTAGGCTGCTATTTCTTTGCTATACTTAGCATGAAAAGTCAAGACTTTACAGTATAGCACAAAAACATGGATTATGGATGATAGGAAACAAATGAGTAAGTATGTGCCATTTTTTAGCGGATAAAAAGTCAAGCATCACAAAAAAAATGTTGATATTTGGTAGTAAATAATTAACTAGCTACTTATTAACATAGAAGAAAATGAGTGAAAGGGGTTTCAGATTTGAGGTGGTCTAGTACTCACCACAGGGGTTAGTCAAAGAACAGGAAAGAGGCACGCAATTTGCTGTACATATTGGGTTCAGTTGATAGGGGACGAAAAGAAAACCTGGACAGTGATAAGTGGCAGTAGTGGTAATGTTATTGATTTATTTTACTTTCTTTTTCTTGGTGACACGATATTCTTGTCCGCTTATCAGACGATAGCTCTTGCACTTTTTTTTGTATTCGTAAATCCCTCTAGGCAAGACAAGACAACCGATGTGTGTATGAGTTAATGATGCTTGGAGACAGGTTATAATGTAGTTAAGGAACATTTCTGCCCCCTTTTCAAACTCATGGTAAGATCAAAGTTTTAGGAATTCATTTCCAAATGAAAGCTTTCTCATTGAGGACTTGAGGGTGTTTTAAACTCAGACTATAGAGGAAAGGGGAACACCAATAAAATCATTCGCCCCTCCATTTTAATAGTTTTGATCTGATGGGGATCTTTCCTCTGACATGACTGCAAGCATGGCCTTGTGCTTTGCTTTGCCTAGAAACTTTGCCAGTTTGGTATATGTTGAGTAGGAGTTTGTTTCTCATATATTTCCTTATTCCCCCTCAGTTAGTCATTCATTTTTTTTCTCTGGTTAACTGGATTTTAGTTACTTATTTATGACTTCACAATTATACTCATTTGATGTAAGTTGAACGGCATATATTCATTTTAACTAGTTAGTGTCTCTTTTTTTACTTGTTAATTTGCAGTGATACTTTTTCACTGGTTAACAAGCACGTGGTTGTCTGTTGCCTGTCAATTTCTAAATGCAGAGTAGATTAACATATTGTTAGTTATGCAGTTATTTCCTAGCCGGTATGACTTTTGTTCTCTGGTAAATGAGAGGCTAGTTATCCCTCTGGTCTTTTTTTATTAGCAGTCAGTTTCTTATTTGTCTGTGGATTAACAGACAGTTAGTTACTTAATTTGTTCCACATCGGCTAGCAGTTAGTTACTCATTCACCACTTGAGTAACAATCAGTTGGATACTTAATTGTCACCTTGTAGTAGTTCCTATTGGAGGTGGGTTAACTGAGGGCTAGTTTACCTTATTGTCTGGATGTTTTTCTGGTTAACTAGCGGTTGGGTATTTATTAATTGCCTGGTTTCTTGGTTAACTTGATTAATTACCTCACAATTTTACATAATTGGTGTGGTCAGCTAGATGTTGATTTGCGTAACCCGAAGGTACTAACTTATGTGTACCCTAGATAATTAGAAGTTAGGTACACAATTGTTTTGACTAGCAGTTGGTTATTATATTCTTACCTGGCAGTAATGCCAAATCAGTGCAAGGTCAGTGGCTCTCAGTTGTATAATTTCATTTATATTTTAATAGGCTGTGGGGGTTAAATTTGGCACAGGTTAACTAGCTGTTACTTATTATTCCCAAAGTTACCTGACGGTACCTCCTTTGCACCTTTCATACCTCATTTGCTTCCCAGTAAACAAGCAATTGGTCTGTATTACTTTCCTGGAAAATTGACAATTCAGTGTGGGTTAACTAAGTTAAATTTATAATTGGCTTCCAAATAGTTGAGAGGCACCCATATTATCTGATATTGGAGGTTATTTGTTACCTCATTAAAAAAAAAAAAAAAAAGTACTCATTTATCACGAAGCAAATATGCACTGTTTTATTCAACTTACAGTTGTTTACTTATTTTTAAGGACTTTGTTTTATCATTTTACTTTAATTATGAATACAATCATTATTATTATTATTACTATTATAATTATTATAATTTTATTATTATAATTATTATTATCAATTGCTTTGTTCAATTCTTAATTTGATGTAGGTTATAGGTGATTTCTTTCTATGGTAGATTAACAATTACTTATTTGTTACTATGCCCTAGTCGACTGATTTTAACTAGTTTCTTTATTGTTTAACTTGAACTTTCAATCTATTTTTTCTCTGTTAACTAGCAGTTAAATACTCATTTTGCTGCCAATCGACTTTGCCAGCTAAATGTGCATTCTCTAGCAGGCATTCGTTCCCTTTTTCTTCCTCTGGTTAAGAGCAGTTACATTCTGATTCATTTCCCAGTCAGCTAGCAGTCAGTTACTCATTCCTAACTTAGTTTCTATGCCAACTTTTGTGTTCCCTGTTGTTAAGTGTTAACCATGAAAGAATATAAAATTGTAAGCCTCATGCATATTTTTATGACGGGGTAATTGAATATAAAAACAATTTTATGTTGCAGCAATATGAGCCTCTGTTTGGGTTCCAAAGCAGGTGCTGCATAGTCGCTTAAGGCGGTTCTGTTTTGCTCAATAAATGTGCATATGTGCTCCACAGTGATGGCACTCCTCCAGCAGTTTGCAGTCAGAGCTGATATGATAGAATTGACTCAGTGATACCGCAGCCCTGTTGATTCAATAGCACTCTGGTGGTTCCCTGAGGTGGGGACTGCAGATAATTCTCTCACAGCATAAAAAACACAGTCTTGTTAAGCTTTACCCTCTGCTTTCCACTTAACATGACACAGGCCAGACAAGATGGCGTGCATGTGGAATGGGTTTAGTGCTAATCCTTGCCCTCTTGCTGTGCTTATTGCAGTTGCAGGTACAGATGGTGTGGGCGGTAATGGCAGGTCCTGGGCTAGTGTTGCCAAGGCGGGCATGAAGAAAGCAGCTGCCCCTCAGGAGAAAGCCAGACCTTGTACCCTTGAGCAGATAGTTGCCATTAACAGAGCCAAAGGTAAGTTAAAACCTTGGCATCTTTCTCCAGCTTGTCATTGTGTGTGTGTTGGTAGGTGCATGTGTGGGGGGGCACTGGGTATTATATTTCATGGTGGACCCCATGAAGAATTCATCATGATCATCACCAGTTGAGTGCATTTATTTTGCAACACTACGCTGATGGATTCAGTGTGTCCTTTTACCCTCTCTGCACGCTGCTTTAAACGGTCCTGTGTAGCAGCTTAAACATCAATACATCATTATGATGTTTGGTTTAGTAGAACACATGCAAATGAGGCTGCAGTCCAGATTACTGTTTCTTTATTAAACACCAATGGTATTATCCCAGTTTGTAACATTAATGAATTAATCTCTGCCTTTGATCAAGCTTTAGACTCAACACAGAGAGAACCTTGACACATTTTTAGTCATTCTGTGGTGAATATGAATGAGAAACGCGATTATTTTTAACGCCACAGCAAGGTAATCGGGTGTGTTTTTTAAAGCATACATCAAACAGAAATATATAGAAAGGTGATTTAATGTTTTTAGTATTGACTAAATAGCTTGCAGAGCTCATAAATTTGACAGCTAAATAAGTTGCATAGTATCAGTGATCCTTGCAAGAATTAGCTCTAATATTTAATAGAAGAGAACCTGAGGTTTCTTAATGCTTCTTTCACAAGCAGTATATTACAAATGTTAAAACTGATACTAATCTTATACTTTCACACATCAAGGTGGGCGTTAAAACAGACAAAAGGGCACATTCAAACCCTCTTTGCTCCTTTGCTGTCATTCAAATAACATTTAGTCCTCATCTGATCCCTATGCAGCTGTACTGTTGTAATTGCTTGTCCATGTACCTTGGTGAGCTAGCATACAGTGGAGTGAGCAACTGGCAGCCTAGAAGTCACATTCAACTCCCCTCTACTAATAAAAGTGTCCCACAAGTCAAGTTCTTATTTTAATTAATTAAAAACATGGAAAAATAGATGAAATCTGCAACCAGAACCCCTTTCCAAAGTGAATTTCCATAATAATGAAATAAAAAAATTCAAATTACAAATTAAAACTCTTCTCTCATTGTATCTTAATGGCCTTTGCGCACAATGGGGTGATGCAAATGAAAGGCAAAAAAAGAGCAAAATCACAGAGGCAGTATTTGGCATGCTTTTCCAACCACATTTGGAGAGATTTAATTTTACAATAAAGTATGTGCATTCTAAAAAAAATTGAAGATTTGTGCCATGTAAGTCAAAATGGGCACTCGTTTTTAAGTCATAAAACAGAAAAAGATGACCTAAATGTCTATAGTTCTGAACATGACATGAGAACTTGGTGAGTTTCACCAATGGTAGAAGCTTGAGTATACACATATCCACATACTGCAGCTCAAACACCATGCACTTCATACTTTATCTTCAAATTCACTGTCCTTGTATTTGTCAGATAAAATAGATGCTGCAAAATCAAGAAGTCTGTCATGTGAATGTTTTGACGTCCAAGATTACAAGTGCTCTCATTGGTCGGAAGCGGGCTTAAAAAAGAAATCCAAAATTAGGAGCCACAGTTTTGTTTATATTATTGCTGACACCTCTGACACTAACTTTGGAGAGAGGGAATGAAGAGGGGATAAACTTGTCCCCCTTCTTCTGCCTCTATGATGTTCACGGTGTAGGTAAACATCACAGAGGCATAATTATTACAGCTGGAAATGACACTCTGAGTCTTGAGTTGCTGTACATCATCACACACAAAGACCATTAGTAATAGAATATGACAGAAAGTATAGAAGCATTTAGTACATTTTAATGACCAATATATTATGTAAGCCTCATTCTTTGTTTGGCTTGTTGGCATTAATAATTTTTTTAACTCTTAAAAAATATATTATTTACATGTTAAATTCAGATACACTGGCTCCCTGTATTAACGCATAAGTAACTTTAATGGCGTTGATTAACAATCAACAAACTAGAAGTACTCAGATAGCACAAACCTCTGCCAATGGCATTTACAGTCAGTGGCTACCCACCTTGATATACATATATCCCTGATCCAGACTGAGGTCCAGCATCAAAAAATGGGTCTGGATACTGATCCATATCCAAACTTAATGTAGTTATGCATGGACCCACATGACATACATCTGCATTAATGCAAAGCATTACTGACATCATTAGCTGAGTAATAATCATTCAAAGTTAACAAATCATAAAAAAAATCCATGATTTATATTTAGATCACCACCAAAATCTTATCAGTTCTTCCTTGTGCCATGACCAACATTCCCAGAGAATGCCATCAAAATCTGTCAATAACTGCTTGAGTTATCTTGTACACAAACAGAGAGATGAACAGAAAAGTACAGGCAAAAGCATAACCTCCTTGTCTGAGGTAAGTAACAGTTTTTTTTCTGAGAGTGAGAATCAAATCAAATGGCCCTTTTGGTTACCAAGTTTGCTCATCCCTATTATACCCTATGGGCCGGATCTACTAAGATCCCAAATAACAAGTGCTAAATTGCATGTGCAAACTAAAAAAATGCACGCGCTATTAGTGGGCTTGTTGCATGTGACCTACTGTGACTGCATGTGCAATTGAAAACAGGCGCAAAAGTGTTGCGGACCGCCCTATTTAAAGGAGGATTTTGCATGTGCTACCGGCTGTCACCATGGAGAGTTTGTGTCGTTCATCAAAAAAATCTGTCAATAATAGAAAGTATTCAGTTCATGCTGTTTATGGCAGTCCAAACACGTTGACAAGCACACGGAAGATTCTCTCTCTGTCATCAGCCATCTATGTCACTGTGCCAGTTTGCACCTGCCTTTCAAACATGCTAAATATAGACGTAAAAACACCAAGCGCAATCAGTTTCGGGTTTGATAAATCACATTGCGGATGCTAAATGATTACATTTGCATTTCCTCCTCCTAGTATTTTGCACATTCTGACAATCTGCATGTATTCTGCACATTCATGAAGGCAAACGCAGAATGGATTGCGTATGCTATTTTGCTCATTTGACAGACTCAATCCTCGGTGCACCAGGTTAGCAGATCAGCTTTGTGCACTCTATCAAGTTTGCATGTGTTTTTATACACACAAAACTTTAGTAGATCCGGCCCTATATGTTAATATTCTGAACTAACTTTTTTTTTTTGGTCTGTGCTAAACTGTTTTTACACTACTCAGCTCTAATTCAATAATACTAGGTGGTAACTGAACCTCTGGTCTTCATAAACTTCCAGAAAAACATGGAGAAATACAGACAAAATGATGCTTGAGTGAAGCTTTAAGGCTTTAGATTTGTTCTTATACAGGAAAAGGATAAAATAAATAGCTTAAAGCCAAGAGGTATTTGATATAGAGTAAACAGGTCTATCAAGTGGCACAATGAAAGGAGGGGAATTAAAAAATCTATCTGAAATTCAGACCAAACATCTAAACTGTTGTTTTCACAGGAAATTTTTTGTTCTGATTTCAAGACAATAAGGGTATATACACAGGCTGGTTTGATCTATGCTACACCGAAAACACACCCATGTAAAATCAAAGCACATAATCCATCGCTTTAGTGTCCTGTGTCTGGCTTTACACCAAGAACATGCCCATCCTCAAAATAGTAAAATATAGACCAACAAGCCCCAAACAGCCGCACGCTACACGCTTCAGACAACCTGCTTTGAGCTGTCAGAATAGAGCCTCATTTGTTTTCGGTCACTGTGCTCATAACATGTCAGTTAAAGTTGTCTTCACCAGACTTTTACTTTTCCTTAACGATCAATTTAAAACCCCAATGTGCAGGACTTCTGGTCAAATCAATCGAATTTGTCATAAACAACAGCAAGATTGAAACCAGTCCTTGTCCTTGTATGATCCATCTGTGTTTAGTTTGTTTGCTAGGGTACAATTTTCAGCGTCAAGACAGGGATATGTTTTTCCCCGTAGTTTTTAAGTGTTCCTTGAAATTTTCTTGAAGACAAGAATGAACCAAGCACACAAAGCAGTTTTAAAGGGCACGGCTGGATAAAGGAGGGGCCTGAAGCAGTCCTGTTAGGAGGAAAGAATACTCACCAAGAGTCTCTCCAGCAAATAAGTATTTTATGGCTAACAAATGGGCAAAGACCAGGGAGAGCAGGAAACAGTTATATGAAAATCTGAAAAGATAAATGTCTATTTAATTTGCCAGACATTCTTCCTGTTTTATAGCATTTTATTACATCCAACTTTCAATAAATCATTGTGCTTTTTGTCCCAAATTAGGCATAGCTAGTAAGAAAATGGCTACACGGAGCATTTTTCTCCTACTTTCTTACTTGTCACTGGAAAACTTTGCATTCAATCATTAAATTTATCCTGACATCACAGCTATAATAATAAAATAGATAAGACATGTTTCTGTGCAGTCGGCCTGCCAAATTAGATTTTGAAATCTGCAGTATCAGTTCAGACAATCTGAGAAAGCCATATCCTAAATGTAATGACTCAGTTTGCTGTCTCTCTGGAGAGGCTGCATCTCTGATTCTGTTAATTTAAAGAAATAAATTGAAAGGGGATGATGCATTGCACTGGAGACAGATTTTTTTTTCCCTGTGTCTATTCTAAATTGTGGCACTTGTTTTAAATGTCTTCCAGTAAAAATCAAGTTAACAGTCTTGGAAGCTGCCACCAGAGCACTTTGCAACTTTTTGCATACAAAAAAATAGACACTACTAAACAATATGGTGGAATGAAAATTTCAGTGTAAGAGAAAAGTCTCAACCGCAAACCCTCAGGAGACCAACAAAATGGGCCTGATGCATGCTAGTGAACAAATGAAACCCACAAGAGCTTGCAAATGGTATTTAAATGAAAATAATGTGGAAAAACATGGACATCTTAAAGCACTTAGTTGATTATTTCTTTCACTCAATGAAGCCCACAAGTCAGCTTTAGATATCAATACATTTTTAAATATGAAGAAAAGATGACAAAATCTGCCATGCATTATTAAGTACATTTTCAAGTCTTTGATAACTGGAATATATTAAGGTCTTAAAACATCTGAGATTTGATTGACTATGAATATCTGCCAAATTGGTTTGTATTAATGAATGCATTAATAAAGAAGTAGAAACAAAAGTGAAAGAAGTAGAATGAACAGTATCTGTTTACTGCTTTTAAGAAGAGGATTAAATAGACTTGGATGATACTGATTGGTTAATACAGCATATGATAAACAATGTTTCATTAAGAAACATTTAAATAAGCAGTAAGCAAAAGCTGTTCTGCATAATAAATTTAACAAATCTGAAATAAAAAAACCAGCAATACATGAATAAAATGGTTGCTTGCATGTGCTCAAATAACAGTGGATTTGGATTGTGTAGCTTCATGTCAATGCAGAATGACATTCTTGGAATATTATGATTGAGGGACGACAGGAGATCCTCAATGCTGAGTTGTGTCTGTTTTGTAACTGTTTAATTGGTTGTGGTCAGACAAATGTGAATCATTGCTGTTGTAGTGATTTGATCTTGAAATAGGGCCCATGTTTTGAATCCTGAAAGTATGGCTTTCTTGTGATGTATGGCATGGGAAATTTTTCTGCACAGTCATTTTTTTTAACATAGCAGGACACACAACACAGTACACACGCGTTCGGCTGGTTTAGGCTCAACAGTGGTGGGGCTAATTCCAGTTTGAGAAATTCTTACAAGAGCGTTTTTGTTGTTGTTGTTGTTGTTTGTTTCTTTTGTTCAGTTAGAACTGATTAAGATTGTTAAATTGAGAGTACCCTCCAGATATAATCAGATATAATTGGAATATCGTCCAGTTAGCAACTCTTTCACCCTCTTGCAGTGAAAATAGAATGTCTGCAGTCCCACTGCTGTTAAGAAATGTCTCTCCCTCTGTTGTTGCTAATTCAACTCTTTTTTTCTTCTTTAATAGCACACCAATCAGCAGCTAAGGGTTATGCCTACAACACACACCCTCGCCAGGTTATGCCGATACACTTCGGATCACCAACTATGTGTAATAGCCCTCGACACCCACACCCAAAGCCCAAAAGGCCTGATCATCCTCAACAACATCAGGTAAGTGCATTATTGAGAGCTGAAGCAACATAGTAAATGGATATGGTTTAGTGCACTTAAGAAATCACCCAGGATCTTTAAGTGAAACTGCACAATCGCTGAAAAATCATATGACTATCAGGCCCACCATAGCCATTCGAGAAAGTATGAGAGGCCAAAGAACCATGTGGACTGAGGAGATATTGTAATATCATCAGATTTTGAGCGAATGTAATTCTGGTTGAGTGTACATCCTTTGATTTTCAAGCTTTTTGAATGTGAAATGTGTTCACAGTCATCATTTTTGATAACTTTAGTCCAAACTAAATGACTGCTTTGGAGTGTTTACTTGATGAATTGCTCCTATAGATAAATCCACACTCATAAATCAGACTCTGGAATCAACAATGAAAAGGAGTCAACATTGAAGTAAGACGGATTTATGCATTTGTGTACAAAATTGAATCTGACAATGAGTAATAAGTCATTTTTCACCATGTAAAGCTGGTAAACATGGGGCGACGATGACATTCAGTTCATTAACTTGCAGTTTGGAGACTTCATATAGAGTGTATCTATTGAAGTTCACTGGACTAGCAGCTCCATCCGCTGAGTGGCAGAGAGCAGTGTCTGGTAAGGACACAGGGAATCACTTTAACTTACCCAGAAAGAACCTCAGTGTTTGTAATTTTTTGTATGCCTAATTATCTTTTATGATGTTCATGGTGGGAAATATAGAGTCTGGGCCAGTATATGTTTTAAAATGACAAAATGATATTTTGGAGCCATAAAGTGAGCTTTAAAAAGCGGCAAGTATTATGCAACGCCAGACAAAGAAGTCGTGTAGTGATTTTAACTCTGTATCAGCGTGATTGTGTCTGTATTTGAGACTTGATTGATGCACTCAAGCTGTCTGACCATAAAGTTATAGCACTGTTTATCTGTTGATGCCCCCCATTTATTTATCTTTTATTTTTTTGTGACGCCACCATCAAGACTAAACTTTAACATTATTTCAGTCATAGCCCAGACACAAACTAGTCATATACCTTCATTCCAATAAATATGCAAGAATAATGTTAGTATTTTGCCAAATAAAAGTCACATTAATGTAATGACTTCATTAATTATTAATAAAAATTTACAAAAGTGAAAATATATATACTGTATTTTTAAAGTTTGTCTGAGGCTAGAAGCATGAAACTTAACCTTTTGTCCTCAGTGCTTTTAAATAAAACGTTGGTATTGTGTTCTAGGATCGTTTTGCTGAAGAAGTAGGTCTTAATTTTCCTCATGGGTTGATAGTTTATATTGTCCTCCATTATTTTACTGTAATTCCTTATTTATGTATTTATTATATCCATTACTATGTTTATTTTACTATAACTCTTATTTTATTTCTAGTTTTGGTGTTTATAACATTTTTTCAGTGTTTTTTTTTATCATGAACTCATGATAGCATTTCCTCAGTTCGTCTCTTCCACAGTTCTGTTTAATTGAGGTCTTTAACAGTTTTTTTTTTTTTTTTCATTGTTTGTTCGATATGGGTTTGTTTGTTCTAGTTGTCTTTATTCATGTGTGTCTTGCATTGTTGGTTGTTTTTTTGTTTTGTTTGTTTGTTTGTTTGTTTGTTTGTTTTGTTTTGTTTTGTTTTGTTTCTGTCCATGAAAAGCACTTGTAATTCTATTCATACAAAGTTTAATTGATTGATAGAAACTAGAAGATGACAAAAGTGGTACAGTCATGTCCATCATAACCGGAGTGCATGTATGCTCAGTGATACTATCCCAGTTGCTGTTATACCTTTTTTTCTCCATAATAAACCGGACATTAAGGCTCCATACATTTCTCTAACATCAGCTGAAGATCTATCCTGTTCAGGTGAATTAAAGTACAGCATTTGACTGCTTACTTCCCACTGATTGTTGGTGCTTTTTGTCGTTCAGTTTCTGGCTTTCCACTCACCCTCGCTGAGTAGAAAAACACCCTTGGCTGCTTATTGTTGCTAAAGGCAGGACTCGTCATAAACAATGGCTGATGAGAGAGTGATTTAACTCGTCTTTTCAGTTGTTATTAATACCAAGATGTTATTCTTATACTTTTCTTTTGTGTTTTCTTTGTGATATTCCTTAGACAAATATCAAGTGCATGTAGCTATTTGACTGAAGGAAGCTCTGGTCAGCTTTTGTAATCAAGCGACTATAAAGTGCTGCTTCTTAACTCGGTGCAAAAACAGCAGTTGAGGACACAGGCCTTTACTGTTACAGGCTGTCATTTTTTTGCACTGCAGGAACTCCTATTCCAAACAAAACCAGTGAAGCATTTATTTTTAGAAAAATAGCCTCAGCACCTGCTACTTTTGTATGGGTCTTTCTAAGCCTCTCACTAAAACTGACAACAGCCAAACTTTTGGAACAACACAAGGCTAGTCACTTTTCCCCTCACCGAACAATTCTGATGTCTGCTTTTCATAAAGCAATGGCGGAGTACAGACTGATCTGACTCATTTTCTCAAGGGGAAACTTCCAGGTCTTCAGGTGCTATCAGTGTAGTACATGGTTCCTTGACGTTTGCGTATTTTGTTGTATGTATTCTATTGGATAAAGAAAAGTATAAAGCACACATGGTCAATTAAATACAGCCCTGGATAGCATGCAAGAGATGAGATGTCAACTTTTATAATCTACCAACACTGGCAATGGTAAGAGGCACCATGAGACAGGGGTTGAGAGTGCGGAGAGTACAAAAAAAAAAAAAAGCAACTGTGGTCACAGGCCCTTAGTCTAACTAGAAATGTATATTGACTTGTAAGTCCGACAGAAACAAGAAATTCAAATTCTGAAAGCTACACAGCCAGATAAAGTGGCTGGAAATTCTTGACTCTGGCATAGTCTATAAAGAATGGAGGTGCGGTTCTTCTCATGTTCTTCTATCTCCATGCTTTGCTTTTACGCAGTGGACAAACAGCATAAATGCTAAGTGTAGCTGAGGTGTATAGTTGTCTGCATTTAGATATCATTGTAAACTCGAGGGATTGTGTTAATCTTATTTGCTCTAAACTTAAAGCATTAAAGTGTGTATTAAATGAACAGAATTGTAAAGCTGTTTATCTTTTTGCCATAGAATAGGTGAAAATGGTCACTAAATCAACTCTCTCCCTGTTGCTGCAAGGACTTAAGTTAGATTACCAAATGTCTGACTGATGACAAAACAGCCAGATGTGTCATCACAGTCAGTTCAAAATAATATATTCATAAACACTTGCCCCCTGTCCCAGTACCAACACTTGTGCCATTGTGCACTTCAAATGCACGCTCCCGATAAAGGGCGCAAGACTGTAGGGTGTCCCATTTCCCAAGTGTTGTTGTCAGAGGGTGCCCTCTTGTGCCCTCAATGCGCCCCTCCTGCAAGCATATATCAGACCACTCTCAAAAGCCTATTACCCAGAATTCCTAGTTGTGTTGCAGTGTTCTTAGCAGTTGACCAATGGCGGAGCAGAACGGTTGTTACCCTGGAGATCTGATGGGCAAGAATGCTGAATGAGGGCAAAAAGGGGACTTGACAGAGGACCAATGGAAAGTTTAAAAACAAGAAATGTATGTTAAGACATGGATGTAGGTCAAATTATTGGCTGAAATTAAGCTATAGGCTGTTGAAATATGACGTAAAATATGACAAATGTCACTTTCTTTTGCTCTTATTTCTACAAAGGGACAGACAAAATGGAGTTGAGTTAAATCAGGTCCAGCGACTACTCACGAGACACAGGATGAAGAAATGTTCATGATTCATGACCATAACAAGAACAGATTGGGTCTGTAATTAATTGAAAAATGTATCCAATGGATGAACGCTTGTCTGTCAGCTAAAGCAAACAGCTGATCCCAGAGCATTATGAACAGAAATTGTAAAAATAATTTTCCTGATGATGAACTTTGGTGATCTTGGAGCAATTGAAACAGTAGAGTTGTACTGACCGTTTGCAGATGTGTGACTAACATGACATCACTCAGTTATGTGGACAGTACCACTGCTGTCAATATTAATCAATCAATAAATCAAACTTTATTTATAAAGCACTTTTCACACATTAAAAATGTAGCACAAAGTGCTATCCATGTTAAAAAACAGTCTCCATCCCCCCACCCCGTCTCTATCCCCCATCACCATCCCCCCCCCTAGACTCCACCCAGGACATACACATACACATACACATGCACACAGATAAAATGATCTTAAAAGCGTGTGGCTGAGTACAGAGGAGCCAGGTCAGGAAACACTAGGAGGCTGACTGCACTGGGTGCTGCTCACGGCCCAGGGCCAGGATGCCTCCACCCGGGTGCGCCTCACTACAGGGCCAGCAAGGGGCCCACTGCAGCAAAGCAGTGCTGCAGACCCCCCCACTTGACCAAGACGATGCCCACCACGAGACAGAGACATCCCAGCCAGAGCCAATTGCAGCCCCAAGTGCAGGCGGCCCCCACTGAGGAAGCACTGGAGATATGGGATAAAAACATAAAACAACATAGGCTAAGAATCATAAAACTAAATAATAAGTAAAGTTAAATAAAATACTAATAAATAGCTAAAATATCATAAAAAGTAATAGAATAAAAATAACAGGTAAAAAGAGAGCTAAAATATATAAATAAATAAAATAAAATAAAATTCTAGATAAAAATAAGACATTAGTTAAAAGCTAGATTAAATAGGTGGGTCTTGAGCCTACTTTTAAAAATATGAACATTCTCTGCGGCCCTCAGGTCCTCTGGCAGGCTGTTCCACAGACAGGGGCCATAGTGCTGGAAAGCTGCCTCACTGTAAGTCCGTGTTCTAGCTTTGGGAATCACTAAAAGGCCAGTGCCAGAGGACCTCAGGGTCCACGAGGGTTCATAAGGTAAAAGTAATTCTGAAAGATAAGGTCCAAGACCCCTAAGACATTTAAAAACCATTAAAAGGACCTTAAAATCAATCCTAAAACACACAGGGAGCCAATGCAGTGATTTTAAAACCGGTGTAATATGTACCCGCCTTCTGGTCTTCATCAGCACACGTGCCGCTGAGTTCTGTAACAGTTGTAAACTTGAGATGTTTCTTTTTGGAAGACCAGAAAGCAGGGCGTTACAATAGTCAATACGACTGGAGATAAAAGCATGCATTGGCGTCTCTGTGTTAGCCCGGGAGAGAAAGGGGCGAACTCTGGCTATGTTCTTCAAATGATAAAATCCTGTTTTCGTTAAGTTTTTAATATGTGGAATAAAGTTGAGCTCAGAGTCAAAAATGACGCCCAGATTCTTCACCTGATTGGATGGAATTAAAGACAGGGTTTGGAGTTTTGATTAAAGTTTCTCTCCCTGAGCCTTAAGATCAATAATTAAAATCTCAGTCTTGTCCTGGTTGAGCTGTAGGAAGTTTTCTGCCATCCAGGATTTCATGTCTAAAATACAATTAAAAAGGGCATCAATCGGCCCTGTGTCATCAGGAGACATGGATATGTAAAGCTGTGTATCATCAGCATAACTGTGGAACGTGATACCATGCCTCCTGATGACGTCCCCCAGTGGAAGCATGTATAAGTTAAAAAGTACGGGGCCTAAAATTGAGCCTTGGGGAACACCACATTTAATTTTATGGATCCTTGAAGAGCATGTGTCAAAACTTACAAGAAATTTTCTATCTGTGAGATAAGAACTAAACCATTGAAAGGGCAGTACCAGAGAGGCCTACTAGGCGTCTTAGTCTATTTAAAAGAATTGTGTGATCTGCCTTATCAAAAGCAGCGCTTAGATCCAGTAGCACAAGGACTGTAAGCTTGTGTAAGACCAAGTTGCACCTAAAATCATTAACAATTTTCAATAGTGCAGTCTCTGTACTGTGGTTTGTCCTAAATCCAGATTGAAATTTCTCAAGTAAGGAACAGTTATTTAAAAAATCATTCAAATGAATAAAAACAAGTTTTTCTAAAATTTTGTTTAAAAATGGTGAGTTGGACACTGGCCTGTAGTTATTAAGAACATTAGGATCCAAATTGTTCTTCTTCAGAAGGGGTCTCACTACTGCCGTTTTAAGGGCAGCAGGGAAAGAGCCCGTCTGAAGGGAACAATTTGGATCCTAATGATCCTAAGAGCTCAACTTCAAGGAATCCATAAAGCTTTTTAAAAAGTGATATGGAATTGGGTCTAAAAGGCAGGTTGTTGGTTTTACTTGGGAGAAGACTCTACCAAGCATCTCAGCATCAACCAGTGCAAACTGTGCAGTGTTTCCTCAGATAAAAAGAAGCTTTCTAATGTATTAAAAACAGTATTTTGATTAGATAAAATAGAGGATCTTATAAAATCTATTTTAGATTATAACCCGTTTTCACATTGGCTGCAGAGATGCATTTTTGAGCCACTATAGTATCAGAAAGTGTCATTAATACGGAACAAAAATGTCACTGAGCCTTTAGATGAGTCTGGACACCTTAAGAAGTTCCAACCCTTGTTATCATTGTTGACTACACAGCAGTATAAAATCATGGTTGGATATGCCAAAAGTATTCACTCAGCCATCCAAATCATTGTATTCAGGTGTTCCAATCACTTCCATGGCGACAGGTTTCGACAAATCAAGCACCTAGACATGCAAACATTTGTGAAAGAACGGGTTGCTCTCGGGTGATCAGGGAATTTCTGCGTGGTACCATGATAGGATACACCTGCAGTAAGTCCAGCCATAAAATTTCCTTGCTACTAAATATTCCACAGTCAGCTGTTAGTGGTATTTGAACAAAGTGCACAGAGTTCTGACCTCATCTAGATGAACACCTTTTGGATAAATTAGAGCAGAGACTGCGAGCCAGGCCGTTTTGTTGAACATCAGTGTCTGCCCTCACAAATGTGCTTCTGGAAGAATGTTAAAAATTCCCATAACACTCCTAAACCTTGTTGAGAGTATTCCCAGAAGAGTTGAAGCTGTTAAAGCTGCAAAGGGTGGGAAAACATGATATAAAACCCTTTGATTGAGAATGGAGCATCACTAAAGTTCATATGTGTGTGAAGACAGACAAGCAAATACTTTTGGCAAAATAGGGCCTGATCTACTAAAGGTTTGCGTGTATAAAAACACGTGCAAACTTGATAGCGCACGCAAAGCTGATCTAATAATAGGGTGCACCGAGACTTGCATCTGTCAAATGAGCATAACAGCTCACGCAATTTGTTTAGCGTGTTAGCCCCTGCAATATGTTTTATCAAACCTGAAAACTGATTGCGCTCAGTGTGCTTGCGTCTATATTTAGCACATTTGAAAGGCAGGTGCAAACTGGCACAGCGTTACGCACAGAGGGCTGCGGTCATTGTGGCGAGAAACAGGGGTCGCATTAACCGAATATTTTCCATCATTGACTGAGTTTTTTTAGAATTGACGGAGAGATTTCGAGGCTGTCTGTCATTATGAAGGACTGGAATAAGAGGGACAATCAAGTCTGCCATCATACTCATGCAGAGACATGCGTAAAGTAAACCCTCCCTGTTTTGTGCTCTACATTGTAGAGGAGGTCATTTAATCTATGTAAAAAAAAAAAATAATAAAACCTTCATAGCCAGAATCACTCTGTTTGTCACCCAGAATTGACTGCATCACACTCTCCATGCACTGACAGCGAGTTTAGGAGCTGTCAGTGCGTGGAGAGTGTGACGCAGTCAGTGCGTAAAAGGCAAGAGCACCCACACGGTCTGTATGTGCGTAACTGTAAGACTGCTCTTCACATGAGAGGTTATTGATGATGAAGCTGTGTAACTATGTGAATGCTGTCATTTAGACTTTTGTTTAATTGTAATCAGAAAAGGAAAATTAAAAATGACGGATACAAATATGGTATGAGGGAAAAGTGACAACCTTGTCCGTCAAAATGACAGACAACAAGAAAAGATTACCGCAAGTGTGTTCATTTGCCTCTAACTCCAAGTCTTCAAACTTCGTTTTTCATTTATGGCCACGGCCACTAGCACACGTAAAATTCTCCTTTAAAGAGGGCAGTCCACACCACTTTTGCACCTGTTATGAATTGCGCACGCAGTCATATTAGATCACCCGCAACTCGCCCACTAAAAGCATGTCCCTTTTTTCTTAGTTTGCACACACAATTTAGCACTAGTTATTTTGGATCTTAGCAGATCAGGCCCTAAGTGTACTGGCATGGCCTTGTACTTGTACCTTTATACTGTCTGTAAGCAAAAACACAGCAGAAGAGACTCATAACACTTTTGTGCTGCTTTTACATAGTTTACATAAAAACACTCACCGAATATTTTCCTTATACCCATATCCAGTCCTTATGTGCATGCTATGTTTCTGGTGAAACAAACACAACTGGTTGGCTTGGTTTGACATTGAATGTTTTCATGTACCCACTCATAAAAGAGACATGTACTCAGACCTTGGTTATTGTGTGTGTGCACAAAAAAAGTGAATTTCGTCTCTCTGCACGGGCCTTGAACACTTTCCTGTTAGTCATCCAGCAGCACGAATCTCTAATTAATGTTTTTCAAATTGCAAAGTGAAGTAAGCCATTCATTCTCAAGCATTCATTTGGACAGGAGCTGATTGTCTGTTGAAAGTTTCTCATAATCAAATATTGAACTAAAACCACTTTTCAGAAGCCAACCAATCTAATTAAGTCCTCATTGACAGTTTTACCAAAGCAATGATCCTGATTAGTTTGTATTTTCTGAGACAGACAGAATATGCATGAGTGGGTTACCTAGAGGCAATATGGCCTGGTACCTCTATCTAAAATTAATAGTTGAAAATCACATATGAGGTTTATGTCTAAAATAGCATTTAATGATTTAAGTTGTGTAATTTAATACCCTGTTCACTGTTTAAATCCACAAGTATGCTTGGAACTGTTTGGGGTGATAGGAACCAGATATGAGTGAGGATGTCCCTATTGCCAACCTATACTTTTAACATTTTTATTTATAGTATTACTTGGTTTTATTCATGTTAGCTTTAATTAATTTTTACTGACCTATTTACATAATATAGACTTTACCTTTTCTCTTGGTTAAAGGTATTGCAGTCAGACTCCTGCACATTGTCTTGAACAAATGTTCAAGACAATGTCAGAAAGCTGTTGAAAATTGCCAGAACACATTTCTTTTTTTTTGCGCCAGATTTAGCCAACACTTTTGTGTAATTTCGTTTTAATTAAAGAAAAAAAATGAATAAATTATTTCATCAAAAGAAAAAAAAAAACATGTTAAACAAACTTCAGGATCTCTCTAAAGTCGACAAATATGGTAACAATGTCTGGACAAGTGGTACAAACTAGCAAAGGTTCCTCAACAGTAATGACTACTGCCCATAAAATGCTAACATGAACTGTATGCCAATAAAGGCAAACTATGTTGTTTAAAAAAAGATAAATAAAGATTTTGCAGGCAAATTCCTCCACATTAAAAAAAAAAAAGTACAACAAGGCTATAAACTTTTGGAAAGATGGGTTGAACCATAAACAAACTCCTTTCCAGTTACTTTTATTCATGGCCAACAAATTTGTACAACTCCATTAAAAATGAAAGCAAATTTATGACAAGGTATGTTATTCTGCTGAAAGTAGCCATCAGAAGATGAGTACAGTGTAATCATACACAGAAGGGATGGACATGGACAGCAGTAATACTCAGGTGGGCTGTGGTCTTCAGTTGGTACTGAGGGGTCCAAAGTGTGCCAAGAAAATATCCCCCACATCAATACACCACAGCAACCAGCCTGAGCCATTAATACAGATCAAGGCACTATGGATCCATGCTTTCATGATGTTTAAGGCAATATTTTTCAGTCTTCTTTTGTCTAATTTGGTGAACCTGTGCAAGTTGTAGCCTCAGTTTCCTATTCTTAGCTGGTAGGAGTGACACCTGGTGTGACCCCTTGTTGCTGTAGTCCATCTGCTTCAAGATTTAACATGTTCAGAAGTGGCCTTCTGCATACAGCGGTTATTTGAGTTACTGTTGCTTTTTATCATCTCAAAACACTCTGGTCACTATCCTCTGACCTCTGCTATCAACAAGACTATTTGGCCCAGAGAACTGATGCTCACTGATTTTCTTCTTTGCTGAATAGATGTACCTAATAACATTTACAGTGAATGTAAATTTGAAGTCCTCATTTTTCATTGTGTTTGTTTAATGTTTTTGGAGGGCTCATGCATACCTTTCTTGGAGTGAGGAGATGAATAGTGGATTAAGTGGGAAAGAGAGGTAAGAAAGTTGGAGTCTGCAGGCAGCATAGAGCGCCGGCTAAATAGGAACCCATGCTCGCCACATATAGCAGTACATGGGGCATGCTGACATACAACTTGCCTATCAGTACTCCTGTATGTTTTATTTTATATATAGAAATAGAAATGACTATTTCTGCATTTCAAAAGCCTCTCAAGAACATTTAAAATGTCCTCTATCAAGCAAGTTCCATAGTGATTGATTAAGGGCAGATACTTTATTAGCCTCTGCCCTACTAAAAGAATAGATCCAACAAAGCCGACTAGTGCCTAAAAGACTGAGCAAACTTCTGTCTCTCTGAAATATATTCTATAAAACCTTTAGAACCCTTTATTTCTTAGAAATTGGTGAAATGTCTTCTTGTAATGTCATATACCGGATCAGTCTCAGAAAGGTGTAAGAACATAGTTGCAAATGAGCAGTATGAGTCAGGATTCAGCCACTGTACAATGGCTAAGCTGAAGCGGGAGCTTTATGAGTAATGCAAATGTGTGAAAATGTAAGCTATTGCAATTAGAGTCTCTCTTTTTTGAGTCATTTAACAATGGCAGATGTCTCAAATCTACATGAAAAGGTACAAAATGATCCACACACCAAAAAAGCTCCCTTGCAACTTTTTGATTTATTAAAAAGTGACGTTTCGAGCCATGCGGCTTTTCCTCAGATTTACAGACGAGCCGCATGGCTCAAAACGTCACTTTTGAATAAATCAAAAAGTTGCAAAGGAGCTTTTTTGGTGTGCGGATCATTTTGTACCTTTTCATGTAGCTTTTTTGGGATCCAGCACCCTACATAGGATGTGCATATCTACTATATCCTTCCACATTAGATGTCACAAAGCAAAACATGGTGGATCTAGGTTTTTGATCAAGGATGTAAAAATGTCCCTTGATGTGGCATTTAAAGTCTCTCACACTGTCTCTCAGGAATGAACAAGTCAAACAACTGATGAAATAAATACTATTTTTAAAGGTCATAGAAATCAGACATGGCCTTGTAACTCTCATCAACATTAAAGTGAAGTTTTTGTAGCTCAACCTTGGTAGAAATGTAGGAATATCTTCTATTAAAAACAATGAGAGTGATGTATTAGTAACACATTTTGATGAACCATTCAGTCATTTTCCAGCTGAGAGTCAGGTTAGAAGATTTGGCATCGTAACTGCTGATCGGTCTTTGTGAGTTTCTATGAGATCCTATGCTTGTGGACTCTTCACTTTGAAACTGTTACAACAAACTGCAGGATTTTGGTCTTGTGAACTGGTTCAGTTGTCTAGTGTGTGCACATAGAGGACTTAAATGGTAGCAATGGCTTCAAACTATCCTCAAGTCTGTCGTCTCCCATGTCTTAAAAGTGGATTATGACTGAAAATCAACTTGTGTGTTGCCAGCTGAAGGGATAACATCATTCAGCCAACAGGCTATTGTTTTTTAACCAAAGACAGACCACATCCATCTGTGAGACATTTTGCTACCTCCTGAAAATAAAGCACCAGTTGCCACTGCTTTATATCTTATCTTGAGATTACAGTGGGTGTCTCTTGAAGTGCATTAATTTAATTTTTTTAATCACATAGATCTATATTTGTTTTACGGGTCATCTTAAAAAAGAGTGATTGTCTGCAATGAAAATAGATTTCACATTCAGAAAAGTTGCACAATAGTAGGGCTTGCTTTATTGTAACAACATGATCATTTTCTGTTAAACTATAAATAAAAAAAAGGCTTGCCACTGAAATAGGCCAAACCCTTACATGCCTTGCTGCTGGATGGGTAGGTAGGATAGGTACATTAACAATGTTTGTTTATGCTTTTGCATCCCTGAAAGAATGAGATTAATCCAGAAACATTTTGAGAAAACAACCAGATATAACTTGCTACCACAGAATAATTTCAATGCATGTCAGGAAACTAAGTCACCATAATTGTGAATCTTTTACCCTGCTTCGTCAAATCTTTGTGCGAAACTAAACTAAGCCTGCTGTTTCAATAAAGGTGGAAGGTTTGCGATGCTTTAACATCCTCATCTTATTGAAGTAAGCATGTGACTCAGCATAGCTTTTCTTTTCAGAACATTTTCATAGGCTCTTCTATAACCATGTAAAAAGAAAAAATCCTTGAGCAGATGTCTGGTTGATAAATAAAACAAAGTCTGCATCAGAAGTTTGGAAAAAAGAGCTTTTATGAAACTCTATTCAGGAGTGCTCAGCTCTGAATCTGATTTTCTTATATCACAATGACCTGAAGGTCAAGTCTAAGCAGAATATTTGAATTATATTACATTGTGCAGTATATTTTACATATGATGGACAGGTTATGAGTCCTGCCCCTTGATTCAACCTGGTTTTTAAGTTTTTGGAGAAAACAGATAGAAAAAAAAATGTTTTGTGGTAAAACGGACTCTGATAGTCAGTTGTTCTCAATCAAAGTAGCATTGATTTGTTTTGCTTTGGTTGTGTTGAAAATGACAATTGTATGTTGATACAACATGAAACAATCAAGCCAAGAAGATGTGATGTCAGCTCTACTTCTTTCAAGCATGGCATTTAATATAGTACTATAACTAGCAGCAGTCTGGAGTGATAGTGATTCATACAAGTCAAATGTAGCTATTAAGAATACAGATGGGGCCACTTACAGAGCCAGTTGCTTCAATTTTCCCTTCCCAACCAGCTGCCTGCCAACTTCAAGCCACTGGCAACACCCTACCACTTGTTTGGGGTTGTGCTTAAATTTTACCAGAAATATGCCCATTCATGCATTTGCAGGAGGTCCACATAATACCGTAATTTCTCTTATATAACACGCATTTTGTTGCTCTTAAATAAGGTCTAATTTTTGGGTGCGTATTATACAAAAGCACAAAAAAAATATGTAAAATATTTTGTCTCCCAACATCGTGATTACAACACATCTGACACAAAAAGGCGAAATATTCTCTCTCTCTGCAAAACATTACCACCAAACTTGCGTAATTCTTATTAAATTGACTGTTAAACTGTTCAAATCCAATATTTTGGGTCTTAATTAGTTTACCTTTGTGTAACGATCTTGTAATTTTCAAGCGTTACGGTACCACTCACATGAAAACACAGGGCGCTGCCATCTTGTGAGCAAGGGGACCAAAATAGCTGCGCTGTGATTGGTCGAATACATCGGCATGTTGATAGCTGCTCTCTGATAGGTCGGTACACTACGAATGAGCATGCTTGGGCAGAAATTGAGTAACTGTGCATGCGTGAAGGAAAAGGTGTTTCCGCATCCGGTTGAGAGAGAAAAATGTATGGTATTTGTTGTGAAAATACTGGAATTTCATTGATTAAAACTTTGAATAGAGGCAATTTTTGAGTTGTCTGAGAGAGTAAGGTTTGGGCAAAATGTGGGTGAGTGTTATATTTGAATACAGCATTTTTCCTGGAAAAAAGCATGAAAAAATGCAGTGCATGTTACAAACGTGGGCGTGTTGTATTCGAGAAATTACAGTATATGATCTCAACCTTACTTGGTTATTAGAGTAGCTGCCAAACCAACAGAGCATTCTTGACAGTACATATTCAAGAATATGGCCCAGAGGCTACAATTTCTATCTGTAAGGATGGGCAGACCCTGTCACCGACCAGCCAAGGCCCTATCAGGAAAAGTGGGAAAGTGGCTTCCTCTGTAAATGTTCCCCTCTTTCCTTAACTGGTCCATGACTGGAAAGTACTGGGACCTGCCCACCATCATGACTGTTATGAGATCCCCTGTGATGACTTGACGTACATGTAGTTACTGGTTATGGCTAACGCTATGCCTATAAAGACAAAGGTTGAAGTCCATTGGATGTATTGTTGGGAAGGAGGCACCATCCCATGGGAACACTGCACCAAATAGGCATGTTTATGATGAATTTAGGCGCTCCCATTAGCTGGAACTTGACTTGTATGCGGTCGAAGGGAAAATTGGGGCTGCATCTGTATAATAAAGGTAAGAATCATTTGCATGCAATAGGATCCTTCCCCTAATTTCAGTCATTTGGCTCGAATATACATACAAATAGAGAACGATTGTTTACACTGAGGGATTGTTTCAGAGAAATTTGGTATGCTTCAAAAATCACGATAGTTTATTTTGTTGATCTCTAAGACATCTACCTTTGCCAGGCTTATTTCTACTGCTGTTTGGGTGCGCTGCCAATGCTGCCAGCAGGTGCTATGGTTTCAAGGCTGACTTTGGTGACTGGCAACAAAAGCTCGGAATAGCAAGAGTGAAGATGAATATCATTCTTTTTTTTCAGTATCAAAACTAGCTCCCCAGATATGTCTGATGAAAACAAAGACCTGTACTGTATGTTGAATGTTGTCCTTTTTGAGGCTGGAGTGTGGGTGAAGAGCCCAGGTCAAAACTCTCTTTTTAGGACAAATAGCACTTGTATCTTTCTTTTTTTTTATTTTGTGCTGACAGTGCCAGCAAGCACAGTTTCAGAGCACTCTTTACTGATTTACAGATTGTTGACTTCTACCCTCAGTAGTTCACAGAAAGTTGTTTTAAATGGTTGCTGCACTAATTTTACCTTTCTTGATGGATATATCACCCAGGAATATATACATTATCTATATGGCTGATCCCTTTTGGGGTAGTGGGCCTGGAGCCGATCCTAGCTGACATTGGGTGAGAGGCAGGGGACACCCTGAACCAGTTAACAGCCAATTGCAGGGCCACATAGAGAGACAGACAACCATTCATGCTCACACTTACCTAAGCATGCATACTCCACACAGAAAGGCCCTGACTGACACAACGATCAAACCATCAGACTTCTTGCTATGAGGCACATGCACTACCTGCTGCACCACCATGTCACCCTACCTCATACAACCCCACTTAAAAAATCCCAAACAATCCCTTTAAGATAAATTGATCTTGGAACTGGTATCAAGAACATCTTAAAAATGCCAGTCCCTTCTTTCTTATAGCTCAGATGATTGATCCTTCTCGTATTATGGTTATTTGACAAAGATTAGCTGTCGAATGAGACTCTTTTAAACAAATTATCCCGTTTTGGACAATGAGGGTCTACCCTGATCATTTTATGTCTCAACTTCATCAAAGGGAATGAGCTTTAGTACTTCAACCAAATATTTCCTGTGCTCACATTCTGTTTGAAAAAGAATAGGAGAAAAACAAAAACAAAACTTGCTAAACTTTTTGCTCATAATCACTAGAAGACTGGGGAAAAAGGCACAGCTGGCAGCACAAACTCTTTCTTTTGTGTCAATACCACACTCGTGCGGGTTGCATCAGTTAAGGGAGTTAACATCACACACAGCAGAGGTAGGCTGTGTGGCCCTGGTGATACATCAGTGAACACCCAGCTAACGCATTTATTATAGAATGCTGTGGAGGTTTACCTATCCGAGACAATGTTTTCTTAAATAAAAAAACATTTTTTTTTGTTGTTTTTTTTTTTTTTTTTTTGTGTTGGCTCAGGTGGGAGTTTGCAGTGTGGAAAAATACGAAAAAACAGAACACCATATTTTTAACATCTCCATCTCTCCTCTTTTTTTCTATCCTGCAGTCTCTCCTCCTTCTGCCCTCTCTGTCTCTGACCTATTTAAATTTGGGTTGCACTTTTCTTTTAGCATATGCGACGGTGACACTGACAGCGAGGCTCGGTGCACTCTGAGGTTTTTGCCCCTTTGGCCTCGGCACTTCCCATCCAGCAGGATAATTACTGGAGCCGCAATGCTCATTCCTCCTGGGTGGAGGTGGCAATGTGGGGTCTCTTGGTGTCAGCGGAGGAATGAGATGCAAGAAGGCAGCCCTAAGTGATGGGGAAAGAGAGGAAGAGAGAGAAAGAGAGGGCGACGGCGAGAGAGAGAGAAAGACTGTAAAAAGCCGTGTGGTGATGGAGAGACATTATAAAAGTTTTATTTTTGGCAGCAAAACAGCTGATGCAGAGATGAAAGTAAATGTTTATAGAGAGTGTGAAAAAGTTATGAGAACTACTTCAGACAGTGACACATTTAAAAAAATCTTTTTTTCTTTGGTACCTCCTCTCTGTCTCTCTCTCTCTCACATGAAGGATCTACCTGTTCCTGCTTTGCTGTCGCCCATAACCTGATTATTCTCTGATTAAACTTTTACATCAAGACAGAATGAAATCAGCAAAAGGAACCTTCCAGACCACTTCTCATAGCTGAAACATACACTGTTCTCACTGTTTTTCCTTTGACTTTAAAGTTGCAGACAAATCCTCAAAGTGGTGGTAAAATCCTGAGAGGCTTGCTTGTGTTGGGCTAAGCTCTTGTGATTGCAGTCATTAGGTGTAAATTAAGCTTGCTACAAGATTTCTGCAGTTTTAGGGAAGTCTTTCTCTCATCATGGCCTTGTGAAAAAATCAAACATGTTCAATAGTAAATCTTCAGTCTTGTCTTCTTCAAATCGTGCTGTTCATTATCATGACCATAGTCAAAAACAAATGTCAGCGGGCTTACAAGCACCAAATGGGAAATAACGGGCTCCCAAACAAAGAAGACTGAGGGCTAAATGGCTGTGTGGAGATAAAGATAGATTGTTGGATTTGTAGAGAAAGCAGAATACCTCTTTGACATGCCCTCCTCTTTGACCAACACCAGTTATAAGACTCACAGTAAAATGAAAAGATTTCCAGCATCATAAGACAAAACAAAATGATTGTAGAAATTTGGCTTTTCAAATAGAGTCAAGGTATTATTAGGAATAACATTTTTATATGTTTAAAAATGTTAACATAGAATATTGTGGGGTGATCAGGGCAATTGTAGTTTCTCACGTTTTGTCTCAGTGCTCACACAATCTTAGGTCATTTTCATACCTGGATCGTTTGGGAGATTTAATATTAGTGGGCCTCCATGTTCAGCACTGTTCATTTGAATATTTATGAACATAGCAAACAATCTCTGTTTCAGCAAGAACAACTGCGCCGAAATCAATTGAAAAAGGTGGTCTCGGCTCGCTTCCAGTTAACCCCTGGAGTAATTTGTTTGTAGTGAGAACACAAATGGTGACAAGTTGACTCAATAAACGACCGTAGTTGTATAAGCAGTAGGAAAAGTAATAATCATAGCATTACAGCTACCAGGTAACCAGGCTGCGAATAAAGTACTGCATAATGATAATGTTTTAACCCACCTCAGCAACACACACAATGAAAATATCAACAGGTTAGCATTACTCATCGATTGAGCAGCAGATCATCATGGGACTCAACATTGATTCAAAAACTTGTTCAGACACTCAGATTTTATTGGTAAAACTGAACTTTCGGGCATCTCAGACAGTTTCTCTGCAGACCCCTCTGCATGTGTTACATTGTAATATGTTCCCCTGGTGTCCCACTTGGTCATGTGCTGCATTAAAAACCAGTTATCTTCAAGCAAAGAGTTTTACAGGTATATCATAAGGTGTGTCGCACACTGAAAAATATGTTAATCTGTATAATCTTACATAGAACAAATCCACTCTTACTGTTTTTATATTAAAGTTTTGTGTAGTAGTTTAACCTGCCAGCTTTCTGCCCATAATGCAGCTGAACTTTTAGGCATGCCGGCTGTGATGAAGTGACATTAGAAACTTGGGGCTAGCCCACTTTAAAATACTGCCCTGTGAACATGAATCGATCCAAGGGAAACATGCAAATTTGTAGTTATTATTTGTTTTTGTTTTTTTAAATCAACTGAATTGGAACAAAGCAACAGAGCTGTAGGTGTGAATAACACCTTAAATACTCTTGAAATCTGCCCTATTTCGACAGACTTTTTTTCTGCTGGATGGCTCTCACTTTCAGGGTGCTTCTAACCAGTGCTTAATGTTACCAGATGACAAGAACTGACTTCAGTTTCCTCAGTGATATCTACAAGACGGTTTTGAATTGCTCCGCGTGTCATATTTTCTTGAATTCACTGAAAAAATCCCCTAGAACATGAAAACATAGTCAAGAAGTTATGTCCTACCATTAATGGCTGTAAGTACGCAAGGAAACTCATTTTTACTTCTGCCATTGGTTTTGTTATACAGCAAATGTCAGCAGTCCCACCCCTTTTTGAATTTGATTGGGCAGTGAGTGACATTGACGAGCTTGGTGCCCTTCGGTTCCTGACCATTTTTCCTTCGAGCCCTTCCTAGTTGTATAGTTGTACCTAAGAAGAGTCAAGCCATCATTGGGACCAGACTGAAAACCAGAAAAAGGTTACACCGCTGTGCATAATTAAGACTATTTTAATCGTTTTCATGGGGAAAAAGGAAAAAGTAAATATGGGTTTACACATAAATTCCTGTGCAAAGGCCTCAACAGAAAATAAACCCTTTTCGTAATATCATTATTTTAAAAAATACAGGTAAAGCAAATTTTTACAACCTCAAAGCCGACAGAGCCTTATGCCCCTCTGAGACCCTCTTGACCCTGTCTCCCCTACTAAATTAAGCTGGATTTTATTCTAAAAGCACACATTTTACACAGTCCATGCAGAATGGAGCTATGGTTTTTTACTCTTTCCAGTCATTATCTTAACTTCACCTTTCTCTACCATACACAGCTGCCTGTACATCTGTCCACCTTAAACAGGATGCTTGTGTTTGTGCAGAAGTTTCATGGCTTGTTAACTAAAACAGATAAATAATGGTGAAGATAGTCATGCATCATGCAATAAAATAGCCTTCAGTGAAAAGTTAATGCACAAGGTCTCTCGACCCGCCTGTTTCTAAATATTAAGAGCTCCTCTTCGCTCCAAGACCCAGCTATTTCCATAGCTGTAGCCCGTGGCGGCCATAAGTAATGAGTGCAGAAGGGATCAAGGAAGAAATGGTGAAGATGAGAAGAGTCGGGAAGTGACTTATGCTGTAAGTAATGTTTTATAAGGGCCTTCTCCAAAACATTTGGGATAAAAAGTTTTATTTTGAGGCAGTGCTCCTCTTGAACATGGTGTACAGTCAGTCACCTATTGTTAATGTCTCGAGCCTGTCCATCTGTGGCTGCTGTGCTCGTTTTTATGAAGTTTGGAGTTTGAAACTTGACTTTATTCAAGAAGGGCCCCTTGGGATGTAGCTCCTTATTTTTGAGGTGGTCCTTTTTGGGGTGGTCACATTTATGAAGGGTGACAAGTAATATCTCAGAATAACAGGCAACTCGTATTCACTCTGAGCCAATTCAATCACAAGCTGATTTCGGGAGTGACCTAAGAGCAAGACCCTAACTTGAGTCCCTGTTTCTCTGGAGACATCGCCCACTGGAAGCGCCGCGCAGTCCTGTGCAGCCCTGTGCAGCTGGAAGGGGGATGGCACAAGATCTCTGGGGAGCTCAAGCTCTCATGTGAATTGCGATATCACACGATAAGAAAACATGTTATAAACTTAGAAAAGAAATAAACAACACATCACTTCACCTCTCCAAGGTCGCTTTGCTGGTCCTAACCATACAGCCCCTAGTTTGTATCACTTCTATCTGCTTATATCCTTGTAGAAAGGATGTTTGGTGTCATATATGATGTGACATATTGCTCCAACTCCACAATTAACTTTTCTTCGTCCATGGCATCATGTTGCCTCTGGGACCCTCTGATCGACTGTTGACCTGATGCTTGTACCTCTTGTGAAGTAATGACAACCTATTGAGGAAATTTATGTTCAGGAGTCCGTGCATTGTGTTTCATTTTGAAAGTACCGGATACTCCACACGTTTGACTTCCTTTTCTGGTGCTTTCTGATAGACAGAGAATTTACGAGGTTTGGCAGCGGTCGCGCTGAAAATAGACCTGCAGCGTATGTTGAGCGAAGGGGAGCACACTGCCGCTCCAGGCATGCGCTGCTGCCGGACTAGAGCACCGGTTGTCAAAGTGCTCTGATAGACTAGAGAGGGCACAAAGTGCTCCACAGTACAGTTGCTTTATGTGGAATTTGAGGGTAACATGGGGGGGAACACAGTCTGATTTAAAAAAATAGATACATTCTTTTGGGGGCTAAAGAAAGCTTAAACAGGCTGAAGATGTTTAATAAAACCAGCAGCTTGCATTTAAAATGGCTCTTAAACTCCAGTATTGATACACTTATGTTGATACTCTGCTCTTAAATAACCCTTAAAAATAGCTTTTAACATGATTGGAGTTTTAATGAGAAATAGCTGAGAAAAGATGGCAGAAATGTTGTCAGTTTTTCTTTCAAAAATGCCAAGGCCACTCAGGTAGCACCAAAAAACTGTAGAAGCCCACGCTCTGAATTCTGAGGGTTTTTTTTAATTCTCCTCTGCTGTCACTCAGCAGCACACAAACCATTGTTCAGCATCGATTTAAACTTAAGTAACCAAATCTAAGACATTAGACACTGCCACTAAAATGGAGCAATTAAGTGGAGCTGCTTTTATTGTGTTTGGGAGCTGGCATACCTATGCCTCACAGTAGCGGCATCCAAACTTCCAAAACAGAGCAACAAATTGACAATTAAAAATGATCTGCTCTTGGTGGGAAAAGAGACACAAAAGTAGTCCAAAAAGCGTCTAAGAGGCTTGATTAATGGTGTGTTGTGAATGAAGTATTGTAAGACAAAAAAGGGGCACATGTGGTGTGAAGAGATGAGAGAGGATGGAGGAAGGTTAGTGGGAACAGGGCCTGCGCATCTGAGCCGGCGTGCCCCTGCAAGCATGCGAGAGGCAGAGACGGAGGCCAAAGTTTTCCCTATTGCATTCCTCTCTCTTCTTCCAGCTAATAAGCCTGTCTGCGAGCTGTTGCCAGGCTACACAGATCTGTTGTTATTCTCTGGCAGGTGGTCTTTTCTTACTTTATGTCTGTGTGTATCGTTGGTTTGTGTGTAGTTGAGCCAAAACAAGAAAAGAGAAAAAGGCATTAAATATCATCTTTTTTTGGATCAAGTCCATATGCCACCACTTGACATTATTATTGTGCATCGTTGTGCACATTCCCCCCTCTTTGTGCACAATCCACCTGTTCATGCATTAAAGATATTTGTGCTCAATAACTTCCTTTAGCAGCATTCTCATATATTAATGTGAGTTGCTTCCATAAACTAACCATAGCCACCTTTAAAATATAAAAGCAGGATCTTGTAACTAGGCAACACAGCAAGGTCTTACATGTCAGGGTTTGGCTTTAAAAGGGAAAAACTTAAAACCCCCAGTTGAGTGTGAGACGGCTGTCCCTGTGTGACTGTGAGTATGGGTATGGAGAGAGAGCGGGAGCACTAAAGTAGTGCAATTATTTCAGAGGGAGATCTATAGATTGGTTTTTAGGTGGGTGAAAGAGACTTCGCTGTGTGTCCAATCAATGTGTTTGTTCATAATCAGGGTATCTGCTCCCCCACCCCCAGCTTTTCAAGCCCTACTGTAAACCTTTCAGTTTCAGAGAGATACTTGAGACCTCTGTGAGAAGCCTGCATTAAATATTTATAAATTCCATAAATAATGGTACAGATAAACACATCAGGAGGAAGTGGAAGAGGGAAATCCTGGCACAAAATATAAGACTTTTTAAGGTTTCCTCATTTCCTTTGACTTGGCTTCCAAATTATTATTTTATATTAGATTCAAATGTCTCATTTAAGCAAGTTGCATTGTTTTGAACATTTGTGCATAAAGCCCAGTTCAAACCAAAAAGTCAGGACCAGACAAATTGAAACTTGCGACTGTTTGGAGCAGCTCACGCTGAAACATTTTAAAAGCCTGTGTCCTCACACTGCTGCAACTTAAAGAGATAAGAGGTCATCTCAATAAAAATGACCCTTCACTTCCCTTTTACTTCAGTGCTACCCCTGTCCTGATGCTGCATATTCTCACTGAGAACAGTGAGTAATTTACTTGATACAGTTGACATTTCCTGTCAAAAAAGTAAAAGAACAAGGGGATAAAGACTTTGGAGCCATCAATATGTGTTTAAAGGGGAAACTCATTTGAAGAAATATTTGCTTTAAATATGTTACTGTAAAATGATATTGCTCAATTTCAGTTAGTATTTCCTCTAATAGAAAGTATTATAACCGGGGTCATCGTCTGCCCAAGCAAACAATGGCCAGCCTGCATTAAATGGCTGGGGTATTATCAACAGTGAATATGTATATTCCTTAGCATTTTGATTTAAATAGTACAGATTATGAGTCATTTCAAGGTTCGTCTGTTTTTGAAGACGTAGCATGAATTTTCTTTACGGTAGTTATACATGATGCTTCTCTAAACATATCCTTTACTCCTTTAATGCATGCAGAAAAATACAGAGGAGAGAGAAGAGAGATGATTACAGTGGGAGAAACAAGGGGTGAAATGAGGAAAAACCGACGTCAAGTGCTTCTAATTCAGAGAGGGAAAATGCAGAGTATTTCAACCGAGAGAAACCAGTTGAGAACTTGAAGAGCCAACACTGTGTTCTTTATAATCAGGGGAAAAGTGAGTGCGAGTGCAAGACAGAGGAAAGAGAGTATGTAAGTGAGAGAGGAGCAATCCAGCATCAATGGCAGTTTAACTCCAGTGTGTTTTCTATATTTCAGCATTGTCACACTCACGTAACACTGTAGTGTCAAACATGAAAATGAGACAAAGCTTACACAACTGATCTGAGGACATGGATAACAATGACCCCAGAGCCCATTGATCCAACACACAACCATAATGCTTGTATTTTTGTCTATTTAAAGTACATACATAATAAATACAAAAGGGATACCTGAAAACATGCATTTGCAAATTTTAATGTTTATTTTCTGTTAAACTGAAAAAGTATCAACTGCAAATGGAGGTACAAACAGTATCATCACCTCTATGTCTTTTCACCTTTATAGCTAACTCATCAAAAACAAGGAGTTGTTTTTCAGTTTGTTTGCAGGTGCTACCAAACAAGACATTTCATCACTATTAAAGCCATAAAAGTCTAAATGTAAGAAATGCTTTTCTACTGTGACACTCTCAAATACATTATGATTACCAAAATATAACATCTTCGTGGAATAGCAAAATAAAAAAAGGAAAAACAGTAAGAGTTAAGTTAAAAATAACTGAAGAAACAATTTGTCATCTACTGTCTATATCAATTTTACTTGAAGTTGTATCTAGCTCACAGCATAGAGTAACTTTTTTTTAACCAAACTGCTAAAGATCCTCTTTGAATTGTTTATTGTGAGTACGTAACTAATCAGAATCATAACTTCATGTGTGATTTTCAGGCTGAATATCATTTTTAAAATTTTAAAAGGTGTGACTAACATTCATTATATATACCACCTGTCCTTTTTGGCATTGAGGGGGCCTAAAGCCTGTCCCAGCTGATATCGAGTTAGAGGTGGTGTACACTCTGGACTGGTCACCAGCTGACACAACTCACAGAAAAATCTAATCTTTGGAGCCCCAGATAATGGAGTACGTGCTGACTTTTGTCAAGCCCAAAAATGTCCAGATTATCTTGTGATGTTTACTCTGCTTAAGGATAAAATAAATCATATTTTGTGTGCACCAAAGCACAAAATGACCACAATAAACCTTCAGGAGAATTTTTAAAGCTTTACTAATACTTTGTAATTCACACAATACTTGCCAAGTCTTAAGATTTCTGGCTTCCATCCCCCCACTCCGCACTCTGTTTTGGCGCCCCCCTCCCCAATCGCCCACATTCTGGCATTTTCAGATGCTCAAAGATGGAGGATGGTACCATGAGTGAGCGCCTGGCATCACAAGATGTTTTGCTCTCCAGCCCCAAATGCAAATGACAAAGCAGCCTTTTTGTTATTATTATTGCTGCTCTGCTTTGCATTGTGATAAATTACCCCTTCACTGCAATTATCAATTGAATCTCAGCTCTAATGAGCTCATTTATTCATCTCTGCATTGAAAATGTGACATTATGATAATATAATTAACAGCACATCATGACATATGTAATAGTGATGATAAAACAGTTACGGAGCAGTAAAAAATTCAACTTTTTTATGTTTATTCTAAATGGTTTGTTGATCAATTTCTGATGAAACAGACGTTTATTTCTGTGCTGCAGGGTAGGAATGGGACAACATGAAACTTTACTGTCCTCAGAGTCGTAGTTTCGAAGTTCATCGAACAGTGCAATAACCTCCAACAGTGAGGATGGTGGCCAGGCAATTCCACAGAGTGCCCCTGTGGGCTATTTCAGCACTGTTTATCTCTGGCAGGCTCTTGTGAGCGGTGCGTCTACAACACCAGTTTATACACCAGCCTTCAGCTTTGTTTAGCTATAGGGATAAAAACACAAACAAGTATAGCGGTGATAATAAAGTAGAAGAAACCTGTGCTGCACATCAAAGCAAATACGATCGGGCCCACTGTGTTCACAAGCTGGAGAGGAACACAATGATAACTTCTTACCCATGACCTCCAAAATCTGATCAAGTCATCTTTCAGTTTCAGAGAGCAAGAGTGCAAAGTATGACCAACATGCTTAAAAACTCTTTGACCTTAACATTTGATTTGTGACCTGCAAAAGGCGATCGCTTCATGTCCCCATCATGTTTGATGTTCTGCAAAATTCTCAAAAAATTATTTAACTATTTAAAGCCTGTTGTATCATATTTTACACACACTTTTATGATACCTCCTTCTAATCGATATGATCAACAAATTACTAAAAAAAAAACCCAAACATCTGAATACAATCAGCAAAATGATAAAAAAAATGTCCTCAAATGGATTATCAGTTGCCAAAAACATCTAATGTATCAAATGAGATACAAAAAATATATATGTTAAATTTTATGGAAATTTTGATTTTTTAGGATTTCAGTAGAAAGTGAAATAAACATTTCAGTTCCAAAAAATTGGAATTTTCTGGCTATAATTCGTGTTTTCAGGCATTAGAGGGTTAAAGCGCCTCTGTGATATGGTACAAGATGGCATTCACTGGGACATGTTGACCACAAATATGCATGACCGTGATCTCTGTCTTATTATCTCGAAAGCCTCATCGGGTTATCTTTAAAGGTCCCATGCAAAATCCATTTTCTGTGATTCTGATGTTTTTAGAGGGGGCTTGGGGAGCAGAAGAACAAGTTGACTAAACTCTCAGTTCATGGAGAAGTGCCTCTTCAAAGAAAGTGTCCCTTCAAACACTTCATTTTTTTACTTCCTAGGGCTTATTATGTCATAGCTATACAGCCTCCACCTACATGTGTGTTTTCTGCTTGTGACAGGCAGACACCATGACTGTTTTGAAAGTGCACTTTGCTGTCTTTAACCCCTCCTTCCCTCTCTCACTAGGCATCATTAAGGCAGCCAATCAGCACAGAGTTCATTATCATGGCATGACATAGCCTTCCCGCCCCCTCAGATCTGAGCGTTTCCAAAAGGGAAGGAAAAAGAGCTGCATTCTCTACAGAGACCAAATTTTCCTGTTTTTATTTCAACTTAAATCAAAGCTTGCTTGATAGACAAAATCTGAATGTTTAAACACATGAGGATTTGTAACCTTTAAGTCACAACAGATATTTTTGCCAAGTTTGAAGGAAATTACCTCAAGGGCTCACATCAAAAGGTTGACCACAAGACCTCATTACCTTGACCTTAGACCTACATATGTCCCCTAAAATCTAATTTCCCATCATTGAATTAAGGTGGACATGTGGTAATGTTTAAAGACAGCCACTTGAAGAGTTTCAAAGACATAGCATCATGAGGTGTTGACCCATGTGGCCAGATGGACAGACATATGGACAACCTAAAAACATTATACAGCTGCCCTAAGCTGTCCATGGTGTATAGGCAAAGAAATGTGTTTCTCCTTATAAGAATTCATTTATTTCTGGCATTTAAGTTAATGTTTTGGATATAGTCACAAATGTCTAAGAGTAAATTGAGTTTTTGATATCATTTTGTTCTAATCCGTCTCAACATAACATTTGGCAGTTTTAAATACAGCGAATGAGCAGTATCCCTCACTGTGTTGACAAGAAAATTTTTATCAGACTTTTCAGCACCATTGGCATTTTGTGATATTGCAGTGTAGCTTTTTTTGTTATTGCTGTCTGTGGAAAAGTTCCAAAGCAATTTGTCTGAAGAGTTTACCTGAAAATACTGCTGAATTTTTACCCCACTTCTATTGTACTTCTGAAATATTACATACAGACAGTTCACTGATCTCATCTCTTTACTTATTCACTCCGTTTGCCAAGGCAAAGCTGCCTGGGCTGAGATTGTTTATCTGCGCAGAAATACCTCAGACCTGCTCCTCATTGACACTTTCTTGGCTTTCAGTAAACCTGCACATTGATTCTGCCTTTTTCATCCTTCGGGCATATTCTTTATCTGTCTTTTTCTCCACCTTTCGCTCCCTATCTCTCCATCCTTCACTCACTTCTTTATATTCCTCTAATCACTTGTTTAATCTCCTCTCTTCCTGCAGCACTTCGGAGGCCGGGTGCAGCGAGCTGGCGGTCCTTCAGGATTCAGGTGGCGCCCTCCTCTCCAACAACAGGTGAGGCCACTAACAATCTCATCCCTTCCTCGTCCCTGAAGTTCGGTGCCAGTTCTAATCTGTGTTTGTCTGAATCTACGTCCCTCTGTAATTTACGTGGGAGTCTTTGCGTGCCTGCCACAGCTGCGACTTGGCTCCTTGTAGATTCGTATTTTGTTTCATGAAAGTGTCAGCTTGTGTTACATTTAAAAGCGCTTGCCATTGTGTGATAAATCTTCCTGGGCAGAGATTAAACAATGTTTGTGAGAGTGATGCTGAATGTAAGTCACATTAGATTGGACTATGTGGCACACATGGGAAGTGAATGTGTGAGCATGTGCATGTGCTTTTTGTTTTGTTGTTCTTTTTTGTTCAGGTGAGTGCATTTGAGTGAAAAAACCCGCCTCACACTATAATTGTATATGGGGAAAAGAGGCTTTTATTTGTGCGGGTGTCATTCCTGATGGATGCCCCTCATAAGACAAGCACAATCAGGGATCATTCCTCATCCTTCCACCCACTCCTTAGCCTTCTTCGCCATCATATTTTACTCCCATAGCCCAACACCTCATCTTTTCTCCCCTCTTTCTTTGTTGGCATGGTGGCTGCTGGTGTCACAGTGGATTTCACGCTGCCACATGTTGTTTCTGTTCTGTCCTAGTTGAAGATGATTCAGGCTGTCTCTAATAATAAGTCCTTTGACCATCAGGAGGCGATGCAAAATGCCAAAGCTGTAGGAACAGACAGCTTTTCCTCTCGCGTTGTATAGGCTACATAATTTTCCACTTTTAAGGCTACAAATTCTGCACGTAGAGGACCAGTGAGGAAGTTCTTTAAGGCTGTATTTTTCTTGTATTATTTATCAGTGGGTTTTAGGAACAGCTGGTGCACATTTCCTCCATCTTTTGAGTGTCTGGTTTTTGGATGTAAGCCATTTTTGGGAGCTGCCATGAGTGCTCAGAGCAGGGAGAGTCTCATGTTGCGTGCATCTCGTCACACATTATAAGACTTACAGAGAATAGGCGTTGAGTCCTAATGCTCTCTCAAGTTCTATTCTTGTAAGTGGATCATGCACAAGTTGGATTTTTTTTAACTTCTGGTTGAATGTTAATCATTGAGACCAATTTAAGCCCCATCATAAAATGAAGTTTCTGATTTTACTTCAATCTCACAGATCATAAGAGAAGCATCCTACAATTAAGCATTGCACCTTGGTGATGAAAACTACTCCAGGCCATCCTCAACATTCTTCTGTGTTCTGTTTGTCACACAAGGAGTTTCACCTCCTAATCCCACCAAATACATGTTTGGTCTGTCTCTGCTCTGTTACTGCAGCGGAGGTGATAGGTTTCACTCTATGAGACTGCTTTCACATGCTGCACTATGTCCCTGCTGCAGAGGTCCATAGCCCTCAGCAGCAGACATGCCAGTCTTCTTTTTCTGCCAGATTCTGTAACACTGCATATCAATCCAGCATGGAGCAGATCAAGTGAGTCAGATACAGAAACATTTTGGTTATTGCCTGTGCCAGGGAGGTAATGTTGTTGCTGGTGTTTGTTGGTTTGTCTGTCAGGAAGATAACTCAAAAAGTTTTCCAGGATTTTGGTGAACTTTTTCGGGAATGTTGGTCATGGCACAACAAAGATGTGAAAAGATTTTGGAGGTGACCAGAATATGGATGCAGATCCAGAATTTTTTTTTTTTTTAGAGGATTTTAACTTGACTAACAATGTCAAAAATGCCTTGGAGGAGGTTTGTACTCTCTGAGCACTTCTACTTCTCAGGACAAAATACATGTTTTTCTGATGTAGTTATGTCTCATGTCTGAATGCTGAGGCTAAAAATGACATGCAAGGACCACAAAAATATCCAGAGATGGAAAGTTTGTCTGCATCTTACTTTTCAAGCACCTTAACAGTTAACTGCACAAGCACATTTATTTATCACACATTACTTACTTATGGTGGGAGCTAACAAAACTCAAAAAGAAAGAGACAAATATTAGCAATTCAAGATTCTTAAACCCTCTAAGTTGGAAACTGGACACACTAGATGGACCATTGAATACTTTTCACTAGTCCATCTGTGAAATTGCACGTAGAAATAGTTTGGGAATGACAGACCCTTTCAAAAGCATATCTGGTAGGTGATTAGATGATCGTTCTGTTAATTGTATTCATAAGAGGTAATGTAGTTGGCGGGTGCTACTGCCATTGTGTGAAGGACAGAACAACGGCAAAACATTTTGGAATTGGATCAAACATGTCCTTTCTATTAGCAATTTCAAGACACTTGACTAAATGATGTCACCCAGTTCTGTGGACGGCGAAAGAGCCATTGTTGTCATTTTAGCCGATACATACTGCGGGGATGCATTTTTGAGCCACTAAAATAACAGAAAGTATCATTAATATGGAACAAAAGTATCACTGAGTCTGTCAAATGAGTCTGGATGCCTTAAGAAGCCTCACAAACAGAAAAAATGAGTGCAGATCGGATCAAAATAGTTGATGCACAGCATTCAGACAGCGTGTGGATCAGCTGTTGACAGTGAGGCTCAAAATAGGAAAACCAGACACTGCCTGGAAAGATAATTTGGCTTTCGTTCCAGGGGTTGTGACAGCTGTTTGTTTTGAGTACATTAGGACACTTGTATGAACACTGACAGAACAAAGCAAAAATGTCTGCCGAAAGATACCAAGTAGTTCTTAATGATAAATGGCAAAAACCTTTCAGTCCCATTCATTACAGGTCAGACGTGGAGTAAAAAATATCACTGCAATCTAGTAATGCTTTCAGTGTTGCTGTTTGTTCTTCATTTGATAGAGAAATGTGGTCCAGATCTGATAAAACTACTGAAGCTGTTAGCATCTATGCTAATCACTATAACAGCAGTCACTCATGCTCCCACCTCTTCCTGCTTAAAAGGAAACTAATAAGACCATACTCCTTTGGACAACTCACAACTGTGGTAGACTGAAGCTTGGCACTATGGATCTATGTGATTACAGACATTGAATCGGGCAGATCCATCTACAATGCAAGGTCAGGAAACATTAACCTCATGTTTGATTGTTATTGCTGTTATATACACCTTATATTCTAGCTGCAGGAACTCTATTTCTCATATTTCTCTCTGTATAGCAGTGCTGCCAAATGCTGTAGGCACAGAAAACACAGCCGGTGGGTATTGAGGGAGGGTGGGGTAGTTTGTCAAGCCACAGCACAGGGATGACACAATACAGCAGAAGTCCAAGGCTACTGCACTTGAATCAGATGCCAGGATTATAAAAACAAAAGCTGTCAGAGCAAAAAACCTTCAATCTTGTTCATCTTTTCTATGTAAAAATATTTCCTCTGGATTTTATCTTTTTTAAGATGGGACACTAAGGGTCTCAGGGAACAGTAAGTGAAGATTGTCAAGCTGTTTTGATGGCTGATTGAGAATGTTCACATTTGCTAATGTTCAAAATCTGCCAGTTTGATTTCCTGAGCACCCCATGATCCAATCCAATCCAATCCACTTTATTTGTATAGCACATTTAAACAACAAAAAACGTCTCCAAAGTGCTGTACATAGAATCAATAAAACAAACATTTCCAAATAACAATAAGCAATATATAATCAAATAGAAACATAAATCTAAAATGATGCCAAAAAATAAAATAATAAAATCAAGCAAATAAACATTGTAAAATAAATAAAAGATCTAGTAAAACAAATTAAAGACACACAGGACCACACAACTCATGCAAGATTAAAACGCCAGGGAATAAAAATGGGTCTTAAGACGAGACTTAAAACACTCCACCGTGGGGGCTGGACGTGGAGGGGGAGGGTGTTTCAAAGTCTGGGGCCGACCTCAGAGAAGGCCCTGTCCCCCCTGGTTTTAAGTCTCGCCCTAGGCACCACAAGCTGGAGCTGGCCCTCTGACCTCAAATCACGCGCTGGAGTATAGATTTGGATGAGGTCCGTGATGTACTGTTGGGCCAGTCCATTCAAAGCTTTAAAAACAAACAATAAAATCTTAAAATCAATATGAAGATTGACAGAGAGCCAGTGCAATGACGCGAGGATAGGGGTAATGTGTTCCTGCTTTTTCGCCCCTGTTAAAAGCCGTGCCTCAGCGTTCTGGACTAACTGCAGACGAGAGAGGGCTCTGTGGCTGACACCTGAGTAAAGTGCGTTGCAGTAGTCCAGTTGACTTGAAATAAAAGCATGCACGATCTGTTCAAACAGGGTAAAAGATAAAAACGGTTTCACTTTTGATAAAAGACGAAGATGATAAAAACATGATTATAAAAGGCTGTTAATCTGTTTATCAAATTTAAAATCACTGTCTATAGTGATGCCAAGGCTGGTGACTTTAGGACGCTCATACTCTGTGAGGGGTCCCAGGTCGAAAAGGACACTGCCAAACACCATAACCTCTGTTTTTTCTCCATTGAGTTTTAAAAAATTCTGGGCTAACCAAGCCTTGACATCACATAGACAGTCAAACAGGGGTGTGTGGCAGTGGCTGTTCTTAGAGATTGGCATGTAAATCTGGCAGTCGTCAGCGTAAAGATGATAGGACATGATCCACTTCTGTGTCCATCAGTCTGATCAGTCTGATTGGTCAACTGGTCAGCTCTATGGTAGCAGCTTAGTGGAGCACATTCTTTCTTCAGTCAATGGCACCTGGGCATTTTACCTCAAGCCAATGATCTCTAACTACTAACAACCATTTTAGCCCCTGGTAAAGGGAGAGGTCCTGATGCTACTAAAATGCACTGTTAAGACACCCTATCATGCAGAGGGAACATATAAAACACAATAAAGGGCAAATAAAACTTGTAACAATAATATGGTCGCTTGAAAACATAGCAGTGAGCAAACTCTGCCCTAAATGTTTAATTTTATTTCAACATAATTATATCCAAACTTAGACCTTGTTGATGCAGTCCAGTGAGGATGTCTGAATCTTCCAGCTGGATTGTGCTTTGTACTCTGCCTGGTTTGAAAACGTAATCATAGAATAGTTGAAAGTTTTACAGCACTTTGTCCACGATGACCTTGTTGGAAGACAGCAGTCACACAAATAAAAATGTCTTCAAACCCTAACAGTTTCTATGCAGGAACATTTTAGCTGAATTTCTTCAGTGCAGAGAAAAAATTGATGGTTCTTCAGAGGTGTACACAAAGCAAACAATGCCTGTAATCTCAGAGAAAATAGTTTTTAAAGTTGTTTTGCTTGTTGTAGTTTTGCTTTAAAATGTGAAGTTGAGGATCTGACATTGGAACAAAGTTACCTTGTGATAAGTTCTTTGTTAAAAGTAAAGTGTGTCTGGTGTTACTGTACATAAATGATCAAGTCTGATTAAGTAAGCTAAAATAATACCTTGGACAGCACTATTGTGCTTCAACTGACAGAAACTGAGAAGAACCACAATAATTACTGCAGCTCATGCTTTAACCTTCTGTCATCTGATTTTCAGAGATTTCTTTTACAGTTTTTCTCATTAACTCAAATGAATAACTATTGTACCCTTTATCTATATTCCTTCCCTACTATGACATTGTCATTCCTCTGAACAGTGGAAGTACTGTTGTTGTCATAAGGCTATAATGCATTTTAGTCAAAAATAACATTCAATGTGTTTCTTGGAGCCATAAGAGTAATAGAGAGTGACATAATAAATTAGTTGACTTACGCTCAAGTCCCCTCAATCATGCCCACAAACAGAGGTGTTTCAGTATACACAGGCAGTGACAGCATACAAAGGCTCAAATGCCTCAGCCTGGCATCACTTTTTTGTATAGCTTTCTATTTAATGTCACAACATGCCCATCAGCTATGTAGAATGAGAAAAAGAAGCATTTGGAGGTATTTTGTTTTTTTAACATTGTGTCAGCAGTAAAATGTTTTACTATAACACCTCTTTTCACTCTTGTAAAAGTGAATGAGACTGTCATGAATGATAACATGTGATTTGCTTTTAAACACCTAAAAGTCATCCAACTCTGACGTTTCAAACTTGTCAGTAAATTTTTCCATCCAGTGGGTAACATGCCCTTTTTGCCATCCAGGTGGGGGCGGGGCAGACATGTGACATCCAATATAACATATTTAACTCTTCTCAGTGTCATATTTTCATATTTGAGTAACTGGAATTGAGAACACAACACAGCCTGTGTTTAGTTGTAGTTGTAGAGGTACTTGTAGTGGAATACAGTCCAACTTCTTGTAACTAGATCCCCTAGTGTCATGCCTCAGTTTGAGTACTGTGTACAAATGCAATGGTAAGCTTAAGGAGCTTTGGCTGTAGAAAATGCTGATGTCACAGGGTAAACTCAGTTAAACAAGACCACAACAACCGACCGCAACATTGCTAATTTAGCTCTCATGATAAATGGCTACCTACAAAAGGGCCCCCTCTGCAGTGAGATCTGCTTTTGAATGTTTCATAAATTGGCTGATGAAAAGACAGCCTAAAACTGATATGTCAGGACAAAATTAACCCAAACAACCAACCACAAACATGACTGTGTATGTGCAGTTATTCTTGATGACTGTAAAGACCGTCATAATATTTAACTTAATATGTATAGGTGTCAGACAACCAGTACACGCACCCTACAAAAACTCCCTCCTCTGTTCTATGGGAAAAAAAGGGTGGTTACAGTGACTGGAGGATGAGATTTTAATCTGAAAACACTGAACAATTTGAATCTCACCTTTCGATATTGTATCTGGCAGGTAATTGGAGGCTTGTTCTTTCAGTCGTGTTCATTACAGGCCAATCAGATAGTTTAGTAGGCAGGCGCTCCCACCACAGTGTTTAATACAAAACAGGAACTTCTTGGTGCAACTAACTTTAGCAAAGCATGTCTGAAGTGGAGTGAAAACATCATTTTATATCAGTGTTGTTTGTTCTTCATTTGATGAAGAAATGTGGTCCATCTCTGATAAAACTGCGACTGAAGCTGGACAAGCATCTATGCCAATCACTTTACCAGCAGTCACCTGTCGTCTTGCTTGTAGCTCCCACCTCTTCCTGCTCTAATGAATGCTGATTGGGCCAGCCCGCTTTGGGCTGCTCACAATCATTACAGAGCAGATTTTGGCAAGATGGATCTGCCTGATTATAGACATTGATTAAGGCTTGTCCAGCTGCTGCGCAATGTTAATCGGTGTCAGCATCATCACAGTTAGGTGCACCACTTCTTGATGCAGACCTGTAGATTCTCACAGGAGCTTCAATCGTTTCATTTTAGCAGATTAACAATGACCTTTGGTGTGTTCAAAATCACTAAAGGGCACAAAAACTCTTAATAAGCTGAATACCAAAATTTTAGTGAACTTCTTAAGGGAATCAATAGTACATTTTTTCTACTTAACTTCAGTGAATCACTGCAGCTGTGTTGTAAGTCTGTTTAAATGTGCTGAAACTAAAGCTGTAGTGCCAGCTCAGTTGAACTGTTTAAGGGGCTTACAGGGAGGATAAGATGAGCATCAAGCTAGCTGCAGGGGTAGTGTACAGAGAGGAGGGTAGAGAACGAGCTTGCAAGTCGCATCTGTCGATGGCAAAGGTTGCTGGGACATAAAACAATAGTTGGAAGGTAGCAAGTGAAAGCAGTATAAAGAGGAGATTTTTTTAGTTCTATTTTTTTGGATGCACAACATATCTGTTCACTTACAGTACCAGAGGAGAGCCCTGGAATTTATCCTGCTGAGGAGAGAAAGAGAGCACCAAAGACGAAGGAGTGGGTTGAGGAAATCCTCGGGGCAAACCTGGATTTTGAGAGTTAAGGCTCATCCAGGAGCCGCTGTGATGTTAAAAAAGGAGGAAAACACGCATTACTGCTGCTGTTTTAAACACACCTTGTAACACCCAAACTGTTGCAAATGTCTCTCTTAATCAGGGCTTTCTTGCTGAGTTGCTGGTGGGTCTTTGGTCCTGTATTACAGATCTCAGGAAAGTGGGCCATCCCAGGGATGATTTTCTGCTCCATTTTCTTTGTTGTGATCTGATCTTCCCCTAGATCTGATCTGTCCTACTATCACGGAGCACAAGTTACAATGATTTCACCTTTGCAAAAAAGGCACAGGCAACACGTTATCTTGTCTCATTCAGTTCAACTAGAACAAGCCATCGTGCTGCACAACGCTTAAAGGAGACACATTAGGCAAAAATCCCTTTTCGAATGATTTGAACACATTTTTGGGTATTTGGCTTTCCTCCCAGCCCACATGTGAGAGTAGACAACAAAACCTGTATGTAGCAGGCTGCACAAATGTAAACTCATGGTATTTGGCGAGCTGTTGAGTCTGTGGATATACTGTTACGTAACAAGCATTTTATTTGCATAAGCCTGCCTCCCTGGCTTGAGAAATTTCTGTTCGAAGTGCAGCCATATTGTTTACATTCTTAGCGAGAGATCGGCGTACAACATGTCTAGACCCAAAACCTATCACTGCTCAGTTGTTGGCTGTAAACAGCTACATATATCTCCACATATAGGCTATACCAACCTCGGAGCACCAAAGGACCCAGTGGATTAATTTTATTTTTGAAGGGAATGTGCCTGCTACAGTTGGCTAAAAACGTCCGACTGCTTCTTCAACTTCAGTCAGTTCAACACAGGACTGGCAACCAGACTTTTCATAAATCTGGGTTCAGTACCAACAGTTTGTCGCCAAACCTGATGATGGAAATGTGAGTATTTTAATACCATGTAGTATTTATTTTGCTCAATGCTACGAGCTAATGCTAACAACAGGGTGAAGTGAACCAGAGGTAACTGCACAACATGTTGGTCAATGTTAACGTTACTTGTTGAAAGTCTGAAGGATAAACTTCAGGGTATGAGAATTTTTACCTTAGTCAAGAGTTTAACAGTTGACTGAATATAATCAGTCCTTTACCCACCCCATGAGAAGATTAACCGATACATATCAATACGCGATCATGCGCACCAGTCGAACAGCTTAGAATCAGTGCAATTTTGGAAGCATATCAAGATGCTTTGGTTATTACATATTTTTATTGATACAATCCGATCCATTTAATACATAATTTGTATTTCTACATTTATTAATAACTGTTACCAACCCATTTTGGGTGCATTATTTATTCAACTCACATAACATAAGCAACGGACTTGCGGATGTGTACAATACAAACTAAAGTATCAGCTCCGCAGATGCACTGTGATGCATGCACTGCGGATGAATACTAGTAGTCAGGGGAACGTGAGGAGTAAGGTAAACAAACATGCTGGACGCTGAGCAAATTTATCCTCCGCTGAGTTTTAAATCTAAAGTTTGGCAACACTACGTATTTTACAAGAGAGATGGACAACTTGACAAGACAGATGCAATTTGCAAAACGTGCCACACTGCTGTAAAATACACAGGCAGTAAGACTAATGTGAAAACTCACTTGAAGCGGCGCCACAGTGTTGTCGTGGCGGCGACTGCTTCCCTGCCTCCCCTGCTTCCAGCTCAGATTCACCTGCACCTGCTAGCTCCAAAAGTGGTGAGCAAAGTATTTAAAAAGTATTGCAAGCGCTAAAAGAGATATTTGTATTCATAGTTCATGAAAGAGATCACTTTCAGCTGCTCTCTGGTGAACCTGTTTTCTGCAAAATGAGAGCAAATTGTATACATATATATATATATATATATATATATATATATATATATATATATATATATATATATATATAATATATGTATACACTGCCTGGCCAAAAAAAAAGTCACCACCTGGATTTAACTAAGCAAATAGCTATGAACCTCCTATTGGATAATTACCGCATGGGCGATTGTCTTTCAGCTGGCAACAAGTTTAATTAAACCCCAGCTGATGCAATGAGTAGCTTCTCATTTCTTAAACAACCATGTTGAAATCATTGGCATGCATCAAGAAGAGAAAACATCTAAGAAGATTGCAGAAACTACTAAAATTGGATTAAGAACTGTCCTGGAGGAAGGTCATGTGGTCTGATGACTCCATATTTACCCTGTTCCAGAGTGATGGGCACATCAGGGTAAGAAGAGAGGTAGGTGAAGTGATGCACCCATCATGCCTAGTGCCTACTGTACAAGCCTGTGGGGGCAGTGCTATGATCTGAGGTTGCTGCAGTTGGTCAGGTCTAGGTTCAGCAACATTATGTGCCCAAAGTATGAGGTCAGTTGACTACCTGAATGTACTGAATGACCAGGTTATTCCATCAATGGATTTTTTCTTCCCTAATGGCACGGGCATATTCCAAGATGACAATGCCAGGATTCATTGGGCTCAAATTGTGAAAGAGTGGTTCAGGGAGCATGAGACATTTGCACAAATGTGTGCTGTAATCAAAGCTAAAGTTGGTCCAACAAAATATTAGAGTGTGTGACCTTTTTTTGTGGTGGCGACTTTTTTTTTTTGCCAGGCAGTGTGTGTGTGTGTGTGTGTATATATATATATATATATATATATATATATATATATATATATATATATATATATGTATCTATATAAATATATATTTTTTCTGTTTATCTTGAGGATACTTAAATATGTGTCATGTGTTCAAAAATGGCGCTGCACTTTAAACTTAAAACAGGCACTCAGCCAGTTTCACAAAGCCAGTTTGTGAAAAGTCTTGGTTTTACTTGGTAAATAAATAATCAAACTCATTGAATTGCACAGCAACCTCTTTTACATCGCCACATGAACTTTGTCTAATTAGATCGTGCTTAATTGCTCTGTATCGTGATTTGGGTGTGAATCGTATCGTATTGCATTGTAAAATGCCACATGTGTTTTTAATATATTGGATCTGAGACATTGTATTGAAATGCGTATCGTATTGGCATTATACTTTAGATTCCCAACCCTAGCTGCAGGTCTATTGTTAAGTCCCCGTATGTTACTGTGTTGGCCACATTCTGAACAGATGGGTTATGTGAGCGTGGACAGAATGCAGCTCTGCTTTATTCAAAGGCTTTCTGGACCAAAGCATGTTAGTAACGTTTCATGAAGACATCAAGGATCCATGTTAAAATGCAGAAAAGGAGCAAATTATGGGACCTTTAAAAAAGGAGTTTAGTATCAGCACACAGTTTGAGTCACATCTATCAGGTCATATCAATAGACCCCCCATCCCCTTTTAAAGACCATCTTGGTCTCAATAGATCAGCATTTTCTGATATACTACCAACAAGCATGTCACACTCAAAGTCACCTAAATGTCCATTCTTGTCCATTTTGTTGCTCAGTTTTATCTCCAGCACATAGCACAGCACACTATGTCTACATGCATAAATGCATTGTGTTGCTGCCATGTGATTGATTATTTCTGCCTCATATTTACAAGGGAACTATTTCCTGGTCTTCAACTTCTATTAACGGTAGGACATGATGTATTGACGTTGGGTTTGTGTTTTCTGGGTGATATTTCAGTAAATTAAGGAAAATGCAACTCAAACAGAACAATTTTAAATGGTCAAATGGGTGTTACTAAGAGAAGTTGGGGTCAACATTAACTGTCAACGTTAACTAACCTCAAGAATTGCTCTGAAACAGGCTGTACTTCCAACTTAAAGAAAGCTTCCTATGGACACAAGCCCTTTACAGCCCAGTTATTGGTATGATGTTCATCGGGTGATTGTTTTAATGCACGTCAGGCTTGAAATCAGCACAGCTCCAGTTGTTTTCCTCAACTACCAAACAGGAGTTGCCTGATATAATTTTTGGCGTTTATAAAGCCAAGAAAACCACGGTAAATGTATAAACAGATACAGGGCTGTGACTCAATAATTAACCCTCTATTGGCACCATGGAAATATGCTGCATATTGTTCCAATATAGCCAAATAAAGGGCACAACAAAACCTCCTCAGTGAGAGGCATTACTGTGTAAAGAGGCTGCTATGATGTAGACTAAGTGCTTATCATCCATCTTCACCACTTTAAATCTAGAGATATTCACTTTCTTGTAAAACTATTATTTGAGGTGAAAATGCATCCTTTATAATCAAAAACTCACTGATTCTTGTATTATCAATAATAAGTTTATCAGTGACAAAAAGGACAAATTGAATGCTAACTTTGTGTTTAATGATACTGTCATACAAAACATAACTCTACACTGACAACAGTAAAAAACCTCGTCCTTTCAAGGTACAAATACAGTTATATGGACAATAGTTTGAATGATGGTTTCTTGCAGAACTTCAACATTATTGCACATCAAAATTAAGCATCTAACTTTCAGAAATAAAGCAGAGTTTGCTGAGAGTCATTTTATCCAGTCAGCACTATTATTTCAACAATGGTTTCTGTGCTCGTTGCAGTTCTTACACAGAGCTAAAAAATTAAATTACAGAAAGCATGATGATTAAATAAAGTTTTTCTGGCTGTTAGCACTTGTCCATATCCATACGCTGCCTGTTAGTTATCCATATAAGTACCTTACTTTCACCATAGATTTCTTTTTCACTTGTTCTTCCTTTGCTGAACCTCAGTTGAAGCACATTTTAAATTCAATTAAAGACTATAGAGTGAAATCTCCAAATTTTAGAAAAGCCTCCAATTACTGCACCGGACCTACTTTACTATTCAAAAGCTGTAATAAAATCACAAGTTCTTTTGTAGCTGGTCTCTGCAGAGCAGCAGTCGGAATAATTGTCACATCATTATTAAATTTTCTCTTACAGGCCGTCTGGCAGAACGATCAAGGTCTTGACTTTCCTGGTTAACTTTGATTCACTTAAAAACTCTCTTAGCTCTTTATATAAGTCAAAGCATTTATGAGCATAAGAAAAGCATCAACACTGCATAACATAGCCTTCTTTAGAAAAAAAAAAAGTTGTCACATTTATACTTGACACCAATTAATCAAAGTTTTATAAAGGGTTAGGTGAGAAGGGAAGGAAGGGTGCATCGAACAAATAAGTCAACTAGTAAACAGGAGCTAAAGGACCAAATGAGGAAGTCTTGCACCTTTTTTTACGTTGACTTAAAGTGTGACTAAACAATAAAATATTATGTTGAGATCTGAATGGGGATTTAGGAGTATTGTTGATCAGTTATGGTCCAAATCTTAAAATTCATTCATTTTTTTTCTATCCCGACTATCCCTTTCGGGGTTGCGGGGGGGCTGGAGCCTATCCCAGCTGTCATTGGGCGAGAGGCAGGGTACATCGTGAACCAGTCGCCAGCTGATCACAGGGCCACATAGAGAGACGGACAACCATTCACTGTCACAGTCATACCTAAGGGCAATTTGGAGTCAGCAATCAACCTAATGAGCATGTTTTTGGCCTGTGGGAGGAAGCTGGAGTGCCCGAAGAGAACCCACGCATGCACGGGTAGAACATGCAAACTTCACACAGAAAGGCCCTGCTGGACCCAGGATCAAACTGGTGACCTTATTGCTGTGAGGCACAATTTATTATTATCCAATTTATTAGCATTTTACATATTGTTTTAAAATGGTAAACTGACTGCCCTCTACATTGATGATCTGCCTGATCACATATGGCACCAACCACTGACGTCTCAGGGCTCAAAAGGGACACCCACTTTTTCCACCTTATTTCCTTATTTCCTATTTCCAGCCTTATTTCATTTGATATTGTATTTTCTCTTTACCATGCATCACTATCCTTTTGTTTCTCATGGATCATTTCATTTCATTTCCTATACTATTATATCAAATCATAACTTATCAGCCAATATCATACCAGACTGTTTTGTTCCGTGCTCTAGAGCGTCGTTTTGTGCCAAACTTTACTGTATCAAACTGCATAATTTAACTCGTTATTAAGTATCTTCATCCAAAAAGTGTATCCTCACAGTGGTAATTAATGTTCATAGCTGTTATTAACTCTGAATTAAAGGCTGATTTGTGACAGGTAGTGTCTTTGATTCTTCAGCTGTGTCTTTGCTCCTTTGAAGCATCACGCCTCAGACAGGCGTGTATAAAACATTGAAGGAGCTCAAACGCCGGCCTCTCACACCTTGTGTGGTGAACGGCAGTTGCCGGAGGGGCTGATTTCTCAGTTAGCTTCAAACAGATCGTCTAATAGCTGCTCAAAGGACACGCGCTTTTCATGCTGTCGTCTTCATTCCTCCCCTCTCTTTTTAGTCAGACAGGAACACGCCTTGTTGCTGTGAAGTGAGTAAAGATTTGATCAAGTTGATCAAACCAATTATTCATGTTTAACACAGCTCTTTAAAGTTTCTTTGCAGCATTGCCTAGCTGCACCAAAAGAGAGGGGATAACAGATAAGTAAATGAGCAGCAAAAGGTAGGAAGGGCTTTGATTTTTTGGCTGGACAGGTGGAGTCCCAAAGCTCAGGAAATGACTGTTAGAATCTGGCTCTTGAGATGCTCGTGTATATTTGTAATGACGCTGTACTCATTAACTTTCCAAAAATAAAGCCTTTGTGAGGGAAAGAGACACTCGTAGTCTCTTGATGTCTTCACTTACTGGAGGGAGCGTGACAGTTTTTCCTCCTCCTGTCTTCACAAACCAAGTGACTAAACATGCGCCCTGTGGTGCGGGGAGGTGTGTATAGCTCACAGTGGTGTGGAACGCCTCCACCCACCTCCTCACACAGAAGACAAGGGGGAGGAGATGAAGGAGAAGGAAAAGGGTGGTGAGGTAGATGAGACGGAGAGAGCTTGAGAGAGGAGGGGGAGGTAAGAGCATCATAGATTGTTGTAAAGTCTTTCCTGTGATGAACTAATGCTCTGAAGTGGTTTATCTGAGCCCACAGTGTTACTGTTGTCTGTATGGTTACACATTCAAAGCCTACCTGTTGCATGTTTAGAGCTTCTTACAAAGCCTTTTTTATTAACTTGTGTTCTTAATGAGATCACATGGCCCGATCTGTCATGATTTAAAAGCCATTCAGTACATTTCACTGCTGTTATCTGTGCATAAAGGAGGACAATTAATATATAAAACTCTGGACAAAACCAATCAATAGTGGTTGTCATGATGAAATAACTGTGGCTACGGCTAAGATCACGTGAAAGGCTGTTATTTTTAAAAATGTAGCTTTTCATGTGCGTTCTGGCCTTCTGTCCACACTTAAACATCATTTGAGATCACCGATAATTGGAAAAATCCCACCATGGAGAAGATTTTCAGGAACCGCTTTCAGTATGGACAGGGCAAAAGGTGTTTTGTGCCCAAAACATCACACTAACATCCGCTGATACCTCCTCATTGTATGCTATACTATGTAATAGTATAACTTTGCATCAAATGGATGCATTTTGTGTGTGACAGCTGTGATGCATGCGTGTTTTCCTTAGTATTACAATGCAGATAATTCTGCCTGATCTAAGATCTGTGATCTGTGCCAAGCTCTGATCTGTAATGACTGCGAGTGACTCAAAGTGGGATGGCCCAATCAGCATCCTTTAGAGCAGGAAGAGGTGGGAGAAACAAGCGAGACAACAACAGGAAGCGACTGCTCGTACAGAGATAAGATGCAAAAAAGCTTCAGCAGCAGTTTTATCAGATCTGGACTGCATTTATTTATTAAATGAAAAACAAATATCAACAAAAACTTCTCTATAGAAAGGATTTTTTCACTCCACTTCCCACATGTTTCGCTGACAGTCTGTGTAAGGAAGTGTCTCACGTAATGAATGTGATTGACACTACAATCGTCCAATCACCTGCCAGATATGCTTTTGAAAGATTCTGCCCATTCATAAACAATTTTTTATGGTCTATTTTCCAGATGGACTAGTGAAATATATTAAACGGTCCCTCTGGTGGGTCAGGTTACGTCTTCATCTCATTTTGCATGTAATCAAGTCAGAGATTTTAGACCGCCATTTAAAAGACACACAAGCTACTTGTGCCATAGTGAAAGGATAAGTGAAGAGACCCCTAACCCCCCCCAGTATCTACCTACATTTCTGAGGAGTTACCTAATCAACTGCATAGCCCATCACTGCCACAGAATTACCACCTTCAACTGACTTAGCCTCAGTACATACATGCTCCAGGTAGTGGCAATGCCGATGTTATCTACTCTACCACATGGCCTCTTACTGACCCTTGAACTCCACTACAAAGACTGATGAGCAGCAAGAGCCAGAACATCACTGGGGTCATCAGAGGGCTTCTCATTTTAGGTGTTTCATCCAATTAGGCCCCACGACATCTCAAAGAGGCTGGTCAGTGAACTCTGGCATTCCAGAGCCACCTCCCCTCCGTGCTAACTCACTGCCCACCATGCTGGTACTAATCACCACTTTATCTTACCTACCCTATCACATGGACGTAACAGCATGTGACCTTCAACAAAGCAAAGACACATCTTATGTGGAAAATCATTACACTTAAATCTTCTTTACTTTCAATGAGCCTCAAAAAAGGACTAAATATCATGAGTTAAAAATGACTAGATGGGGAGCGCCCTAATTTTGTGAAAATTTAAAACAAGTGGTTTGTTTTCTTCAACACTTGTCAGAATCTTTTAAGGCCACTAATCACTAACTTTAATTGAGTTTGTTCTTTTATATCTATTATATCATGATTTATTAAAGTCGTATCCACTGATAAAAAGAATATTCTCTCTATGTCATGGTCCATTTGGGCGTACATGGTGGTGAAAAACATATTATGGAGTAGTTTGGGATTTTTTTAAATGGGGTTGTGTGAGGTACGTGGCATTAGCCTGAACATTAGTCACAGTGATGGAGATCAGTTCTGTTTAAGCAGAATAAGAGCTGGCACGGGGGTTGGGGCTCTATATGAATATTGCATCAGATGGTGCCAACAACTCAGTATAACTTAAAGATCTGGATGTGAAAATAATCTGTAAAAACAGTCTAGGGTAATTGCACAGCGTATTTAACACCTACCATCCTCCTGTCCTAGGTGCCATTATCCTTCTATTCAGCAGATTACACTATAGTTTCCAATCCCTAATAAAGATTATGAAAATTTAAAAATGTGTGAAGATCATCCTGCAGATACACCACAGTGATGTTGATAAAGAGTGCCTAGCAGTGAATTCTAGCAGTTTCCCCCCTCAACAGAAACATACAGTGTGTCTTCATCAAACTAATCTTATCATGAAATATATGGCACATGTTTTTATACAATGAAAACAATCAGTTTAAGCTCAATACTTACTCTGAAGACAAACTTTCATTCAGACACTTTTTTATTCCTTATAGTTTGTGAAACTGTGATTAGGGTATATACAAACATAAATGTTCATTGAAGCAGGGAGGCTCTATGTGATCAAAGCTGCAGACCACAGAGGCATGTATAAAGACTGCTGGTTTGCTCTGATCCTAAAACATCCAAACACCCTCATTTTAACCAGTTTGACGAGCCCACAATTTACACACCTGTATCTTCAGGTGATGTGGGTCTCTCCAGTCCTCCATTTCCTGTAGGAGTCTCAGAATTACCCAAGTAGCGTCAAACAAAGCTGCTTGCTTATGGAAAAGTAATTTTTCTTCCCTATGATGTTTTGAGTGCTTGTTTTCAACTTTAACTTTTTGAATTATGCTAAGTTGCTGGCCTCTCTAAAGAAAGAATTAAAAAAATATGTGCAAAAACTCAGAGGGAAAAAAAGCAAACTAAAGATTATTTTCAACTCAGTTAATCACAAAAAAAGTCCTTTTGAGTTGCTCATTTGGCGGAGCAGTAAGCAACCAGGCACAACCCATATCCATGCTTCTGTCGACCCGGGTTCAAATCCAGCCTGTGGCCAGTTTGCAGAGTGTCCTCCCTTACTCTCTCTCGCCCCCTTTCACAAATCTATCCACTGCCTCTCCTATCAATAAAGACACAAAATGCCCCAAAATAAACTTTAAACAGAAAAAATAAGCCTTTTTTAAAAGCCTTTCTTTATTTGTTCATTACTTCTCTTTTTCTGTCCTGACATTGAACCAGAAATTGGGACCTGAGTTAGAGACTTGGACTTGAGTAGCATAAGTTGCAGACAAATGTGACTCCAGACTTGACTTGGACTGAGTCTTAAAGACTCAGGCTCAACATGGACTCCAGATTTGAGTCTAACACCTCATCATTATTTTTGTAGGTCTGGCTGCCTGTAATTCCCACAGCGCTCCACATCTGCTGCCTGAGCGGCCAACCTCAATCCAGATAAGCATGGCACTCACAGCTGCTACAGATGGACAAGCTTAAAACATATAGGTGACTGCCTGGGGGGCCACCTCCAAGAGGAGAGCTGCCTCTAATTCCAACTTTTCACCTCAAACCTTTTAAAGAGTTTGCTTACTCCGTGTAACAGACAGCTCTCCTTGCTCACCTGCGTGTTCATTTCACACAGCCATTATAGGATACAGCAGTCCTGAGGCCCTCTAAATGTTTGGAAACAGGAAGTTAGGGAAGCTTCATGCATTTACTTTTTCATCAGAGATGACATGACAAGCATTTATTTTCATAGATATTTCTGTCGTTTGATTAACAAGCCAATACGTGCCTGCATAAAACGTGCACCCTGTTTAATACGGACAGATGCACAGACAGACAGTTTTGTGTGACAGGGAGAAAAAGACGAGGGAGACAGTGACTGAAAAGAGAAAAACACTGCAGGCCCACACTGCATGAACTGAGCAGTGAGTGTACTGCGAGTGCTCTGTGAAATAGGGGAGACCAGGGATAGGTGTAACTTGGGGCAGCTCCAACACTCTAAATTCCTGAAATAAGAAGCAGCTTTGATATTAAGTCTGCTCATGCTCAGTAGTACATGTGTGTCAGATTTATATGAAAAAATGTGAAACAGTGTTCCAGTTGCTCTGATAACTTCAAAACATACAGTGCTAACATAATTAAAAGTATCAATATTCTCCTGTTAGTCTGGGTGACAAATATTTATATCTATTTTAGTCATTTTAGGGTAATTAATTTAAACTATGACTTGTGGCTGTCACTCAGAGACATAAGACATTACTTGGAAATGGACTCAAAGACTTGATACACGACTTGGCCCCAGAGCCTTGAGACTTGACTTGGACTTACAACAAGCTCATTGTGGGCATCTCTGCTTTGTAATAGCAAACTTTTGTAGTGGTGAATGAGATTTACAAGCCATGAAGAGGCATTTTACAAAACATAATGAGTGCTTTCATTAATGGCGTACAGGTATTCATTTCAAACACTGAATTTTATCAAAGAAAAGAAACATCTATTTTTTAATATGAAATATAGATTAGTCCCCTGAAAGATAGAAGAGAGGGAAACAAGCTGAAAGGCAAATGCCAACTGATTGTATTTAAAGGGTTTGTTTTGTTGCAGCATTTGCTCCTATGAAATATTTCATGAGAAAAGGAACCTTAGAAATCAATTCTGTTTTTCGATCATCAAGAGCACTGCTTTTCAGCTGCATCAAAGGCAGGGAGCAGAAAAATAGCTTTGAAATCAAACAGTTCAACCTTTTTTCAATCCCTCTTAAATTCCACCATGCTTTTCATCAACACTCTCTTTGTGCCACTCTATTTTCTCTCTATTTCTAAGGCTATTTCTTTCCCTGCCTCTTTTTCTACTCCCAGTGAGTATGTGGGTGTAAGGCAGAGGGGTGGGATCGGGGAGGAGCTGATAACCAGAACTTTGCGACAAACATTAGGGGGTGACTCTGGGTGTCAGACTGTCCCAACCATGTCTGTGTCAGGCACCAAGCAGGGTAAGGGGTGAAGGCTGCAGAATTTTTTTGGTTCAGTGTTGATATTTTTGTAGGACGAGAAAAAGAAGAAGTAAAAACAGATATATTTTCATTAAAAAAAAAAAAAAGCTGTAAGCCTTTCAGTCTCACTTTGGCATTCATCTCTCTTTCTTTGTATATACTTAGATGAAGTACCTTCTGTCAGATACTTCCCTTTTATTCTACTCTGTCCTTTCTCTGATGTGTTTCCTAATATAGCCTGTGTTATTTGTCAGAGATTCTATGCCTGAATTTGTGAAGTGCATATCTTTTGCCTCAGATTTCCAATATGTGTAACCAAAAAGTGGTGTATTAGTCAAGAATCATCCCAGCATGTCGAATTTTAAAGTGCGAAAAGATCAAGTCTACTGCCAGGTTGCCCAATTTTGGCAACCAAACTACCTCAGTAATCTAATTTTATTTCCAGAAATAAACAATTATTTTTATACATAATCATCATTTAACTGTTAATATAATTGAAGGGGCGGTTTAGGAGCTTAATTAGAGCTTATGAAACCACCAAACATATTTGAAAACTATAAACAAATTGAAATCTTTGAATTAATAAGCAGAGCACAGAGTAAAAGCTAATGTATCATATCTAATCATTGCAATGTATTATTAATCTGGTATACTTTGCATACATTTTTTGTTTTTAACTAAATTTGATAATACTTTATGGAAGACAAAATGCACTTAGGGTCAAATCCACAGAAACTGCATGGTGCCACTATTAGCGACTTCATTTTAGCACAAATAGTGCCAACAAATTGGATTCAAAAGCTTCATAATTTTAGCTCCAATTACTCACAACTATTTGCGCTATTCATATGCCAGCACAAACAAACAAAAGTTTGCCATTTGTGAAGTTTTCCAACTTCACAAATGGCAAATCTGTGGCTCTGGGCAGAGATCAAAAAGGACACAAGAAGGCAGAGGATGGATTCAGACAGTAAACAAGAGAAATAAAGAGAGATGACTGTGCAGGCAGACAGTGTTATATGTTGGTCTGTGCTCAAGTAGTTAATGTGAAAGACAGGGGGGAGTGAGTGAGAGCCCTGTATGTCACACAAACTGAGACTCACATTGCAGTAGGGATGATTAAATGGTGTGACGGTTAAATGTGGTTTAAAAAGTCGTGGTTAATTACTACTACTACACAAACAAAGAGACACAGTGTGCCCCAGCTCTATCTGCCATCTTAAGCCACAGACAGGCTACACTACGTTAGCTCCTCTACTGTCAAGGGACACAGTGTGGTGCTGTATCCAACGAGGAAAAGCGATAAGTCAACACTGGCAATATGAACACAGCAATGACGACCAAAGAAACACTAACGACACATCCTGGAGAAGTTGTGTCGAATATGTTCAAGATGTCAAACTAAATGCATCTCATCTGAGCCACTCAGCACTGCACACCAAAGCCAAAGTTACACACGACTAAAGAGTGATACTAGGTTGTTGCAAAGTTTTATGACAAAACCTTGAGTTTGCCAGGGTTGAATTTTTAAGGGGTCGCAATCAACAGCTTGAGAATCAAAAATAAAAATGATACATTTATTTGTGGGTGCCTTACACAGCTCCCAAGGTCTCCTCACAAGGCAGAGTTAAAACAAACAAAGAAAATATGCAAAAAGAAAAAGACCTTGCTGTGCAGAAGGGTTTGAGCTAGGCTGTGAATGGCCTTGAAGGTGAGGAGCAAGATCTTGAAGTCAGTGCTGTATAGGGAGTCACTGGGGTGATGTGGTTAATCCTGGACAAGTAAACTTTAATAAATTAATGGTCAAATATAGATAATCAAAGTAACATTTGTGTGACTACATTAGTATATCAACCACAATGAAAAAAACAGGTATAGATCAACAATGATACATGATTCAGTTTTGGTCTTAATTTAATGATGACAGCTAGAATTCTACGTTCTATGAAACCAACTTAAATTATGATCATATTCTAGTTCATCTTTTTCATTTTAATCAGATTTTTTTTTTTCATTTTGTTATTGCTGTCATAAAGTCTGCAATGGCATAGTGATTTAATGCACTAGCAACAAATTAAACATTAGAATTTATTTTGAAACATGTATTCTTCATTTCAACAATATATTATTTCACAGACAAGGCAAATACATGAACTCATAAGTAAAGCACAATAAGCATTTATGATCCTACTGAAATATTTGAGAATCATTGAGATTATAGTGAATTCGAGAATATTTCTTTGGCTAAAATCGTGGCCCAAAAAAATTCTAGTCGTCCCATCCATACAGCACTCCCCCACTGGCTGTTAGTGCTCCCTTTTCACATACATTCATTTCTGATACTTCCGCTGGAGACAGGACAAATGTGGAGGTCCACTTGTTCCCCATCCTGTTTTGAGGCATTCACAGTGAAGGCAGAATGCCATTGGAGTGTAAACATTTGGGTTTGAAACAGCAACAGGAACAAGGCTTCAAGCTGCAATCCTCCATATATTGTTTAGATTTATGTCTTATTCAGGTTTAAGTACATTCTTAATAGAAGTTCATTCATACATTGAGTGAAATGGAGGGCTCCATGTGGCCCCTAGGCTATCAGTTACCCATCCCTGGTCTGATGGACACAGATTCAAAAGTAGCTTTTATTCTGTTTTGTTTATTTTCTTTATTAAAATAATTTAAAGTACCAGCAGTTATTTGAAATGTAGCTCTGGGATTGCCAAAGTGTGGCTAAAATCCTATTTAAAACAATGCTGTCCTGCACCAAAAGCATCTCTGTGCTCACTCTCATCTGCTTTTGTGAGTATGATGCTGTTGGTAGAACAATGGAAAGTCATCAAAAATGTTTGACAACTTGAGATATGACAGGTTTGACCAGATTGGGCTGGGTACATTGGGAAGTTCTAAATTGATGAGATTATGAATATGGAATAAGACTACATAAGATAAGATACAGGAATGCTTGTATGTTTTATATTTCACTTTGTACTGGTGTGCTGATGCCTACTGCAAACAAATTTCCCATGGGATAATAATAATGAAGTTGAAGTTGAAGACATCAGAAATCACAGTTTTCTTAAGTGACATGCATTGCAGCGTCAGTAAGCTTGCCAGGCAGCATTTTAGTCTAAAAGTGCTCGACCTCAGTTACAAGGTGCTTCTCATTGGCACTTAATGTTGCTAGGTTATGAGAATTGACTTCTGCTTTTCTTTTAAATCTCTGTAAGGCTGTTAAAAATAGCTTTGTGTGCTTGATTAGCCAGAAGAAAATGCCCCCCAGAACATAGTCAATGAATTATTTCCTTCTAATGGCATCAAAAGAAAACATGGAAATAATTCCTTTGAGAACATGAGGCAGATCATTTTCACTTCTGCCATTACTGATTATAAAGTGAACATCAGGAGTCCCACCCCTTCTTGATTTTGATAGGACAGAGAAGTCAGGTTTGGGAGCACATGCTTATTAGCACTTTGCCATTATCATTCCTGACTACTTGTCTGTACCACCAGCAATCTTAACCCTACTTCAGTCGTAGAAGTTTACATGCAATGAAGTTTAAGGGCAAAAGGATGTAAACCCTACGCCAGGACTGGGCAATTAATTGAAAAATAATCGAAACCAACATTTAGACCCTCTAATCAAAGTAATTTTACTCATGTCGATTATTTGATTATTTTTCCTGTGTAAGTCACGTGACCGCGCCCACTCCATTCAGTCTGTGTTCACTTTAAGCGCAGCCAAGAGCGAAGGATGCACTGTCAATATGGAGGAGACAAGTGCCAATCTATCGGAGGACCTTGTAGTCAAGAAAAATGCAATTCCCGCTGTATGGGCACAATTTTGGATTCTGTGCAGAGGACATCGAGCAGAAAGAAGTTAAGTGTAACTGCAGGAAGACTGTTTCAACGACCGTTGGTAACACCACCAATTCGTTCCATCTTATCATAAAATAATTGTTCATTAATTGTAATCGAGGTAGGAGCTTCAATTAATCGTGATACTGAGATTAAGTAATATCACCCAGCCCTACCCTATGCCCTGAGGCCCCGGAAGCAAGGGACACCAACCCCTTTCCACTGCGTAACCAACTGCCATAGGTGGTAGCAGTGCCCAGGAAGCATGCATCTCCCCAGCTACTAAACCAACTTCCAAGAGTGTTTTGATTGGCCCAAGCACTTAGGGACTGAGCTACAGTGCCACTACACTGCCAGTCAGGGAGGGACACAACAGGTTGTAACATTAAAGTTAAATAAAATCACATATTGTCAGTATTAAAAAATGTTTCACTCTCATACATTCCTATGCAAGTATTGTTTGTGACTGCTAACTTGTTAAATTACCAGTGTGGTTGCACAGATTTTTTTTTTTTTTTTTTAGAAAACAGGTTGATAAATACTCATAGATTACAAATTCAATATCTCAATTTTGCCATTGCAGGCAACCTGAGAACACATTTTAACCTGAGAACACATTTAATTAGTTGACTCATTTTTCATTGCACTGAGATCTAACAAAGAAATTGTCAGACATGCTTTTATATTTAAAGCCCCTCAGGACTGGAAACAGTTACCTGAGGACATAAGAACCATAAACTCTTTGAATATCTTTAAGAAAAAGCTATTAAAATGTTCTTATCACAACTTGCCACTGTTTCCACTGTTAATGTCCTGCTGAACCTCATTTTTACTTTAGCTTTGTTTTATTTTTCATTTTGTTAAAAATTGTATTTGTTCTTCTCTTCTGTCTTTCTATTGGAGTGTTAACATGCTACAATCAACTGCAAATAATCAAAACTGTATCCTCAACTTCTGAGTTCAGCAAGTCACTTACAGTTCTGCCTTTGACTTTGACGTCTGCTTTAGCTTGATATTTCTGAGTCACTTTTATGGCTTGTGGGGTAGGGTGTTTGTGAGCATTTGTTTGTATGTATTATTCATATGCACTCTAAAATGTCATAATAATGTTATGTTTTATTTGTATTGCTTGATTGTATAAGAATTGTCTGTATGTTTTTGTGTTGGACCCCCTCGAAAAAAAGATGATTCATCTTAAAAGGGCTATGCTTTCAGTAAATATCTCTAACTGAACACACTGGGAACAGAAGGAATTACATGTAGTTTGGCTTATTATTATCCTTCTAAAGGATTTAAATATGATGTAAATTAAATTTACCAATGCAAGCCATTATATAATTTCACAGATAAGATTAGTTGATGAGGCAAGATTTCCTTTAGATGACTTTATCCTGGTTGGGAATGTCTGCTGTTAGATCTACAAAAGATACAAAAATAGGAAGACGGTGTGAGATTTTCTTTGTGACGCCTGGGTTTTTTTTGGACAGAGCTGAGTTATTTTGGCGAGAAAGCCTGTGTGAAACAGTGAGGGATTTTTGTCTGCGAGGAAGTCAGAACAAGAAAGAGATAGATTTTTGTTGACCATCAAAGTGATGGCATAAAAGGCGTATCACTGCCAGCCCAATATTTTCCTGTCATCCAAACAGCATCCAACTGTTGTCCTCGCCTTGATATTTCTTATTTGAGTTTCATCTTTGGATGTGATGGAAGGCACAAAGACGCAGAAGGCAAAGCTTGGTGAGAGCAAACGGAGTAACACACACTCAAACACACGCCGTGACGTGCGCACATAAGAAGAATGTGACGAAGACGCACAAAACGGTGACGTGAGACTCTGATGCACATGTTTATGACTTATCTATTCTCACTGTTAGCTCGAAAAACGAACACATACAGGCTTTTTTTGTTCGTGCCTCCTCCCTCCTCGAGGCTGGTGTGAATAAGTGAAGCACCTTGCTTTCACTACAGCACACAGTGAGATAGGTGTGCACAATCAATCAGACATACATGCTCCCTTTGACTGCTCACAGATTGCCTCCCTTTTGCCCTCTAGTGTCTTAAATATTTAGACTGTTTGACATCAAATGCATACATGAATTCCAATGAGACAGATCTCAGTCCCCTAATCGCACACAACCATATTCACACACACATGCACAGAGAGAGACTTGGCATAAGGAAGCAGCAGGATGCAGTCAGAGCCAACTAATCTCAGAAACTAAAGCTGGATACAGAACTCTTTGTGGTTTATAACTACATAAATGTACAGCCGACATTTGGACGAAAACGTTTTCATTCAGGATTCTCATAAAGCCCATTTCAGACCAAAGACTGTGACACAAGAAGACCATTTTAGAGAAGTGAGGGAGCTGACAGGTTTTCAATAGGTGTGTCTTTCCTTAAATGAGAGTGGTCTAGCACAATGCTGTTAGCACAATTAAACAACCAAAAACCTGGTCTGAAGTCAGCAGTGTGGGACGAACCGGCTGTTAAGAGGACATATTTGAGAGATAGGCACATGTCCACAAGATCACAACACACATCTAGGCAGGAGCTACACCTTCTCTACAGTTCAATGCATTTGGTGTTAAAATCAAGTCATTGTTGTCAGAAAAAAGCTCATAACCCATAGTTGTTGTAGATTGACCATTTGCAGACATGTGACTATCATGATGTCACTTAGTACTGTGAACTGCTGTTGTCAATAAACTATAATGCATTACAACCGATACTTACAGCAGAGAAGCTTTTTTGAACCACCAAAGTAACATCCACAACATCAACATGAAACAAGAATGTCAAACAGAAGATTGAGCGTAGATCGGAAACAGCTGCTGCACAGCAGTCAGCATGTGGATCAGCTGTCTACAGGGAGGCTTAAAAGAGGAAAAACAACCACTGCCCAGCAAGATAACATGGATTACCTGTTGATTCAGGTGTATAAAGTTTGGGTTTATGTTGTCAAATTCGGTGAAACACCAGTGTGACATGGTAAAAACACTTCAAGATGTGTCAGGATCGGAGGATAACAGTGGCTGATGTGTATGCAGTCTGTGGCATTCATTATGCAGATCCTTCTTGCTGTAATGAACATTTATACTCGTACAGATCTAAATCAATGTTTTTAAAACTCCTAAGAGAAACAAGAAGAGCTGAATGAAAATTTATCTTCAAAGTGGGCATTAAGCTGATATTGTTTATTGGATAAAGACACAGCCATGTTTTTTCAATGATAAGTTTACCTGATGATTGCTATTATTGGCATTAGCCCACAGAGTGCCTCTGCTGCAAACATTAGTCGAAGCTTTGTAAAATGACTTACAGATATAAAAACCTGACATTTAAAGCCTCATTAGAATAGTTCACTACACAGCAGCTGATAACTATCGTTGGATATGTAGGTTAAAGTTCACCACAGGGGCATTTTTATTTATGTAGCCCAGACATCCATGCTGTTACCTGCAAAATAGATTGTTTTTGACGTTTAGCCAAAATAAGTAGGAGTGTGACATCATGTGCAAATGGTCAACAGCCATACGTCTCACGGTCTGGGCATGGTTTTGATTTCATCAGTGTTGTGTCTGACTGTGGTTCTTCTTATTGATTACAGACCTAAATAATTCATTATTCCAATTCCATATTTTAAGGAGAGTAAAAAAAATCAAAGTTAAGACCTCCATAGTGAGCGGTCAGCTGTGACAGAGATTTTTTCCTTTTCCCTTGTCTTTCATTAAAAAACAAATTTGGCATGCACAAAATCAGATTCCCCATCAATATCAGATTTTGTGATATTTCTGAACTTATCATTGCTGATTCCAAAACTGATACCAATATTTTTGGTTGCCAGTACTCAGACTCCAAGCAACTAAAATTGGTTTCCTTTTAATGCAAAATTTGATTGTAATAGGAACAGATATGAAACAAGAAAAATAGAGGTGCTCAGAGGGGACAAACCTCTGCCAGCACATTCATTAGCCAAGTTACTAGCGAAAGGTGGAAGACTGCCCTATCTCTCAATGTTGACAATTCCTTTTAAAGTTCCTGTTTAACACAAAGTTGTCATTTTAGGGGAAAAAACAAAACAAAAACAAGAAAAGATGAAGTTATATGTTGCATTATAAAAGTGTGTGTAGGAAGTATACTGTTGATTATAAATATCTAAGCACACACTGACTCCACATGGCCATTCTAACCACTGAAGGCAATAACTCCAGTAATCTATTTTTGTAGTCCAAAAACTTGGAACTGTATTTAATGTAAAATCCTGCCTCTTAACACAACCTTGTAATCCTCTGTATCTAGCCATGCATCCAAATACTGCACTGTTTAGATCGCAAAATGCTGTTGGACATGTATCAATTCCACATGCCCCCATGCGACCGACATTCAGCTTCATGTTGTCAAAATAGGTCCTGTAACATTGCAGAGAGTTTATGACTGTTGTATGAGGAAGATAGTCTTTGTCATCTTTGATGCACAGCAGGGTGAATAGTCTGTGTTAAATGTCCTTTCCTCTGGTGATGTCTTATTCATCCTGGGAAGTAAACCAGTATTAAGGCAGGCTAAACACAACCTCCCCATTAAGTGCCTGACTATCAAGAATCCCATCTGAGATCAATCCACACTGTCAATCATTCTTACGTCTAAAACCACGTATTTCCTAACAGTCAAGTCCAAAAGCTACAAACAAACGATGACCTTTATGTTCTAAAGCTAAAGTTATTTCTGACAGTTCTCTAACATAAAAACTTGCAAATGAGATAATCTCAAAATAGCACAAAACCCTCTAAATCTGACCCTGCTCCCTCCAGAGGAAAGACTTCCAGACCTTGAACGGAGAAGAATGTGTCCAGCAAAACACCCGTGATAAATGGGCAAATACAGACAAGGCTAAACTGGGAAATAAGAAATGTAAATGCAGTCACTTGGGAGGCCTGGGAAGAATCTGCCTCTGAATGATATTTAGGGAGTCGGCTGAGTGCCAGACGTTGTTGTGTTGTGTTTAAGTTTCTGGTGGATAATCAATTTGCTGTTTGCTGAGGCATTTATTCACCAAGCGCTTTCTATGTTTCCGTGGAGCTGTTGCTGTTGAATGTGACTGTTATTTGCAGTGAATTGTTTAGATCTCAAATAATTTAATTTGAATATACACATTGTTCAAATCATGAATACGCAGACACCCCCTCAAGAGGCCATGCAAATGTGTCTGGGATGTGTTGTTGCCTTACCAGCTCTGGTTTTACACAACACTCTGGTTTGAAAACAGCTTTTGTATAAGAAATCACATGTTCAATCTGAAGTGCCTTTGCACTGTGCCTCTAATTGTACATTCACCGACTGACACAGCATGAAATCAAACCTGCAGCAGCAAAAGAAATGATTTTATGAAGTCAATGGAAAATACCGCCTTCCCAACGTGGTATGTGAATCAGTGCTGTAAAGCTATGTTCATTTCTTCTTAGAAAACTGTGGCCCTTTGCTATAGTTGCATGCCCTGACAGCTGACCATTAACCTGACACGCCAGACAGACCGTTCCATATCTCCGCCATGGAAATATTTCACTAGTACATCTGGGGAAGAGCCCATAGAAAATGTTTTGCAGCTAGTGATTGGACAATTGGTCTGCCAGTCACACCCATCACAGACCAATCCACATCTAGCCACAGTAAGACGTAGCAGCAAGACCCTGTTGTTAGCTGTTAGCTTAAACTACGTTTCAGTCCTTAGACTATCGTCTTACATTAAATTATACCACACAGATGTATCATTTACCACCTATATGTGACATGAACCTTGTTGCCGACAATCCCCACCAAGTTCTCCCGGTAATTCTGAGGAGGGCATATTTTGCCAGGTATCGCTGGGTAACCATGACTTCCATAGACTAAGCGGCATTGTCCGGAGGATTTCCCTGTTCTCTCACAATTTCCCAGCAGTGATCCCCGGTCGGTAGAAAAGCAAAAACTTGATTTCTCGTAAGAAAAACTAAGTGCCGTTCTGTGCTCCTCTTTGAAAGAAGAAATTGAGTCCATTTCTAATAAAACCACAGATATTGCCACATCCACGGAGACCGCTTCAGAAGCTGCCATTGTTTTCAAACATGCAAACATGCGTCCATCACAACACTGGTCCGCCTCTATTCCCCAATTGGGCCCTCCGGCTTTTGGCTGTGAAGTCGTAGGAGACTGAAGCTTGGCAAGATGGATCTGCGTGATATCAGACAATGAATCAGGCAGGTTCATCTGCACTGCAAGATTAGCCGACTATGGCACTGTGTGGAAATTGGATGGATGCTGTTGTCCTTCGTTAAGTTTTAGGGCTGTTAGATTGACTTTGAAACTACGGCCTTTAATTAAAAGGTGATTAAGTTATTGCTGTAGAACTGTTAAGTATGTAGACTGTAGGAGGGTAACACTGTGGCTAAAATTTGCACAAGTGCTCTTTTGTACTCCTAGAGCTTGTTCATGGCTACTAATAAGTCTTTTATATGATATTCACCACAAGTGTAGATCATTCTCTTAAAAGCTCTGGTACAAGTAAAAGAAGCACTACATGACTCTACTTAAGTAAAAAAAAATAGAAACTACTTCATAAAAAAATATTTATAGTATTGAGTATTTGAGATTTTTTTCTGTTTCATACATACTGGCAGCAGCTATAGTGTAAAAAGTCAGTCAGTACGTGGTGCTGGTGGGAGTCTGAAATTGTGGGTTGTGAGTTAGCATTTAGCACTTCCTTTATCAACCTTTAGCGATTTTGATAGAATGAACATCAGTGAAAACTATAATTTGATTTCTTAAGTCCTAAAATGGTGGAATCATTTTCCTGATCACTGAAAACATTCTAGTCATAATCTCTTCTCCATATAAATTTCAGGTATACTACTACTGAAATTAGTGCCGTACATCGATTGCATATGAACATGTGCAAGTTCTACTGGATTAGGACAGAGTATGTGCTTCCTCTCATCCCAGACTTGTGCTCATTTTACACGAGAACCCTGCTGTAAACATAGCTTCCATGCTATTTCTCATTTCGGAGCAGAGGAAAGAATCTGACTGGTTGAAAATATGTTAAACAAATACCCTTGAACAAGCTTCTGCTAAATCTGACATCATTTAGGATTAAACAGCTTTACTTATGAAATAACTGAGCCTCACAGATGCTAATAATACAGATCTCAGATAAGAGTTGAATAAACTGAGCCAACTGTTGACTGTGATCTGTTTGTAACTTTGATCCAGTATAGCTTTTATTCTGCAGTTATCTGCCCTCTTCCTTTTACTGCAGTGAGGCTGAGAATGTTCAAAGGGCTCAGCCCAGGCGTCTGCTGGCACTGAGTCCAGTTTTACACCAAGAGTAAACCTCACTGAGCAACAGGGACTCATAAACAAGAGCACAAATCTTCTCACTTGCACTTTTAAATGCTCTTTTAATGCCTTATATTCTTCAACTGCAGCATCATAACGGAACAATCATGTCAGGTTAGATGAGGTTGGTAATGTTGAATCATAAGGCATTGAAGTGATTTCCAGGTTTATTGATGAGGAGTGCCCAGCTTTTCCAATAATGTTATTTGTGTTTTCTACAATAGTCTTCAATTTAGTCTGTTACAATCAAGTTAACTGCTCTAAGAAAGTGAAAGAACATTCAGTAAAGAGCCTGTTTTTGTTGGCTTTCTTTTGTACTGAGAGGGTGTACTTGAATGTTTATGTGCATACAGGTTACATGTTATTAACACAAACTTTAAACCTACTATACAGAAAACGGTTACATCTGTAAGAGCTGATTTCAAACAAGTGCAAAACAGGGAGAAAAAAAAATTGAACGTTGGAGAATGAGATAATGGCTGTATATATCAATAATGAGAAATCCCTAAAGGGAGCAGCAGAATGGAGTTTGTAGTTAATACTCAGTGCTGCATTTAATACTAGTAAATAATGTGTTTTTTTTTCACTTCTTGAAATCAAAATGTGTTGATGTCAAGTGGAGAACACTGAACTTGTTGCTCACTTAATCTCTCTTTTCTGTGTTTTACAGCCCAGAGGAAGCTTGCCCAAACACGGCCACTGCAGATGACATCCAGAACAGCACAGATCATTTGCCTGCCTGTAGAGGATGTTTACTGGAGTTAATCAACATCACTAACCTCTTTATCTACAGCCTAATTAATATATTTGCCTCATGAAACTATGGCTAACTTTTGTGGGAAATTACTTCATTTTTTGGACTGAACCACTATGAGATTCATCAAACGAGGCAGGGACACATCCCACCCAGGGCTCCAGTTCATTAGCGAGCAATCCATATGCCGTACACACACAAGTTAGGCTTTAATACAAAATTCAAACTGCGTGCATTTTCCAAATGAATTGAGTGATGCGTAGTAATAACAAAATCCCATTGTGCTGTGGTGATAGTGAAATGGTGATTATTCAACAGTGCAGTCATTTTTTTTTTTTTTTCGCCAGCAGACCCTCTCATACATAATGCATTCAAATCATTGCATTTTTCCTCCATTCTGGGCTACAATGCATATTTCATCAAGCCAGTGAAATATTAAGCACTCTTATGATTTGATATTCTCTTCCAAAGGGGATTTCAGTTCATATTTTTCCTTCGCGTCACTCGCGTCTCCACTGGGACCAAACTTTGGCTGGATGTCTTTGTTTGATCTGTTTGTTTACTGCTGAGATCTTTGATTGGTTAATGCCAGAGTAATGATCAATGAGGCAACCAATCAATTTTAAAGATTATCAAGGCTCAGAAGCCATTGATCCATAAGAAGGCTAGTTGCTGATCGGCAGGCTGGGATCATTCCAACTCATCTGACTGAAATTAGAGTGGCTTAAACTCTCCCTGTGCCCTAAAATATCTAAAGTCAACGTTTTTTCAGGTGGAGAGATTGATGTGAAATTAGATGAAGACGAGACGGAGAGGTGTGATGAAGGTATAAAATATAGACACAAAGGTCCTCTTCTCACCTCTCAATCTTGTCCAAGAATAAAAAGACATGACACTTAATACTTCTGAAGTCTTATATAATGTTTCTGCACTGTCACATCATAGCTGTACAGTATTTTAAGTGCCTCCCTGTCTTCAGAAAGTAATCTTCAGATAATGAAAAATGATCACTTTTCACCTGTATATCAAAAGTCATCCATCACTCACTATACAAGTTTCTAAGGATGTGATCCAAGGCTGACAATAGTGTGACAATGTCACTTTAAAAAAAATAACCCATCAGCATGTAAGCAAGTGATGCTACTTTTAGTGCCTTTAAGACACACTGCAGACTTGAAACCTAATGTCATCACAATACAATAAAATGCTTGTACTGGAATCGTGATGATGGAGAGAACACTGACACGGGATTCTTACATAACTTTGTTCAATGTTAAGTTTCACCAAGTTGGCAGAAATAATATACAAACAGCCAGCAAATAAAAAAACTAAACATCACATTTAATCATGCCTTATTTACATACACAGACAAGTATCATTTCATTTTCATTTTTTAATCACCTTTAACTCTTATTATTGAGGCAACATGAATTTGGTGTAGGAGTTTATATCTAAAGGTGCAGGGAATATGTGCAAATGGAGCCTCAACCAACAAGTGAGCAAATAAATGATCATACTTGTTGGTTTACTTTATCAGTCCTTTTTTGTTTTTGTCTGTCCTTGTTTATTATTTTCATCGTTTGAAAGCAGATTTTTTTGTCAGCAGTGAGATGTCATCTCAATTTAAAATTAAAAGACCTCAATTATTTGTGATAAATCCACAAAACATAAGAGTCTCCCTTTTTAAATTACCCTAAAGCAGCCTTTCACAGACTTAAGTCAGCCATGGCCCGGCTTGAACCCTGAAAATGATCTAGGGCCCTCAAAAGTATAAACTCGATGTTAGTCATCAGGGTGTGTTCTGTTAGTTCTGGATATGAAAAAAGAGGGAAAAAAAACATACATTTCAGTATTTTTGAGTAAGTGTGTTAAAATTTTGAGTTGAATTTCAGTTATGCAAATGGATTTTATTAACTGTAAGTTACATTTTAAAGCCCACCTGCAGTGCCCTCAGAGCCCATCAGGGGGCCAAGGGCAACACTTTGGGAAGCACTGTAAGAAAGAATTTCTTCCCCTTGAAAGTCCTCCTGTATGTTTTTTTTTTTTTTTTGAGATGCAACTGATTTTATGACTTGTTCAGAAACACAGAATGGCAGCTGACTATAGCTTTACACTTGTGCATAAGGCTTTTTTTAGATAGTTATGAGACAAGCTTAATGCAATACTGATGCTGCTTTATGAGCTAGCCAAAAAAAAATAAAAGAAACGTCAAGAAAAGATGGACAAATGGGCAGCTGAAGGGCAGGTTGCAGACAAGTAAATGCATGACGCAGACACTCACTGGCCACTTCATAAGCACACCTTGCTAGTTCCAGGTTGGAGTCCCTTTTGTCATATCCATATAAACTGGTTGTCCTGTTTGGGGAGCTTATCACTGTTGTCATTGGAAGAGCAAATAATCTGTGGACTGGTTGCCAATTAACCACAGGACTGACATACAAAGACAAACAACCATTAACATTCCCACTCTGACCTATAGGCAATTTACAGTCACCTCAACCTATCAAGCAGGTCTTTGAGGGACCTGGAGTTCCTGGAAAAAAAAAGCAAAGCACACAAAGGAGAGGAACAAAAAACTCCACACTAAAAGGTGAAGTAGTGAACTGAATTGAGCTTGTAATGTGCTTTTCTCATAGTCTCACCCTTTCACACCTCCAGTCCCCCTTATCCATTTAGTCCACACACACTGATGGCAGAGGCTGCTCTTTAAAGAGTCCATACTATTAATTATACCATTTACACACATTTACAAGCTACTTACGCAGCTGTGGGGTAATTTAGGGTTAAGTGTCTTGCCCAAGGACAAATCAAAATGTCATTGCAGAAGCTTAGGACTAAACCTTCTGATTGATAGATGACTTGCCTTACCACTGATCCATAGTCAGCCCTTTTGGGTTGGAGATTTAAACCAAGAGCCTTTTCTTACCATCAGGCTAACCACTTCATTGTGCACTCTATTTAAAAACAGAGTTGACACAAAGCCAAAGGAGACGATTTCAACAAAAATCCTGCCTCTGGGAGAGCAAATGGCCCGTGATTAGGGATGGAAATTGATAAGATTGTATTGATACCAATGCCTTTAGCAATTCTGCTAATCAATATGATTCTTTAAAAATTCTCTCATCAATTCTTGCTTACTTTATGTGAGGAAAAATGTCTGCCTACTTCTCAATGCAAACGAAGTCAAACACATGACACTCCTGGTGTGCAGTGATGTCGTGCTGCATAGATAAATGCTTCTGCAAGTCTCTGGTGTTTCCACTTACAGAAAACTGTGCAGTAAATGTAATATTTTTTAATCAAAAATCAAGGCAAAACTTTGACCGCTTCAGCCCCCTGTCTACCATGATTTTTAACTTCTTTGTAATATTTTTTGCAACCTGCTCCTGATGTCGTGCTTGTTTGCAAAGCATCCAGAAAAAGTGGAAAGAACTGAATTGTTTTTTGGTTCCCATCTCTACCATGATAGCTTAAAATTTGAAGTGGCCATCCCCTGGATCCATCTATGCTTGAATGAAGTTTTACATCAAAAAGAGAATTACAATCATGGTATCAATCTCTTCAACTAAGTTAATTTTGAATTGTCACACGACTCCACTCTGAAGGTCATATTTAACCATTACACACTCGGTTTTGCACAAGTGCGTCACTATTCTCCAGTTTGACTTAACTAAACGGTAAGTAAGCTAAGCTAACATTCCCATTTAATGCTAATTAACTTAAGGAGAAGAAATCTATTCTTTCTCTCTGTACCGTCCTTGATGTCATTACAAACTTTTATCCTGATCTTTGCAGCTAGGACACAGAAGTGAAAGTGCTGACACAAACTGACAAGACGTAACTAAAATGTATGAGCATGTTAGCGCCTGTGGCAGAGCAGAGAAGTAAGAACTAAGCACATCTTTTACATTCACTCAGACCACCATGCATAATGGTCCAAGGACAGGGTGTGTTTAAATCCTTTCAAACAGCAGCACTTCTCTGAACAAGCGTGTGAATGTGAAAGAAAGACTCTCTTCAGCCCACCCCGGATAGGAATGAACAAAATCCGTAAGTATAAAACTAAGTGTTTATTTATTTGATACGTTTTTAGACTGACACCTAATCCAAATGGATATAGAGGGGAGTCACTGCAGGCAGTGAATTCCCCCTTCTGCTCTCACATTGTCTAAATACAGGCCAAGTTTCTTTAAATGGCACCAGAAACTCCAACGGAGATATCAGATTAACACTTTCTGTCATCTATAAGGTCAACTTGACTTACAGATATGACACACTGCATACTAGACTGCTTATGACCAAAATTAATATAAAAAATCATAATTCTGTCTAAATTAAGATCATGGTTTCCTATTATTTTCAACCTAAATATTGCCATTTTTTTTTATTAAAGCGGGATAAAATTTGTCACTGCCTGTTTCAAAGTGTTAATCCTTTCCTCTGCAAATGGTATGATCCTTCTTTTTGTCATATTAATGTTGCGGGAGGGACAATTAAATTCACCATAATGTTTGGTGTGTACAGGCTTAGACCTGCAGCATTTTTTGAGGGGAATGTTCCCAGCCCTGACTCTAACCGATTTTCCCTTTTTTTAAAAAAAAAAAAATATATATATATTTTATTTGTGGAGTTTTTGTGGCTTTAAATTGAAAGTTGGGGAGAGCCAGGGTGGAATGGCATGGGGAAAAGGAGCCACAGGCCACATTTAACCCAGGACAGCCACTTCAAGGACTACAGCCAACTCGTGTGTACAAATTAACCACTGGCATTTACAATATTTGTGGAGGGCCCATTGACAAGTCATTTAACAGAACCTGCTAGTTCTGTGTGTGTGTGTGTGTGTTGTGTGTGAGAGAGAGAGAGACCTACCCGTGTAGGTCAGGGGCTTTTTATGTAGAGTTTGCATGTCCTCCATGAGCATGCGTGAGTTCTCTCCGGGCACTCTGGCCTCCTCCACAGACCAAAAAACATGCTTGTTAGGATAACTGCCCTTCGGTGTGGGTGAGTGTTTGAATGGTTGGTTGTCTCTCTGTGGCCCTGTGAGCACCTGGCAACTGGTTAGGACTGGTATCCTGCCTCTCCTCCAATTTCAGCTGGGATAGGCTCCCACCCCCCACAACCCAAAAAGGGATAAGAGGTGTAGATAATTGATGGATGGAGTGCTATTGGTCACCTTTCATGTTTGTTAGTGGGATTTATACATTTTCAACCAAATAAAAGTATTATCAATTCAATACTATATCCAATACTTCAGTAGTAGGGCATTTTTATAGGAGGTTTGTGCACAACAACGATTTTATGTTGTTGAAAAATCAAGCAAGGTAATTTATGAAATGTTACAGTACTCTAAAAGGCATCCACTCTCCACTCATCACAATCAGGCTGTGGCTGTCAGAAATATTGGACTATGCTTTGACCTTTACTTTCAGAAACCTCATTAGCTGCTTTAAAACTCTGAAACAAACTCCCAAAAAGATCCCCCACCCCTCATTCATCATGGGCAGATCAGATATGTAGCAGTTTAGTTAAAAATGTTTCTGTTTAATTAGAGTGCCCCCCTCAGGGCCGTCACCATAATGTGCTAGAGTGCCAGGGTGCTGTGAGTGCTGATACATCATCCCTCCAAGCTTCATTAAATTTAGGCCTGTGATGTCTGTGATGTCACCTGAGATATAATGTACTGATGGTCGATTAACGCAGCGGCTGACTCCGTTCTGCAGCAGACAATGATCTATTGGGATGTTCAATCTGTTCTTGTGCATATCTTTAGTCTCGTACGCACCATTACCACCTGTCATGGGGAGCTTATGTATTCTCATCTGGACCTGCCATTGATTCCACTTCAAAGAATGGAAAAGTTAAGTTTCTGAACTTAAAGTTAACCCACATTAAGTAACAGGGCGTTGATAGATTTTTGCAAAAGAGTTACGTCGGTTCAAATGTAGCTTCAGTCTATGATAGATCAAAATGTAGTGATCAGGTGAAGCTTACATTATTGTTGTTTAAGTGAAAGAAAAGCCCTTTTTTGGAATAAAAGTCAATCAACTGTTTTTTTTTTTTTGTTTGTTTTGTTTTGTTTTGTTTTGTTTTTTAATTTGTGCAGATATCTCCAGAAATCTCCAGAAAATATATTTTGCTAAATTAACTGTTGATATGCTGTCAGTGGGTTTTAATGCTGTGCAAATTATACTCTGTTTCTATCACACAAAGTTCCCAAAGTTTCTTGAAAATTGGATTATATTTACAGAAAGAGCTAATCAAGCATGTGCACGTAAGCTTTGTTGACTTGTGACTGACTGGCCTGTCAAGCAAAGAAAAATGCTCTTGACTCTCGTTTTATACTTGCAATCAGCCAACATATTCAGCACCATGGCAGTGTTGTTGAATAAGGATGTCAAAAATCAAAAAGTGTTCTGTTTTTTAAATTAGACAAGGATTTGACATCACTTCAGAGCTTGGTTGTTTTTTTTTTTGTTTTTTTTTTAAGGATTGTTCATCCTTATTGTAAGTTTGAGACATCTTTGGAGATTCAATCAGAAGATAAACAAAAGCGAGCTGCATTAGTGGTGAGTGAGTAAAAGTTGTTGACAGCTTCATTTTTCATTTGTTGAACCAATATGTAAAAATAACGTCATGGAATGCAGAATTTTGAAATGTATGTTAGGTTGAAAATTATTTAGTTGGGGTAAAAACTTAATTAGGACTCTCAAAAACAATCCCCAAGAGATCAGAATGCAGCATATTTACATAGTTTATGTAATTATCAAAAGTACAATATAGCTCACATAATTGTCTGTACTTGACCATGTACTGAAGTAGTACCAAAGCAAAGGTGGTGGAAAAGTGAGTTATGTAAGGGTTGTGAATACAGTGTGTAATAACACTTTTTGTGGCTTGTTTTACCCTCAAATCATGAAATTGCACAGTCAGTGGCACCAGCAGCAGCAATTAAAAGCCTTTGCTTCTGTGCCAACTCTTTCTGTTCATACGCAGAGATGATCTCTGTCATTGTGGCTAATTTCCAGGCTAATGCCATGTTCCCTATACAAACCCACTTCTCCTCTAACTCTTAATCCAAACTTGCACCAATCAAGGAAAATATGGTTTTAAAAAAATGAAGGTTGTTTTTGCTCTGTTGTGGTGATGACTAAACTAATGGCTTTTCATGGGGCCAGTCCTTTTTAGTAGCATCCAATGTGATTTTGTTCTGTAGAAGTATAATCTGGGCTTTCACACAAATGTCTTCCATTTGAAAATTATAAATTACCGGTAAACTTTTTAATACATGTAGGTGTCAACTGCTGCATTGCAAAAGGAGCATATTTTTGGAGGTGCTACATAAATTTGTGACATCACTTGAGAGCTATTTCTGTGAGTCAGTTTTATTTTCTCTACTGCCTGTAACATTTCAGTAATGTCATCTGTCAGAGCTCCTCCGCTTTGAAACAACCTGCCTGAGGAGATACGGCATGCTGGGTCAGTGACATCTTTCAAATCACTTCTTAAAAACTCACTTATTTTCATCTTCCTGATGTGACGTCATCATCCACTCCAGTTATTTGCCATTTTCTATTTACTCTTTTCTGGTTCTTTTACTATTTATCAAAACGAACCGTCTTTCGTAAGTTTACTTACACTTACATGTTGACATTTCACTTTGTACTAATGCCATATTGTACTTAAATTAATTCCAGTTTACAACTTTCCTCTGTGTTTGCATTTTGTTTTGTCGTTTTGTTTGACTCTTTTGGAGGTATCTTTCTTTGACCTGATTGTTGATGTTCATTTTGTTGTTCCCAGGGTTTGGCCTTCGTCTGCTAAGCATTTGTAAACATCTGTTTTTAAAGGTGCCATATAAATAAAAAGTTAATATTATCTGTCTGAAGACAGCTGCCTGTGGACTTAATGAGCTTAGCCAAAAAAGCAAATGAAGATGAGGGGATTGTGCCATGGCTTTGGTCACTGGTTAACACTTGGTGAATGTAAAATGATACTGCACTGCTTGACTTCAACAACGAACTCTATATGAAAACACATAACATGTTTGTCTTGTGTTATGGTCAATGATACAAAAAGTCCTGCTGCCACTAAAATATAAGATAAAATATAAGATAAGATAAGATAAGATAAGATATCCTTTATTAGTCCCACAGGGGGGAAATTCCAAAATGTATGCTATGAACTATTTGAGGAATGGTTTTATTTGTTTGTTGTTGTTGTTGTTTGTGTTGTTTATCGAGAAAGAAAGGTTTATTCCCCAATAAACGCTTCTACCAGCCAGTCCTGATTCATATTACAGTAAAGAGTAGTCAATAGGGATCAGGAATCCGTAACATTTTAAAACTAGCGATCTTGATATTATGAACAAGGTCCTGAAAGCGTCTATTGGAATCAGGGGAAATTTCGAGACTGAAGTCATTGCATTGATTATTGATATGGACTGTTGAACAAACTCCACAGTGAAACTTAACTTTCGGAGTAAGCTCCAGACAAATAGTTGCTTGTCTCTGCAATAACAATAAAATTGTATTCAATAACAAGAGGCCTGCTGCTGTCTCATAATCACGGATGCCAGCTTGGCAGGTGTTCACTCTTATAATATTGGCCCAGGTGCAGCTGATTTGGGTAACGAGAATTGGAGCGACTCAAGTTTCAGTCTTTTCATAAGACCGAGGTGTTCCTTCATTAAGAATCCAATCAAAAATGTTAAGAGGACTTCAAATATGGACAAGATTCAAAATCTTCAATCAGTAATTAATTAAACCTCTGATACAGGCCAAGCAAAGAGATTTATTCCTCAGTGGCTTACAGTCTTTGGGGGACTTTTCTTATAAATGGTAAATGGCTGAAGCTTGTTTTGCACTTTTTAGTCGCCTGATTTCTCAAAGTGTTGTTACACGACTTTCACTGTTTCCCATTCACACACAGATGGTTTGATTTATGATGTAAAAGTGTCCATCGGTATTAGCTAATCACATTTATATGCTTGTGTACAAGTTTACAAGCCACTGATGAAACAGTGAGCTTTGAAGGACAAATCAACCAGACTGCTGGAGAAGGCGATTTAACCCTTAGTCATAATGTTTGAGACCAAAACATAATTAAGATTATGCGGTAACATTAAAATCTAGAAATCAAACAGTTATCTCAAGCCTGAGTTGCAGTGGGCTTGTCTGTACAATATTCAACAACTGCACAAACAAGAGGAAAAGATGTGCCTCTTTCAGCTTTCCAAATCCACTTCAACCTGACAGTCAGTGGTTCATCTATAGCTCTTAATGTTTGAACCAACACAGCAGAATTAAGTTCAGATTTCCTTGGAAACTCTGCCTGGATATTTGAGCCTCAAAAGCTTTATTTCCTGAATTCTAGTGTGCTTATCTGTACCATATTGTTGAGGTGTTTTACTTTTGTAAATAAAAAAAACATCATTGTTTTCCTCTTATTTCTGGCTGGTATTGCTGATAATGGGTCTCAAGCCTCAGCATTGATTCAACAACATGCCAAGAAAAAACCTCCTAAAAACTGAATTCCAGTTTTACTCAAACCCAACTCATAAAATTGTAGTGCGTTCATTTGAAGTTTGGAAGCAGTTATTAAAGTTCTTTTTTTTTCCTGTAAGTGGAGCCATTTGTACAGGACCATATTACTGTAACAAAACAGCATCTAGGTCAACAAAAAGCCATTGATACACAGTTTTTGGAGGACAAGTGCTCAGACACAATAAAAAATGTAACTGTCCTTACTCAGCAATACATATTATTATATATAATATTGCCGCATCCACGGAGACTTAACACTCCTCCATTGTTTTCCCGCCTGTTTCCCCTGATTGGGCCGTTAAGCATTTAGCCGAGTGAAGTTGTAGAGTATTGGAGGTTGGCAAGAACAAGAGCCATCATATGTGTCCCAAATGGGTTTGGATTATGGTAATATGGTGAGGTTTTATTTTGCATAGCTGTATATTTGCACAATATCCCTTCATTATTTAAGGTGGAGTAAAAACAGAGATTACAGTTTTAACTGCAGCATAACTTCTTCTACAATTACTGCAAGTTAAATAATATTTGGTTGTGATATTTTCCAAACAGCCCACGGCCGTCCTGCTGGGACTGATTAACCAAAATAGATGCTAAAACCACTTCTCTCACATTTATGCTAGCCTGAAGGATCTGCTGCATCTTCTGCTGATATCACAAAACTGCACGTTTGCATACACAACAAAAGCAGGCCCTTAAAGAGGAGACAGTTTTCCAGCTGCAGGATAGCAAACTTTGAATCACTTTAAGCTGTTTAGACATGAAAACTCTGCAAAGTGTACTGTGCTTTTAAAAAGACACTGCATCTCCTCATGCCTTACAAGGTCATACAGATTAAAATGTCTCACTGCAGTTAATGAGCTAGAATTACATAACAGGCTCCATTCTCACAACAAACAACACATAATCAGACAGTTTTCAAGTTTGGGGGGACATCAGGAGCATTTTTAGCAAATGAAATACTGTGCCTTTGTAATAAAAGGGTACGAAACATCATCTGAATGGCTTGCCAGAGGCAAAACAATCAGAAAATGCTGCATTTCCCACATCACCAACATCACTTTGACAGCCTTTTTTGGTCTGAAAGGGATGTAAGAGTCTATATTTGTTCCCATTGGCTTGTCTGACATGACACATCATATTTCCAGGAAAGCAGCTGGACTGTACTATTTCAGGATCTGCTTTGGCAATGTTCTCACTTCTGTTTCTTTGGATGATTGCCTTTTTGTTCATTTAACTCTAACGTGTAGGTGATTTGTTTACAAGTCACAGCAATCATTTTATTTATTTATTTTTTTTCTGTGAATTGTTTGCTTTATCAGGAGTGTGATACAAACTTTTTAATGTGTTTTTTCCTGGTCTTTTCTGATTGAATTTTTTTCACCCTGCATTTAAAGTTGTGAAAAAAAAATCTGCTGCATAATTGTTCCAGAAAAATCCTCTTGAAGAATAATCTATCACCTTTGTATGGCTGTCACTTGAGAACACAGTTGACTTGTGATGTAACTTCTCTTGAGAGTATAATTTGCTGAAGTAGTCTGAGCAGGTAATTAGGGAAGGTGTTCTGAGCTACTTTTTGCCCCTTTTTCAACGACATGCTTGTGTTTGAAAAATGAGAAATCCTGTATTGAATACATGATTTCAAAAATGTTTCAGAGGCTTTTGACCTTTGGTGACAGAGGACAGAGACAGTAGACAGACCCAGAAAGGGGGAAAGAGAGAAGAGAAAGACACATAGCAAATGGGCTGCAGGTGGTTGAAGCCTCAATATATGGTAGATTCACGGTTGCAGCCCACTCCACCACACTAGCATCCCTGAATACATGGTTTAAATCTCCTCATTTAAGTAAAAAAAGATGTTCAGTGGTGTGTTTGACTGATGACAAATTGATGGTGATACTGAGCTGGACAAGTTGTTGATGGGAGCTGGTCGAGATGATTTGGAGCCTTTAAAAGCTTGTCAGCGATCAACTGTGATTTAGGGATTTAGATGCATCATCTTAGGCATTGACATTGACAATGCTTTGAACAGTTGTAGAGTTGTGCAGCTGCTTAGTAGAAATGTTTGCCATCAATGTCTTAAAGTCTTCTTGCTTTCCAGAGGAAAGTAGCAAACTGCTTATTTTTTTCCCATTCTACATTCTCTCAATACCCCCATAATTCAAAAGACAGTTATTTTCCTCTGAACTCATTCTGAGGCTGGGAAGTTCAAAAGATTTTATAATGTTGTAATGCTATATTCAAGAGGCTGTACTCACAAAACCTCTTAAGAACAAAGAGCTTCTTTAAGTGACAAATTCAAAGGAAATTCTTAGAATCATGCCTATTTTTCCTCAGGATTTCCCCTTAAAGTTCAGCCTGGTTCTTGCAGAAATGCAAGTTATTCACAGAACATCTTGGCCCTTAAGAGAGCTCCTACACGACTCCCACCTTATGTGCCTTTGCAAGTAATTTGATTGTCACAGTCAAGAATATGGATGGGAATGAATAATAATTATAATACATTTTATTTAAAAGTGCCTTTCTCAGCACTCAGGGACACTTCACAGAGAATTAAAAACACAATTAAAACAAAAACAACAGACAAAAGAGACACAAAGTCAAAATGGATATACAGAATTGATGTAATTGTGTTGATAACCCTGCCATTATAAACAATGCCTATCAATCCATTTTTTATTGATTCCTTTTGGATTCATGTGCATTTTCTGTGTGGTAAAAAAAAGTTTTTCTACACAGATGTTTAGTGTCAGCGATGTCACACACATTTTACTCCTGCATAGATGAATGCTACTGCAAATTTCTGGTGTTTCCATTGTAAGTCTGTTCATCTAAAAATGGGTAAATACATTAATAGCAAACAAAAGAGTTTTTGCTGCCCTCAGTGTTGCCTAAGAGGCATCTCTGGTGTTGAGCAGAATCAGATAGCATCAGGGTAACAGCACACTGTTAATGGAGAAATGGGTGACAAGAAAACAAAAGAAAACAGCAGTAAAAACTTTGGTTGTTTCACACCTTGATCATTTGTCAAGTTGTTCTGATACAAGTTGATGTTCTGTGCTCAGAAGGGTTAATTCGTACATATTTGAACATGTCAATCAATCCCTTTTTGGTACAAATAACTGCACCTGAAAGAGCTGGTCTCAACTTGTTTCCAATCCATACCTGGAGCAATTTGTTTGCAGTGAGGACAAAATCACTCCAGAAACCAACATTGACAGGGTGATGAGTTTACTTATCATACTGCTGTAGTAGCATAAGCAATAATAGTAGTAATAATAATTGCATTACAGCAACCAGGCAACCAAGCTGATGACAAAGTAATACTTATGTTTTTGATACCACAGAGTCACTTTCTGTGCACAGGCACAACAGACCATGAGAATATCAACAGGTTTACATTACTCACTGTCTTTAGATCATCCAAGGACTGAACAACAAGGACTGATTCAAAAAGTCATTTAGGTTCCCAGACTGGATAAGCCCAGCTTGTTCAGGGAGGAGAATTTATCCTTTTTAACCCTTAGATGTCAGTGTAACTTTCTTGCAATATCTTTGTCCTAAAAAGTTGTAATAACTTCATATTCCAGCTATTCCTCAAAAAACACCTTTCTGATATAATTTCATTAATTTTTTTAAGTTACCCATAATACTTTTTAAGAAATTGCAACATCTTTATTACTACCCCAAACTTCCACAATGGGGTCAAAAATGACCCCTGTGCATTCCCTATGGAATCTCATGGGAACCTGTGATTTATCAATTGTGGCTGTCAGGAATATATTTACTGCGGACACACACTGTCAGTGTCAGAAGGGTCATCGATCAGGAGAATTTTTTTTACATAAAAAAGTGATACCATCAAATTGATGTTTTTCAAAACACTCATTTGATGGCTTTTGATTAAAAGAGTGTGTTTTTAAGTGTGTGTCATCAAACTAGTCCACTGTTTAGTTAGCTAACACTAGCAAGCTAACTAAGGTAGATAATGTTACTGTTTGTATCCTCTGTATGTGTGAGTCTGCGTGAGCGTGTGTTTATTTGCCTCGGTTGAGGAGTGTGTGTGCATGTGTGGGTGCAATTATTGACATGTCTACATACTGCTCTTATCCTTTCTAAAGCCAGTGATAAGTGTGTGAAGTGTAAGCTACCTGTGTGTAACGATCACAGCCAGAAACAGGTAGTTTGTCACATCACATCTGCATACAGTGAGCACAGCCCCCCCCCCTTGACACTATTCTTTGTCAGTTTCTTCTTCATTAATGGGAGGCGAGAACGTGAAGAAACAGGAAATGGAGCAGGAGCTGTGCCATTTTACTACAAGTACTTCCTGTACTCAAAAGTACAAGATGCCTTGCGAAAAGAACATGCGCAGAACACAAATTAATGTTCCTTTCGATGAGGATATCCCGAGAGGCGTATACATGACCAAATATTTAGGTTAGAAAAGGAGTAACCCAGGGGTGATTTTCGGGCTTTTAAAAACCGAATATGAGCATATTCCGGTTTTTCGAAAGGGTTCTTGGTGGTTACATGGCCGTGCGCAACCGGGTTATTGCCAATATTCCAGTTATGAAAGGGTTAATGACTGTATGTAAACATAGCCATTGTGCATGCATGGGTTCTATCTTGGCTCTCAGGCTTCCACCCACAGATAAAAAAAAATGCTTGTTAGGTCAATTAGTGACTCTAAATTTCCCTTAGGTGTGAGTGTGGGAGTGTGACTGGTTGTTTTTCTCTCTCTGTGGCCCTGCAAGGTTAGGTTACAGCCCCCCATAAGGGATAAGCGGTGTAGACAATGGATGAATGGAAAGCTACTCTCTGCCTTTTTCGCAACATTGACAGTGTCTCGGCAAACTTGTCTGCAGGTGTTACGTGGCAATAAGTTCCCATGCTATCTGGTGTCCTCTATGGGCTGCCAGTGAGCATTAAAAGCCCCTCTTCTGCATGCACAGAGTTTATTTACACTAACATCCGAAGGCATGTCCCACACTGGTAAATATGCTTGTCTGTATAATCTTACATATGACACTTATGAGAGTATCCGCTATCATTGCCATCATATAGATTTATGGATTGAACCTGCAGGCTTCCTTCCCTTAATGCACAGCGAAACTCATACTCATAGGAGAGCTGCCTGTCATGTAATGGTGTAAGCCTGGATTCAGCCACTTCAAAATAATGCAGTGTGAACATGAGACGATCAAAAGTAAATTTGATGATTTGAACCTTTTTATTTTTAGCTAAACCGGAATGAAGCAACTGAGCTATTTGTATAAAAACCACTGCTGACTACCCCAAAAATTGGATGATAAAAGCAGGATAGCTGCAGTGAAGCAATACAACCCAGCAGTGTGTGTGTAGTCTCCCTGTTTGTGTGCAATGAAGCCCGACAAAACCTGCACTCTACAAATGACCTAATGAAATTTGTACCTTAAAAAGCCTGACATTTCCAGCACCAGCCCCCTGCCATGCTTTTACTGAAAGTTACTTATAGTTTTAAAGCACTTTATGCAACCAACAGGCTGAAAGAAAAGTCAGCACTTTAGTTGCAAAACTTTCTCCGCCGGCCTTCATTTCTCCCATCTCTCCTCTCCTTGCTATGCATGTAAGGCGGTAAGTAGATGTGTATTTCTGTGTGCTCCATTGTTTGTTTGCGAGTCCCTGAGGCCTAATAAGAAGTGTTAGATGTGAGAGAGCCTCTATTCATTAGCTTTCATCGTCATATCTCGCTTGAACAAGGGAAGCAAAGGCGGGGGCCAGAGGGGGGGAAGGAACGAGTGATGGGACATGGGGGAGGAGGGGGAGAATGAAGGAGAGTGAACATGAGAGCATAAAAAGCATTCAATTAAGACATGAAGAGCAGGGTTCATTAAGCATGAGCAAGCCAATGAAAATGACCATCCATCACTGGAGAGAGTGCCGTGGCAGCTCACGCAGGCATGCGCACATACAAATTACTATGGAGAAAACGTCCATCCATGCCTGTCAGACGTAGCATGTAAACTAATAGCATGCATTTAATCACTGGTCAGAAACTCTTGTGGCTGTTAGATAATACTTCTAAGTTTCTCTATGTTTAGTTCCATTCTTTTATTCTCTGAAGACATAAATAGAGTTGCCTTTCACATTTTTGTCTCCTTCTTCAGCATTAAATGGTTGCTTCTGACATAAGAGGTGAATCTAAAAATGTTTCGCCGCTGCTGAAACCAACTTTAATAACACTAAAATTGCTCATCAAATCCAGCCTTTGATAACCCCTATTTAGTTGTGAAAAGGGTATAAAACTGTCTGCAAAAGAGCAAGGACAACAGTGCCAGAGAGGAAATGAGAACATATCCATTACCATCATCGAGTGTACAACATGCAGAAATGTGGGCCTGGGGACATGCAATATAGAATATGAAGCACAACGTGAAAGGGAACATGTAATACACCGCCAAATACGCTACATCCTGTCAGATTAAAAATGACATGCCCGCAGGTGTAATTCTGAAGAAAAAAGTGTTATATGAAAGCAGTCAGTGTGCGTGGGGAGGTCTGTGTGCTGCTGGAGGGATTTAAGGACTCATGCAACACTTGTGTCTGCGCTTCCTCAGAATCCAGGCGAGTACATACAGTATCAACTTTTACTCCTATTTTACTTATATATCAAATTTCCATCTGATCAATGCAGTCATAGCTTATTTGCTTATACTGAAAGGTATGTTCATTTCAGATTTTAAGCACAAGATGACAGTAAATGTGGTTATATGTCAATAATATGCTAATACTATCCTGATAGTGAGAACAGTTAAAACACCCTTTTTCCTTTACCTTGACCCCATTTGAGTCATATTTGGTTGAAGCATAATCTGCTCGAGATGTGAGGTAGTTTTCAGTGCCAATTTTGTGATTATATAAAGTAAAGGGATTAAGAACTAACCAATAACACATGCTATTAGGGGGCTTTAAAACTCCAAGGTTAGAGTACAATGTACCTCTGAAGGTCAAAGAAGTTAAGAAGTTTGAAGAAGTTAAAATGTTCATTCAAAACCACAATGGTCACCCATCCATTCATCAATGTATCTCTCCATGCACATCTCTGTGTCCATTCTCTCTTTGATCGGGGGGGTTACGATTGTCCACATGTACATGATGTATTATCTACAACAATGGTGAGCTTTGATTGGTGCAGGAATGAGTCCAAAAATGTGGAAATGAGTTAGACCTTCCTGGCTCCTGAGTCAGAAACTCTAATGGATTTAGAAGACTGGTTCCAAAAAATGCCTGACACAAGGTTAATGATGAACATGTGCAGGTGAACACAAGAAACGCTGTTAGGATGGCAACCATACAGACCCAGCATGAAGCTAACTCCAGCATTGGCATACAAAAAAACACCATCCCTGCATCACTCTGTACAGTGTAAACAAGAAACAATCTCAAGGAAATCTGAGACTTTAGAGGAGTGAAAACAGTCATGCAAGGAAAGCATTTCAATGGTAAATGAACTTGAGCTTACAAAGTGCTGGTCGTGTTTGCTAACTAAAACACTTTTTTGTCATCCATCTATCTAGGTATCAATCCATCCATCTATCTATATAACTTTTTATATATCCATCTAGACCAACTTTGACTGCCGTCTTTAAAGTGACAGCACACTGAATGGAATCTGTCTGGGATATTCTAAAACCAGCAAACGTAAAACGTCAATTAAATTCAGAATAAAGTTAGCAGTTAGGTCACTCTCTGTGTAAGTGTGCCTTCAACTGAAAAGTAAAGGCTGAATACATGTTCAGGTCCTGCAGGGATGAATCTTCATTCTTTACTGGGTTTAAAAAAGGGCTGCAGGCTCTTTATCCTTTGTGAGTGATCAGAGCAGCTATTTGTAAGGGTTCTTTTCCATCTACAGATTCAGAACTCTCACTCTTTTCAGGCTGCTCTTGTGTTTGAATGTACTCTGTGTTCTTAATCCTGCTGCACATCACACACTTGTGAATCCTGCTCAAGGATGCAGCACCTACAGTTTCTACAATATTCGTCTCAATGGAAGACGATGTATTTTTTGGATTTTCCTTAAATGCAGTGAATCAGTTTAGCCCCTGAACCCGTAAAGCTTGAAATGTGTCCAAGGCTGCCCATAAGAGGGGACAAAGGGGAAAGCTTTCTGTGGCCAAGCCTCATAGGGCAGCCAACAAAGGTTAAAAGAGTTGTCCATCCTAAATTCAAGCAGTTATCAACAGACTTCACTAAAATGTAGTCCATACTTAAAACATTAAACCCTTATTTCTTGTAATTTTGCCAGCCTTTTTTCCCAATAATACTATCTTGAGAGGTCAGTGGGACTTAACCACTGGGCTCTCAGTGTTAGACTGTGTGATGCCATTAATGCCATTCAAATCAATGTTGTGGTGGCAATGAATAGGACAATAAAAAGTGGTAACCATACAGAGGACAGGACTCCAACATTGAAGCCAGGCCAAGGGCTAAATGTTGGCCAGATTACACAGCCACCAGCACTTCTGATTCAGCATATTTGTTTGATTTACACCCCTTAGTCTTAATTTACAAGTCCTTAGTCTTCTGAATTCAAATTTACTTTGAACAGCACTGTTTAACAGCAATATTTTGCTAAAATATACTGATGGCTCGAAGGCCAAACAGTCTCATGTAGGAGCATGATAAGCTCCTTGGCAAGTGAACTGTAACATATTCAACAGGGATTTCAAGGGTTGCAGCCATAGCAGTTCTTTTATTTTGCTTCTCTGTGATCCTGTGGTACAGGAGGGAGGACATGTCAAAGTAAATTTAATAAATCTATTGGTAAATACTTCTCATTTTCAGCGGTTAAGACCCAACACTGGAAACACAGAGACCTAATACAGTTAAGACAATTAACATCTTCAGCCCCATAGGACCCAATTTTGGGTTGCTGGGGCTCAGGAGAAAAGCTCCTCCACACGACAGCACAAGCAGTGAGCTGTGCCTTTAAGACTATAGTCATGTCTGCTTTTATTTGACAAATACATATATTTTTGACTTTTGGCTAAATATGCACTGTTTTTCAAAATCCTTGCCTGACCATATTGTTATAAAACCTCTTTAATTTTTCTCTGCATCACTTTATAACAATAATTCTTCACAGAGATGATGTAAACATATCTTATTATTCATTTTAAGAGTTTCACAGCCACTCCAGCATCATTTCTTGTCTTTAAAAAGGCTTACAGTGCAGAAGTTTTTTTACCCAAGGAACAGTATAGTTATGTACATTTTTAACATCCTAAAATATCAATAATTACACATTTTACGGTCTTTCATCTGAGGTATCTGTGTCCAGGACTATCTACCATTATATAATATGACAAATGGCCATAATACTCAATGAAAACATATCTGCAAAAAACTTTCAAGAACGCATTTGAAACTTTTTAAACATCACAAATTCAGCTACACACATTTGATCTTAAAAAGTTACTTTTTTTCAAGCTGAATAACTCTGGAGTGACTAAAAAGTATCAACTTCGTCTTTCCATAAATTAAGCCACCCCAAAAAAGACAGCCTTCCCTTGAAAGCTTCATTTTTTAAAAGTGACAGAAATTGCAGTTGCATATTGACTTTGATACAGCTTTACTACTAATACAGTAAAATTAACACTCAGTCATAGTTTGTTATATATTTGCAATAATAAAGTCCCAAGGCACAAAGACTTGTCCAAAGGAATGCCACCATTTGAGAACCACTGTCCTAATGTGTTGTTGGCATAAGGTTGAGAAGCTTCATGTACCCTTCTGCTGTTTGTGGTATCCACAGGTTCTGTCAATTTTTGCTTGTCAGTAAGTCTGAGTCTGACTGTGAGCAAACAGGCTCTTCTGCTGTGTACTGGGTGGAAGGAATAAAGCCTGTTTGTAAAAAGCTCATTCACGGAGCACTTGGCACATAATTGGAATACATTTTCTAAAGCAGGTGTCTTTATTTTGTATTACTTCCCAAAGTCTTAGAGAAGCATTTAGTGGCTTTTAACGAATACATAAATTCTGCACTCCTACTTAAAAAAAAAAGTATTTAACAGGCATTTGTGATTCAAGCAAGTTTGAAGCTTTTAAAGTGCATTTTAAAAAAGTGTTTTGGATGACTGCAGAGTTCACTTGAGAATAAGGGAGCATCAGTCAAATGGTGCTTTCCCTCCTGGTTAATTTAGAAAAGTTGTACAAAAAAGTGGGCATCCCCCAATAGCCTAGGACATACACAAAAACAGCAATCAAAGTTTTGATTCTATTACTTAACCATTCAACTTCATCATTTTTCACAAGTGCACAAACAGGAGCTCATTAAATATGTCTTTCATTACAACTAAACAGAGAGGAGACGACAAACTATGTCAGTTAAGATATAACTGTATAAGGGATGATATGTTGTTTAACTGTCGCTGTGCTGGTTCATGGAATGTTAAAATAAAATCAGTCTGATCAACTTTGTCAACCATATGCAGATTAATCATGTTTCACCATTATTAAGCCAAACAAGCTCTTTTTTGCAGATATGTCAAACTTTGGATCCCTCACCTCAGATCAAATTGGGAATTGATAAGGTTTACCTATGTGAGATTATAGGACTTTAGATAATTTCAATGATTGTTTATCCCTCAGAGAAACAACCTGAATGTTCCCCACACTCACAGGCACACTGCTTTTTTCTCTTGTTGATTCAAACTTGACCCCAGCACCGAACTACAATGAAGTCTATTGAACGGTGTCTTTATTAGGTCAGAGTGTTGAAACCTTCCCCAAATTGGAAAATATACACAACAAATCAGCAGCATCCCAGTGTTTTGCATGAGGAGTGTGGTATTTGCATTTTAATTGGCTGGCAGAGCTAATGATAGAAGACTGTAATTTAACAGCTAAATATGACTGGGAACCCAAGCAGAGCAATTAGTTTGTCTAAATGTCATGTCGCTGTTACTGGATGCATAATACAAAGAAATAAAGAGTCATGCTGTGGTCTCTTTGAGAGTTTTAGCACAATGTAAGTGCAGCCTTGGGTAAATATGCTCTATCAATTTTTTTTTCATTTGTTGAGATGTATCACTAAAAATCCAAAATGTGTATTTTGTTCACAGAGAGAATGAAGTGTGTATCAGAGCAGTCTACTCTCTCTGATTTGACAAAGTCCAATGAGCATCCACATTCGACAGACGACTCAATCTGTGCCAGCAAAGCCAGAGCTGGAGGTGTTTTTGGATTGTTCATCCATATAAACATCCATCAATCAAGACCATACTTCTAAACACACACACACACACACACACACACACACACACACATACACAAAAAAAAAAAAGTCGTATGAGATCAAAGGTCAAGGTCACTGGGTCGCATTTCATTGTTTTCTTGTGAACCTGATATGTCAACACTGGTATGACAATTGTCCTACAAACTTTGCACAAACTCTGAGTCAGGGTTGAAATAATTATGTTTTTAAGACCACTGGTAAATGTCACTGGGCCTCATGTTCATCCCTCAGTTATAAAGGCTTTAAAGGATTTAAATTAACCTATGCACAGATGTCCACATGTCCAGTGATTGTGTCGTACATGTTTTTAAATCTAATATCTAAACAACACTATGAAAGATTGTAAGTACACTTTGCATTGGTGCCTATTCAGCTAAAGGATTGACTGATTAGATTTGAAACCATGGGCCCTAATTTCCTGGCGCAACGCAGGGTGGCACATGGCGCACCCCGCGCAGTGGTAATTTTGTCTGGCGCACCGCTGTGCGCAGCCAATTTGGCAATTTGGTAGACCGGCTGTGCCGAGATGGGTGTGACGGCGCACCAGGGGGAGTATATCGGCAGATGCAGCTTGGCGCAGTGACAATTTTGTGCCAAAAAAACGCGCGGAAGGTGCGCTGTAAGCTCGCCAGCTCCAACTTGGTCTATTCTCGATGCAGAAGAAGCGCACCCGGTGCAGTGGTAATTTGGTTGACAGGTGCACAGTGCGCACACGTCACCAAAACCTCATAGGCAGGTATCCACAGTGTCAGGCACATTTCAATGCAATAAACAATCACAACAACCACTATTTAATGTAACCATCTGAGCCAGCATATACATTTGTATCTATATTAATTGTCCCGTCACATCTGATGTCAGATCAGAGACGCTTGTCATAATGGAAACTCAACCTGATGGCAGCTGGAAGTGTGACACAAACTAACGAGTTCACATCTCTCAGCCAGCCACATCATCCGATACGGAGTATCAGGCTTCTCTCATCTCATGAAATTCAAAAGAAAAGAAAAAAGAGAGAGATGCTTGCTGAATAAATGTAAGTCACTCTGTGTCTTAAGGATTTACCTGTGATTGCCCATATTTCTTTGTTTTAATCTTTGTTTTTAACGTGATCTAAAAAGATGGAGTACATTATTGCAAGGAGGATGAGGAGGAGATATCAGGGGGAATATTTCACCAAAGGTTCTGCTCTTTGGTGATGACAGACCAGGAATGCAGGTGGATCACAAGCATGATGAATGGATTAGCCTGCTGCTGTGTTTAAATGTAATTGTCACTTAATTTTGTACTCCTATTTATGACACAGGAACAGATGACATCTGTCCCGCAAGGTGGTCCACATGATGACGCGCATCGGGGCCTCCGATGTGCAGCCCGGTGGCCCCTGCACTCTCCCAGTTGCTGCAAAAGTGACAGAGGCTCTGACCTTCTTCGCCACCGAGGTGATACTGTCACTGCGCCTCGCCCGCAGCGCATTTAAAGGCGAGGAGAGGCATTCATTTGATTGGTGAAGATACGCTCGGCTGTGTTAAACCCACTCACGCCTCCTCTCCTTCCTCTCTGCCACTTGCGCCAGTGGGAAGGACGAAGGCGTGGGTATGCCTCGCTGCGCTGGACTGCGCCGTGCACGAAACTTGCAAAATGCCCTGGACACACCCTGTTGACGCAGCGCAGGCGCAGGCGCATCGCACCTGCACCTGGTCTACGAAATTAGAGCCCCATAAGTCAAAGCTTAAGGTCTTTGAGATTCATGTTCAGTCTTTGTGTATGAATTAGATATCTCAGGAGCTATTATAGAATTTTCCAAACAACAATTTACTATGGCTAAGTACTGAATTGACCTGATTTTAAAAGTCCAAAGAGCAAGATTGAGGTATTTGGGTGTCATGTCCAGACCAATTTGATGGATTGAACAAATGTCCACTTTGATACAAGACGAAGTCAAGTGAGCTTTGACTACTGGTCAGTGTCATGAGGCCTAATGTACATCCCTTACTTTGAAAGGGTGTATATTAAGCTACCAGAGATCATTTTTTTCAAACTTTGCTCTCTGTTTGGAATTTCCCCCTTTGGGACTAATAAAGGAATATCTTATCTTATCTTATCTTATCTCTGTTCCCTTTGACACAGAAAGAAACTGAAAATGTTCGGTGGGTACAGTGTCAGGGTCCATGTGACTTTAAACTATGTGTGCCCAAATATGAATAAAAAAAGAGTAAACTGCAGGATATTTGTCAAATTTGGTAGCCTACTCTTGGACTTGAGGGTGGTAAGGTCAAAGTTCACTGCGGCCCTACTTAAAGCAGCACTACGTAGTTTTTCCACCTTAATATAATACTTCTAGAGTCATTGTGATGGTACATCACCTTACAACAGGTTGAATGACACCTCTGTCATGGTCTGAGGAGGTCTGTATCGCCTTCACTGGCACTATGTAACTTCAAGGTGGATGGTAGGAACACCTCCACACTAAAAAACTACAAATTTCTGCAGCTTTGACTGCTTTACAGCACACGTCACTTCCCAATTCGTTTAAAAGATGGAAGTCGAGGCGAACACTAAATGTATGCACTGACTAATCAGCGCCAAAGTCCTGTGGAGGGCAGCAATATGCCTTTGTTGTGTCTAGTCTGCTGGAAATTAAAAGAAGAAGAAAAGCTAAATATAGAGTTGTTATGGCAGAAGCAGCGAAAAACCCCAAGAAAAGAAAAGTTTTATCGGAGGAGATGACAAAAAGAAAGTGGGAGAGTAACAAGCTAAATACCAGGACAGAAATAAACATTGGCCTGGCGTTCACTCACTGGCGTGAGCTGAAAGACGAGGAGGGATGTCCGACCAATGCTGATTTGGCCCTGTTATTGTTGGACTTGTAAGTACGTGTTGCTAACAACTGACAGCTGATGCTTGAAAAGTGATTTTTTCGAAAAGAAACATGATCAGACTGTACCTTATCAGTCCATATGGTTTATTTGTCTGTTGAGATGTCCTGTCGGCTCGATTCTCCTCCCTCGGTATGTCAAAAATGCACTTTGGTGTGAGGCGCTCTTACGACAACGCAGTTACACTCAACGACCGCAGAGGCCACTAGAGAGCTGAAAGCCGGAATCTTACATAGTGAGGGTTTAAAATGGGTATTTTTAAGTATATTTGTTTGCCCTCTATGATTCTAACTGGCTATGAGATCCAAAGTCTCAATACACAAATCTACGCTATTGAAGAAAACCCAATAACACAGCCACCAAAGCAACCACAGTCATCTATCTGGAGCTACTACAATACTTTAACTGTCCAGTAGTTCCAAACCTCATTATTCATATAACCGCCAGGCAGTTGACTTGTTATATATCTTATGTGCAGCATTTCCACAAATGTTTCCTTATTTATTTACAAAAAGACAAGCTGTTGCAATATTTAACTTGTTATATTATTTGCAAAAACATAATTATTAATGGATGAGTAAACAAGTTTAAAAAAAACATCCCTTTGCAATGAGGGATGATTTTACTCAATGAGGTTCTGATGAGATTTATTCTGATGGCACATTTTAAAGCTACGGGAAGAAATGAATAATTTAAAAGCTGTCATAATTACAAACAGGGTTAAGATGATTTCTAATGCTTTCATTTGACTAAACTTAAGTTTCTGCATTGCTCCTCTGATATTACATGTTGATAAATAGGAATACAGGGATAAAAATGAGCAAAAAGGTAGAAAAAGCAGAAGAAGTACCTGAAAAGGGCATGATCACAGTACAGGTGGTTGCAGTTCATTAGACAATGACATATTGAGAGAAAATCTTCAATGTGTTACCTTCTAATGGTGTTTAGAGTCTATCATTAGCTCATTTATTGCAATTCCAGGGCTTGGAGGGGAGGTAAATAAGATCAGGGTGTCATGAGTTTAAATAACACTCCCCGTCATCCCAGAGGTAATTACACAGAGGTCAATGAGCGGAGGATGACCCAAAAAAATAAATGGGCATCAGCAATCAATATGTCACGCTTATGTAGGCACACACACATAGGCGCACATTAGCATACACACACATGCATCCATGCTCGTACTCGTCGTCCCTGCCAGGGAATGAGTGGCTCATCTGTACACTCCTCCACACTGCTCAAACTGAAAACACGGCCCAAATTGCATTTTAATGGTCTTTCGCTCTTATTAGCACCACGGCGCCTGTAAGTGCACAAAATGAAGCTTTCAAGCTTCCTTATTTCTGTGTCACTTTACCAAATAAGAGCGACAGTTCCTGATGAGACATGTGACATTTTCACCTGTATACCTATCTATTTACAGTGCCTAATGGAAAAAATGAAGTGGTGACTGCAACACCCAGGAAACAGATAAGTACTTGGTACTTTTAATCTTAAATGTATGTATTTATACATCATACCATGGAAAACTGTGATGACTTATACAATAACGGGATTAAAACTGTCCTCTTCGAAAGAAAGGGTTCTATCCATAGACTGGAGAAAATATTAGACACAATCTGAGTGACGGAGACTGTTCGGTTACTGAGGGAGCTTTTGAGCCCAATGAATGGCAGCCGCCATGTTAAATAACACCACCGAAAATGAACTTTTTTTATCAATCTAGTAATGGTCAAAGACACAGAGCACGCTGCAAATGAGCCTCAGGTGGGTACTGAACCCAAGCCACCCGCTCATTAAATATGGTATGTGTGGGGCTACTTCCAACTCCACCATAACCAGCAACCCCAGGACCTGCAGTTTTTCACTCTTCCACACTGGCCTCACTTTTTCCACACTAAAGGCGACCTCTTGATTCTACCTGACATTTGCTTAAATGTGAGGACTTTAAGTTTTCTGAATCATGGGCAATAAGACATTGTTCAAAGTATTTTCAGAAAACTTAACACATGTCCTGGACTTGTTATCTCAGACAGAAAAAAAAAAAAAACTCCATTCCATTTACAGCATGTGGAATTCCAGAGCCTTGAAGCTCGGTATCTTAAACTGCTCCAAATGCAGATAGTACCTTATAACTCTAAGGGGACAAATGATAAAGCAAGGCAAGGGAAGGCAATGCAAATTTAATTTTAGAGCACCATTAGAAATTCAAAATGCTTTGCAGGGTTAAAAGGAGATCAGGTATAACATTGAGATAACTTAAAGACAGCAATAAAACAAGAAAAAATATAATAAGTTAAATTTAAAAAGTTTACTCTCCCAAAAAAGGCATTTTCATCTTTTGGCCCTGACCAATAGTTAAATGATATATTATGATAGTGTTTACGACAACATGAACCATTAAAAGTTTTAAAAAAAGAAAAAAATTGAACCCCAAATACAACAGATGCATGGTGAGAACATGCAAACTCCACAAAGAAAGACTCTAATCGACACAAGGTTCGAACCAGTAACCCTCTTGCTGTGAGGCATGGGCACTACCTGCTGCTACCACCAACTAATCAAACCAAATGAAAAATGCATCAGTATTGCAACTTGATCCCCAAACTCTTCTCTGAGTTCACCAAACTTTATATGAAAGAGACCTTAGTTTTCCTGCTGCTTTTAGATGTTCTTAAAATGAGAAATACTGTAGATGGAAAAACACATTTGTTTTTTCTGATCTTTTGGTAAATAAGTAAGGACGTCATTTGCAAATGCATTTTATGCAAACAACACACAAAGACATTCGGGCAAAAATGGCAACTAATTTTTTCGAACTGATAATTTTTGTCGGCTGACTTAAATATCAGCACTGTGCATAGCTTCTGCCTAAAATATATGTGTGCCAAAGTAGAGAGATTAGCATAAAAATAAAACATCGTTAATGTGTTCAGCACTGTGAAGAATCACTCCAAAATTGTTTTTTATTTGCTCTCACCCAAAATTCAGTGAATTACCTAGAGCTCTTGACCCTATCTATAGGAATGTTTAGCCTTGCTTCTGTGCTGGGCCTCTCCTGCAGGGGCAAAAGCTGATCAAAATCACCATGGGTTTGATTTTACTATTGACCTTTAACCTCACACTGTCACTTCACTCCAAAAATAGTGAACTCTCCCTTTGGCAGCTGTCTAAAACTCTTGAAATATTTGGTAGTCTCAAAAGATATGCTTGCGGAGAATGTTGACCCATCTCCCTCCATACACAATCTTGGGAAATTTGCGAAAAATCTCATAACTTAACATTGGGCCGTATTTGAAAAAATCATATCTCTGACATCACTTGATGGACTTGCTTCAAAATTTACAGGATAATATATTCAATATAACTCTATCATCACGGTCAATTTCATCTGAATCTGATTCAGATTGACATCACAAAAAAACATTGAAGTTTATAATGGCAAATCCTATTAATTTCTCCTCGGCCGCTGTGAGGGTTCTGCCCCCTTTATGTCATGATGGGAACTGTAGTTTGTTTGCAAACTCACGCCAACATTTTTCAAGCCTATGTCACTACATTAACCAGCTTCCCTTGCAATGCCAGCGGAGGACTTCTCCACATGGACAGACATGAGCAGAGACTCGGCCGTCATATCGGAGCGCATGGTGATCCAGAATTGTATCTTGGCGGAGGTCTGCGCTCTCCGGGTGCTTTTCTAGTTACCTCTGCCAAGGAAGTTATGTTTTTGCCGGCGTTTATCTGTCTGTCTGTCTGTTTGTCTGTTTGTTTGTTTGTGTTCAAAATAAGCTTTTGAAATGAAATTGAAATTTTCAGGAATTGTCGGAAATGGGATATGGAAGAACTGATTAAATTTTGGGGGTGATCCAGATCACCGTCTGGATCCAGGAATTTTTTAAAGGATTCTTTAACATTGCCAGATAAGACCATTTTCGTCAAAGTGGACTGAAGCTGCTGGGAGAAGGTCTGCGCTCTCTGAGTGCTTTTCTAGTTATACTTTTTTTTTTTTTTTTACTTCGCTTGTAGTAGAGAAAAGAACTGCCAGAGTCAAATTCCTTGTATGTGTTGCATACATGGCAATAATAAAACAATCCTGAATCTGATTCTGATACTATTTTTTCACACTTTCTGCAACTGAAGGTTTAGTTACATACAATGAAAAGACAAATGATGTTTTATTATGCCTCATCTTTCAGTTTCCAATAAAGCTGCCTCCATAGTTGACCATTAAGTACCTTAAGAATGTTGACAATTCCAAGTCCAATAACCAGGCAATTTAAGATTGAGGCATGATATTCTTGCAGCTGTGGGAAGTCTGTGGGCAACTGTGGCTGGTCATACACTAGTGGTGAAGTCCCTCACTTCGTAGGTTTGCTGTTTGATGCCTAGCTTTTGCAGTCACTTGTTCATGTGTCACAGGACACTCACTAACCCTCATTTGCTACCATTGCTGTTTCAGTGACTTGTAAATTTGTATTTATGTGTAAATATCAGCTAAATTCACACTGATGAACAACTTCCATGGCAGCCTCTACCATCAGTGTGTGGATGTGATGTGAGTGTGCGTGAAAAGTTAGTGTGATAAACTGTGAAGCTGTAAAGGTCTTAATTTTTCAGCCAGATAGACATACCTAAAATATGATAGAGACATATTTTTGCAGTCTTAAAGATTCCAAATCCAGGTGCAATTACTGCGCAAGAGCATCCAATATCTGGTTGTAACAAGACAGTCTTAACACATGGCTGTATGGTGGGAATGTTTAAGTGCACTACAATAAAGGAATCATCAAAAGCAAGTCAGCCATGTTGTGTGTGAGGGTGCAAGGGTGTGTTGGGGAGGGGGTTGTCTTATAAAATAAACATACAGATAAATAAATGATGTTTTCACTTACAAGTGTAAGTGCTGGCATTTTCATTTTAACTATGATGCATTCACAGACTAAAAGACATCAAACATCATTTAGACAGCGTTTATTCACCAACAGATGTTCTTACTGAAATGTTAATACATTATTGAATGACAGGAATAAATTAATTTCTCAGTGTTTGCAAATCCGTGGCATTATGCAAAATGATCCAAAAGTAAAAACTGATCCACTTCTCCACCTCCTTTGTGACAAAAAGTTTGTCTACAAATCGACTTTTGTTTAAATGGGATATCATTCTGGATATCCAAATAAAATTACAAATAACAAATGTCTTAGATTTCCACACATTTGGAAATCTAAGATGAAACATTTGTGGTAAATGTACAAAATTCCTTTGTACAGAGGCACTGCTTGTCAACAGACAAAGCATGCAGGCAAAGGCTGGGGCCCTTTAGCAAACTTTAAACCAAAGCAGTAGCGTAATGTGTTTTACTTTTCATTGCTGTGGCATGAGAATCGACCTTTTTGTGACCAATCAACAGACTGCAGTGCTTTTAGCTCCACCTTTTAGGGTTGATTTGGTCCGCCTTCAGAGGGGTACCAGAAAGTGGGACAGCACAGGTGGGTTGTTTGGTTACCTTTTCTCCTGATCCGAAAGTGGAAACAAAAGTAATTGTGTGCCACATGCTGCCTGGTGGAAATGCAGCTATACAGTAGTGTTGGGGGATTGCAGGATGAAAATGGTTCAGCTAAGTAACCTGATCGCTTTACCAGAAATAAACTATATATTAGATAAAACGTAGAAAAAGCAGTGAATAATAACAATTAATCCTTAAAGCTGATTTCCTAGGTAAATCTGGTCTAAACAGACACATATTTTTATAGTCTACAAACCAGCTTTTAATGTATTTTCTACATTGAAGAAAGCTGTAATTTACATGTCTTTTCAAGTGCTCACTTATTCTTATTTATGGATTTTTCAACTATTTATATCATCAAACTGGAGGCAAAGAATTAAATAGTATTGTGGCCTGAAAGTGGAAGTAACCATAAAAGGGAGAATGCAACAACAAGGCCTGACAGTGGGGGTCTGCAGCGAGGCTATTTAGTGTCATTGTCCAATGTATTTTGGAATGTTTATTTTTTTTTATTGCTTTGGTTTTAATTTTCTTTATTTTCATGTTTAAAATTAAAATGAGTATGTTCTTCTTAATAAAAATAATAACGAAGTAAACCTTGAAAATAAAATAAATGTGTGACATAACAGAACAGTGGTTGTAAGTGTTGGTTGCAGGTCTTTGCTGTGAATTTGCTGCTGGTTATATGCTAACCACAACCTTACAAATACACTGTGCTGGAGCTTCTCAAAAACATTACTTTAAAAAATAATAATCATTCATGCCTGTACACCAGCGACAGCCAAAGTCGGAGGCATTCTTTTTGCAGGTTGTCCTTCTGTTCATCTCTACGTAAAGACGTACTTCCCACATCAATTGTGTGTCCACACGATACGTCAAGAATGCTTTAAAGCCCCTGGGAACACAAATCAAACTTTCTTCTGATATTTATGATCACATATACATACATTAAATATCCAAAAATGTGGGTCTAACCTTTGCACAGTTTTTAAAATATCAGTTACGTTTTTTAAGGGTGCTGAGAAAGTGGATCAATAATCGGTGGGCTCTAGACAATCATTTAGGATGTAATAAATAACTTGGACTATAAATAATCACCAAGTCCCGCCCACTCAAAGGCGACAAAACATTCCCACACAATCAGCCTCTTCATGTCAAGGCCATAGTGACCACTCCCACACAGTCCTAAGAAATCAAATTAAATGTTTTCGAGGCTGCTTTTGTCATGATTTTTGCCTGTTTTGTATGCCTTTCCTTGTGCTCAGTTATTTTGCACCTTATTTCCAGTTTTGAAAGTTTCCTCTTTTCCTGTGTCTCTTGAGTACTCTTGGTCCTTGTCAAGTGACCCATTTTGTTCATGTTTCTAGTCTTGTCCTTGTGTTTCCTGTTTTATTTTGAAAGTCCTCCTGTCTCCCTTTATTGCCGTGGGTTTGCTTCCTGTCTCGTCCTTTCACACCTGATCCTTGATTGTTCTTCCCCAGCTGTCTCTCGTCTACCCCGATCACCTCATGTATTTAACCCTCGTGTTTTCCCCTTGTCTTTGTGGGCCCATTACCGTTATGTCTTTTTATGTCTTGTTTTTTAGTGGGAAAGCTTTATAAAGAATGCTTTGATGGAATTTTATTAACATTTGCCAAAATTTCCACTTTGTCTTAAGGATCAAGTAATAACAATCATGAGGTTGTAGGTCAAAGGTCAATGTTAAGAGTATCATCATCATTCTTTGCTTGTGAGTGCAGTTTTGTGAGCATGAAATCACGAGAATGCCCCAGGGGATTTTCTTAAAACTTAACGCAAATGCCAACTGCATCACTCAAATTGCTCCCAATGCTGTCAGTTGCAAATGTGTATAATGTGAATGAAACTTTTTTTTACAGTTTGCCCTTGGATGAATTTGCCTCACCGTAGTGTCTTTAGATTGAGGTTATTGTATATTGTTAAGGCTGTACAGCACTCAGAGGTTAAATAAAATTTGTGTTTAAAGAATAAAGATCTCACTTGACTGACTTTAAGTGAACATTATTTGTAAGAAACGAAAAAAAAAACAACAACAAAAGAATAAGAACCTCTGGTTACTCCAGGTTTTTATCAGCGCCAATCCAACCCCACACGGATTTATTGGAGTGTTTTTACAAAATACACAACACCAAGATATAAAAAGACTCACAAAACCATCGAGTTTTTACATCTACAGGCAGGAACTGGGCTGTGGATGCTTTCACATGGAAGTAAGTTTGCCTTGAAGGCTTTGGCTCTCTCTCATGCTATGATACCAAACAGCTCTTCACGGCTGACCGCGTTGATACTCAGTGACTCTGTGTTCCTGAAAAAAGACAAGCAAAACATGGTTTGGGTTTGTTATTTTCTGACTTATCTTTTAAACAACAGCGTGCCATCCTTGTATAATATTTCCTCCTTTTTCTTTTGGTTATTCAAAATCACCCACAGCCATCAGCATTTCACTGGGTTACTGCACTCTGTGACATTCAGAGGGATTAAAAACTCACAAATGCACAAAAGCACTCAAAGCACTTGTTTTTCCAGTTCCTATATGAGCACCTTAGGCCCCCACTGTGCCCAGTATTATTATCTTGATCCAGTCATACATCTTACAGTGAACCACACTTGAATATTTTTTCCTAGTTTAAAACACAACACTTTGTCATTTGCGTATTACTTTGATTTCAGCTTTAACTAATGCAGTTTTATTTTGAATCAAAGGCATTTTAATGTGTAAAGATACAAAGAGAGGGTAAAACAAAAAATCTGAAATAAAACATAATTAGCCTATCCTCTGACTTAGCGGCATGGTGGTGAAGGAGGTCCATGAGCAAACCCCTCACCAAGTAGATTGCTGGCTTGACTCCCCCTGTTGGCCAGTACCTTTCTGTGTGGTGTTTGCATGGTCTCCCTGTGCCTGTGCGGCTTTTCTGGAACTTCTGGTTTCCTCCCACAGACCAAAGACGTTCTCATTTGGGTTAATTGGTAAATCTAAATAGTGTGTTCTGTGATCGTCTGAGGACTAGTACAGGATACATCCCAGCTCTTGCCCATTGCCAGCTGGGAAAGGCTCCGACCCACCTGACCCCAAAAGGGATAAAGCTGTATAGATATTTTTTAGTAACTTTTATTAAACCAGATAAAAACCCATCAAGATCAAGATCAGATTGAGCAGCACGTGTCATGAAAAAAAATCAAAAAAACAAAATCATGACAAGGTAACAACAATGGTTAAAACATACACTTGTGCAAAGCATCGCGCATGTAAAGTGCAGAAGCTTAAAAAAAAAAAAAAAAGGAATATAGGCACTGTTCTATGGACTCACGCTGTTCATCTATCAGGATAGAGTGAAAGGCTCCAAGTGAAATATGTTTAGATAGTTTCAGTTCAGTCTGAAGAGTGTTCATGCTGAGGGGGTGGCAAAACTGAATGCTCTTTTTGCCATTTCAGTACTGACACGGAAAACAAAGATCATCACAAGGGTCAGCCAGTCTGTACACCCATGTACACTCTTACAATGGGTGGATACCCTGTGGCTCTTGGCATTTCAGTGAGGCATGTGACTGTCAGCAATCATAAAGCATCACCAAAGCTTCAAAAAAAGAAATACCAGTTTAGATCTTCAAAATTCTGCATTTAATTTTCAATTCTCATCTCTGCCTCTTTCACTCTCCGCTGCTCTCTCTTTACATGCCACCTGCCTGCAGTTTGTTTATTCTCACCCTTGTTCATACCTGTGAATATATATGATGTTTTGTTTTTGTTTTTTTTCTCCTACCTGCACTTTTTTGCTGCTGGGGACCCGGTGCAGGACTCTCCGGTAGTTTCACAAACATGAGATCTTGGCAAAACATAATACAACATGGCTACAGAGACAAAAGTCAGATCTAAAATCATGTTGTGTGCCCACTTCACTGATTAAATACATGTTTGGCTTGTTATTACACTTTCAGGCCATTCCTTGGTTATACAATAGTAGTCGTCATTAACAATCGACACTGCAGACATGCAGTATGTAGGAGGGTAAGTGACACAACAAGATAATAAATGAGAAGCATCTCAAGTGTAAATGATGAATGATCTACCCTATCTCCTTTGCTTAATTGGACCCAGTGAACCAATGACATTGATTGGTTAAGCCTCTCCCCTCTGACCTCAGCGTGGGCAGCAGGTTAAATAATTCTTTAACAAACTTCAATGACACCCCATTTCTGCCATTACTGTGTGCTCTGAAAACATGTCTCAGAGGTAGAAGAAAGCTCCAAAGTGCTCATTCTGTTAAATGCAGTGCTGAATGCTGTATTTCATCAAGAAATATGCAGGAGAGTTTGTGCAAAATGACACCAAAGACCAGTGTTCTCTGGTTATTGTGACAGCATGTGCACTTTTCAGGAGTTCTTGTTAAGTTGTTTTCTTTGTGTAAGTAACTCAGTTATAGTTACAAAACAGAGACAAAGAAGTTCTTTGTTTAGTAGCTCCAGGGCCACATGTAGCCCTCCTACTCACTCGGTCAGGCCAGCCAGTGAATTCAGAATGTCACACAAACTTATCAACAGAACAAAATTTCAAAATGTAATTGAAATAAACTTTAATAACCAATAAAGGCCCCGTAATTTGCAATAAAATGTAGCTCAAAATGGCTAATTTACCCAGTGCATTAAGTAATAATATAATTATTTTTGATGGATTAATTCTTCTTCCTTTTGATAAGTTACAAACAATTGTAATGGTAAAGTCAAGCATATATTACTTATTGCCACAATGTTGCACTTGGCAATGAGAACAGTCTTAATTTGTACCTCTTGGTAAACAAAATGCCCATTCCAAATTTGACAAAAACTCTACAATCCATGCCATCACTCAAAATTTGCTCCCAAAATTATTGCTTAGACCTGAGACGGAATTTGACCAAATAAAAATCATCAAGGGGTGTCATGACTTGATTTGCTCCAAAAATGATGCCCCAGACCCGACACAAAATTTGACAACAAAATCCACCAGAGGTGTTATGACTCAAAATTTGTCAAAAAGAGCAATGACTGTAAAACTTATACATATTTATTTTGGAAGACACAGGCTAACTTCTGGCAGGCAAAAGTTATTACAGGGATATTACTTTGTTGACCAACCTGAAAATGAAATTAGTGCAGAAACACCAGATATTTTAAGGTCTGCATGCTTTTAAATTAATGCATTTAATACCACAAGACAATATGAATAATAAAAGTAGAAATGGATTGAAAAACACAAGTGGAAACACAATTAGAAGTGGTAGTCTCATGTGTTCTTTTTCTTTTTCTTGTTCAATGGTTCTAACTGTAAAATGGCAAGTATTAAATTTTGCATGCAGTGACCAATATTGGTTGTTGATGGAGAAAAGTAAATGTCAGTAAAAAGCATATCAGTTATATTCTACGTTCATTATTTGTGCATTTAAAAGAATATATATTATGAACTTAAGTTTGGTTCTGGTCAGACATTAGCAAATAACTGTAAACACTGAACAAAAAGCTCTGAGATAAAATAGAGATTGTGACGCTGCAATAGAAAAAATGTGATTTTTTTTTCACGTCACCAACCCCTTCTGCAACCCTAATACATAGTACATACATTTATGAACGAAGAATAAAACCTTGTAGCAGATCTAAAAGAGTAATAGCAGCTGGACACATTAAAAGTGAGATGTTTAATGCGGGGTGGATATTTTGACTGTTGCTATAATCACACTCCCAGGTGAGTAGAATCCTGCTGCTGCTCAGTTAACTTGAGTGATTTAAAAGACATGATGACATTATAAATGCAATTTGAAAATGTAATCCATCAATTTCTGGCCTTAATCCCATTGCTACTGGTGCACTAACCTCTACAGCCCTCAAAATGCCAACCATGAGGTCAACCGAAGAAATAGATAAGATATTTTAAAGCTGAAACATTATTTTTCACCCTTTCACTCTTTGATTTCCATAAAATGCTTCATTTGTGTTTTTGAGTCAAAAATACATCAGTCAGTGCATCAGTTTGACACCGTGCCCATCTCTTTGACAGCCGTTACATGTGTAGCTTGAGAAATCAGAATCAAGATAAGGACAGGCAGACAGAGTGTCACAGAAGATTACAAATCCATCTTCCTGCACTCCTTTCACTCAGCTCCTGCATCGGCTGCTGCAAAAGACTGGGTGTGACACCTATTATGACAGGAGGAATATGTTCACCCACTCTGTCAGCCGTAATCAGCGCAGAGATGAGAACTCTAATCAGAGAGCTGCTTGACAGCCCAGAAGACTCTCCTCTAATGATTCTAACTGCTCCTGATGCACAGATGAAGAGAAAGGGTGACATTTCAGTGGAGAAGTTTACTTCACTCAGCAGGAGTGAATGCTATTGACTCTGAGGGTTTGAAAGTTTGATTTCCTATTATTTGCTGAAGAGTCTGGACACAGAAAGTTAAATGACTTCTTTAAGAATTCCTCAACACTCTGGAAAACTGTCTAGTCCAAGCTTTTAGACATGAGATCATTTGGTGGCCTTTTATGCTAAATTGTGCTAATAATAATAATGAAAACACACATGAACTCTGTTATGGACTAAAGAACCAAACTCTGCTCTGAAAGCAGGGGGGTCTCGGTTTGCTTCGAAGCGGGCTAGAGCTCAGTTTGCTTTTGGTGTGAAAGCCATTCTTACCCAACAAGTACCAAACAGTCAAGCCAATTGAAAAGCAGTGAGTTGTGGCTTGAATTAGTCTGAATATCACAGCAGTCGGAAAGCTAATATAGCATTTACTGACAATATCAAGCAGAGTGCAGCAAACGTTAGCACTGATAGCAACACTAGCCTTCAGTCCTGACTGTTCAACATCTACAAATCCATGCGGATAATAGTTACATATCGTGGCAGTCGGTATGCCATTACCTCCTGACTCAGCCGAAATGCAGATTAATCTTTATATCATGGTACAAAATACTTCAGAAATGCTTCAAGCTAATGTACGATGTCAGTTGTGTATTATTGGGTCATAGTGCAACAATGGGGCAGATGGCATGCAGGAACGAAGACCGCTATTGCCTGAACTTGGCAGCATTGTGCAGCATCTGGCAGGCTTTGGGCTCACAAAGCGCAGTGTGAAAAAAATAAATAAATAAAAAAAAGACACAACATTGCAAACTCACCCTTGTACTGTCTGTGGAACCTTAGGTGTGAAAGTGACCTGAGTCTGCTGGAGCTCGATTCAAAAACATGCAGCGATTTATCAGCCAGTGCTCGCTCCTATGATCTTGGTCATTTGGTGAGAGGTGTTTGAAGCAGTCTTTTACTGTCATAGATTCTAAAATATTAATGTTATTGCAGGTCTGAAGTTAATTTTTAATGTAAATGATGTTGTTTAATGATGCTCATAGTCAAAATCCAATAGGTGAGGTTTCTTCAACTTCAAACAGGCAGCTGCAATCAGAAAGATGGAGGAGGATAGATGAATCTATGGTTTCTCTGAACTTTAGAGAGGAAACAGACATTGGTTGATCTGTGGAAGGAGCAAGAATTGCTTTTTGAAATGTTCTGCATGAGACCTTTCTAGCCCCCTGCCTCATTGGAGGCCCATAGAGGTTAAGAAAAGTGGTCCATTCTAATTCAAGCAATGTTGACCAGACCTCACTCCTGACCTAAATACTCACTATTCAACAGGGATATGCACTGCAAGACAATCTACCCAACTACTACATTATCTGAATGGCCTGCAATGAATGTGATTGACGGAACAATAGTCTGCTGTTGAAGGTTCTGCCTTCCCGGAGCACTTTCTGTTGGCTGTTGCCCTGATGGACTACTGAAATAAATTATGTATGGTTTGTATTGAATGGTCAATCTGGTTTGTTAAGATAAGCTTAGGTATAAAACTAAAATGATATCACAGTTTTTTTCCTTTTACTTGAACATTATATCATATGTTTCAGCCATTTGAGTATTATCACTTTGAATTATGACAGACTTTATTGACTCGCGTATGTGACCTAGAGACTTGAGACTTAACTTGGACTTGCAAAAAGGACTTTGCCCATCTCTAGCTCCAATAATCAAAATGGGTCATAATGTTATTTTTAATATTAAACTCAGCAATAATTTTTCATTCATTTTCCTTCAAGCGTTTTCAAATAAACTCAGTGCTGTTCAATAATGCTACCACATTTCCACTTCTCAATAGTATTATTTTAATAGATTTTTTTTTTTGCTTTTAAATGAATTCAAATTACACCATTATACTTACAAAGTTTAAACTAATCTACCTCTTGCTGGTGCATATTTTAGTATTGATTTTCAGGATGCATTTGGGTGATCCTCAGGGCAAAGATCAGCAGAGCCAAATTCCTGAATAAACCACTTTGTAAAGATCTTTGAATAGCAGTTAGGTGGAAAATCCCTGAACAGGGAAAATACCGCAAGGGAAGAGAGAAAACGCTGTTGAATACTTTCAGTGTAACTTAAATAGTCAGAGCAAAGACAGAGTCATTCTAACAATTGATTCAGATTCAACACATGCCCTTAGTGAATTTCTCCTCATTTGCTCTGTGAAGTATATTCAGTAGTAAAGCAGTCAAAGGCAAGAGAAGAACAAAAGTTGACCAATCAGTGTTAAATGAAAACAATCTCTTCACAACTGACAGGGTCTTTGTCTGGGGACATGTGCAGGGTTGGATGTGTTCTGATATTTCAGGCTTAAATCAGGAAGGTTGATGATAGGAACTGCTAAATGAACATTAATTAGACATCAGAGGCACAGAGGGAAAATGTTGTTCATCTGGGTAGTAAGTATTTCTTTTAATGATAAAAAGAGATTATTCTTTTCCTTAGAAACAATAAATCTTTCTCAGGTTGGTGAGATATGTATGGTCATTGTTAATCTTAAAAATTGACAAATAATTGCTGCTCTGTTCTGTACAGGAGTCAGGCAATGAACTGTATGCTAATGAGATGCACCATATGAAAGCACTGTGTTTTTTATTGTTAAAAAAGTAAAATGTTGCAACTGAAAGATACCCTTTAAACTTCTCTTCTCTTAAGTAAGTCAGGCCACTGGCTAGTATGTTATTTGCTTTCCAGTAAAATTTCACTTCATTGACAGTGGAGGGCATGTAGATACTACAGTTGGGGGAGGGGAGGGGGGGTTCAATACTCCATAGTATCCCAATATTTGGCGTGGTTATAGTATATCCATTCAAGTCTTGATATTTTCAAAGTATTAATTCCCAACATAAAATAGAGCTTTTGGTTCTATAGCAGTGACATCAATTACTTATTGAGTCCACAGGATGGTGCTGTTGAGCCAATGCAGGGGAATTTAGCAGGAGTGATGTTCACTGTGCAGGAGAGAGTTCGTAAACAACCATGGCAGTAAGAATGCACAATCCGCATTTAGATCTGTTGTGTAGACTTTCCTTGGACTTTGAAAGCCGAATTAAAGATAGACATGACATGGGTTTTATGGGGAATGATACGGCTCACCTTACACAGCACCACCCATGGAAAACAAAAGTCAACGGTAATGCTAAGCTAACCCTTTTGATAAACCAGCCAACACTTGACCTGCTTAGCTTGTCAAAGCTGTCACCCAGTTCTGAGCAAGCTCAATCCATTACCCTCCTTATCTGCAAAGATAAGCCAAGATGGGCCAACAAGGGATTTTGTGCTGGTTGGAGCCCCAATATGTGCCTTCATCACGGCATTATTTCATCAACACTGGGAGGGAAGGGAGGCTAAGCAAAAAAAGAGTTGGTTGCATGAACTGGCAAGATGTGCACATCATTCTGAGTTTTACTCCTGTTTTTAAATAACTGAGGTAACATGATTAATAAACTAAGATACATTTGTTATTTAATTTTATAGAATTCTGTCTTCATTTCTGGATGTAAATACAGGCAAGAGAGTGTTAAAAATAACAACATATTGCAATGTTAGGTATCAAAATACTCGTTGAATTTTAAGAATCACAATAAAATCAAATTTGGACTCAAGAACTGTGTATTGTATTATCATATCCTGGGGCCACTGGTGATTCCCACCACCAGTAGATACCATGGTATATGAGACTTCTATTTACTGAAGTAAAAGGATTTCATACATGACACTGGGCGTATATTTTAGTAAAATAGCTTTAAATTCAAGTGTGCATTATTAGCCTGTAAATATTTATTTAGAAAACACTAGAATGTCAACATAATGATTTTGTTAATTGCTAACACTGGAATTAAGTTTAGTCGTCATGAGGAACTACTGATTGAGGACAGGGAATTCCTTCATTTTCCTTTGAATAATTCAACATTTGCTTGTTATTGGATCTACAACAAGAGCAATCATATCAATGGTGCCCTGCAATATGATGAAAACAACCCTCTGCAGCTCGATAATTTGTATTGTTCCCATGATCAATCCAAAATGGCAGATGAAACGAGTCTTATTCCATCACTGAACCAGTCAAATCCATAACCAGCTTGTTTGATTGACTAAAATCCAAACAACAATTAGCACCACAGGGCAAAATAACACATTACCAGGAGACACAAAGCAGCACTGTGTTTAGAGCCTTGTTCTTCACTCAGTCAATGCTGAACAATTCTTACAATCAATACAGTAATAAAACCATTCCATGCCTTTTATTACCAGAGAAAACCAGCCAGCGTAAGGGAGCTGATCTCACCACCAGGATTGTTCTTCTATTCCACTGATTACACATATGTATTCTCAATGCCGTATTTTGTCCCCAAAGCCCTCCACCTTCTCCTCCTCCATGACTCCGTTCCCCCCCTCTCCCCCCGCTAATCGATGAAGGTCCTCTCCAGTTGTTTAACCTGCCTGCCCACCTTCTTGAGCATGGAGCAGGTGACACATCACATTAATACATAAATAAGTGGAGGGGGGGGCACTCATCACAAAACCAATGATGGGACAATTATCTCATGGCAAACAACACTATGCCATCACCTGCCATAATCGAAACAATCAATGGGTCCCAGAGGGGTGGCTGAGGGAGGGAGGGAGTGGGGGGTGTAAAGAGCAGACGGAGGGAGATTGAGGTGAGGGGGATTGAAGACTGAACAGAGGAGAGCAACGGGAAACATAAACAAGCATGAGGAGCAATTTTAGATGATAGAATAGACCCTCTGGTGGCCATCTGTATGTCACAGTTCTTGTTTGTTATTGACTTTAGGAAGCTAAATATATCTCTCTATGTTACTTGAATGTTTCCACTACAACGTGGGGTTAACTTCTGTTTTGTTTGGATTTAGGAGGTCAAAATTTGCCCTCAATAAGTTTCATATATTTGTTTTGATGACTAATAAGGTATGCTCACCACCAATAATGTTAAAAAAATCCTCTTGCTCTCATACACAAAGTACTTCTTATAGTGTTGTATTTTCAGTGCGTCTCTGTTAGTGCTCCTGTCCTTTTCAGGCCCGTTTACACGTCAACATTTTCACTAGAAACGGAAAGGCTTTTCCTTTGCGTTTTCAAAAACGATCCGCGTCCACATTGAGATGCTAGAACAACTGAAAACACTGTAGCGTGCATGCCAGGCCAGTAGATGGCAATGTAGGTTTGTTGAGAAGCAGCGGTGTTACAACACATCTAAGAAAGAAGACAAGCTTTTCACAAACAACAATGGCAAGTGGACGCACGAAGATGCAGGAGTTTCTTGTCTGGACAACAAATCTGTCTGGATAGTTTTGTCTGGATAACAAACTATGCACAGTAAACAGCACACATGTTGCTCGGTAGACGGCCAAAGCTGTTTTTGTTCCTGGTATGCGCACACAGCCTTCATGTGAAAGAGTACTGAGCATGCTGTGACATCAGCGTTTCACCCTGAAACGCTGAATCCCGTCTACACGGAGCCGACACCAATAGGTTTTCAAAACTCCCCACTCTGGACCCTGCTTTCAAAAGTTTGCGGATTCAGGCACTCCAGGCACCGTTCTCGTGTAAACGGGTGGAAAAAACGCAATTAAAACTCTCCGTTTTTGGCCGTTTTAGTTGTTGTGTAAACATGACCCAAGTCGCCCTTCCCTATGTGAGCCAAGTCCATTCTGATTGGTTGACAGGTCAACTTTGTAGTGATCGGTCAGTTCAGCACTGTTTGGCACAATATCCTCAACAATTCAGCATTAATTCCCACATGTATACTCTGCAACTGGCTTGATACCATGAGCCAATGGGCTTAAACTGCTAATGAAACAATGCTATAATGTCACAATGGTAGGTCAAGTTGTGTGTGTGGGAAGACACAAGATGTTTAAAGCAGCTTATTTAAGACAAAAAGTGAGAATAATCTGTTCATTTGTTTACTTTTATCCAACAAGCAGTAGCCTTATAATTCTGACACACCCTGAACATAATCCCAGCTGTCTTGTCCTCATGTAAGTTAAACATGGTCCAAAGGAAGGTAAAAATGTGTTGTGTTGTTAATGTTCAGCTCTGCTTGTGTATTTTAAAAGTAAAACAGGTTTGTGACAATCCCTGGTCTGCTTGCTCTCATCAACTTTTAAGAGGAGGAAACTGTTGGCAGTGTGACCTGAGGTCAGAGAGCTCTGACTCGATTGGGAGCAGTAGGTTAAATTGTCACTTGCGATAGTCCTGGAATTGAGTCCCACCTACTTGATCTTGGGAGAAGGAAGTCATGGCCAAAATCTGGAAGAAAATCCTCCTGTGTGTGTGACCTGCTTACAAGACGTACTGCTGCTTTACATATCAGAGCTAACTTTTTCTTTTTTAGAGGTCTTCAAAATAAAAAAATAAAAAATATTGACCACTGGAGCAGAGCTGGGATGTGTTTTACTTCAGCTCTTTGCCCTGGCAGTTCTTGTTTAAGCAGCATTTTTGTGCCTTTATTAGACAAGTTATAACATTGTTTCGGTCCTATTCATACCATGACCTTTTACTCTTCAGGTGAAAATCACCATGGTCAGGAATGAGGAAACATCCTTTGCCTTATTTTACAAAAAGATCTTCAGATTGCACCTTTCACTTGTAACATTATTCAGCTGTGACCCACACCCACACCATGGCAACGCTTTATTAGTTTCCCTTTCTGCTTTGTTGGAAATAAAGCTTTTATTTTCACAGTGAAAGTGGAATTGCAGAATAACGCCCACTTTCGTTGCTATGTGACATGACAATAAAAAAAACTCTAAACACACAGAGACAAATCTGTGCAGTACTGAACACAGCAGTACACAAAGAAGATTTACAAAGAGCAGGAGTGTGAAACTTAAAATGGATCAGACAGAAGTAAAAAGGGGAGAAGAAAGTGAGGATGAAAGACTGAGGTTCAAAGATAAAGACACTCTGTTGGAGGCTCACTAACAAAGTAGAAAAGAGAATATCTTCTTAAGACTGTGAGCGCCACAAGCCATAATCTTCTCTGTAGGTATTCAGCACCTATAGCCACAGACAGGCGTTTAATCCACTTTTGATGAAGGCGGAGGGACCATTTTACAGGTTCCTGTTTGTTACAGAAGGCCTCCAGCTGGTGGCTTTGTTAAGGCAAGCCATTTTCAGTTTTCAGAACATTTGGTGGACTTCTTTTCTTTGCTCTGCAATATAGATTCTTTTCCTTCAATATTTCCATAAACTATCTCCATCAAACTCGAGACACAGGGTTTCATCTATTATTGAGGTCAGAAAGAAGCACCCCTTTGTACTCCAGTCAATCCTTAAACTGAATACAGAGCTCGATCCAACATTCGCAATGTATTAAAGGGACTTGAAATCCAGTGTTTGGTGTCTAAAATGTTCTGCCAAATGTATCTTTCAGACAAACACTTTAGTCATATCAATACATCAATCGTGTAACAGCTGGCCTCTTGTTCACAGTGAGTGGTGAGGCATTTGACAGTCACAAGAGAAAAACAAATGTGCAACATGAGTGCACATCTAAGCACATTTAACACGTTGTTGAAGTATGTTCGAGTATGTATGGAGCATTAAAGCCATGTCACTGCTCTTGCCTGTTTAGGGTAGCCTCCTTTGCTCTGGTAGGGGTGGTTGTCCATGTAAGTACTAAAACATTGGGGTTCTTCACTGATGGAAGCGACCTGGGTTCAATTCTGACATGAGGCCCATTTGCGGCATGCTTTTACAGACTCTCTCTCCCCCTTTTGCTGGTTGTTTGTGGGCCTTTATTTCTAACACCCCAAATCAGAGACTGCTTTATCCCTTTGCTTTAAGTAGCCCTGATCTACCTGAAAGTCTATGTGTGTACCCTGGCCTGCCCCCAAAAACTGTCTACAGAAATTACACAGTTTTGTGTAAGGTGTTATAAAATGTCTGCACAGAATACAAGAGGTTAATCTGCTTCCCCATTTCCCCATGTTTCTCAGTAGCACATGAAACCTATTGTTCCTTCCCTGGGCCTAAAGGGAGCAGGGGGCCTTAAAGAGGCAGGAGCTCTAACTGAACATCTCAGACACATAGAATTCAGCACTAGTATGGATACTAGAAAACTTTTTCTGATTGCGAACATACCCTACCAGCCATTAAAAATGAATAGACTCCTGATCAAAATCTTAAGACCAGTTGAAAAATTGCAAGAATTTGCATTTTGCACTGATGGATCTTAAGAAGGTTATAAGCAGAGCTTCAAAATGTAAATAGAAATGTGAGCAACAAACAAAAGCAATCTATTGGAAAAATCAATTAAAGTCACATAGACTGTTCATCAGCCGATCAAGAGTTCAAGATTACATCTAAAAAAAACAAAAACAAATGAAAACCCCCTCAAAACAGAAAAAAATGTTGAAAGAAGAACTCAATAATGAGAAACTCCACCGTTCTCATTGAGACATTCAAAAATTCATTTCGGCATGATGCCAGTGTTTCCAGGAGGCTAATAGGAACATTGCTCCAGGTGGTGAAGATGGCTTCACAAAGGGCATCCATTGTCTGGAACTGAGGGCCCTCAGTCATTACCACATAGACAAGGGCACTCAGTCCTTACCACACAGACGAGGACCCTCAGTCATTACCACATAGACAAGGGCCCTCAGTCCTTACCACACAGACAAGGGCACTCAGTCCTTACCATACAGACGAGGGCCCTCAGTCATTACCACATAGACAAGGGCCCTCAGTCCTTACCACACAGACAAGGGCACTCAGTCCTTACCACACAGACGAGGGTCCTCAGTCCTTACCACACAGACAAGGGCACTCAGTCCTTACCATACAGACGAGGGCCCTTAGTCATTACCACATAGACAAGGGCACTCAGTCCTTACCACACAGACGAGGGTCCTCAGTCCTTACCACACAGACAAGGGCACTCAGTCCTTACCATACAGACGAGGGCCCTCGGTCCTTACCACACAGACAAGGGCCCTCAGTCCTTACCACACAGACAAGGGCACTCAGTCCTTACCACACAGACGAGGGTTCTCAGTCATTACCACACAGACAAGGGTCCTCAGTCATTACCCCACAGACGAGGGTCCTCAGCCATGAGGGATGCCAGTCCCCGTTTGACGCCCCTGCACAACCTGAAGCTCAAATGTTCCACTGAAGGAAAAAGCACCCCTGACCATGATGGCGCCCCCTCTACTGTGTCGTGTATGAACATCTCAAGTGGGATCTCCTTGTCATGCCAGTAGTGTTGGAAGCCATCAGGACCATCAGTGTTAATTTTTCTTCTCTTCAGAGAATAAAACTTTCTTTCACCTTTCAATGTCCCATGTTTGGTGTTCCCTTGCAAAGTCCAAATGGGCAATTAGTGGACTTTGAAGATGGTTTTTGTTTTTAAGCCCTCCCCTCGTAGATGATATCTGATGGTTACTGGGCTGCAGTCGGCACCAGTAACAGCCTTAATTTGGGTCAAGGATCATCCCATGTCTTGACAGAGGTAATAGCACTGCTTTTTACAACAGTGTAGTTACACTCTGAGGCCTGTGGTGACCACTAAAGAGACAAAACTGAACTCTTAAATATTGTTGCATGAGGAGATAAAGTCAGTGTTAAAATGTCTCTCAAGGTAATACATTTACCTTAGAGTAATTTTTCATCTGCTGTCATTATTTTGGGCTACATTTTAAACCATAGTTCCCCACTACTGGCTATTTGAGAAGAAAAGGTGAATCACAATTCAACCCGCACAGTCAGTCTCTGGATTAAACAAGCACTTAATGAAAATGGACACTCACTGAACCACCAACAATGGCAGCATACTAATATTCAACTCCTCTTTCAAGGAGGTTGAACTTCTGAGACCTCATAGTTGTCAGTGTGTCTTATTGTTAATTTGATATTGATAAAAGCTCAAATTAAGTTTGCAGACTGGACACTTGAGTTTGCCTTCTCAAAGTCAGGCTGATGAGCTGTGAGGACTTGTCATTGTAATGAGCAAGCCTCATTATGAACCAAATCACCCTGTTCTCTTAGGAATCCAGCATGAAGAGCGCTCTTTTTAGGTAATTAATCCCACACACTGGTTTATAAATGCTGTTAGCGCTATCAGTACATGCACATTACTGTAACGGCCTTCATTTGGTCATTACCTCAGTGAGGGGTCAGGAATATATTAAAGAGAGTGTTGCAGCCTTCATAAGAATAACAAATTAGGGACCTATTCCATGTCGTGTATTGAATTATTTTGCTTAAATTGAACAGGAAGTGTGATTATAATGCTTAGGGAGCATAATTTGAAGTAAGTATCATGTAACAATGGGCTGCACAATTTTTTGTGTCTGTTGTGATGGTCTCTATGTCAGATTAGGTAATCATAGAGTCAGGAAATCATACAGTGACTCGGTCGATTAGCAAGACAGACAACCTGCCGGTATACACAAATTATGTTATGTTGTGACAAATTATACGTTTACCTGATACTTATTGCTAGCAGTTACTCACTGGGGTGCTAATATGCCTCTCCTGTTCCTTTCTAACATCTGATCAACATCTCTGACAAGGCATAACAAGTTCGACTAGGCAGGACAAAAATCAAGGAATGAAGGCTGATAAATTTAGAAACTTTGATCAGGGTGCTCCAGGAGAAAGGATACTTTGGCTTAAAACATCATGTGTCACAACTTTTTTTTCAGTGTGAAGTCACACAGTAAAACTTCACTTTTTTACAGGTGGGTTGTGCTGTTGTGGATGTTGCTAAACTTTTTAAATTTTAAAGCCACACCAAATACATTTTCAGTTTCGGAGGGACATATTGTTACAAACTCAGAGATAATCATGCATACCTGTAATTTGTAAATTTATCTGTAACAAATAAATTTGCACTTGTCATCAAAACCTGTGATTAGTGCTGGGCGTTGTTAAGAACCTCACGATTTGATTCAATTTCGATTCTTTGGGTGGTGATTTGATTCAGTATTGATTCAGTAAGAAGTAGAAATACACAAATAATCAGAGTACCTGTTGACAATTTTTGACTTTTTTAATTTTGATGCCAATGTGAACATATGTGGTATGTCACCTCATATTTTTGAGCAAACATCTGAAAATAAAAATTTGCACAGTTATAACTTATTTGTGCATTTGGAGTACAAAAGTAAAAAAAAAATGACAGATAACACTATAATAATAAATGTCCAACTGGTCCTTTTTGTCAATCAACGTGTCAGGAATTGTCCTTTGAATACATTTTTCACCCTTTTTTCACGAGAAATAAAAGTAAACAATTCTTGCAAGTATTTGTCATTATTATGTTATAAATGCTTAAAACAGTGTGTAATTACAAGAAAATAATTAAAAATGGATTTTAATTTTCGACAGGATTCTCCTCATAAACAATTTTCAATGAAAATGTAGAAATTTTCTAAGATGACCAAAAATAAACCCATTTTACATAAACTCAAACATTTTTGTTTGCCTACAGCATTGAGTGTCCATGTTACAGTCTGTTATATTAGACCATGTCCAGGCGTTTTTTTATACTGATGGTAGTCCCTGAAGCAGTTCCTGTCAAGTTGAAGACAGAGATCTCGACATTTCTTCCTCCAATATTTCTAAAATTACTATTTATGGAATCCATAAAAAACAAATTATGATCAAAAAGATGATAAATGACAAAAAAAGACGGTACAACATGGGGAAATACGTCAGAAATACGGCCAAATATAGAGAAAATATGGCAAAAGAATGAAAAGAAAACACTCCAGAATGATACTAATGCTGTTGTGTTTAATATTTTACATTATTTACACAGAAAATACTGATAAACTGCCGTTAAATCACTCTCATTTTCGGCTCTCAATCCTATCACTCTGCAAGCACGTCTTATTCTGTGACCGGCGACAGCTGGATAAACGCTGAAAAACTGCACAGCGCCCCCCCCTGGCCAGGAAGTGAATCGATTCAGAGGATTTGCTGAATCGATATTGCATTGGGAGGAGAAATATTGCAATGCATTGATGAATCGATATGTCTGCCCACCCCTACCTGTGATGCCAACATTTATATTCTAAGCTTAAAAACAAACACAACATCTAAATCTGAAAAGCATGACTTGAAAATAAAGCCAATTAATGATACTTTATCAAAGCAATGAACCAGCTTATTTGACCTACTGTGCTCTTCCAAAAAGTATTTGTGGTGCTTCATAAAAGTTCTTGATAGAAACTATTACAGCAGATCATTTCTACTGAAGTCTTATAAAGAAAAAACATATACCTGCCATTAAAGATTACTAATATATATTTCATATGCTATTATGCATTTTTGTCTTGGTGCAGTGTCTTGTAGACACCTATCAATCGTTCATGATTTTTCATTTTCAAATATCTACAATAATGAGAAACTTAAAATTGATAAAGGGGTCTGCAGGAGCGATTCTTGTAACTGTTTTGTAAGCCAGAGGTAGAGATTTGAATTTGATTGGAGCTGCAAATTGGAGGCCAGTGAAGAGAGACTAACAGGTGAGTGACATGCTATTCCAGGCTAGTTAAAGACCAGATGTGCTGCTGCATTCTGGATCATCTGCAGAAGTAAATGTAAATGCTGAGAGGTCTGTTAGCAGGGAGGTGTATTAGAATATTTTGCAGGACTTTAAGTTCAACATTTAAGGCTTTAAAGAAGGGTGGACTTGCTTGGATTTGTCTCTTTTTGAGATTTTTGGTTAGCTAAACTCTCCCCTTTCTATTACTACTGATGTCCTTGTGTTGGCCTATTTCGGGGCTTTCGATATGAGATAAAACTGCGTCAGAAAAAACATTTAGTGATTTTATTTTACATAGTAACCAGATGGTTTAATGTAGTTTTTGAGTACCAACGAAACGTTTTTAATAACAAGATATTATCAAGGTCAACGGATAAGTCTTCAATTGAAATATAAACAAAGAAATATTTACTCAATATGACTGCTTACACAAGTTAACATAGCCACAAGTTAAACTGCAACACCAGTCAGACTTATGGTTGGAACAGATGTGAAAATAAAATGGCTTTTTTTTTTAGAAATAAAAAAAAGCCTAAAAGAGTTGAAGATGCAGAGATGATAGTAAACAAAATTTAACTGCGTTTTATGAGTTTTCATGCATTTTTGTGTAAATGGAGATTAAAAAAAAAATAAAAAACTTCAGTGGGAGGACAGGATTATTTTTGGAGGGGGGAAACCTAATTTTTAAAAAATACCCACAGACAGGACAGACATGTACCCAGAGGAATTTGGGGGTTAGATTAAGCCTGTATTCTTGAGCAGGGTTAGTGTGAAAATGTAACAAAAAATAACTGTATAAATACACACTGAAGAAAGTTTTTTGAACCAGATGACACCTCCAACAAAAACAGGGACACGGAACATCACTCATTGTTTAAAAAAACATATGTACTCGAAGGAGGACACGACATATTAAAGTGTCTAGCAGAAGAGCTGTCGCTTTCCAAACATCCATTTAAACTTCTCCCGTGCGACACCAATTCAGGGTATCATTCAAGCTGTCGTGTTTTGTTTACTCCTCCATGCATGTCAGTTCAAATGACAAACAAGTGATATGCTGGAAAAAGAACACTCGGAACAAGAGAAATAAATAAAAATCTCTGCTTTGGGAGAGCTGTCAGCCAGACTGCTGATGGGGAAGAAAAGCAGGACAGAAGAGATTGTTATAATGCTACAATAAAAGATGCAGTTACCCTTAAAATCAATGTTTAATGCTTCAGAAGTACGGTCACTCTGCCTTCAGTTCAGATTTAATTATTAACAAAACATCACTGCTGATGGTTGGCATCCTGTCAGATGTGGAGATTGACACAGAAAGAAAATTTAAAGTCAAAGCATGGGAGCAGTCTGGTCTATAGCAGAGTGAGATTTTTTGTTGGGATGGACACACACAAGAGTGTGTTTAGATGGGGTTTATGACTGTGCTTGATGTGGTGGCATCTTTACACCTGTGCTGCCATCTGTGCCCCTGCACCCCCTGTGACCAATGTGCCTCCCAGTTTACAACAAGTGTCGCAAAAAACCTTTATGAACACATTTCACTCTCCTGTCCTCTAGAATCAAAACGAAAAAAAAGTTGGCTGGTTATGCCTCCACAAGGTATACATTTGGCAGACAGCAAAGGTACAGCAGTAGGTCAACAAGAAGAGCTATGGGTGCGTTTTTTTTTGTAGTGTGAATGGCACACATTTATCTTCTGCAAGACACTTTTGATAAAAGTTGTCTAATCTAAGGTCAGAAAGATGTTAAAAGTGAATGCCAGTCTGATGTGAAGTGGGGTGCACACTACACGATATTCAGCACTGTCTCACCAAAATTGGACAAAAGATGATCGGAAACATGTACCTGATCTGATTAGTTTCAGTGTTTGATACAAAATTCAGATGGTGGGATCAGAATCAGGCGTAAGCACCATGAAAGCATGGATCCATCCTTTCTTGTATCAAAGGATCAGGCTTGTGTAGGTGGTGTAATAGTGTGTGAGACATTTTTCTTGGCACACTTTTGACCTCTATAGTACCATACACCTCACGGCTCATAATTTGGCTCTGAAAATAATGACCCGCATCTGTTGACAATTTGAGCCATTCCTCAAAATTTGGCTCTGCCATAGTAGCTCAAATAATCTCAAACTGTTTTCTTGAACACGTCAATGAGTTCACTGCACAGTCACCAGATCTCAATCCAACAGGCCCCTCTGGGATGTGGTTTAATGAAATACTTTTATCATTAAAGAGCAGCCAACAAATTATCATCAACTGTGTGATGCTCTCATGTCAATATGGACCAGAAACTCTGAGGAATGTTTCCAGCAACTTGATGAATTTATGTAATGAAGATTTAAGGCAGATCTTAAGGCAAAGGGGCACCGCCATGGTACTGGCAAGATGTTTTCAATTATGTGTGAAGTGTATTTACAAAGACTAACAGGAGCTGGTGGGTACATTTTTTGGACAGAGCCAAGCTAGCTTTCCATGCATATTTGAATCCATTATGCCAAGACACACCAAATGGATTATTCTTTTATCAAAATAAAATAATGTTTGAGTTAAACAGCTCACACACACACTTATATTATGACAGAAACACCTTCCTTACTCTCAGATCTACCCGAGGAATACATAGTTAAACAGAGACCTAGAAAAAGGTGGAACAAAGGAATAAAAGATGAATGATTGGGAAAGAAAGAGGGACATGGAGAGGAAGTCAACAGAAAGACAAACAGAAAAATAGAGTGTCTTGCTGAAGTTCATATAAGGATATATTCCCTTAAAGTAGTAAAAAGCTCCTCAGGCTACAAAAAAGAGACATAATTAATTCGACAAACAGGCAGCAGTCTTACTCCTACACACACACATGCATACTAACATTATGACAACTAATCCACCCTCTAGTTCCAACTCTGTCTCCACTAGCTTCACCCTTTCATCAGCGCAGCGTGGCGTCCTCCCTGCATGCCTCAAGCAGCATGGAGGGACATGGCTGGAGCATTTAGTGCTCTGCTCACATCCACAATAGCGAAGAGAGCCACCAGAGCGAGCCGTCAATCCCCTCCCCGAGGGGCACTATGCACCTCCTAAGTGGATCACTCTACGATGTCACAACGTTTTCATAAAGCTCAGTGGGACAGGGGCTGTATACTCCTTTCAGCACCAGCAAATGAGCTTTGTCAGGCTTGCTAATGCACCCGGGTAGCCTGGCGACTTACCTGGAGTGTCTGCACACATATATGTACATGTATGAGCCCTTACAGGAGGAGAAAAGCTTCAAAATTTTACTTTTATCCGCCACTCCTACACATTATATCATTACCACGCTGTCTCCACCCTGCTGTTTGTTTGCACTGCGGTTCACTGCGGGGGTTTCGGAGGCGGTCAAGGGCAAAGTTGGTTGGTAACTCAGCAGGTCAGCGGCTCTAATTGCTGCCGGTCAATGGTTAAATGTCGCCCCCTGTTTCCCTCTCACACAGAGCAAGGATATCATGATGATGAGGGGGAAAGATTAAGAGGGTTGACAATGGGATCATGACAGGAAAAAAAGGGGAAGATGAAGCCGTGATGAGGAGGGAGGGAAGGATGGAGGTTGATCACATGTGTAGTGAACACTCAAACAGCGTGTCAGAGTAGAAACGAGGATGAGACGACTGTGAGGATGACGATGATGGTGGGCTGATGAGAAGAAGTAGGACGACAAAGTATAAATTTGTCATTTGGGATGAATCTGTAGTGCTTCAGAAACAGATAATATGAATTATGAGCCAAAATAGTACAGACTTCAAACTAGGGCCCCTTGTGTTTGATTGACATAATCAAGGAGGTGAGATTATTCTTGTTTGTAACTTTATAATAATATCAAGATAGATGTCAACTAGGATGAACATGTATAAGAATCTTTAAAACTGATAATTTCTTGATGATTAATCAGCACATATCACAAACAGTGAATAAAAAAATGCACGACAAAGGGAAACTCTAAAGTGTTTAATGAAGGGTGTTCCCAAATCAACTGGAATTTTGAATGAAAGTAAGCCAAAAAACATTTCTAAATTTAAAATCTTTTTACAACATTCATCAGTCCTTTCCCAAATATGACACTAGTCTCAGTTTGATATGTAGCCTATTCAGTTTTATACTTTTGAAACCAAAAACAAAGCTTTCTCTTTCTTCAAAACAGTTGAAATAAAGCTGGGTGATTTTTTTTTTTAAATCTGTCAATATTTAATATTTTGCAAAGAAAAAAAACAATGTTGAACTTTCTTTTTGGGGGCCACAAGTATCCCTCAAAATCTGCCTCTAGCATGTCATTACCACCTTTCTCCCTGGATAATGGCTTATTCAACATCACAATTCATATAATGCTGAGAAAGGACATGAAAAGGTCAGGTTTTGATACAAATTCAGGCTCATAAATAGATATACAGCAATGCTTATGGAAGAAACTGGAAGTGATGATAACTATATCTTTGATACCTTCAATTTTAACCACTTTGCATTTTGTTCTCATTGGTTTTTGAGGTTTCCTAAGGTTAGAGTAAAGCTCTCAGATTGAGAGCATTAGTCTCCAGCAGCCTTCACATTTAACCACCTTTTTGCTCCCTCAGAACTCATTATAATATGAATAAGAAGCCAGCTAGGATCTTTGCTGGATGTCAGATTCCTCAGAAAGAGGCTGAGGCAGCAGAGGGAGCGGAGGAAAGGAGATTCAACAACAACAACACTTTAGGATAATAAGGGGTAATACTGCAGCTTTGATGTCTCATACCTACACCTAAAATGGGCCTAATGAAATCTAAGTGCAGCATATTCACACATACAAGTCTTCATTTAATGGTAAGATATGGAGCTTTACGTTCAGTCATGCATACACGCAGGTTTATTTTGTCTTTGGGTTTTAGACGTGTTATCTTTTACAACACTAGATTTATCTCAGCTTAGCATTCATCTTTATTATAAAATATGTATTTTACCTCTCTCTCTCCTCGCTACCTGAAAATGATCTCTGCAGCCTCACTCCTGGTGGGTGGGATTATGGTGATCCCCTTAGTGTCTGGCTCTGACAACTCCCACTGTATGCATCCTCAACCGCCATGAAGTTGACTTCCATCCTTTACATGACCTTACATAAACCAGCAAAAATATGTGCCATTCCCCCTATGTAGTTCTCTTTTCCACACAAATACCAATCTAAGCTATCCTTGTATCATCTAGAGTAGAAATTAGGGGTGGGCAACATGTGGTCTCAATATGGGGCTTGAGTTTAAATAAAATCACTAAATTGTATACAACCCCTCCCCTCAAAAATAAAATAGAACTAAAAGAAAGGAATAGCTGTAAAGGTCTTAAAGCTGAAAAGTCAAACAAACTTATGCACAATTACTGAATGGATCTTTATGAAAAATAAAAATGGGTCTTCTTAATATTAGAATACCTTTTGACATGTTGTTATTTTTTTAACAAACATCCCTGCCATGTTTTAATATTCAAATGCACCCCTTTCTACCTTAATAAGGAAAACAAATACAAAAAAGACAGAAAGAAATTTCAGAATCAAAATCAACATTATTCTGAGTCTGGCGTTGTTGTTTTTTTCACTAAATGCAAAAGTATTACCATTTAAAAGAGCACTTATGTGTGATTGTACTCCACATCATTCAAAAACAGCATTCAATTGACTATGATAGGTGATCTAAAATATTTCTGAAAGTATTATATAGGGATAGTAAGGGTTTTATTCTGTATAGCTCACTGTACATATGATCAGTATTTGAATTTTAGTTTGAAAAATACAGAAATTGGTATTTAAATTTAGATTAAAGCAAAACACTTGCTCCTTTTGATAAATTTTAGGTATTAAGAAGCCCAAGTCACACTGCTATTACTACACTATCGCTATTACTATCACTACAAAAACATTTTACTCCACTACGACGCTTCGCCTCCACTGTGGACATCGTAGAGACAGAAAGTCCTCTATTTGCTCTGTCTAAAAAGCTCATAACAGAGGCGTGATATTAGATGAGAAAGCACGCAGACTCAGCTGAGGACAGAGGTGACACATGTGATGACGAGAGAGTTTCTTTGTCTTTGTGTGTATGTGGGGGCAAGCACCTTGAATGTCTGGAGGTGTAGATACTGGATGACAGAGCCTCATTGCAGTGCTTCAGCAGTTTCAACAGTTCAAAATGCACCCTCGCCCCGCAATAAGAATCTATTAATTTGGTCCTCTCTGCAACCATCTTTGATCTAAGTCCTCATTTTCCATTGTGTTGTTTTCTTCAATGTATCCTCCTTTATCAACTCCCTTCCTCCTCAAGTTTTGATCAAATAAAAGCTTATTATTGCAATGTAAATCCTTGATAATACAATAAAATGTCTTGAGTGTGCTTCCGAGACATCTCATCTATATTGCACTGAAAAGGAGAAGCTCTCCAATCTCGTTGTACATCCTGTATAATGACAATCAAGGCCATTCTGATTCTGATTCTGATATCCCTCTCCAGCGTTTGGATTATTTGCTCAGCATGCCCACTCTCAGATTAACAGAAGACGGTTAGTCCTGCAGCAGTATGTGAATTCTATCTCATTTACTGGTCTTATTGCACAATGGATGCTTTTAAACTATAAAATTGAAATAAACATCAATCCAGAGGAAGTTGCCCTTCCTTTGCAACAGAAAGAACAAGTTGAGGTAGTCAGGGAATCTGATCCAGATGCCTGTGGGTCACCTCCCTATGGAGGACCTCCTGCCATGTCCAACTGAGGGTAGACAACAGTGTAGACCCAGATACAGAGGTAGACCCAGGAAGAACAAGAAACTAATGGGGAAGAGAAACATCAGGGTCATGTGGTCAAGCTTTGCTCCAGGCAAGGGTTGCAAAGGGGTGGAAAAAGTGTGTACATTTCTAGAAACTTTACGAAAGTTTTCCATGGGAGTCAAACTAGGGGATTAAGGAAATATTCCAAACTGAAAACTTTCCATGGGAATTATGGGGATTTATGGAGATTTATGGGAATTAACTGGAAATCTGGGGTAATTGAAATAAATTGTTTCATGTTCAAAAACAAAAATAAACATTTTGTTTTGTCATATGCAGACATCCATGTGAAATAATATAATTAAAAAAATTACACGTCAACAGATTTACTTGTAAGTAGAATTTTATCGAGTTTTTATCATCTTATCGAACAATCAATTTCAACTTCATTTTATGTAGTCAACAGGCTCAAATGTGTGGCCTCAATAGTCAAGGGTTCTAGAATCATCTGGTCATGTGATGGAGGAAAGCATGTAGGGGGCGTGGCCTCAATACCCTGCAGTAAGCAGTGTGCTATTCACATGCGAGTACACTTACATGAAATTTGGTTGTTTTTGTCCAGCTTATGCTAAAATAAATTTTCCCAAACTATATTTAAAATCCCTGTTCAGGGCCTACCTCCAGTTTTGAAAATTCCATGTTAATTCACATTTATTTACATATATCCCCAGAAATTCCCAGAAATTCCCATTAATTCCTATGGAAAGTTTCCAAACATAAAAAATTTCCAGAAATTTGAGACAATACTCCAGACATATCCAGGTTATAAAACAAATCTGATCTAATATAACCAACATACAGCTTCATCTTCATCCCTCATTCCAAAGTCTCATTCTTAATGGATCACAACACTCTGCTACCCGTCTACTCTACTTACACAGATAAGGGTGGTCAACCATCATGGCAATGGCTGTCAAATGGAGTTACAGTTCTAACTAAGGACATCTGGATGCATGACATTTAGACATTCAATATTTACGACAATAGTTCACAATATATTTCCCAGAACTTGGCATAAACAACATGAAAGCATGGATCTATCCTGCTGCTGTCAATGTGATGGTGTGGGGGATTGTCTTGGCACACTTTGGGCACCTTGGTGGTGGTACTAAGTGAGCAACGTTTTCACACCATAGCTTAAGTATTGCTACTGACCACAACCTTCTATGACCATAATGTATCCATAATCTGCTAGCTACTTCCAGCCCTTCATTCTACAAATCTTTAACCATCTCAAACTAATTTCTTGAACATTACATTAAGTTTACCATACTCTAGTGGCCTCCACAATGACCAGATATCAATTCAATAGAGCCTCTTTGAGATGTGGTGAATAGGAAGTTTGCATCATAAATGTGCAGCCGACAAATTTGCGGCACTTCTGTGATGAACCAAAATCTCTGAGGAATGTTTCCATCACCTTGTTGAATCTATACCATGAAGACTTATGACACTTCTGATGGCTAAAGGGGGTCCAATTTGGTACAAGCAAGGTGTGCCTAATAAAGAGGCCAGTGAGTGTACATTTGAAAATGACTTAATTGTTGTTTATCTGTCTGTTTCAGCCACAGGAAATTGTAGCTTTATAAAGCTTGTTGGTTCTCCTTTAGTCATAATTTTGGATAGATCAGGGTCCATCAGGGTCCACGTGAGACAAATATGGCTCTGGTATAGCTCTGATGCAAATTAACAAATTTCCAAGTCTAAATCTTTAAGTTAGCTGGACATCTCGAGCCAGGTCATCTGCAGACAATTTATTTAACAGACTTGATGGTTAAAAACAGTCAATCTAAAAAGAGCACAGCTGGTGTTATCCACTCTTTACCAACCAATTCAACATTGTTTACCTCTGAATATATCAAATGCAGTGTGCTCCATTTGATTTTCATTGCATGTTATTGTTGTTTTCTTGGAAAAACTCTCTGACCTTAGGTTAAAAGGTTTTGGTGTAACCGAGCAAATCCAGTAAAAATAGTATTATTAGTGTGTAAGCAGGTGAATTTACAGAGTAAAGGAAAGAGCTGTATAAAAGATAAGAGGAATAAGAAAAAAAGCACTACATAACCTGTATATGCAGTCCATTTACCAAATATCCATAATGATTCCATGAGAACTGAAAATCTGATGTACCACCATCATAGCCATTACCTTCATTATTACCATTACTGTGGCCTTGACTCTCCAAACACACCGACTGTCCTCCCCTCAAACTCTCATTTCACATATCCAAGCTAATTACAGCCAACCTTGGGGGAGAGGGCAGCAAAAGAAGAAAGAAACAGAAAAAGCCAAACTTGCATCCATTCAGGTGCAGATCTAGTAATAAAAATAGTTGTTTACAAAGGCTTTTCTGAACACTACACTTGCCATTTCAGTGATTATATGGAGAAGAAGAAACAAAGACAAGGGTAAAGTGACAGAAAAATCACCTGCTGGATGTAATTATATGTTCACAGAATATAGAAGAAAGCCTGAGCATCTATATGTGTCCTTGATCTGCTCAGTAAAGGAGCCCTAATACACATGCGTGCAGCTGTTCAGTTAACTGTAAGTGTTCAGTGATTGTGTTTAAGTATTTTCTGAAAGTCAGAGAGAGCAACTTGAGGAACAAGATTACAAATGCTGCTGTAATGTCATTCAAAATGAACCGCTACACACTACAGGTGATTTATGTCACCGCATGAAAACATGCATATGTATTGGAGGAAAATCTACATGCAACTGCATACACTCAAAATGCCAGTTTCAAGTGGTTCAAGTTTTGTCCTTTACACCATGGAGGTTAAGCCTATCCACTGCATTATCTGATTGGCCTGTAATGAATGTGACTGACAGAACAATTGTCCAATCACCTGCTGGATAAGCTTTTAACAGTTTCTGCCCATTCCTAAACACTTTCTATGAGCTCTTTCCCAGATGGACTAGTGAGATATATTTAATGGTCCATCTGGTGTGTCAGGTACATTGATATTACAATTAATAACACGTTTTCAAGAATATATTTTTTAAATAATGTATTTATTTAACCAGTACAATTCTAAGGTGCCATGGAGAAAAAAATAAATAAATTGTGCGCACGAGATAGTAAAACGTGCGCACGATATATTAAAACGTGCACACGTTTAAGATAAAACGTGCACTCGATTTAATTATACAGGCAAGCGGCAACAGACAGTCGGGCTCATCAGTAGATGGCGGTAATGCCCCATAATATTGTGGTCACCTGCCGGTAAAAACCAAGAAGAAGAAGAAGAAGAAGAAGAAGAAGAAGAAGACAGCCGGGCTCGGTTGAAGCATCGCAGTAACCAGCCAACGTTAGCTGTGTCTGTGAATGTAGGAGTGCAGGGTATGTACAGTCCCTTAGGCCATTTATCAGTACCTTAAATAAAAGCTGCACAACTTTCAAGACTCAAGCAAAGCTCGTGTCTTGCTGCCACCCGCTGAATAAGGTGCAGGGAGTTAGCCCCGAAGTTAGCTACAACTTCGCCTCTGTAGCAGCAAACAAGTCCCCCCTGTGCATCCCAGGTCAGGACACTGACTGAATCTGAGTACTCCTTCCGGCTGAGCCTGTTGTCTTTTAGTATGCGCAGCAAAGTTTTCCAACTTAGGACTATTCCATCTCTCATGGCAAGAGCGAGGCGGAAGTAAAAGTTAACTAGCTCTCTTCTTCTCTCCATTGTGTGTGTCTGTAAACATCTGACGTCAAAGTCAAAACGTGGTAAATAACTTTATTGTTATTATTATTTATTATTTTGCTTCAGTATTTCGTGCACACGTTTTAATATATCATGCGCACGTCTTAGTATCTCGTGCGCACGTTTTAGCTTAAACGTGCGCACGAATAAGTATTTTGTGCGCACGTTTTAATATATCGTGCGCACGTTTTACTATCTCGTGCGCACGATTTATATTTTTTTTTCTCTGTGGCACCTTAGGGGCTCCGTAGTATCTCCTATAATACTTCGCACATAAAGGGCTTGAGTGTCAAGTTTTTTAGCCTTTAATAAAAAATAAAGAAATATTCCTCTGCCCCAGTGATAGTCAGGGGCGATATTTTGTTGACTTTGATTGTATGTGCATCTACCAGTCTATAAGGACCATTTTGGAAGTGTTTTACTTGTGTGACGGCAGCAGTGCGTGTCTGTTTTCATTTTGGCACGCATGTTATCAAGACAGAGCATTCAGACCGCAAGCATAAGAACCCTGAAAACATAATGCCCCACTTCCTAGCAAATCCAAGTGCAGAAGAACAAAAAAACGTATTCAACACAACAAAAACTCTCCTTTGATGAACTTTCAGTACAACTTTTTCAAACATTTTGATCACTGACAATCCATAGCTGTCATTCATTGAGCCATAAAACTCAAGTTTTTTATGTCAGTAATTATATAATAGAAAAAGCACAGACCACACTTGTGAATGCCTGTGAGTGGATAAAAAGAAATGCAGCAGGTGTAAGACTATAACAGGAAGGTACAGAGTTGCAGTGTACCGTCACACAGCTTGTGTTCTCCTGTATCTGTGCTGTGCTGAGCCCACCTCGGCTGCACAAACACGCACAGCAAGTGAGTAAATTTAGCAGACAAAAGAAGCAACCTGACTCAGGCGAGCAGTTCTGATACAATACTGCTCCCTCACAATGTGTTTGTGTTAGCTCTGCCACTTCAATCAAATCCACTTTGTCTGTTTCTGACCACTCTGTTTGTTCTTCGAGAGCCTTTAGTTCATAACATTTACAGAGACAAAAAACGTAGTGACTCAAGGTTGTTGCAGAGATGGGCTTCACAGGTGACTTTTATATTATTCTAACTTCTTAAATTCTCAGTGAGTGTGCCCCGGCATACATTAAACTGGGAAAAATTGATTTTGCCATCAGAGGCATGTCAGCCCCTGCCACAATGGTCACAGGTACCATTTTCAGCTAGTGACTCAGGCCCTCCTTCCTGTCGACATGTCTAACAAGTCAGCAAGCAGCTAACTGGTTGTATGTGTTAAATATGAACAAATGTATACACATGCACATTTCAGAAACACACCATACTTTAATTGAGAAATAGATACCGTTAATGCTATCCCACTCACTGAGTGTTATAACTCTAACCAAACTAAAACAAAACTTGTTATAAGCTAAGCATTTATGGTATCGTACTAAAGCCTACTACTGACTAATGTGCTAACGACTATCATACTGTTTGCCTTCCAGGGTGGGGTGTACACATGTCCTGATTCAGCGGGGCATTCACAATTTCAGGCCTCTGGTCCTGTGTCCTTACAAATATCTAAAAAAACACCAATATGTCCCAATTTAGGACAGTCCCCTGTCTCTACTTCAGCTGACTGATATGGGATTAAACCTGCTTTAAACCCAGATTTGTCTGTATACATGCCCAATAATGTTGTTGCCGATTTATACAATCAGAACATCATAAACTCCCTGTTTTTAAAAGTTAATTTATGCAGGATAGCGGAGGTGTTTACAAGCTTGCTGGATCAACATTGGAAATTTTTAAGCATGCTTAAAATTTTTAAACTACCGGACAAACATCAGCGTTGTCCATCTGGCATTAACCTAGTTCTGCATAGCCTGACTTAGCTCAAAGTTTCTCTCTATGAAGGCAAAAGAAGGCCAAAATGTCAGTGTGTGAATGGAACTTAAAGCATCTGACAGAGAGCAGCAGGGTTTGCTTTTAAGCAGCTGAAACAGGTCAGTCTAGAAAGTATTCTTAGTTGTTGCCTTGCTGTTAAACCTAGCTTTTCACCTCCTCTAAATATACACATGCATGCAAAGAAAAATCTATACACTTTCAGCCACACACACAAACACACAGAGGAAGGCGTTGCAGATACTTGGCTTCTGACAAAGTGCTTACACACCTCTCTGGGTGCCAATGCCTTAAGTCAAATTATCCAACACTTTGCACAGAGGGACACTTACACAGCTCTCTCTCCCCGCGGGGCTACATTGAAGGTGTCCTTTAGCTAACAACACTATCATGGACACACACCAACATGATCACTCATATACTCATGCACACTTTGCCCAGCACACATGCGACTGTGCACACACTGGTGGAGTAATTACAGACATTTTAATCACTGAACTCTCCCCCTGTGGGGCTGAGCACACATAGCAGGGAGTGGGCAGCGAAGGAGGCCCTTGACCGATTTCAACCTTGGCTTAATGATCGTCATTTTAGCCTGAATACTTTATGCAGCAGATGCCACTTCTAATCAAGGAGCAGTGTAAGAATCAAGAATACTCAGTGATGAAGACAATGGTTTGATTCAAATGGAAGGAGCCTTTCTTTTTAATTTCAGAGAGCAGATTAAGTCAAACACTTAAACTTATTATCACAGGAGGATACAACCTTGTCCAGCAGGGTGAAACTGAACTGTTGAAGTATCTGGTGTATCTGGTGTATTAGACAGACTTCTTCTTTCCTCAACCTTTTGCTCTTAAAAAATGCTGGCGGTTTCTTTGCACTGATGCAACCATCCAGTTAAAGACATTCACCATTATTTCCTGCATCAAACTGACATATTTGAAAACTTGCTGATGGTGGTTATCGGGGTCATTCTTTCACAGCTTTTCTGCCTCTTTTTTGGTCTTATTCATACTTTATTAGAAACCAGTGTTATACTGTGTAATAGATAAACCTTGTAGAGAGCCAGTCCAATTGAAACACTCCTTAGTTAGAGAAATCAGGATACCAGTGGAGCTGAGCGTGATAATAGCTGAATGGACCCTGGGCTGCTTCTCTGTTTTTTTTTTTGTTTTTGTTTTTTTAACAACTATTAATGCAAGCTGCAAGTTCAAGTATCACATATAGCCAACAAGATTGCAAACTCCACAACATCTAGTGGGCAAATGGTGAAGAGCAACATAGTTGATGCCAAATGTCAGGTGTATAAATAATACAGTATAGATAATGAATGAATGGATGAAAAACAGACTTTTGTATAGGTTTAGCCCATGGGCAGACTTCAAAACTCCTTTTTATGGCTACAATGCTTATTTTAACAGATCTATTTTAGGGCCCTAAAATCCGCATTATTTTTTCAAAAATCGCGTCTAAATTTTTCCCATAATCCGTTTTTTTGGGGGGTTTTAATATTTTGAGATTTCGATCTTAGTATTTTATGCAAATTTAACATTGAGTCACAGTATAAAGTAATGAAATATAATCAAATCAGGTGGTCCTCACACGTATCTTTAAGGGTTTGACAAAATTTGCAGAACACTTGATCGCCTGACACATAATCATCGTTGGGAAACCTCTCTGCCATGTACAGTGGAGTTAGCAAGGAGTTCTTAGCTTTTTGCCAACTTAGTCGGTGTCTCAGGTGGTCACTTCTACATGTTTGCGTTGTTAATGAGGGGAGGAGGACTAGCAGGGGAAGTGAAGCATGCATTGTCCACAGCCTTACTGACCCCCTCAAAGCATTTTCCCAAGAGATACGTTCATTTTTGTTCCAAAAAAATAAACTGTAAATTTTGGCCATTTCCGTGATATTCCACGCTTATATTGAATTCCCACTTTTAAGTCCAATTCCGTGATTCCGTCCGTGATTCCTTTGATCGCTGATTGTATAGGGTCTGAATATTTCTTGTAACATTTTAAGGGAGCAAAACTTCACACTTGTTCTCAACCTCATTACTCTTGTATTATCAGCCACAAGCTTAAAAGTGACAAAAGACTTAACTATTTATTTACCACAGAACAAACACATGAAACCAAAGATCCGTCTCTGACTCTCTTGCCTTGGAAGGTATTACATAAACACAAAACATGGTGCAAAGTGAAATGAACCCCCAAATCACTTACACCAACATTATTAAAAATACATGACTGAGCGAGTTACCGCACCACTCTCCCCTCAGCCTGCATCTGGCTCTAACTTCCTCTGACTCCCTTATTGGAGGTGGCATACAAGAAAAACAAGCAGACCGGTTCCCTGGGATCATATCACCTGAGTTTTGTCCCACATTGGCGGGGAGGAGAATGAGGAGAAGAACGAAGCATACACCCAGCTTTGGGAGTGTGTACAAGTTTGACCAGACGAGGCCTCTCCTTGACCCACTCCCACCCCGCCCTCCGAACCCCCCCCAACCCCTCATGCCTTGCAGTTCAGTAGATTAGCAGGAGCACAACAGAGGCCGGTGCTATCGCCCGCTTGCAGGCTCCTCAGCCCCACTGGCAACACAAGATATCACACACACACACACACACTGAACAGATACACAAATCTGAGTGTGGGCTGCCTCCATGCATAAACCACTCTCTCTCATGCACACACTTACGCTATATTTGGCGCTCATTCCTGATGTTGTGCCTGGGGGTTCATTAGTGACACTGAGGCCACTTCAATAGGAGTGGCACTTTCAGGGCGGCACACAAACACACATGACCACGACGACTCAGACACGCTTTGCTGATTCTATATGTAAGTCCACATATGCTAAAGTCCACCCTGAATGTATATGCCTTTGAGTTAGCATGTGGACAGAGATAAAAGCGTATTTGTCCCCCTGACCCTTTAATGACAGAGCCCATGTGACGGCAGCTCTGAACCTGCATTAACCAGCATGACTTTTACAGTAAAAACTAACGTCGGGATCAACAATCTCCTGCCTAATTACCTCAAGGTCAATTACAGCAGCAGTCAGCTTTGAAGTTGTGCAATGAAACATCAAAGGTGTTTTTTTTTTCCCCACCTCTGAATTTCAAAGCAGGGAGATGCTGGGGAGCAACCTAACAAAAAAAAGGCAGGATGTGGAAATGAGGGGAGACATTCTGGGAACATGAGGTCTATGAGGGAGAGAACATGAGAGGGAACAGGCGACATTTGTCATATTTCATGAAGCATACCGCATGAGTCTGAACATAAAGCAGAAGGTAAATGTCATGTTAGTGGATGGATCTGACATATATAGCGGCTCCCCACTGAGAACAAATACAAGGTGAGTGTTATGATCAATGCTGTCAGTACTGTAGTCATACATAACAATCTAACCAGGACTGTCTCTTTTTCAAGCTTTTCTGCCACGTAAACATATATTAAAGGTCCCATGTCTTGGTTTGTTTTGAATGTTTATATCATGTCTTTGGTGTCTTTTAAGAAAGGATGTGCCTTAAGTAGAATAGAAAAAAAGAAAAAAACTCATCAGACCATGAGGACCAGATGGAGTTCTTTTTTTCTCCCCTTTGGAAACACTCAGATCTGAGGGGGCTGGGAGGCTACAGGAGGCTATGATAATGAGTTATTTGCAGATTGGCTGCCCTAAGGATGTCTAATGGGAGGGGGAAGGTGGGGTTATAGACCACAGAGCAGACTTTAAAACAGTCATGGCATCTGCCTGTGATGAACAGAAAATACAGGTAAAGGTTGTATAGCTATTACATAATAAACCAGGAAGTAAAACGCTGAGCGTTTTAGGGCTTTTTGTCCTCAAAGAGGCATAGAGCATTTCTCCACGGACAGAGAGTTTGGTTAAAGGTGCCATGATCTTCTGCTCCCCAAGCCTCTTCTAACAACATTACAAGAATGAAAGTTGATTTTGCAGGATATGGGACCTTTACAAAAAAAATCTTTGACAATGTGCAAGAAGACTGGTGCTAAATACTTCCTGAACAGGGCAGGTGCAATTGGTTGCTACTAGAAATTACGAGCTAGCATGCAATGTAGCTCGCTAATGACAAGATAGCCAGGAAGCCACCTTGACTGCTTGCTATCTATATTTACATTGCAAGTTAGTTAAAAAAAAGATGAAGGAATATTGAGCAATAAAGCAAGATAGACAGAAAGATAGAGAGAGATAAGATTTAATAATTTATAGTGGATTATCAGCATGAACATGGGGTGTTGCCTCAGGCTAGCTATGTGAATACTTGCTAATTTGTTTACTTCAGCGGTTGTTAAAGCTTGTTTGGGGTTCTAGTCGGCTATAGATTTGTAGCTTTATTTTTTCTTGAATACTCATCTACAGGGCTGTCAGCTTTTGGTGTCTGGCTAAAGTAAGATTTTCAAAGGTGGAGTAAAACTCCACTCCACTATATATCTCCACTCCGAGATATATAGTTGGTATATATATTATTATTTTTTTTTTTTTTGTATTGAAAAAACAATCAGAAATGCTTGCTGTTGGGTCCCTTGCCATTTTTTGTAGTTCTAGTTCGCAGTTAGTTAGCAACCATTGTTTTAAACACACAACAACAGTTTAAAGCAGAACTAAGTAAGATTCTGGCTTTTTAGCTCTCTAGGGGCCTCTATGGTCATTGAGTGTAACTGCGCGGTTACAAAAACAGAGCGCCTCACACAGACATGCTTTTTTTGACATACAGAGGGAGGAGAAGCGAGCCGACAGGACGTCCTAAGAGACAAATAAACCATGTGGACTGATAAGGTACAGTCTGATTATGTTGTTTAGTTTGTGGTTTTTTAGTGTGAAGTGTTCCTACCCTCCACATTGAAGTTACATGGTGCCAGTGAAGGTGATACAGACCCCCTCAGGCCATGACGAAGGTGTCATTAACAGTGAAATCCCATGTGCGTGTGCTCACCATGAACCTTCTTTCAGGCATTTATTTGAAACTGGTATTCTAAATTCCATTTAGTGTCAGGCTTGAGAACCAGGAAGTGCTAAAGTCTAATTCACTTCCATGTTTTTGGATTCACTCCAGCACCACTCAGTTTGTTGAGAGAGAGAGAGAGAGAGAGAGAAAACGATAGATAGATAGATAGATAGATAGATGTTTTCAAGCAGGTATACTATATGTATGTGAAAAACATGCATTAAATGGAGAACAGATATGCTCCCAATGATCAAACTGCAACAAATCATTGATCCAAACACACTGAAAATGCATATTCTTAAGACCTTCTGTCAACAGAGTAAAGGAAAGTGTTTTTCACTATAACAATATGATTATTAGCAGTTTGAATTGTATCCCTGGTGCTGTGTTTGGGTCTGAAGTACCTACAAGTTACCGTTAAAATTAATACCTCTGCTTTCTTTGTGATTGTCATGGGATCTAAACATGAGTTACTCTGAAGAGACAGAAATGTAAAAAGCCAGTGCTGCAGATCTACATGCAGTAGTATTCAATAGGGACAGCTTTATTCCTAATCTCTTTTTGGCTTTCAAGCCTCAACGGCAGTCTCTTGAATAAAGGATATTAATAGATCAAAACTGTTGTACTTCACTGATGCAGTTCTCGAGTTTATGGTATGGTATGGTATGGTAAAACTATTACTTATTCAGATAAAGTTTTGTTTGGCCCTTGGTGACATGGTATTATCTGCTGAGGTACCTCTCATGGTGTTGAAAGGTGCACTGATAAACAATCCAACACCACCTTGGGCGTAATCATGTAAATTTAAGTGCCCCTTTTTCAAGGTTTGAACATATGGCCACTCAGGCTCTTATGTGTAACACAGCAAATTATCTGGCTCAAATCACCGGTGTGAAGGGTTATGAAGTATGCTGTGATCAAGTCCAACATTGCTCCTTTAATTACCATTTACTCTTAGTCTTTTGGCTTATTTTATATTATGGTCTGAAGCCTCACAGTTAACTTTGAACAGTACACGCTGAACCTCGTTATTTAGAATCACTTCAAGTAAAACCTCATTACTGAACCGTGTAAACGACTATAATTTGGAATAAGAAATCATTACTGAGGAACTATTAGGGGTCTGGATTTGTTCAAGTGTTTGACTTCCCTCTATTATTTAGATGGTAATTTAATTTGTCAAATTATTCAAAGAAGTGGCCATACTCGTGCGGTTACTGCTGTCTAGAATACAGTGAGAGTCTCTGGATCAACTTCTGCTGGGTGAATTTCTAATAAAACACACTGTAGGAAGTCTCCACAGTACAGTGAGTTTTGATAAAGACTGGGGAAATTAGAAAAATCACACAGCATCTGATGACGGCGGTACCTCTCCTCACTGAATTTCAATGTGCTATAACCAACTCTCCTGAGTGTGGAGTGCCTCAAAGTAATTGCACATCCCTGACATCTGTGTGCTCGTGACATTTCACATCTTGTTTCTAAGAGGCTTATCTGCCAAGCTTCATGAAAAATGCTCTCTTATTGCAAGGAACATTTCCAACAGTGTCCTGTAGTGTAATATTTAATAATGAAGGAGATTCAAACTTTGTACTTTTCCAAAGAGATACACACTGTGCTGCAACACCAAAAAACAAAAACTGAACTCCTTCTGATGGAGCTGTTGTTGGTGAATTCCACCTTTCTTCACCTTGCTTGTAATAATGAAGCGTGTCCCTGATAGGGAAGTTTCAGCAGTGAAATCGACCTCCACTTACAAGTGTAGAACCCTCTAAGTCTTGACATGTAAAATTATATGTTAAGCACTCAATGGTCTATCCGAAGGTCAGACCTAAAGTGCAACTAACGATGCTTAAGTTCGCTAATTACATGGGTCATGCAGACAGTAGAGCAAGACCACTTGCAGACATGTGACGAATATGACGTCACTTAGTTCTGTGAACCACTGTTGTCAGTAGACTATAATGCATTTTAGCTGCGGAGATGATTTTTTTGAGACACTACAGTAATATAAAGTATCATTAATATGAAACAGAAATGCCAGATTGCACAATCAAGGGTGTTGTTGAGTTCGCTAACAAGTGGATACATGAAAGGTTGCAAGCCCCACTTCTTTATCTGTCATTCGACTCATAAAATGATTGATAAGGAGTCACCGTATACAATATGGTGACTTCAATAGTCAGGCATCATAAGTTTTTTGTTTTTCCAAAACCAGTGGATGATATCACCAAGACAATGTCTGTTTCATATGATCTATGAATGGGGCTTGAATCTCCTGTTGTATTGAGGCTATAGGGTCCTATACTGTTTTACTAGTCAGGACAATAGCACACAAAGCAACCACACAACCATCAAATTTCGTATAACTCCTGCCAGAAAAGTAAGACTGGCTTTATCCTTAAATATAAACGGAAACAGTCTTGGAGACACAAATCATAAATGGATTAATATTTCAGCAGCAAGCCCTGTGACTGGCTGGCGACCATTTCAAGTTGTCCCTTGCTTTTTACCCATTAGAAGCTGGGATAGGCTCCAGCCCCAAACCCCACCACCCCACCCCAAAAACGATAAGCAGTGTAGAAAATGGAAGGATGGATATCAGCAGCAGCAAATATCATTACTCTCTGGTCCTTATCTAATAAAAGTGAAAGAGTCATTGATGATAATTGAATTTCTCCAAATATAATTAACCTGACATCTGTGTAAGACATTATCACAACTTAGATTAGGTTGTAAAACATTGGACACTGAAAGATCATGAACCTTTCATCAAATGAAGTCAGTAATATGATGGGATATACCAAAGAGCACTTCTGTAATAAAATTAGAGGAGTAGGTTATTATCTGTTATAATGTTTACCCATACAGGTGAAGACACTTCTAGTTTATTCAGTGAAACTGTCTTTTTACCAAAGCATCCAAGCTCAAAATCATTCCTTTTTGCACTGAGTGTTACACGACATTGAATTGACCTAAAATTGAAGATTAGGGTTTCTCATCGAAAATGATATTTCCCTAACAAAAGTGTCCTTCACATTACTTTCTTGAAGTTTGTCATATTGTGCAAAGCTTCTTGCCAGACAGCAAGCTTGTCCACAGACATGGCAGGACCTTTGAGTGAGTATGCCCTCCTTCCTATTAACATTGCATGCACATTGGATGATTAGCATTATTACTAACAATCACCTTGTTGGGCTGGCTAAATGTAGCTTTGTAGCTACTGAGAGACATGTGTTGCAGGTTTTGGCATGACTATATTCATCATAACATAAAAGTTAAATAAGCCAATTCAAGACAACTTTAGTATTTAAAATTTTAAAGGATCATAGCATTTTAGGATGAGACTAGGGTTTCATTTTAATAAGGGGAACAGTTAGTAAAATGTTTCTTTTTTTGTTACTGTGATAAATAACATGTCTATGGAGGCTGAAATGAAAGGTTCATTGCTTAAATTTGATCAGGATGAGAACACTGATTCTGATTTAGAACGAGTCATGTCTTTGCCTACTTCAGTAGGCTCCTCCATGTCATCACATCACATTCAAAGGAAAGAACTTTTACAAGCTAGTAAAAAAAACAGTACGAAACTAAAACTAACACTGATTAGCTTTATTAATGTTACTCTGAAAAATACGCATATGTCAAGTTAAGTGATCACCCTATGAAATCAAACCTCTTTGTGTCCTGTGCCTACTTAGCACCCAAACTGTGCACCATATTACCATTAAAATGAAGTCTGACATGCTATTAAATTGCATGCCCCCCATGCTGATACACAGCATTACAGTATAGGGTCTTAGACTTCAATAATCACCTAGTTGTTTACCAAGGCCACAAACTTCTGGTGCCTGTGTGTGCATGTGGAGGGAAGAGGTGGAGGGGAGGGTCAATAGTGTATATGATGAATCCATCCCCCTTCACCTCGCTGCATTAGCATTGCTAATGTGAGTAAGTGGTTCAGGAGTGATGCCACAAGGAATACCAAGTCAACCTGACCACCAGTGAATGCGTAAGTGATGTCTGTAGTTAGACAGCTTCACGCTCACCCACACACACTCATACTCATGCACACTTCCTGAATGTCAATGAGGAAGTGCCAACAACTCTGCTACTCCTTCATCAGAGGTCACACTGTGAGAGGGAGGGAACTTACTGCAGGCGCAGAGTGTATATAAATTTCTGCATTAACTTTCTCCTACTGTATGTGTGTTGGGGGGGGGCATGATTGTGTTCTGAGCTGGATTTGGAAAGCAGCCGTTAAATAGACCTGAGGGGGGATTGCATCCTTTATGTGGAAGGGTACAGAGGGGACACGAGGGGAAGCCAGCGGTGCCGCACCGATGTTCCCCTCTCGCCCTTGAGCAGGGAGACTTCTCGTTCTCTCTCACCACGCTCCCTCTGCTTGTGCCATCATACCTGGGGGGACACTGTGACACCAACCCAGAAAGACCAGATTGTCGCCTCTCTTTTCTGACAGCCTACGAGAATTTCAGCATCCATCTCTCCTGACCCCCCTGCAGGGGCAGCAGAGCATCCTCCCAAAATGCAGTAGGGCAAGATGAATGAGCCTGTGTGGAGGCGCTCTATAGGGTGGCAGACTATCCCACAAGCAGCCACATAGCTTCTAGTTTTCTGCTTGGACCTTATACTTCTAAACTTATACATAATTTAAAGTCTCTGCAAAGCTAAATTCTGAAAAACATTTCTAACACACTTTGTCAGAATAAAGAATCTGCACAGCTTACTAGCCACGCTAGCAAGCAGGTGGATTTCAGTAAAGTTACAGATTTTTTAACATGGAGTGGGCTGCAGATCCACGATGTGAATCTCCAATTCCAGCATGTCCCAGAGGTGCTCTACTGCTCTAGATGAACACACTAGAGTCATAGAATGATGTGCCGAAGTACAATTAACCTCAATAACATTACACCTTGTCCCCGGGCATGAATCACTAAAAGCAGATAGTTCCATACTTTCATGTTGTTTATGCCAAATTCTGACCTACAATCTGAAAGTTGCTGCTGAAATCGAAACTTGGTTGTCACAGTTTGGTGAGCTGGTGGAAAATGTAGCCTTTGTTTCAGGTTCTTAGCTGATGGGAGTGGCACCCCTTGTGGTCCTCTGCTGATGTAGCCCATCAGCTACAAGATTTTGTGTAATAACCAGTGTTTATTTGAGTTGCTGTTGCCCCTCTATCACCTTAAAAATCCGGCCATTCCCCACTGACCTCTGAAAATCCTCGTGGATCAGCTCACCTGGTCCATCTGGCACACAAACATCCATGCTATGTTTAAAGTCACTTATTACCTGTCTTCCCCATTCTGATTCACGGTTTGAACCTTGGCAGGTTGTCTAACCACGTCCACATGCTTGAATGCAGTGATTTGCTGCCATGTGATTGGCCCACTAGCTGTTTGCATTAACACACGTCAACAGATGCACCTTATGAGGTGGCTGGTGAGTATTTATTGTACATTTCCTTAAAGATAAATACATTAAAGGGATAGTTTGGGTTTCATGCAGTGGGATTGTGTGAGGTACATGGCATGAGCCTAAGCGTGTGCTAGAGTGTCACAGCACAATTCTCTCTCTGTTTAGAAATCTCAGGACAGGCGCTGACGCTATACATTGCTATACATGGTGCCAGACTTTCAGCGGGATTAAAAGAATGAGGGAGAAAACAAGCTACAAAAACAGCGTTGAGTCATCACACAATAAAAACAGTTTGTTAACATCCACTTAGTTTCAAACTGCCAAGCTGCCACTGCCTTTGATTATGCAAAGTTTTAAGACATGACACAGCCACATGTTCAGGCTCGTGCCCTGTACCTCCCACCCCACTTCAAAAAACCTGAGCTATCCTTTTAAGGAACAACTTATGGTCCACACAGAACAGCCCTTGTATAAACAAAAAAAGTTTTATATTTGGAGTATGTTGAGTTTTGGATCAGCTATGGTAAGTTTAAATATGTAACCTCATTTTCGTCTCGTTGGGAAGTAAAAGCAGTCTTTCACGATAATCCTTTTAACCCCACAATGGATCCCCTCAGGGGATTAAGCCCCATACTCTCAAATTGGTATATTCTACTGTATATATACTTTACAAATCCACAGATGGCATGTTTCAACCCCCCATTCACACTGAAATGGAAGTGTGCCCCATGTTCAGGGACGTGATTATGCTAATATACTGAGGATAAAACATGGAAGAGCAGAAGCACCATGTTCAGACCTGACAGCTTCTTTATAGTGTGAGCTATCAATGCTGTGATCACCTCCATTCAAACTGTTCCCAGAGGAAAGAGGCCGAGGACAAAGAGGAAGGTGGAGAGTGTAGAAAAAAATGTAAGAATAAGATATAGAGAAAGACTGAGCCTCAATATTTCCCCCATGCTGACAAGATGGGAGTTTTTCAGAGCCTGTAGCTTTTGCTTGCATCTGCCACATTGTACCTACATATGAACATGCTTGCTGCTATGTACACTGACCCTCCCACACCATGCAGGGTGTTGTACAAGCGATTTCTAGATAAAGTTGCACAGTTGTCAGGAGGGGTCAGGAGGGTCATTGGTCTGCATGCATTATTTAGCAGGGAGGTGGACAGCAGGTCAGGACTTGGTGAAGGAAGACCTGGAGCTCTGTTGGAGTCAGCTCTGAATATTTAGTCGCCCTCCTCTGGACGGATTCAGAAATGTGGAGAGTAATACAAAGTTCAGTTGCTCCTTTATTAAAGATCGAACTGGCAACCTTCCTGCTGTGCCACCATGCCGCCAGGCTTAATCCAGCCAAGTAAATTTTTGAAAGAAAGGAGTCTGTATCATTCTTAAGAGTTAAAATTGGGATGGCTAATTAGGCCTCCAAATTAAGACATACATTTTATGTCTTTCGTTTTTTGTTTGTTTGTATCTCATTAATTACATGATATTTTGTCCCTTTCAGCACACATGCAGGCAAACCACGTCTCTGCTCCTGCACTGATATTAATTGCATCCATGTGCCTTGAGTGTCTTATTTAACTTGAAAACTTGCAGGCAGCAAGACAAGTCAAACTAACGTGCACCTCATGATGTCAGACATTTCTCTTTAATCGCTCACTTAAGCTGTTTCTTCATTAATGATTCAATCTGTAACCAGTTCAATTTTCCTTTGTTTAGTTTAACTTGAACTTTTGAGGCTCAGTTTTTTGATTGAAAGTAACAGGATTGTTATCTCAGCAGGTAGTGAAGTATACCCATAGCTCAAGACAGAACAAAATGAAGTTAAAACCTACAGAAAACATCTCAGCCTAATCATGGTTTGTAAAAGTCCTCCACCGGGGGGGCTCTCAACCAAAATATATCAAGAGATGACAACTTGAGACTAGAAGATATGAGACCATCCTACTGTCACCTCTTCCAGATTTTTCAGTTTACGTCTTGTTTCTCAAATAGTCATGTTACCCAAATTTTTGCTGGTTAATTTGTACCATTCCAGACAGTGTTTTCTTTGTCTTTTTACTGAAGCTCATAATGAGTCTCCACTTTTGGATAGCACCAATCATTGAAGTAATGGATATTTGATCATTTGAATCTCTACAGTATTTGAGAGTATAAAACACTTTGACAACCTTAACATACAGAAAAGATACCATTGTTTGTGTAGCATGTAAACAGTGTTCTTTTTGGTGGTTGCAAGGAAAAGGGCTTATGAATGTAGCTGTAGTTTGAGCATTTTAACTGTTCAGTAATGACTCATTTTCCTCTAAAACTTCCCAGTGTACATTTTTTTAAACCAACTAATGTAACTCTGGCCATCCAGATGGTGCTTCAGAGCTGGACGTCTTTGAACTTTCAGCAAAAAAGACTTCAGCAGATGCAGCTGAGCAACTCTGTCCCCCTCAAATTATGTTCATAATCAACTGATTTGAACAGCACAGACATTTTGACAACAACACAGCAGCACATTATACCTCAAATTTAACCAGCATCTAGATAAATTTAGAGTTGATGCCACAATTTTGTCATAACAGTTGTGTGCTAAAGTGATGGCTAACCAAAATTGGACGACAGAAGGTTGTGGAAATGTTGCCTGGGCTTGATTTTTGCCACCACATTTAGATGATAGGGTCAGAATTGGGTGTAGACAATATGAAAACGTGGATCTATCCTGCCTTGTATGAACGGCTCAGGATGATGGTGGTGGTGTAAGGGTGGGAGGGATATTTTCTTGGTCGTCTTGGGCCCCTTATTACAAAGAGAGCGTCTTTTGATTTGCCACAGCCTTCCTGTGTATTGTTTCAGACCAAGCCCATCCCCACATGGCCACAGTATATCCATCCTCTGCAAGGAGCTGTGGGCCCCATGACAGGAGTATACATTGGGCCCCAGTATAAGCAGTAAGGTATAAAGAAGCATGTGCTCTATGTAAGTTATACTAGACTGCTTTGTTCACTTAGTAAAAGTTGCCTGTACACTCTGCAGTGACTTTTGATAAGCTAATTTTTAGAGTCAAGTTTTTTAAGACTATAATGTTCGACGATGTATTAGGGCCACTTAAAGAAATTTAAAAAAATAAATAATGAAAACTAGAAATTTTCAAGAATTTACTACTTTTTACACACAGTGTGCGAAATAGCCGTCAGTGTTTGGGGGGGGGTCCCAATCTCCCGATTGTTACGCTATACTGATTTCAATTTTCTCAATATGCAGTAGTCCTGTAACATTACAAAACACACCAGTGAAAACTAGGTAGGATTAAAAACATTATTAATATCTCGTGTGAATGTAACTTAAAATGTCCGTGACAAACAAAACAAGACTTATCATCACTTTACAAAAACACTAAAGTGATCCTTAAACAAAGTGCCCTCACTCTTATAGGTTTGATGATTGCCAGACAACATATGATGGGTTTAGAGGCTGTCTATGATGTTGAATGGTAGACAAAGTATTTTTAATCCTCTCAAATGCAGTGCAGACTTGTTCTTTGATGAATAATATCACTGTGCTATCAGTGCGTGTACAGTCTGTGCAAGTAATATCCTGTTGGTTTTGACTTTCTCCATAACAGAGATGATGTTGGCTGATCAACAGGAGAAGCAGGGGGCTAAAATCACACTCACATAAGCTGATTAATTAGATCCATAAGTCATCACAATGAATGTGTGCTGGGACTCCACAGCATCTGCGCTTCTTGAAATTACAGAATGTGCTTTAAATGGAATAAATGAGTTCTGGATATTGCCTCCACATGTATCAAGCGAGGAAATGAGCAATATGTTGAAATTGGAGTTCTGAGGTTTTCAGCACGACTATTACCAGAATGGGAGGCAAAACAAAATCTGTGTGCCCATAAATGATAGATTGCCACGTGACCGAGGGGAGAGGAGATGTGACTGCTTAGGGAGGAAAGTATTCTGGTGCTGATTGTGAATCGAGAGAGTGAGGGGGTAGACTTACAAATGAGGAAGAAACATGGGGAGCAGAGGTCTGCTTTGGTGAAAGGGCAAGAGCGGAGCAGTTGGAGAAAGTTTCAAAGAGGGAAAAAAAAATATAGATAAAAACAAACGGAGGTGGAGGAGACAATGGGTGGTTTCATAAGAAAGGTGGGAGGGCCTCAGGGGTTGTTAGTTTTAATTGGGCCACGGGCTCCAGGACACGAAGCGACAACATCAAAGGTCAGATATACATCAAGTACTGCTGGGAAAATGTCGACTCACGTGGGGAAGAGCCACAGGCAGAGCGAGAGAAGACAGAGGAAGGCCAAGGAAGCTGATACATTCAAACATGGAGGAGGAAGTTGGAATTCTAATACGATTTTCTTAATGGTTGCAATTTTCATCCAAAAAGACCAACAGTAAAGTTGTTTTAGTTTTGCCTGTATATGCCGAAGCTGCACATTTCCTTTGCTGAATGGAGCTTCACTTTCTATACACAAACTTTCTTCCTCTGAGGTCCAATTAAGATCTGTTTGTGATTTTGTTTTTACATTCTTTCAAGTAGTCAGTGTTTTCTTTATTGAAATGAGAATTTAAAAAGAAACAACAGAATAGTCCGATATGTCTGAAAAATCATCTGATGTTTGCTTTTTTTTGACAGCAGCTAGTAGAACAAAACAGCACCTATGCTTTGTGTGGCAGGTAAGGAAAGACTTAATTAATCAAACCTACATATCATAGGCAAGCAAGAGGCGGTAAGTGATACTAAGAAGGAAGTAGCACACCAGCATTACATGTCAATATGGCCTGATGCGTTTGGATGGCTCCCCATTAAGTCTTGTGCTATCAGAGTTATTGGAAGCCCAGAGTATTTGTAGATTTATCAGGAGTGGTGCCTCGTCTACAGGTGAGTATTTTTGAATTTTATGCATTTGCAAGTCTCTACATGCAGCTGTACAGGCAAAACTGAAAGGTAGAGAGGACCACAGACACCTCTGGTATATTAGATTTTTTTTTTTTTTTTAATTATTATTTATTTCTTTATGGAGTATTTTTAATTGTTTGATTATTTAATTTGGCACTAAACCTAAAAAAGTGGTAAGCAGGTCACAGGTGAATTGTGTGGTGATCAATTTAAAACAAGACATTTGCCACTGGGATTTGTTAATTTTATTAAATGGAATTAATTGGACATGTAAAGCAGAGATGCACATGCATAAGTAAGTGATTTGTTGAGTGCATTTTATGATTTCTGATTTAGTCTAACTAGAATTAGAAAGCAAAATTAAAGCTTAATATGAAAATCAGTTGGGCTAATTGTAGTTTTTTGTGGACTAAAATTCAAGGGAACTAATCATTTATTTTGTAATGTAATTTAAAATAATGTCTTAAGCTGTTGGAAAAAACAAAAATAAACATTTGTAAATCTTCTTTTCTAATTATGAACAGTAAAAAAGTGTAAACATTTAGTTTAATTAGTTGATTTAAAAAAAATACAGAGAAAACTTGGAATATTTGATTTTAATTTATTCACTATAAAAAGTTAGAAAGTTAGAAATATTTAAAAGTTAGAATATGGTGATTTTATATTTGTTTTCATCATCAATGTGGACTGAAACTTATTTGATTTATAAAACAATTGTAACTTAAGTTATTTTTATGTTACAAAACAATAAACAAAATGTGATTAAAACATTGAATGGATTAATCAAAACTGAGTTATACTGGGAAAGTATAACTTATATATACGTATTGTGTAAAACAAATACTTATTTATATTTTTTTCATTGCTTTGAATTAAAATAATTAAACAATGAAATGAAAATGTAAAAAAAAAAAAAATCATAGACATTTAAAGTGCTGGTAAATGTTTAAAAATTCGACTTGTTGTAAAGAATGATAGTGTTAATTGGCCACCTAAAATTGTCTGTATTTGTGGATGTTGTGACTAAAACAGATGTTGAAACTGGCAAGATAATTAACAAATGCCTCTTTTTAAGTTTTATTTTAGTATCAGACTTAGCTCATCAAATATGTGTTGGATTGAAAACTTAACTGAAACACTTACAAAGAATTCTTGTTGTTAGAGTCACCAACTGTTTAGCATGGTTTATCTAAGGTTCATAACAAATTTCTAGGCTCTAGCTCGACATTGTACTCTGTATGAGTGAGTTGGGTGGGCCTCTCAGACCATCAGTAGACTGAACCATTGGCGCATCCTGATTTACAAGGCTTCACTTGACCTGCTTCCATCATACTTGAGTAACTGTATTTGTGTGAAAAGTTTTGGAAGCTACAGCCTTCGTTCTGTGACTCAGTCACAAAATCTACTTTTGCTATCTGTCCCCAAAGTTCGTCTTGAAATGGGTAAAAGAAGTTTCAGATATGCTGCTCCTGCATACTGGAATCTGCTACAAGAAAAACTGTGTCTTGGAGGGCTGGTCTCTTTATATCTTTTTAAATGCAGATTAAAGGCTTTAGAGGAAGATGAATCAGGCTGTAAATGCTTTGACTGAAAATGTTCTGCTCTGTGACCCTGAATCAACTGGTTCATATGTATGTATCTGTCTGTGTCTGTAATCATCTGTAACTTTGTAAATGTGCTGCTGCAAGTCTTGGCCAGGACACTCTTGCAAATGAGATTTTTAATCTCATTGAGGCTCTTTTGGTAAAATAAAGTTTCATTCAAATGAATCTAATGTGCATGGTTTCAGTCTGTGAGGGGAAACTGGAGTGCTGGGGATTTTTTTTTTTTCTTTTTTTTAACACACAGGGACAATAGATTTATTCGTTTTAAAACTTTAAACAAAAGTCAAAGTGACCTTAGAGTGCCATTATTTTCAGTGTTTTGTTTTAATTTCCCATTTCTCTGTATCTCTACATCACTGCAGGAATAACTTTCAAGGCTTAAATCAGCTTTGAATAGATGAATAAATGAATAACAAACAGGTTTCTTATGTTCTTCTCTAAAAGGTTTCTAAGGTTGTCTGAGGTTGAAAGGTCTGCTTGTTTCAAGTGATTCTAGGTAAAGGTGTGTTCCTGTTTCTTCTTCACTTTAAATATGAATGAATACAGAAAACGATGAGCAGTTTCCTTGTATGAGTTGGTTGCAACATGATGCTGCTGCAGGTTTGAAGCAAAGAAACATTTTCCTTCCTATTGTAAGATTTTGATAGGAGCATCTTTGGAGGAGATGTACTGTACCCAAGGCTACTGATAAAGAATTTATTTTTGTGCAACTCTGGGAATCATTTAATCTAAAAGCAGAAGTGGAGCATGAGAGTTACAGAGCTTACTCATAAGACATGAACCTTGAATGGGATCATTGTCAAAACACTGGTGAAAAAAAATCCAGGAAAAGATAGAACTGCTGGGGAATATTGTAAAAATACCTTTGTAACTTTACAACTTTAAAAGAAAAAGATCAGCCTATTTCTGACTAAATTCAGTTTTAAACTTTCACTGCCAAACTTCCCAGGTTAGTTTCTTTTTTACGCTGCTCAAAGAAATAAGAAAGGGAATCACAACTTCACAAAGATTACAGTTTATCTAAAAGTCTCTTCACAAAGAATCATGAACACACAAACTCTGCTGTTTTCAGCCTCGTCTGACTGTGATGTGATCATTGAATTAGATTTACTCTGTGATTACTCTGTGCTAACTAGTTTGGTAAAGTAAGAGACCAGTCTATTATATTCATGCGCAAGATTAAACAATCATTTGACCATCTCTTGTCTGGCAAGAGCAACTTGGCGCTAACTTAAAGTCATGTCAGCCCTAATTTACAGAATGGGAGAGCCTTCAGGGGTTGGAGCTACACCAGATGATGTTGACCAAGGGTCAGGGTACTCCTTAGACCAGCCACCAGCCAATCACAGAGCCGCAAAGAGAGACAGAGAATTATTCAAGGGCAGTTTATTATTTTTTTTAAATAACCAGTTAACCTAATGACTATGTTTCTTTTTTTGTTTTGTTTTTTTTCTTTGAGTGCCCCGAAGGAACCAACACATGCATGGGGAGAGGCCCTGACCGACACACAGTTCAAACCAGCAAGACTCCTTCTGTGAGCCAAATGCAGTACCTGCTGTGCCACCAAAATGGGAAAACCTTAATGAAATGAAAGTAGCCACAATATACAGTGCTTAACAAATTTATTAGATCTGTCATAAAAATTAGAAAACAGAGATATTGTAGAAATCTTTCAAAGACTTGTTTAAAAGCAGAAAATGCTATTGTAATTGGATATACATGTTGAACAGGGATGAGAAATTTCAAACTGACTTCCACTTTTAACACCCAAATGTGAGCTTTCTCACCGAGTTTCTAAACCTTGCAGTGCAGATGAATCAGCCTGATTCAATGTCTGTAATCAGGCTGCCAAGCTCCAGTCTACAACGAATGTGAGCAGCCCAAAGCGGAACAGCCCAATCAGAATCCTTTAGAGCAGGAAGAGGTGGGAGCTACGAGAGAGATCACAGCGGGAAGCTGCTGTTCACACTGAGATTAGCATAGATGCTAACAGTTTCAGTTTCTCTATTGAAAGGATAATTTGTTGCAAGTCTGAGTCTGACTGTTTGATGATCATGTCTCTGTCCTGTGTGGTGATTAACATTGTTGTGCTGTTTCTAATGGAAGCGGTGAAAGGTGAGCTGCACTCTGGGAGATTCTGGATCATTGCTAATTGACAGCAGCCTCGTCAATTACTCTCATGTCAAACTTATGAGACATGGGAATGTGTGTGTTGTAGGAACGGTGTGTGGGGTTAGATTCATAAGCATGATGTATTCATACTTAAGGAATGTGTGTATGTGTGTGGGTGATGCACAGTGTATACAGACAGGATAACATCAGGATTAACCCAAACTGACACCTTCTGATAGACTTCATGTCAGCCTCATCCTCTGCTCCATTACTCCCCCTGACATACAAATACACACATACACACACTCCCTGCTGTCTGCTGTGTAGCATCGTAGCATCGGCAGAGTGAGCACAGCAGGAAAAAGTGCAGGGTGGGGGGGGGATCTGAGGAACAGAGAGCTGAGGCTGATTCTGCCTTTTATTCACTCTGATGAAATCAATCATAGCCCCCAGATGGGTTTATGATTTATGATTAGTGGGGGCTATGATTGTGTGTGTAAGAGGAACATGGTCGACACAATCCTGTGGTGCATTTGTGACAGTGACATATAGATGGTATTACATCATGAAGCTGATGGGCTCAGCTATAAATTGTTTATTTTGGTTTCCTAGCCACATCGCATGAATGCTACTATGAAACTTTTTTCTGTCAGACATGAATCTGTCACACACAACGTGCAGGCTAAAATAACACTTCTATAAGGTCAGAGTGGAGGCTTAACATTAACTTGTGGATATTTGTGTGTAGGTGTGAGGCTCTGCCTGTTGTATATAGCACTTGTGTTACCTAAGCAGAGGTCCTCAACCTTTTTGGATAACAAAGGAAGGGTGTGACTGTATTTTCTTGACTGTTCAAAATGAATGGTCATCTCACAGATTTGAACCTTTTAACTGAATCCTGGCCACTAACTGCACTGCACACAACATCTACTTCCAGAAGAACTGTTGAATACTCAGGAAAGGGATGTCTTGTTGGGGGAAAAAATCCAAAATATAATGCAATCTAAAGTAATACTTCATGTAACGGTGCTGAACAAAGTACTTATTGCTCATCCTCTGGCAGGTGTCATGGAACACTTTCACTAGTAGACAATGTTGTTCTGAAGTGCCTTATAAAACCTCATTATTGGACAATCCTACTGTAAAGAAAATGTATATATCTATTGTCATTATGATTATAAAGGTATTATGATCTTTTTACATGCCTGTGTCAAATGCCTTCAGGCTGAAACTTGAAACCAGAAACCAGAAATAAAGACAGAATATCTTCTCTGATAAGAGAAGACGGCGCTGTCACAAGGGCAGAAGAACTACATCTTGTCTCTGATAAGTGAGGACTAAGCCATCATATCAGCAGAACAACTCACAGTTTCTGAGTGAGAAAGATGACCGCTGTTGTGACGCACGTTTGTGTAACTCTGAACTGCAATATTATTGGTTGATACTTGTTTCTGGACAAACGCCCTATATGTAGCGCTGCATATAAGTTTGAAGAGTAAAAGAGGAAACATTTTTACAGACAAGCTCCGCTTTTCTGTCGTTTGTCCTGGCTGACTGCTAGTCAGGAGCAGGGGAATTTTCCTCACACCTACCCTTATAATCTTAAACAAAAGCTGTAAGAAATAACCTTAAAATCCACAAATCTGCACTTGGGACAGAATTTTTGTATACTTTTGTTTATTGTATCAGCTGCATACTCAGGACAGAAACACTATATTTTCCACAGTCATTAAAACTCTAGCAGAGTTTAACACCCCCGAGATTTAAAGGAACAATGTGTCTCACTCTGGGTGAATGATCTAAATTTTACTTTGAACTTCCCAGCATGGAAATGATACATGAACAACCTGTTTATGGCAGTTTAACTAGCTTTATCTACCCCAGACTGTGCAGCAACAGAAACTTTACAATAAATATACAATATACTTATCAATAAGTTAGACATGGGTAGATAAAATGGGTGAATGAATAAAATGCTTAGACTTAAATCCATTTCCATGGCAAAAATATTGTTATGAAAATCTGAAACCAGTCAGTGAGGGAAATTGGATGAAATAATTACAATGAGAATAATCAATTCAGTTGTTATTGCTTTTGGATATTAAAACACTTTACTTTATAATATGGAAAATGATTAAAATAGTCTTAAAACAAAGGAGAGATGGTCGGATGAATGAAAAAAATAAAATAAGTTTGTTTGTATGAATGAGTAAATGGATGGATGGGCAAATGGACAGATGGAAAGATGGATGAATATAAAGTAGATGGGTTAATGGACTAACTGGATGGATGGATGAATTGGTGGATAAATGGATGGATAAATGCATAGTTTTAAGAATGGATTGATGGATGAATGTATGGATGGGCATATGGACAGCCACAGGTAAGGACAGATAATGAACAGACAACGATTAACCGATGAATTGGTGAACTAGCACTTGGATGGATGAACAGGTAAACATTTGGATAGACACATAAATGATGGATGGATAGATGTGTAAATAGATTAAAGATAAAGGGATTAATGGACAACCAGACAGATCAAATAGAAAAAACTGCTGTGGATGGATGGATGGATGAGCATAGACTGATGTAGGGATGAACAGATGGATTAATGCGTTGATAGATGGATGGATTCATAGATAGATGAATGGATGGATACATGCATGGTTAGACTCGACAGATGGACAAATGCATAGTTTGCATTGATATAGGATTTCTGGATGAATGGATGGATGAATGAATGGAAAGATCGATGGTGAACAGATCGATGTTTTGTAGACTCTTTAGAAAATGCAGTTTATTGCTCATTGGAAAACTCAGTTACCATGTGTAAATATATTTCAGAACATTTTATTGCACAATTTTATATATTTATTCAATTAAGCCATTCACCACAACATAAACCTCCACCTCAGGCTAGCAGGCAGCAAAGAAGTCTTTGGTTGACAGAATATAAACTAATACAATGGCTCAGTTTGCTTTGTTTAAAGAATTAATTCTTCAACATGCCTTTATTCTTCCAGGAAAATAAACAGTCTCATATATTTAAATAGACCTGTATTAGTTTCCATCTTCAATGAAAAGCCAGCACTAGCTGACATGTTTGGAGGATTCATTTGTCCCCAGATAATCATAGATCACTGAACAGATGGATGGTTTATAGATTCTGTAGAAAATGTGTTACTATAGATCAGTGCTTTATTGCTCATTGGAGAACTCAGTTACCATGTGTAGATATATTTGATTAAAAAAATCACAAGAAGAATTATATTTCACAATATTATATATTTACTCAATGAAGCCATTCATTAATTTTAAAAACCTTTGATATTAGTACCACTTTCCAGCTCGGGATACATATAAATTGCATATTTTATATTTAGCTTCCTGTTTGTATAAAATGAATATGTGAAAGAAAACATACAGTAACTAGCTGTGTAATTAACCAATTCAATAATTTCATGCTGCACTTCTCAGCCACTGTTCTTATTAGCTCTCAAGTGCTGCATTTCACATGCAGATTTGACTGCTAACTGCGCTCACACCCTGACAACCTGAGGAGCTAAAGAGGCTGCTGTGACTGTGCGTGGTATAAACACACAGAAACAGATGTTGGAAATAACAAATGAGGTAACAGAATATTTGACAGGGTTAACTCCAGGGCAGACTATACATCACCTTGAGAGAGTAACACCTTTTATAGGACATTTGTGTGAGAGATTATGTTTGCAGGTGCCCGAGGTTATCTAATGTACAATGAGAATTCTTAATGAGGTGCTAATGCAGGTCGTTATGTACATTAGCCATTAACACAACATAAGGAAACATGCAATGGACATGGGGAAGAGTTACTTCCCCTGTAGTGTTAATAATGTGGGCATTTACCCTCAGACTGTTATCAATCTTATGTAAATACTTAACATACATTTAAATACTCAACATAAATGTTCCCTTGTCACAATACAAATACAGATTAATTCTGAGTGGTTTCCCCAATGACCATCTGTTAAGTCATTAAAGGACAGACAGAGTTCAGAGCAGAACAATGATCCGTGACTGTGTATCTGAAGAAGGTAGTTATTTTTATTTTTATTTTTTAAATCTTCAGAAAATATCTGAACACTATAATGTTCATATCAGCTTTGTTGGGATAAATGCGTTGTTTTTTTCTAAAGTTTTATTCTCCGTGACTAAGACCAGACAAAAGAGGCCGCAAATGTTTCTTTATCCTGAGGCTAAATCCAAACTCGGCAATTTCAAGTACTGGTAACATCTCAGCTTTTCCCTTGGGACTGTGAAAACAAATGGTGCCTTATATTTGTTATCACAGTGCTGTATGAATTTTTCTGCCCTGCACATCAATATATTAATTGGATTAACAATGCTGTTTATTACCCTTAGATTTATGTATTCACCTCCTCACCTGTAGATGGCACTATTGACGCCTCCATAATACCAACACAGGCAGGAAAGAGAGAACTGGTAAATCTTTTTTATGGTCTATGTCTACTGTGACCAGGCAGCGAGCTCCGAGGCTGAAAATGGAGGCCCATGCAGAAGTGCTAAAACATGGAGTGCCCTGGGTGTCCACTTGAGGCTGGCTGCAGTAACCTGACACTGACTGTAGGTGGGGAAAATATAGTTTTCAAGACTTAAAAACACATCTTTACAGCCTGGTTCAAAAAAAGGCCTTGGTCTAAAACTTTAACACATCTATCTGCTCTCATTGTTTGGGGGGGTTAAAACCTGACACACCAGGCGGACCACTCCATAAGCCACGGAAATATTTCACTAGTCCATCTGGGAAGGAGCCGTTTGAAAATGTTTTCAGGGGCGGAACCTTCAAAAACAACTGCAGCTGGTGATTGGACAATCGTTCTGCTCGTCACATTCATCACACACCAATCATGTCAAGCCACAGTATGACGTAGCAGCCAGATCCTGTTGTTAGCCGTTAGCTTAAACTACAGTTCAGTCCTTATACAACACAGCTTCTGAGGAGAGCATATTTTGCCAGGTTTCACGGAGTAACCATGACTACCACAGACTAACCAGCATCATTGGAGAAAGATTTTCACATTCTCCCCCAGTTTTCCAGCAGTTATCCCCCAGCTTCCCGGCTTCTCTAAATTTTCCATAAAGGCAACCAGCGGAGACAGGCTTATCACAATGGGATTTGGAGCCATCCCATCTGTTTCACGACCAAAGAAGCCAGTTAGTAGATCAAACTCTAACCGAAACCGGTAGAGTCAATTTCTGATAAAACTACAGATATTGTCCATCCACAGATACAGCTTCAGAAGCTGCCATTGTTTTCAAACATGCAGTCACTTCCTGCTGTCGTCACATCTGAAGCTCCCGCCTCTTTCCCCTGATCGGGTCGTTCAGCTTTTAGTTGAGTGAAGTCGTAGAGGATTGGCGCTTGGCAAGATGGATTTGTGTGATTTCAGACAATGAATCAAGCAGGTCCATCTGCTCTGCAAGGGTTTATTGAGGATTTCTGGAAATGCAGAGTAGACCTTAAGCCCACCTTGAACACAGCTTCTCTGTCTGTAAGACATTTGAGCTGTAAGTTCTGTTGAGATGGCATGTGTAGTATGGCAACATCCATTAGAAAGTATCAACAAAATCCCAAGCTTCTATGATATTCTAAGGACTGATGTTAAGTGACTTTGTCCTGTTCTTTTACTGTCTACGAGTGTGATACTATGGCACAATCTGGAGGCAAAACGAACAAAACTGGAGGTAAACATGAACCTCCACCTCAGGCTAGAAAGCAGCAAAGAAGTCTAAATGTTTTTATATTGTGTTGTTGGGTGCCAGAACAGAAACATACTATTAATAGCTCAGTCTGATATGTTTATAGAATTAATTTTTTAACGTGCCACTATTCTTCCAGGAAAATAAACAATGTCCCTTTTTTAGAGAGACCTGTATTATTTTCCAACTTCAATGAAAAGACAGCACTAGCTGACATGTCTGGAAGATTTCGTTGTCCTCAGATAATTATAGATCATTGTAGAAAAAAAGAATCCACTTTTACAAAGACAAGAAGAGTATGTAAAACACTGCTACTTAAGTTTAAGCACTGTTATAACTAAATTACTATTTGGCCCCATAAATGCCTACAACACTGGGCTCCACAACAACATAACCACCCCTGTATTATGCAAAAACATTATTTTATGTCCTCATATTTAAAACTTCATGAGGAAAAAGAAAATCACTCACTGTAATTCAGCCTAGGACAGAAGCATTATGCCTTTGGGGAGATATCGGCCTGTCGTGGAGCCCGCCTGTAAACCCATCAATGTACTTTCACTTAACACTTCTGTACCTCTCAGTGGCATATGCCTTTTGTTACACACTCAGTGTTTGACAGAACCGATCCCTCTTTATCAACTGTATTGGACCAACATCTGGTACCAGAATACCACTGGGCTCATCAACAATGATGACCTCAACATTTTCATATCAAATAAAATCAGCATTTCCATTAAATTTCTGCTCTCCGTTCACAGTCTCATCTGGCTTTGACTCAAAATCCCCACTTGCACCCAAAATGTGCACTTTGAATGAGTTCCATCAGCTAATGCTCTACTGGCAGTCATGCACACTTTAGAGAAAGACAAGTAAATGACATTTGTCCTTTGAATGTAAAACCACATTGTGTTGAAATACAGCATCAAGTTACAAATTAAGTGGATTTACCAGGCAAACATTAAAGTGAAGTTACAGGAGATAAAAAGGTATTTCACATTTACAATAACAAAATAAAAACAGAAGATTTAAATGTATTCGAGTGGAATGTGAGCATTTATGGGTCCTGTGGATTGATTGGAGCACACTGAATGAAATCAACACCACTTAGTCCATCATAAAATTTAAAGAGTGAGCTTTTGATGGAGGGCAGCCCAACACCATCCACTGATGGACTTAAGCGTCTAATAAAATTTGCCCAGGGCTGCTTAGAAGTGTTGGAAACACACCAACAAAATATTACACCATAGTGCTTATGTCGTATGAATGTTACAGCAGGCAAATGTCCCCTGTGATTACTTTCTTTGTGTTTTACAATGTCTGCTCAGAGAAATAAACACCACACAGTAAATGAAAGCTAGACTCATTAGCACTTCATTAAATAATGCAAGCTGGTTTAATTAATGTATTTATTAATTGTTGACTTTTTATAGTTCTGAGCAGCACAGAGAAAAATTCAACAATTAAGCAGAGCAAAGGGGGAAGATTGAAAATGGTTGTTTCTACAAAGTGTTTAAACATTTAAGGTGAGTTTTGATGTTAACATGGATTTTTTGCAAGTTATATTTTGATGATAAGAAAAATCAGGGTTTTAAGAAGATGAGAAAAGAAAAAAAAACAGGCAGTCTTACAAGGTACAAACAATTATCTAATTGTACAATGTATTCAAGACCAAAAAGGTCTCTTGCTTCATTGTGTCAACTATATATTGTCTCTGTCAGGTAAAACACACAACAAACAAAAAAACAAAATTTGTATCTCCACTCTTCAAAAGCAGATTTTTCCCCATAAAAAAATGCCTTTGGTCTCCTACTTTTTTGGTGAGTAGTTTTCACAAGAAGTGTAGAAATCAGTTTCCAATTAGGGCTGGAAGCACCACTGAAAGGGCCCTTGAACAAACTCTCTGACAAAAATTTGCAAGTATGTTAGATACACAAAACTGAAGGGAAAGCAAAAGGGCTCCCACAGCCATAGCTGCTCGGGCCTGAGTTACAATGAGGTTTAAAATGCGACAATGTCTTATTACTTAGTTTAGTTAAGCTAAGAACTTACACCAGCCTTCTTTGAAAGTTTTAAGTGCATAGAAATCCCCAACTTTTTATCTGTAGCTGGATGTTTCTTGTCATAGCAGCCAGCAGGATTGACTTTTATACATACTCATATTCACTGAAAAATATTTTATATCTGTGCAGATGCTAACACATCTGCATATAGAAGGGAAAAAAAAGTCAGAGAGGAAGGCACAAAACAGGATGGAGATCTCAAACAATTCATATTGCACAGTAACTGACTCTTTAAAATGTCTAAATAGTGTACAGATAGATCAATAAAATTATAACCTTTTAGAGAAAAAAGTTTATCAGGTAAATAATATGGTGATTAAAAATATGTAAATATTTTAGAGAACTTTGTTTTAAACTAAAAATATTTTTGTTATTGGACACACATTTTGAACATGAATGAATAACTTCTAACTGAATTCACCTTTTTATACCTTTACTGGGCTTCTCTGGAAAGTCAGAAATGAATCAAATATAACATGCAACCACTAAAACTAATGATTCTACTCAGGAATGCAGGTAAACAACTATCAAGAAATAAGATTTATTAAAGATGCTCTGTTGGCACCTTTAATAAATCTGTTTTTTTTATGTAAAACAGAAAATTTGAAAAGTCTTTGATAAAAAAAGAATTATAATTTTGCATCAAAAACATCATTCCAGTTGAAGAGCCTTTACATACTAGTATATGATTTTGGTAATTACCAATGCTGTTTATTCAGGGCAGCTGTGGTGTAAACCTTGGGCCTTGGGACCTATGGGCTTTTTTATTTTCAACTTTGACCATGCAATCGTTGACACTATTCTTACTGTTTTGGTAAGAAACCCCCTTGATGGCTGCACTTGCATAATATGCATTAAATGTGTTTTTTTTTGAGAGAGTTAACAACATCCATATGATAGCCAGGGACATTTTTTTTAATCAGACCTCTAAAGGACATTAAGCTGCCAAAGACATAGTGACTAAGTAATCAATGCAAGTGTTAAATCCTCCTGTTTTATCACCAATTTTACTGAACACCGAGAAATCTGCACCGACATATGAGGTGTGTTATCAGCTGTAAGAATATTAAAATGTAGATGTATCAGTTTTAGACCACACAGCATCCATCCATTCATTATCTTGACTATATAGAGACAACCAACCTGGCATGCTGGGCACACAGAAAGACCAACACTGTTATTTAAACCAACGATCTTCTTGCAGTGAGGAAACAGTGCTGTCCTGTGCCCCCAACCATAGAATAATTTGTCGTACATAATAAAAGCACCAAAAAAGCATCAAAAAAGAATCCTTTGATATTACTGTTTCAAAACAATATTTTGTAGTGCAACTCAATGTAATTGAGCATCATACATTTTACAGACTTATTTGGTATCAGTGTCAAAGCCTATCATCAATGTTTCAAATGCAGGACTTTCAAGTGTAACTACTCAATACCAAACTGTGTGAAATAATTATTTCTAAAGCAAGTTATCTGAGTAATTATTTCCAAATGCTTATATAACATTAATGTTCATAACCGAAAGGTAGACCTAAATAATATCTCACCAAAAATGACCCACTTTCCCCCTGGTATCTGCCCCTCATTAAGGAAGAGACCTTTTCAGATCCAGTCTCTAGAGGTGCTAAGACAGTCCAGTAGAATTCACATTTTTGAGACATTTGTGGAAAAATTGAGGTGTGTTCAAACATCTGGATGTCCTCTTCTTTACAGTGGGAAGAAATCTTTTTACTGATGCGAAGAGGTGTACAGGGTTGGGCACTGGACAGAACCTTGTGGAGGAACACAAATCAGGGATGAGTTTGAAAAAGTGTGGTTGTAAACAGTGATAAATTATGTCTTGACTGAAATATAGAAGCTGAACCAGAAATATCCACCTACTGCCTGAGCCTTTACAGCAATATAGCCGCAATTTTAAAAGCTGTGCAGAGATTAAGCAAACCCAAAAGTGAACAACCTCTTTTTGATCGGTATTCTGCTTAATTTTACAAGAATCAGTGATAAATGCTCATGTTTTATGGAGTAGAGTCCACTCTTTTATCGCCTTTTATCCCACAGATCAGTCATTAAGTCATCCACCCCATTTATTTCCCCATGACCTCAATCCCCAGAGCTGTCAGAGCCATAAAGCCAAACGATGTTAAAGGGGGGTATTGGATTTATCATATGTGGGACTGCACATTTTAAAAAGATTAACTCAAAATCTGTTCTACACACAGCGTATCAATAAGGAGGAAAGAAAAACTGTAGTTTTTATCTGCCATGTAGATGCAGGTCTGTAAGTCTGCAAGCCTTCCTCTCTCTGAAAAAAAAAAAAAAGAAAAACGGTGGGCTGTGAACTGATAAATGACATAAGAAGACTCCTTCTTGGCCTCGAGCACCTGCTGTGTTGTGACACTTATAGTTTCCGGAGGAGCCTGATAGTGGCCCCCTGTAGAGAAAGACCTCCTCAACAGAGCTGAGAAGTAAGCATGCACAGACTAGGACATCATGGTGGCGCTGAGTTTACAAACAACAATGATTTACTGTAGAAAAAGTGTACTTTTGGCATTAAAACTCTACAAAAGATCTCCAAAACTTTAATCAATATCCAATATTTCTATTTTCCTATTAATTGGGTTTGGAACTGTTAAGTTACGCCAAATGTTGTATTAATTAATTATTTTTTGATAACATGACCACAATTATAAATATATTTATAATGTGGCTGTTTCTTTAAATTCAAACTGGATGTTTTTTTGTTTTTTTTTGGCTGAGTATGAAACTGACCAAAGTTAACACGACATTCATTTCAATGTGTTTTTTCAGTTTGATTAAAATGATTCTGATTTGGAATTCAAAGTTCACTGTTTCGAGACACAATGACTGCACACAATCCAATCATAGAGTGCAGCTCTTTTATTAAAATAATAAAAAAAAAGATTCTTTCACATTAATTAAGGAAGTGGACAGTGGTGGCAGCCAACAGTATGAACTGAAACAATATGAAGAGTCATCTGTGTGTTTCTATGAATGAGCTTGTGTCCTTAAAGGGATATTTCAGTGTTTTGATTTTCAGTGTTGGGTTGTATCAGGTACAACAGTCAGTGACGTGGCTGAAAGAGCTTCCAGCAGTGCTGCACCTTTAAGAAGAACGAGCTGATACAACTGGTAATGTCCAGTACACTGCTGTTGGTGGCCACAGTTATTGCGCGCAACTGTGTGAGGTTTACGTAATAACTATCCATGAAGCTCCGTAGGGTCAACTGTGCTCTTGGGGGAAATATGACTCAGAGGTTTGTTCCTTCTTTCTTTCAGCCCATTCAGTCTTGTTCTGAATATTTTTTTCTTCTGTACACTCCAGTTTAAAAAGGTAACTCCATGCATCCACAGTAAAAGCAATGCCATCTACACTTGACTCAAAATCACTGATATTTGGTTCAGTATTAGTTTTATCTAACCTGACATGCCAGATGGACCATTCAGTGTTTCACTAGTCCATCTGGGAAAGAGCCCGTAGAAAATGCTTGGGGATGGGCAGAACCTTTTAAAAGGATATCCAGCAGGTGATTGGATGGTCACTCCATCAATCACATTCATTTTTCTTCTTGGAGTGAGATCTAGTTTGATCTGAGCTTAAGTCCTGCTGTGTGTAAAATCCTCTGAAATTTTTCAAGTTCAGCATTACATTGTTACTCTGTTTTCATGACTCCTCTTGTCATGAACAGACACAGCTGTCTGTCACTTCTCCTTCCCTCTCACTCAAGTGATTATTTGGACTCCCTTAAGAAAGAAAAAAAAAAACATAAACCATCCCCCATTCTGAATGGACTATCTTCTATAAGAGCCATTCCGTATTCTGACAACAAACAAACAAAAATATAACACAGCAGCTGAGTAACTTCAGGTTGCTCATCTTACCTCAGTGGCTCACTGTCCCTGTCTCCCCTAATCAGATGTCCAACTTTCCCGCTGTGTCCTCTTGCATTGAGTACCTCATCCCTCCTTTAATGGTCTGTAGTTAGCTGCTGACAGGTTACAAGCTGCTGTGTGCTGACTACACTTGTGATGGTTAATTTTAAACACATTAAATTTGTTTACATTATTTATTCAGAAAACGCTTGTCGTACTCCCAGTGCACTCGTGCTGGTCTGCCTGCAAGTTTGGCAGCAGCACGGAGGAAGGCTTTGTAGATCAGAATGCATCACTGTCATGAGGAAATATAGTCACTGTCCGCGAAAGATATTATCCATCCGACCGTCCCATAGACTGTAAAAGAATTAGACAAATGCATGTCCAGAATGCTGGCCATACTGCATGTCCTATCTCAACCAAACTTAAGCTCAATTTACCCACAGGCAGAAAGGTTGTGTTGAGGTGAGACTTATGGCCGTCTGACTAATAGCAATGTTGTACTTAGATGTGTTTCTAGTTTTAGACTGAAGCTGTTTTTTGAACCAGGGTGTAAAAATGTGTATTTAGGCCTCAAAAACCATCGTTGGTGCGCATACAGTCATTAAGGTGTAATTTTTCTGCAGCCAGCCCCAAGTGCACACTCGGGTACTGCAGCTTTTGGCACTTTTGCATGGGCCTCCATTTACAGCTCCGGAGGTTGCTCCCTGCTCTGTTGGCATCTTTAACGCATCCTCAAAGGTGTGTTTTTGGACTGTGACAGAGAGCTCGGCTGCTGCTCTACAGTGCATGTCTGCTCTTCTTTTTCCGCTGAGGGAAATGGAGCTTGCTGAGATACTTAACAACATGATCAATAAAAATAAGTAAACTGCTAAAAAGCTATTTGACTTTGAAAATGGAAAACTACTAACGTTGCTGTGGGTGGGGACGTGCTGGCCCATTACTGATCATCAACATGTGACTACATGAGCAGGAGATCAAACCCCTGTTAAGAGATGACTGCACAGCAGCTAATTTACAGCCCCCTCATGTTAGAGCTGCCTCATTTAGTTTTAAACTGAAATGTTCTCACTGATGCGCTCTGTGTTTTTGTTCTTTGATCTGCAGAATGAAAAAAAAAACATTTTCACTTTTCTTTTGTCATTCTGACATTGTTAAAGATTCTTTTTCATGATTTTATGTCTGTTTGACTTCTCACTGACTTGATACTGCTGAACTTAATGAGACTTCGTTTGTGCCCCCTAAACCTAAAAAGTGTCAGAGCTTCACAGTCTAGCCCAAAGGATGTCAGATCCAAAAAAACATCAGAGAACAAGTCTGAAATTGAGAAGAAGGAAAGAAAGAACATTTCTCCTGCACTTAATCAAACATTTGAATTCTGGGTTTTTACTTAAGATTTCTCTTTTGTCTTATTTCACTCCAGCTTCACCCAGTCTGAGGAAAATAAAGGCTGCAGATATCATGGTAGACAGATTTTAATGCATATTAAAAAAGCTTATGAAACACAAGTTTTACTTATTTACTGCTTATTTTAAAGTGCATTTTTAAACTAATTGACAACCTACCATTAAAAGCCGAGCAAGCAAATTAATCATCAAAAATGTACTACAATTCTTTCATAACTATAACCTTAAAGTTAAATTTTTCAACAGCAACTGAGCCTAAATGACAAGAACAGAAACTTTATGATGCAAAAAAAAAGGAAAGCAGACTTCTGCTCCTACATATTTCCAAGTGATAAAAGTAGTGTAAGGCATGTATGTGTAGGAAAGAAAAAAACAAGACTCTGGGACCTTATAGGGCAGAGAAAAAACAAACATCCTGAGCCTGAACCCATCCAGCTGAAGTGCAGAGCGAACACAAAACCTTTGAGTTTGACAGGAAAAAGATATCAAAGAATGAAGAGACGTGGAATACAAGATGAAGGAGAAGACGTCTATTGTGCTTGTGCTACAGTTTGACAGCTGGAGACACCTGGGTCACCATCTTTCAATGTCTCAATATCTAAAATCCTGTATTATACAAAATGAAAGTCATTCACCAAGCGTCAGACAATACACAGCGGGACATACTCATTCTTCGACAACATTTAGAGCCTCCTCTCTGGCAAGAAAAAGCATCGTGATTTTGAGTTGTCGATCCATACGTCCACCTGTCTGTCCAGGCCATTCTGATTTAAACAATCTACCATAAGAACTTTGAGAGTTTTTTTTTTTCAAACTCTTCACTATTTTCCACCTTAATCAAGTGTTAACTAGTACAATTTTAAATAGCGTAACGCATAGGTCAAGGTTGTTTTGCCTCATGTTGATACCTTGCCTGAGAATGCCATATCTGAAGAACACATTCTAAGATTTTCTTCCAACTTTGATCAAACATCCATTTTGACTCAAAGATGAAGAGATTTTATTTCCAAGTTAGAAATGTCAATCTAACTTGATACTCATTTTAAACCTTTAAAGGCCATTGGTCAAAGTCCAGTATCATGGAGCCTCATGTTAAGTTGTTGCTTGTAAATGTGATATCTCAAAAGCTGCTACGGAATTTTGCTCCAGACTTTGCAGAAATGTCCATTTAGAATAAAGATATCCTGACTGGATTTTGGAGGGCAAAGACAAGGGGTCACGTGAAAATGAGATGCTGCATCTCAAGTGGCTATGCTTTCATAAACTTCAGTTCAGTAGAATTATGATAAAAGTCTTGAGATATTTGTTATGATTTGGTGCTTAACAAATAAAGATTGATTGATTGATGAGTGATATTGTGTAATATTTTCAAAGGGTAATGAAAGGTTCTCTTAAAACTTGGCACAAATGTCCACTCTGACTAAAATTAATTGAGTTAAATCACAAGGTCTTAGGTTAATGTTTTTGGTCCTCATGTTCAACTTTAGCTTTTGTATGTGATATTTCAACATTAATTTGAGTAATTCTCTGCAAACTTGGCACAATGGTGTAATCTGATTTAGGAATGAACTGATTAGTTTTGAAGTTTACAAGTCAACGGTCAGGACCATGGGGCCTTTTCTTGATCCTTTCATTATTAATGGTGTAGGAGACTGCTTGAATAAGCTGTCCAATTCTGATTTCCCAAAGGTGCCAACAATTTTACCATTATGAAAAGGTTCATACCATTTTACTTTATACGGAAGAGTATTAGGGCCACTAAAGAAAAAGAAATAGAATTCTGAGAAGAAAGTCAGAATTCTGACTTGAATCTCAGAATTCTGACTTTTTCCCGAAACCTAAAAAAAAGTATTTTTTGTTCGGAAGGATTTTTTTTTTTTTTTTTTTTTAAATTTCTGAAAAAAAAAAGTCAGAATTCTGACTTAAATCTCAGAATTGTGACTTTTTTCCAAAACCTAAAAACAAATATTTTTTTTCTGGGGGATTTTTTTTTTTTTTCATTTCTAGGGAGGATTTTTTTTTTCATTTCTGAAAAAAAAGTCAGAATTCTGAGATTAAAGTCAGAATTCTGACTTGATTTTTTCAGAAATGAAAAAAAAAAAAAAATCCCCCCGAAAAAAAATATTTGTTTTTAGGTTTCGGAAAAAAGTCGGAATTTTGAGATTAAAGTCAGAATTCTGACTTTTTTTTTTCAGAGATGAAAAAAAAAAAAAAAAATCCCCCCCGAAAAAAAATATTCATTTTTATGTTTTGGAAAAAAGTCAGAATTCTGAGATTGAAGTCAAAATTCTGAGATTAAAGTCAGAATTCTGACTTTTTTTTTCAGAAATTAAAAAAATAATAATAATCCTTCCGAACAAAAATATTTTTTTTTAGGTTTCGGGAAAAAAGTCAGAATTCTGAGATTAAAGTCAGAATTCTGACTTTTTTTTTTCAGAAATGAAAAAAAAAAATCCTCCCTAATATATACATATATAAATATACATATATATATATATATATATATATATATATATATATATATATATATATATAAATATATATACATATATATATATATATATATATATATATATATATATATATATATATTTTTTTTTTTTTTTTAGGTTTCAGAAAAAAGTCAGAATTCTGCGATTAAAGTCAGAATTCTGACTTTTTTTTTCAGAAATGAAAAAAGAAAAAAAATCCCCTCGAAAAAAAATATTTGTTTTTAGGTTTTGGAAAAAAGTCAGAATTCTGAAATTAAAGTCAGAATTCTGACTTTTTTTTTAGAAATGAAAAAAAAAAATCCTCCCTAATATATACATATATATATATATATATATATATATATATATATATATATATATATATATATATATATATATATATATATATATATATATATATATATTAGGTTTCAGAAAAAAGTCAGAATTCTGAGATTAAAGTCAGAATTCTGACTTTGTTTTTTCAGAAATAAAAAAAAAACAAAAAAAAAAACGAAAAAAAATATTTGTTTTAAGGTTTTGGAAAAAAGTCAGAATTCTGAGATTAAAGACAGAATTCTGAGATTAAAGTCAGAATCCTGACTTTTTTTTTCAGAAATGAAAAAAAAATCCTCCCTAATATATATATATATATATATATATATATATATATATATATATATATATATATATATATATACACACATATATATATATATATATATATATATATATATATATATATATATATATATATATATATATATATATATATATATATATATATATATATATATATATACACATATATATATATATATATATATATATATATATATATATATATATATTAGGTTTCAGAAAAAAGTCAGAATTCTGAGATTAAAGTCAGAATTCTGACTTTGTTTTTTCAGAAATAAAAAAAAAAAAAAAAAAAAAAACGAAAAAAAATATATTTTTTAAGGTTTTGAAAAAAAGTCAGAATTCTGACTTTTTTTTTCAGGAATTAAAAAAAAAAAAAATCCTTCCGAACAAAAAATATTTTTTTTAGGTTTCGGGAAAAAGTCAGAATTCTGACTTTTTTCTCAGAATTCTATTTTTTTTTCTTGAGTGGCCCTAATACTCTTCCGTAACTTTACATATTTAAGCAAGCAATAAAAATCGTTTACATTGGTTACTCTAATGAGCAATGGTGAGTTAGGCTTTTAAAAAGGTAAATATTGTTTAAATTCAGGATGGACCATTCTTCTGATTACTCTTTGGGACCCCCTCCATGACTCCAGGGGGATAAAGCTTTAGGCTTTGTGCCTTTTATGGGACGCCCTGCTGCTGTTTGTGCCTTCCTTTTGAACACCATATTTTAAAACCTCTCAGAGGAGTTGGCTTTAAACATTGAATGGATTTTTATTTTAACTAAAAGAGTTAGTTCAGAATTTTTGAAGTGGGGTTGCTAGAGGCCCATGGTAAATAAGGGTGCCAATAAAGGAACTTGCGAGTTTTGTCCCTCGGTGGAAATATCCAGGGGTAGATGGTAGCCGGGACATAGCAGTACATCGTGCCTCTGAAAGCAGAACTTTTTTATGTTGTATGTCTTTTATGTACCAGCTACTGTCTGTTCTGGGATATCTTCCCAGGAACAAAGCTCGCAAGTTCCTTTATGGGCACTCATATTGACTATTGGCATGGACTCTAGCGACCTACTTCAAAAAACACAAATGAACCCATTAAGGATAAGCTAATGTAATTTTGAAGGTCATTGCTCAAAGATCAAGGTCTTGAATTTTTAAGTCCATTCCTTGCTGCAGAATGAAATATATTGATAATACAATTCCACTCTGTTTCAAGGATGAAAAGAGTTATTTTTAGATGCAAAAGTCAAGATCGAAAGTTCTCTTAACCATCCTTTGCTTGTATAATTTCTACAACTTTCACTGCCATAAAAATGACAAAACCCTTCTTTAAGACTCAGTACTATTATTTAACTGTCTGGCAGTGGTACACCTTGTTGAGTCATTTATCTGGAGGCCATGGTTCATTTTTTTCTCTAACTTTGTCACGTTAGAACTCCATTATGAACTGATGTTCTTAGGTTGTAAAATACCGTATGCAAAATGTGAATGTTTGAACACAAAGTCCTCTGCGTTTGTTTGATGTATCAAAGGCGGTATGTACCTCAAAAGAGGACATAATGAGCTGTTTCGTGCTCATGACCCTGACTCTGACACACATAGTCCAACAAACAAACCAATTCAAGCTGACATGACTTTACTGTCCTCAAGGTTTTCTCATGCAAATAATTCAGACATAATTATTTTTATTTCTTATGCTAGGTCAGTCGATGCAAGCTTGCACACCAGACATAATGTCACCAAGTGGAAAAGCATCTCTCTATATACATATCTCTTTGCAGTTGTTGTTTGCTCCTGTACTCGTCTCTGGTTCTTGTCTTGTAGGCTGTTTGGGGTCATTGGTGTGGACAATCTTCTGCTGTGGACTTATGAAGCTTCGATTACTTCAATTACAGTCTGGCATTACAGAAAAGTTAAACATGTTTATTATTGTAAGTCACTTGTCTGGTCAAATTTTGCTGTTCAGTGACATGTCAGTTATAAAAAAAACAAAAAAAAACAGCAATGGGCTCTTAAGTAAAAAACAGGAGGCTTGTAGCAGAGAGGTAAAGAACGATACAGTTGGAAAAGTAGAGAAAAGTTGAGAAGGGATCAAGAATCCCTATTTAACATGTTACCCTCTTTTAGCAACTAGGAGGGAGAAAAACAAGAGACAGAAGTTAATATGGACCAGAAATAGTAGTGAATATGCTACTGCAAGTGAGCTTAAGAGATCACAGGCTGTACATTCGAAATAAAGATGGCTATTTTCAGTCATTTTAATCTTGCTGTGGTGCTTCTTCTGAGTTCCCTTACATATTTATATACATGTAAGTGTTTGCATGTTTAGATGGGTTTTGCCAATTTGAATTTCCCTCAGGATCAATAAGGTATCTATCTATCTATCTATCTATCTATCTATACACCATTTGCTTGATAGCGAAATAGTATCCCTATAACATATTCAACCATAATTTTGAGGGCTGAAGAAATTTTTGCCATCAAAGTTTACTTTTTCACACTGTTGTGACTGAAAAGAGAAAGGTACATAAAAGTAAGTGACAGACTAAGATGGATAATTTCTTCTTTAAGGAGTTCAGACACAAAATTAAAACAGTTCAGTACAAATGACCCAACACATTAAATATCATAAAACGACAGCTCCCACTGATCAAAACACAAAGACGTTATTCCCAGAAGTATAGACCTGCACAAAGTGATCTTAATATCATAAAACAAAAGACTATCACTGACAATAATTGCAGTAATAGTTTTGGTGATAATACTTTTATCATCAAAGGTGAAAGGCAGGGGGATTACAGTTAGGGACAATTAGACACAGGCTTGAAATTTTTTTATGTAGTTGTAGTATTGTAGCTCCTGATCCTGCAATATTCTCACAGTTTGTAAATGTTTTTGTGAGACAAAGAACTCTTAGAAGAGCAGAATTGTTGTCTTATCTTGTGAGAGCGTGTCAGACTACTGTCTTTAGTAAAATCTTCTTGTGCAAGTTATAAAGTGAAGCTGTATTTGATCCACCATGGGCTTCAGAGTTGTAGGTAAGCCTTACAGTCTTTGTTTTTACAGTCTGAGGATATGCATCATCAAGGATGAAGTTGCAGATCAGAGGGAACATCCCTGTGCCTTCATAATCTGCCAGACCACTTTCAGGTGTTATCGTCTTCTGCATTATCTGATTACTGGAGGGCATGCGTGGTGTGAGATAGATAGATAGATAGATAGATAGATAGATAGATAGATAGATAGATAGATAGATAGATAGATAGATAGATTCAACTTTATTGATCCCGAAGAAAATTTATCAGTGGTGGTCAGCTTCTCTCACACACAATAAATAAACATACATTCAATAAAAGACTTAAACAAGACTTTATGGAAGGGGCTAAAAGGCATCATAAAATAGTAAAGAGTAAAAAAAGCTTCTCATAGAGAGTAGAGGTCCTGCTCAAAGTGCTCTGGTGCTCCATAAAGCATTAGGTTCGGCGGTCAGGTTTGGCATATTGTGGTTTTAATGACAATACCTTGATGTCAGACACAACAACAGTGAAGTACACTGAAAATAATCAGCATCACAGGTGTCTTCAAACTTGTAATCAGCCAGTCTGCCTATTTAAAGGGTGAAAAGTAGTCACTGTGCTGTCTGGTATTGTGGTGTGTACCACACTGAACATGGACCACAGAAAGCTAAGGAGAGAGTTGTCTCAGGAGATCAGAAAGAAAATTATAGACACGCATGTTAAAGGCAAAGGCTATAAGGCCATCTCCAAGCAGCTTGATGTTCCTGTGACTACAGTTGCATGTATTATTCAGAAGTTTAAGGTCCATGGGACTGTAGCCAACCTCCCTGGATGTGGCTGCAAGAGGAAAATTGATGACAAATTGAAGAGACGGATAATACGAATAGTAATCAAAGAGCCCAGAACAACTTCCAAAGAGATTAGAGGTGAATTACAAGGTCAAGGTACATCAGTATCAGATCGCATCATCCATCGCTGTTTGAGCCAAAGTGGACTTATTGGAGGACATCACTGTTGAAAGCAAATCATTAAAAAACGAGACTGGATTTTGCCAAAATGCATATTGACAAGCCACAAAGCTTCTGGGAGAATGTCCTTTGGACAGATGAGACAAAACTGGAGCTTTTTGGCAAGTCACATCAGCTCTATGCTTATAGATGCAAAAATGAAGCATACAAAGAGAAGAACACTGTACCTACTGTGAAACATGGAGGAGGCTCAGTTATGTTTTGGGGCTGCTTTGCTGCATCTGGCACAGGGTGTCTTAAATCTGTGCAGGGTACAATGAAATCTCAAGACTATCAAGGGATTCTGGAGAGAAATGTGCTGCCCAGTGTCAGAAAGCTTGGTCTCAGTCGCAGGTCATGAGTCCTCCAACAGGATAATGACCCAAAATACACAGCTAAAAACACCCAAGACTGGCTCAGAACAAAACATTGGACTATTCTGAAGTGGCCCTTCTATGAGCCCTGATCTAAATCCTATTGAACATTTGTGGAAGGAGCTGAAACATACAGTCTGGAGAAGACACCTTTCAAACCTGAGACAGCTGGAGCAGTTTGCTCATGAGGAGTGGGCCAAAATACCTGTCGACAGGTGCAAAAGCCTCTTTGAGAGTTACAGAAATCACCTGATTGGAGTGATTGCCTCAAAAGGTTGTGCAACAAAATATGAAGTTAAGGGTACCATCATTTTTGTCCAGGCCAGTTTCATTATTTTGTTTTTAAAATGATTCTGTTGAACCACAATCCAAAAGCAATGTCTGATTTTCATTAGTTAATTATCAGTCAATCTTTATTTATGATTACTTTTATCAGTTTCAAGTTATTTAAGTGACCATCATGTGTTTTTCTTTCTTTAACGGAATGGTACCAACTATTTTGTCCGCGTGTGTAAATATCTAAGCAACTGGTGGTCTGCAGTATCTTGAAGTCACTTTTCATCTTTCTTTCAACCTTAATAGAGTTGGTACCAAAAAAGTACCAGGTTCCTTGATGGAGTAAAATCAATATGAGTCAGCCACATGTCATCATGCGGTGGAAATGCACCATAAATATTCTTTTGGCTGCAAGGACTAACCCACTTTTCCAACCCACATGGAGGAAAAAATGATCATGCTGTCCATACTCATTAAAATTCTACATGTGATGGAACATTTTTAATTCCCACTTCCTCAACTACTTCCCAACTTCTGGATCCAATCCTGTTGCACTTGCAGCTGAAAAAAAACTCTGGTTTCCTAATGCTATGGTCTAGATCCATTTTGAATTTAAAAACTCAAACCAGTAACACCAAGCAGTGCCTTTTACTTCAGAGAAGTCTTTGATAGTACTGGACTTTGCATAACTAAATGCAAATCCTTGGACACTTTCTTTGGTGAGGGGGAAAGCTTTTTTAGCAAGGGGCTTGTTAAGACTCACCAGTCTCTTTTCGGAATCTTCTGACATATATTGTTGTCTTTCAGGTGCATACCTAGGGCTGACAAGCTTGCCACTAATACCGCCCTGCCATATTTTCCAAGCCCTTAGCAGACAATTAACATTTGCTTTCAGCCTCTTTTTACCATGTACATAATCATGGAACATAAGCACCCCCTATTCTTGCTCTCTCTGCACTGGTTGATTCAACTCCCTTGTCTCATTCTCTTCTTTGTTTTCTCTTTTTTTGCCAGTGCTCCTGCTGAACTGTTTGTAACAATAATATAAATTATGGTATGGAATATGCATGGATTCAAATTGAGGCACATGAACTTACTTTGCACCCATTTTTTCTTAATCCTGTGTAAAGGTGTTTATTTATGTGGCCCATTTAAGATGGCAATTCTGCCCTACAAAGGCAAAGTGCAGTATCTGCAAAAATGCCAAACAGAGAAAAACAGCTTTTTGTGTGTTTTTTTTTTTCACCAAGTGTAAGTATGAAATCATATTTAAGTACCAAGTGTATGATTTATTAGATTAAAGAGAAGGGAATTTAATGCATATTGTAAATTGACATTCATGCTAAATTTGGCAGTTTTATAGGCTATACTGCACTTTGCCTGTGTATTACTGCAGTATAATTACATGACCATACAATGATGCACTGCAGTATGTGCAGTAAGCAAGGCCATTTCACTAAAAAAATAATATTTTGGCATATTAATTTTCCACGGTGGCGCAGCAGATAGTGCACATGCCTCACAGCTAAATGGTCCTCGGTTCGATCCCAGGATCAGGCAGGGCCTTTCTATGTGAAGTTTGCATGTTCTTTCCGTGCATGCATGGGTTCTCTCCGGTCACTCCGGCTTCCTCCCACAGACCAAAAACATGCTCATTAGGTTAATTGGTGACTCTGAATTGCCCTTAGGTATGAGTGTGAGCATGAATGGTTGTCTGTCTCTCTATGTGGCCCTGCGATCGACTGGCGGCTGGTTTAGGGTTTACCCCGCCTCTCGCCCAATGACAGCTGGGATAGGTTCCAGCCCCCCGGCAACCCCGAAAGGGATAGTCGGTGTAGAAAATGAATGAATGAATGAATATTAATTTTCAATATTGATGTATTATTTTTTGCTGCACACGCTGCTACTGCCAACACTGAATGTGTAATTATCTCCTCCTTAATGATTATAAAAAGCAACGACAAAACAACAGAGTTATCTATGAATGTATTTTTTGTTTTTTGTTATCAGAACAGTGTTTATTTCTCAAGTATTTCATGTGTGACTTCACACTAACACAAAATAAAACATAAAATCAGACCATCAGACATTATAACAACATTCTACATTGGGCTCGAATACATAAAATGCAGAGCTAATCAACAAACGAACAATATAATGTAAATGTTCTACAGCAACAGGTTAACTTTTAACTCAAGTCTGAGTGGAGATGGCCTATTTTGGTCCTGAAACCAGGGCAAGCTGCAGTAAGTGCAGTTACTGCAGTTTACCTTGGTTTTACAGTGCATTTTTGCAGTTACTGCAAAGTAACAAATGGCAACAACTCAGAGAAATTAAGCAGGAACCCTACGAAACTTTAAGCGATTGAAGAGCAGATACTGCACTTTTGATTAGTGCAAAAAAAAAGTCAAAAATAAATTAATCCAAAAACTGCAGATACTGCACCTAGCCTTTGTAAGGCAGAATTGTGGTTCAGCTTATTATGCTTGTTGGGCCAAGTGGGTCAATGACATGACATACATCCATCTTATATTTAACATTACATGACCATGGTGATGGACAAAGTTGGTTGTTTCCTCAAGATCTTAACTTATTTATTTCAATAGTCAGAGCAAGAATACTGGGTTTCTTATCACAGGGTGTTAATTCTTGATATCTGTAGAAAACAATTGAAACTTAAATTGTATTATGGGAAAAGTAGTGTAATGAGTATGTATGTCTGTATAACTTTCCATGGCTTCTGTAATGATACACTCTTGAATCATGTCTGCTTTTATTTTTTATTTTTATTTTCTGACCTTGCAGAGCTGCTGGATCCCCCCTGATTCAAAGTCTGTAATCAGGAAGATCCCTTGACAAAACTCAAAGCTAGAATAACTGAGCCTAGTTGGCTGAGGCACTGACCACTCAGCATTTTTATTAAAATTAAGAACGAAGAACAACAATGAAAACACTTCTGAATGATAAGGCCGTTTCACTCTTCTCTGGAGTTTGACTTATGGACTGGCTGGTGTTGCGCTTCATCTTTGGCTAGTATTGAATATGATTGACAGAACAATCATCCAAGCATCTTCAGGATATGCGCTAAAAGGTTCTACCTCCCCCACCACTGTCCATGGGCTGTTGAATGTCAGGTTAGTTTTGTTCTGTCTCGTTGTTCTGCTGTATGTTTTGTTCCATTATAGGTTCAAACTTCACCATTTTCATGCCTCTGCAACAGTCAAGGGCAGAGACATCATGTTTGGGGTTGTTCTTCTGCACACACACTAACAGGCCACTTTATTAGATACATCTTGCCAGTACTGGATTGGACCCTCGTATGCCTTCATAACTGCCCTAATTCTTGTGACATATCATCCAATGCTAGGAACATTCCTTAGAGATTTTGGTTTAAAGTGACCTGATCGTGTCATAAAGCTGTACATCAAGAGTGCTCTGTTACATTTAAATCTGGTAACTGTGGAGGCCACTGGAGTACAGTGAACTCACTATCATGTCCAAGAAATACTTCAAGATTATTTAAGCTTTATGACATGGCACATCATACTGTTATAGTACACAGCAAATTGAAAAGAGTTACAATTTTGGTGTTGGTAAAACCTACATGAGTGCAGTTTAAATCATACTCTAGGAGGAGTCAAAACCCTGACAACGTACTCTCAATAGAAAAAGAGTTAGAGTTATGAAAAAAAGAGTAATAAATAGTTGTCAATAAACAAATTTGTAAATGTCACCGCAGCATCTTTAACACTAATCTGGTCACTCTGACCCCTGAACTTGGAGTTGACACTTGAGGTGTTAATCATCTCACCCTGCCCAAGTACTGACAAATGCTTTAAGGCTTCAGCAAGAAATCTGCAGTCTGTGTATGACCTCTGGATTTGGCAACTTGGTTGTCAGTGAAATGATGGCACTGAGTGCCAGACTGATCTGTTTGAATGCTCTGGAAAATCCCATGACCTCCCTTGGTTAAAGAAAATCTGCAATATTGATACATGAAAGGCATGCTTTCATTTTAGGATGTGCTCTGGATACACTCTTAGCACTTTTATGCACTGTACAGATTAACAAACAAAAAAAACTCACGATGCTGCATTGACCAACTTACTTATTGGCAGAGCTTTGATAAGCTATATTTTAATGAAAATGACAAAGTATACAATGTTCAATTTTGTTTTATGTTTTAGAAATTACTTTAGACTATATGTTTTTCAAAATAAATGTTTTAAACAAACATGTTATCTTAATTTGAACATTTATTTCAGTAAAGATGATGATTAATTACAGTAATGTTACACCTTGCAGTGTTAATTTGGAGGTCACACTTTCATAGTTAAAAAGATACTCTGAGATAGAATATTTCTAACACTACATGGATGTGTTGATAATAAATCACACTGTAAAGTGTTACAAAGTGTTGAAATTTCACTCCAAAAACAATCAATTACTAAGCTTCAATAATGTTACCAACTCCCAGAGAAGATATAAATCAACTCTCTTTTGTGTGGAAACACAGAAATGTCAGAAGTATTAATATTAACTCTGGTACTGTTGATTTCACTATGCAGAGTTTGTTGTGAAGATGAGGACAGGGGTCATTGAGGGATGGACATGATCAGTGATGTGGAACCTTTAGCGGTAATGATTGTACCCACTGAATATTAGTCAATCCAGAGCTTTTGCATTCTCACTTTCCTATAATCCTAATAATTTCCCTCTGGTGGTCTTTACTTCCTACAAAGTCTGACTTTTAGGTCATCAGGATTTCAAGTTATTGATAATTAGCTGAAACATCATGTGCAGATCAAGTTTCAAGCTTCCAGAGTTTCTGATGTCATTTGTGCCTCTGCAAAATGTCTTTAACTTTTAAACTGGTTAAAAATAACACATTTTCAATGATGACTCATAAGTGTATAGCTGAACTCTCAGAGCAGACTTTACCCCAGTAGCTCAGTCTGCTTATCACATTTCAGCAGCCTCATCTGTCATCTTTCCCGCTCAATGATCCCTCTCCCCTCCCTCAAAGTTCTGCATACCACCTCACACCCCCTCTCTGTTCCTGTTGTTTTTTTATCGCTCCAACAGTTCTGATGCTCCTTCCCTTTTCGTCCATCACTCTTTATTGTTCACATGTCGGTGGAAGGTCAATTGATCTGGTTTGGGACTATGGGAAATGTTTCGACTGATTGTTCATGACACATTTGCACACGACACTCGCGCGCACACACAAACAATGTTCTCTCCACTTTATCAAGGGCAGAAGATAAACAACCGTGGATGGGATGAGAGACAAGGTGGGGATGTTAAATGTGCTGCTCTAAATGTCTTCACACATCGCCTGTTAACTGATGCTGAATAAGGGCATCTGTCCCTCTCACTAAGATCTCATGCTGTGCTCTGTGTGTGTGTGTCTGTCTGTTTATGTGGGTGCTCGTGTGACCTTTGAGGACTTGCTGTGTCTGCAGTCCTTTTCTTTGCAATGCAATCTACCAATTAATCAGGGGGTCATTGACACAGTTTACTACAGTAATAGAGCATGTTTGATCAGAGTTGGAACAACAGTGAAGAAACAGACAAAAAAAAGGGACAGGGAATTAAATATGGACACAAAGAGTATGCTATAAATGACTGTAACAAATGCTAATCTGCAGTAGATACTAATTAGTTTTCTTTATTAATTACACAACCAGAAATAAAACTTTAACTGTAATGCTTAAACTGAAAAGCAGATACCAGATAGGGATTCTCTTCTGCATTTCTAATAAGTAAAGTGCAATGTTAGAGGACAATATGATAAATGACTATTTTCACCAAAACCACCCCAAGGAGCACAGCTATCATACACATGGCTAGTGGGAGTGATGCAGGAGCGGGGGTAGGCTTGTGAACAAGACCGGTCTAAATTTTGCAAGATTCATCAATGGGAATATATCAATGCAGTCTATTGATATATTGCCAAGTACTCATAAAATAGATACCAAAGGACTACTATAGAAAAGTCTACATCAGTGCCCCTCTACCGACTTTTTTGATCCCTCTTAGAGCCAAGACAGTCATGTGACTAAAGGACCAGAGATGTGTCATATGGCACTCAGCTGCACAAGCTTACAGAAAGATGCAAAAACAGTTCTTCAAATATCGCTAAAATAGGAATACCTCTACCTCACTAAGGTTCTGGGGGTCTACTCTTACAGCCTGACACACAAGATGGACCATTAAATATAATTCAGTGGTCTATCTTGAAAAGAGCCCATAGGAAGTGTTTAGGAAAAGGTCAAAAGCATATCCGGCAGATGATTGGACAATCATCCCGTCAATCACAGTCATTATGGGCCAATAAGGTCATGTAGTAGACGGCGCTACTGTTGAGGTGTAAAGGAGGGAACGTGAGCCACTTCATAGAAAAAACTCATGGCAAAAGAATTTGGAAGAAAATATCATTTTCTACGGAGAAGTTTGTAGTGTTTTTTGTTTTTCAGTTAGCAAAGAAATGCAGTCCAGATCTCAATCAATCAGTAATCAATCAATAAACTTTATTGTCATTGCACGTCACAAGTACAGAGCAATGAAATTTCTTTTACAGTTCAACCTGTCCGAGAACATACATAGACAGTCACATACAGGGGGGACAGGAGCAGGGAGACTGTCGGGTCGCCAAGCAGAGCAGCGTCCCGTTGATCTGACAAAACTGCTACTGAAGCTGTAACCTCTGTACATGCAGTCACTTCCTATTGTCATCTGGCTCATAGCTCCCACCTCTTTCTGTTCCAAAGGATGCTGATTGGGCTGTACTGCTTTGGGCCCTGATTGAACTTTGGCAAGATGGATCTGCCTAATCACAGGCATTGAATCAGTCAGATCCCTCTGTCCTACAAGGTTGTTACTTTTATGGTGATCTGCTAAATTACCTGGAGCTGCAGGAGAATTTCTTTCACGCCACTAACACCTGTTTGAAATGGTCATCCTTTGTAAATGCAGGCATCTACTGACACGCATCAGAAATGCATTCAGACAGAGCAGAAGGGGTGGGAGAAACGTGTCCCCAAAATGTCGATATTTTATAATCAGAGAGGGGGAATCCTGGAACAGAAGAAGGGATTACCCCTTGCAAGTTGGACCCTGCTTTTTACTGGAAAGGAGCAATCAACTGGTTTTAAAACAAACTTGATTTGAAGGTGAGACCTTCGAATGACCTATAAACTCAAGCAAGTAGACTGGCTCTTAGCTTTAATGCCACTTACTTTAATCAAGCTTTGCAAACAGACCAAAGAGCTCTTATATGCTTTATTGAAATGCAAAGTCTCCAAATAGGGAGGACATTAAAGATTTATTTTTTTCAGAACTCGACATACAGATGTTCATGACAGGATCAGCAGAGAAAAGACAGGCTGCTGAGTCCACAGGGTCAAATAAATCAGCAAATCATGGCCTTTCATGTATCAAATGAGCATAGTGTTACAACTCAGGGTGCTGTGAAGACATGTTTCATCTCACAGATATTAACTTTATAGCTCCCTATTACTCCAGATGCCTATATTTGAACTTCTCTCCAGCTGAACCACAAGATGAAGCTTTTCATCCTCATTCACTTTCATACATTTTATCTCAGACACAGACAGGATCAGTAAGAGAAAAAAAATATATATTTAACACCAACCATGCAGACACATTGGAGGCTTTCAAAAAAGTATACACAGAAAATGGTCGGAGTGAACATCATCTGCGCAAACATGAAGTCTATGAAAAACACTGGTGCTGCACTTCAAAACAAACACTATTTCTGATGACGAGCCCCAAATGTCTTTGATTTTCCGACAAACATACTGTGTTGTCGGCCATAAAGGCTCATGAGAAATATGGCTTGTGATCCTGTGTGGCTTTTAACAAAGATGTCAACATTTTGGAGTTCATTTTAATGTTAAAGTGCACTACACAGCTTAAACAGAGGAGGCAGTTTCTGCAAACCAGTACTGACTATCTTCATACACTAAATTTAATACAACTTCACTATTTAAATGCACTCAGATTGACTCTTCTTTGCTGTAGTCCTCACTGGTCGAACAAGTTAGAGGGTTTGAGACCCAGCCCTTTATGAACATCCCAGCTGCTGCTTAACATGATGTTGTTGTTAATATGACAATCATACTGAGGTGACTTGACGAGGTTTATATGTCAGTTGCTTGGTTGAAAAAAAAATATGATTTAGGCACTGCCTCGAGCACTACATGGCAGCACCCTGTGACAAATATGACTTGAAGCAGTTTGATACGCTTACTAACGTTGTTCCCTCCAGTTTAGATTCTTGCTTGTCTACTCACTCTCAGATGTATGTCACTTTGGACAAAAGCGTTTACTAAATAAAATAATCACATTGTAACATTGATTATACGGTCACAATGAAGGGATCAGATGACAGACCTAGATCTTGTTGGATCAGTGAATTGGACAGATATCATCCAATCTGATTTGCATAGTAAAATACAAAACTGAAAATTCAAGATCTTCATTAAATATTAAGGCACTCCTTGCCCTTTTTATTAAATAACTTGTCATGAATAATTTGGTCAAAGCTTCAGATGCACCCAGGAAGAATATAAATACTGCAGGATTCTGTCTTCTATACTCCATTAGAACTTTCTTTTATGCGTATAATTTGTTGAATTTACAGCATAAAATGAAAATTAAAAAAAAACAACATTATTGTTATATTTTCTACTGGTGTTTTCACACTCAAAGTAGGTTTGCTTTGCAGGCCCCAGCCATAATCTTCATTTGAAAGATATAAATTAATGCATATAGCCTATACAACAACATATAAAACAACACATATACAAATATGCACCTATATAAACATCCAGATCCAACATGAATCCACCATGAGCAAGGCACTAACAGTTACAGTGACAAGAAAAAATAGCTATATTTAGCAGGAGAAAGTCTTGGAGAGGAACCAGACTAATGTTTAACAGCCATCCACCAAAGCCATGTTGGGGGCCTTAAATAATGGGCTACATGGTGCAGTGGGTAGTGCTAATGCCAGAAAAAACAAAAACAGTTTATTTGAGCCAAAAAAAAAAAAAAAAAAAACCCAGATCCGAGCATGAATTTCAAACTTGAAAAAAAATCTGACCCCCACAAGTAAAGAGGCCAATGTGAAATAGAGAGTGTTCTTATGGATTGATCTGATTATAATTATTATTTCAAGTCAAACATCAGAACTTTGTCTCCAGCAGCAGAGTGGTCTTGGTAGTTGCTAAAAAATATTATGACCTCAATGTCATGTTATCATGTAGAGTTTGATTAAGGTTGGTGATATTGATGTTACCCGAAGTGTAAATGTCTAATTTGAGTGATGACACACACCTGCGTTCCACTAACATTGGAGGTCGGAAGTAAAAAAAAACAACTATTCCTTTCACTTTAGCACTAAGACACTTTTTCCTAAGATCATGTACTAGTAGGACTTAAATTAAGTTATCACATTTTGTCACACGCTTAATAGATCAACGCTAACCCACTGGAGTTCAGCTGCAGTCAGCATTGTTAGCTCATAGCCAACATAAACAACTCTCTACAAAATTATTTTGTAAAAAAGTCAACATCACAATATGTCCACATGTAGATAGTGTACAATGCTGTCAATGTGACAGATTTCAATGCATGATAACAACCCTAAGTTGTTATTTTAGTTAATAATGCACTGCTTTTACTTCCTGTTTACACACTGAGCAGCCATGTTTGTTGATGGACTGGAGCTCCATGAGGGTTATCTGTGTTTCGCAGTAGGAGACATTTTCTGACTGAGACATCTGAATTTCCAACTTTCGACGTAAAGGGAATGCATCATAAGGCTACTTTAAGGCCCTGGGAACACACAAAGGTGTTTTGAATGAGTGTTGTAGATTAGACCAGGAGACAGCTGAGGCTATGGTTAAAAAAGGCAACAATAATAACAGGTCCAAGTCTCTATAACAAAAATGCACAGCTAGCAGGTCAGAGGTACATTTCAGTAATTTTGAAGGCCACAACAATAGAAATCATTACACCATAGAGAGTAGTTATTGCAGTCATGGCAATAATGATAGAATGATTGTAGTGGCACAAATGATAACAGTGACTGTGAAAATAACAAATTGGATTTGGTCAGGTACTCTCCTTGTTCTCTGAATGACATTGTCAGTTTGGCCCCAGAGAAACAGACAGAGGCAGTGAGGAGGAGGTTCAAGAGAAACTGCGACAGAAGAGGTCAGAGATAGGGCGTGGGGAAAGGATATTTGAGGATACAGAGAAAGAGAGGAAGGGTTACAGATGGACAAGGACAGAATGCAGGCTAATTGCTTCTCTGAATTCAAGTCTGTTTCTTCTGCTGCACATCTAAAGTAGTGTCTCTGTTCTAGGTAACCTCTGTCACACATTTAGGGAGTGATCTAGAGAATTGATATAGATAGATGGTTTCATGACCTCTGCTGTACACTTGTGTCAGAGGTTGACCAAGATATTCCTTGCTCCACAACAAAGATAGGAGGGAGGGCAGAAACAATACCTGCTTCGGGGGAAAATGGGGCAATATAAGGAGAACAAAATCAAATAAATTATCCAATGGCAGTTCACAGGTTAAACTGTGTTGTCAAAAGTGCAAACATAGTATCTATTACTATACAAGGGATGAAGCAATCTCAATATTTTTAATATCATATAGTTCAGCACTATAGGGCTGACATTGCAGTAGTTTAGGGTCACACATGACCAGCTTGCATGCATTAAATTCTCAGTGATGGGCTAGAACATCACTATATGGTCTTTTTCAAAACTGTCACATATATTGTATATATATGGTAACTTTTTTCACCAAGGTGTAGCTTAGTGTAGTAAAATTGGTTTTTGACACAAATGACTTCTTACTTAGCTTTCTACATTTTACAAGTAGCTTGCCCGTCATTATATATTCTTCAAAATTCTATTGTATTGGCTGTGCTTTGTTTGTGCCTTTGAGTCTAGGGATGAGGAAACTTTAATATTTAATCACAGTACATTCAAGTGAAGGCAGTTCCAAGCAGAACTTGGCATGACAAGTGGTGAAAATAAACAGCAGTACAAGTTGACCTGTTGCTCTTCAAATCTGTAGTTTGCAACTCCTCAGCTTATCAAGAGTGCTAATGGGATCTTAGAAACTTGAAGGTTCAAGATAAATAATTCTACCAGGTATGTTCAGCATCTTAATGTATATCTCGAACTCTTGCAAATTCTTTGATTTATTCTCAACCACAACCAAATCCTGGTTTGGGGAACGTTGGTGAATGTCAGAATATCTTTTAAAACTGCAAAAGTGGGTTTCAAGGACAAGAACAAACTTCTTCCAAAGAACAATCCCATTAAATCTGCCAATGACGTCAAACCAATAGAACATTATGATCTACAGTTGGAACAGATGGTGATGGGGATGGGAGCAGACATTCATTTTTTCAAGTTTAATCAATTCATTTCATTCTCTGTAGTTTTTTATTTTTTTTTAATCAGAGTGGGGATAGGGTATGACATGAGGGAGAAGTGTCATTAGCCATATTAGAGCATAGGCTGCCTTCTTCAAGGAAGTTTGACTTTGTACAAAGGGCACGTGAACATAAATACAAGGCTGCTGCTGCACAATCCAGTCACTTTGCTGTTGATTTTCTTTACTTTTATTTTATTTTATTTTTT